>OY744477.1:36781461-37981461 GCA_963556175.1 Tipula confusa | reverse complement strand
ATAAGATTCTCCTTAAAAGTCATATGAAACAACATCTGCCCGTAGACGAATGGAAATATCAATGTAACGAATGTTCGACCCGTTTTGTACTTAAATCCCAATTATCGAATCATGAGACTACACATTTTACGGAATCGCAAAAAAAATACGTGTGCGACGAATGTGGCAAATCGTTTGCCCATCAATTTGTAATGCACAAACACAAAGAAAGGCATTCGACGGAGCGAAATTATGTATGCGATATTTGTGCTCGAACTTTTGTATCGAAAGCAAATTTACAATGTCATATCGCCAAACATAATGTTTCCGACACGGCCAATGTCCGAGTTCAATGCAAAGTTTGTCAATCGTGGTATAAAAATCGTGATACATTGCGCACACACATGCATCATCATCGCGATAAACGTGAACATCGATGTGAAATCTGCCTAAAATTATGCGCAGCAAGAAGTGCGTTAGCTGCTCATATACGGTATGTTCATCTTAATTTGCATGAATTCGAATGTACGATATGTGATCGTAAATTTCGCCGAAAATTGGAATTAACTGAACATATGGCACGTCATTCAGGTAAACCATTGTACCAATGTAAACTTTGTTCGACCACGTTTGCATCGAGTTCGAGTTATTTTACGCATCGAAAAAAGCAACATCCGCGCGACAGTCAAAAGAAAACGGCTTCTCAAGTGATTACTGCTATTATGGTTCAGGATAGCACAACCGTTGACACCAATCGAGAAATCTAACAAATTCACAAGAACCCAGAGGTGAATCATGAGCGCAACAAAATAAATCAATGTTTTAATTTTAAATAAATTATATTTTATTGTATATGAAACATTTTATAAATTATCACGATTTGCTTACATCATAGGCCTCTGTCTGGCTTTCCTATATCGAATTTAAAATTCACCAAACATTTCGGCTGGCACATTATTCACTTCGATCGATGGCATCGTCATACTCTGACATTTTTTACGATGTTGTGAAAAATGCGAACTATACATAAAGGGACGCAAACAGTTCTGGCATTTATATAACGGTTGACCCGTGTGCTTGGCCATATGATCGGTTAGCTCGTATTTACGACGGAATTTTCGTTCGCACACATTACATTCATGTTTCCGAATTTTTTTATGTACAAACCGAACATGACACCACAGGACGTTACGCGACGAACACACTTTGTCACAGTGTTCACATTTATATTCTGTTTGATCGTTATGCTGGCGAATATGTTTACGCAGCGTATCATTATTTTTAAACCACGCTTGGCATATATGGCACTGTAATTTCGGTTTTGGTTCGTTACTATGAATATTATTGATGTGATACTGTAAATTGGCTTTCATCGCAAACGATCGGCCACAGTCTTCGCACACAAAATTTCGTTCCGACGAATGGATTAGTTTGTGTTTCGTTAAAGCATTTTTAACGCCAAACGCTTTGCCACATTCGTCACACGAGAATTTTTTTTCCGAGTCCGGTAAATGAGATATTTCATGGTTGGCGAGATGAGATTTAGTGGCGAAACGTTGTGTACATATGCAACACTGGAATTCTCTTTGTTCGACGGGCAGATGTATTTTCATGTGGATTTGAAGAAGAGTTTTACTTTTACTTATTTTACCGCATTCGGGACATTTATACGCCTCCGGATCTATATGATTCGTGATATGGCTGACAAGAACATCTTTACGATAAATTTTTTTATCACAACACGTTATATAGCCACGAATGTTATGTGCTATTTCGTAATGATCCGTTAATTCTTTAAATGTATCGAAAATATCCGTTTTATCGCATTGATCGCATACGAGTGGCATAAATTTTCGTATCTGTTCGTCATAGTTGGTCTTGGTTTGGCGGGTTTTTTTCGATTTGTGATTTGATTTCATTTCATTTGCGTCATCAGACTCTGAACTGTATTCACTTGGTTCATCTTTTACGTTTGATTGTTCATTCGATTCTAATTCAACATATCCACTGGACACCTCATCGTTATCACTATTGAAACTAATTTGAGACGCATCGAAATCAACATCCACCACATCATCAGTATCTAATTCTATGCTAAATTCTTCATTTTTAATTTCTAATAGCGATTTGGAGTGCAATTCCTTCAGGACATTCTGGTTTGTCAGTACTTTGTCATGAAACTCACAAAAGTTTTGTATCGTTTGCAGACATCCTTTACAAATTAAACTAGAATATTTTTGCTCACCGTCAATCTAAAATAAATTTAAATTTAAAGTATTGTACGATTTATAAAAAGATTCTCATATTTACATCAATTTTGAAAATAAGCTTGATATTTTCCTTAAGCTGGTCGTCAAACAGCGCATCTTCGTAGTTTTCTGGTTTTATTAAACATAGACGACATATGAATTGAATATCATCAATATTCATGATTATTTCTTTTAAAATCTCAATCTAATTTAAGTTATAACGTTGAAATTACCATAATATAATTATGATTGTGTATCACAATTTTCTTCGTAGCCGAAATGAAAACAAAGTTCAATGACCTAAATGTCAGTTGATGAAACACTACCAACTTACGGAACTAGAACTTTATTACAAATTAGAGCTAGCTTCACGGTGGTTTATCGAATATTTAAACCTTTTTTGACAGTATATTATGATCTGACATTTACATACACAAAACAAAAAAAGGACCTTAATCTCAAGAAAAAGTTTAATTTTTAAGAAAAATTTAGTTTTGTGAATTAATAATAATATAATTACATTCTTATAATTTTATAATAGATAACAAAAATGTTTTAATCGAAAAAAAATGTTCGCATAAGGTCTTAAATTCCTGGAACAACAACAAAAATAATTATCAACATAAATTCATAATGAATCATTATGATTTAAAAACTCTATGTCGGCTGTGTTTAATAAAGCCTGATCATTCCGAAGACGCAATATGTAGTGAAATTCTTAAAGAAAAAGTTCGAACATTTTTCACAATAGATCTACACTCTGGAGATGACATGTCCAGTTTAGTATGCAGTTTTTGTCTACAAATAATTGAAAATTTTGCCAATTTCTGTGACAAAGTCGCCAAAAATCAAATCACATTACGAAATAGAATAGATACCACAGTTAAAATTGAAAGTCCAATATCAAATAACGATGATGTCGATCGCTTTGACGTGTCACATCACACCGACAGTGCCGATGATGATGTTGGAAAGGATAATGATTTTGTCGAATCAAACCTTGAAATATTACATATCGATGTGGATGCTCGTCCAAGGTCGAGTAAAAATCGAAAATCATACGCAAAACATGATAACGATACAGACGACAATAGCAGTAGCGAACATGAATTAGATAAGATGAATAAAAAACCTAAAAGACGTCAAGTTGAAAGCGACTACGATGATCGAATTCGCGAATTTATGACTCTGGTGTGCGACCAATGTGAAAAAAGGCAGATTTATGATACATTTAAACAACTCAGCGATCATTTTAAACGAGTCCATCAAATGCGCGGCTACATAAAATGTTGCGATAAAAAATTCTACCGCAAAGATATACTGGTCGGTCACATAACCGGCCATATAAATCCCGATGCGTATAAATGTGAACTGTGTGGCAAAATCAGTAAAAGTAAATCATTGCTACAAACACAT
Source organism: Tipula confusa (assembly GCA_963556175.1). Classification (NCBI taxonomy): domain Eukaryota; kingdom Metazoa; phylum Arthropoda; class Insecta; order Diptera; family Tipulidae; genus Tipula; species Tipula confusa. The sequence goes on along the minus strand of OY744477.1, from coordinate 37,977,817 downwards.
TTAAAAGTACATTTACCTGTTGACCAACGTGAATATGAATGTCCGACGTGTAATCAACGGTTTGCAACCAAATCTCACCTTGCCAAACATAAAATTTCACATTTACCCGATTCGGAAAAAAAATTCTCGTGCGATGAGTGTGGCAAAGTGTTTGGCGTTAAAAATGCTTTAACGCAACATAAATTAACGCATTCGTCGGAACGAAATTTTGTGTGCGAAGATTGTGGCCGATCGTTTGCCGTTAAATCGTATCTACAGAATCACATCAATAATATACACAATGACGAGCCAAAACCTAAACTTCAATGTAACATATGCCAATCGTGGTTTAAAAATAACGATACTCTACGTAAACACGTGCGTCAACATAACGACCAAACGGAATATAAATGTGAGTATTGCGATAAAATATGTTCGTCGCGAGATGTATGGTGGTGTCATGTTCGTTTTGTGCACAAAAAGATTCGTCAACACGAGTGTAATATATGCGAACGGAAATTCAGACGGCGGTACGAATTGACTGAGCACATGGCTAAACATACGGGGCAACCATTATATAAATGCCAGTATTGCGGCCGACAATTTATGTATAGTTCCCATTTTTCACAGCATCGTAAGAAATGTCATTTACTGGCTCAGGAACAAGAACATCAGCAGCAGATACAGCAACAAGATCAAGAACATATTAATAATACGGTTTCCGTGGTGTCGTAAAAATATGCCGATGCGATGCTTTATTCATTTGGCTGGTCCAAAACCTTAAGGAATCTATTATTTCTAAATATTTTTATGTAATAAATAAAATTTTAAATAATTTACGTTGTTTCGCATATGTAACATTCGACTTTCTAGTGCAACCAAACGTATGGTAACTATTCAAAACTGAACACAACCAGATGTGGTAGGGTATATTAAACGGTATTTCTTTACAAAATCGATGTTCTCTAAAATTGAGAAATAAATTAAAAATAAACATAAAGTTGCTACGAAATTTAAATCTTTATTTTTTAACCAAAACATCAAGTTTATCCACTTGTTGCAATTTCGTGAAAACAAAAGTTCGTGCCCAAGCAGCACTAACGCATGTCCGCCATAAGCAAAAAAAATCTGCAATCGTTATGTTGGTACCACTTCAATTCACATTTCATTCATCGCATAATTTGACGTCAGTAGAGAAAAAAAGTGTCTACATCGTTCCAACTAACCAAAATTTGAGTACAATATACATGTTGATAAAAAAAAATAAAAATTAAATTACAAGACAAATTATTTTATATAATAATAAATTATTAGATTTTGATATAAAATTATAACAAGTTTATATACCTAAATATATTTAAAATACGATACATCTATTATAGTTAAAACCAAAATTTGCCTTCAACTATTTTTTTTTGTGGTGTGAGTGTGTTGTGTGTGCAATTTGTCGATTGTCAAAAAACCGTAGTCGATTTTTTTGTGCGTTTTTAAACTTATTTTGGAAATTTTGATTGATTAGGATTTTAGACACGCCAAGAACAATGTCTAGTTACAAGAATAGTAAATCTGAATCAGAAACTAGTCTAGAAAACAGTAATAATGACAGTGAAAATGCGTGTGTCGTATGTTTTAAAAATGTGGATACCTATTCGGTTGGTGAATGCGACCATCCGGTTTGCTATGAATGTTCGACTCGAATGCGGGTGCTATGTCGCCAAAATGAATGCCCAATATGTAGACATGATTTACAAAAGGTGAGTTCTTTGTATTGTTGTATAAACAAATAAATTATACGTCATAACACTGTACTAATGGATTGTTACTGTATGTTACGAAATAGTTCTGTGATAACGATTTCATTTTTGTTTCAATTTCAGGTGATTTTTACTACTGAAGTGCTGCCATATCGTCAATTAGAAATAGACTATCGTACTGCACCATACGAAAAACGATACCGGATTATATTTGGTAATACACAAATTGAAAAACAATTTAACGATTTACTCGTGCATCCATGTCCCAAGTGCGAGGCTTTAACATTTCCTAGTTTTGATACGCTTAAAGATCATGTAAGACGGACACACGAATTGTTTTACTGTGAATTATGTACGAACAACTTAAAAATATTTTCATTCGAGCGTCGTTGTTATAATCGAGAAGAGCTATCGTTGCATCGTCGAAAAGGTGACATCGATAACACATCGCATCGTGGCCATCCGCTTTGTAAATACTGTAACTGTCGGTATCTCGGTCGGGACGAACTATTTCGACATTTACGTAGCGAACATTACTTTTGCTATTTCTGTGATGCGGACGGATCAAATCAATTCTACGATGATTACGAATCGTTACGCGAACATTTCAAAGCCGAACACTACATATGCGAGGAAGGTGAATGTATACATGAAAAATTTACATCTGTTTTTCGATCAGATATCGATCTTAGGGCACACATAGCTTCGACGCATGGTAAATATTTAGGAAAAGTGGCGACAAAACAAGCCCGAACTCTGGAATTAGAATTCACACTAGCACCTCGAAATTCGCGTAGTACACATCAAAATGGTTCGGATGGTACGCGCGGTGCTCAAACTCATTCGATGCGCATACGAAACGATCCCCAAATGGAATTTGAGATAGAAGATCGAAGTTCAATGTATATGCAAAATCCTCAAAAAACGATCGATCATAAAAACGAGGCAGAATTTCCATCGCTTGGCAGTGGAAATGGATCAACAGCCGTACATTTAGTACGGCCAAATGTATCGATAAGTGCAAAATCTTTTCGGTCGACTGGTTTTGCGAAAACAAAAGAAAATTTTCCCGCATTAGGTGGAGAAAACTCGGCATTAGATCCGGGCCCTAGTTTAGCCAGCACATTTCACACTAAAAATACTGCAAGTTCGATCCTAAGGCAATCATCGGCTCCGGCACCAAATAATGCAGCATCCCAATTAAAATCAGGTGGAGGTGGTGGTGGCATGGTCATACATGTTTCAAATCGTCCCACATCAACCACACAATCACCAACGACCACAATTTCATCAAAACGTAATTCAGATAGTTCGGGTAAAAATTTAATGAATGATTTTCCGGCACTTCCAGGATCCCATAAAAATAACCGATATTTAGATTTTAACGAATCAGCACCGACGCCACGCATCCCGATTAATTTAAATACAGCATCGTCAAAAAATAGAGCCCCTATACCAGATGATTATGTGCCTCTTACGACCTCGATCGGTACAAAATTTAATTTAATTAGAAAGGACGCTTCAACAACAGCACTACCATCAAAACAGCAACGTAATTTAGAAAGCTCAGGTAAAAATATAATGAACGATTTTCCGGCTCTTCCGGATACACATAAAAGCAATCGATATGTTGATTCGGATGAACCATCTACACCACGGATCCCAATAAATTTAAATAATGTAGCCGCAAAACATAAATCGCAGGTAACTGACAATTACGTGCCTCTTAACACCTCAACTGGCCCAAAATTTAATTTAAATAAAAAGGACACACACACAACCGCACTACCATCGAAACGTAATTCAGATAGCTCGAGTAAAAATGTAATAAATGATTTTCCGACTCTTTCGGGTTCACATAAAAACAATCGATATGTTGATTTAGACGAACCAATGACACCACGGATTCCAATAAATTTAAGTGGTGTAGCCGCTAAACATAAATCGCTTGTTACTGATAGTTTCGTGCCGAGTACCACCTCAGTAGGTACCAAATTAAATATGATTAGAAATGACGCTACAAGTAGTGAGGTACTTGGTCAACCGTCACCAAATAAAAAACCGATGAACACTGGTGCTATTGTTAATCCACCAAAATTAAATTCTAACGAAAATTTTCCTGAATTATCAACTCCGTCCAATAGTAGTGGGAATACGGGTAATATTTTACTGCAACAGCCACAATGGAATGTAAAACAAAAAACTGAACCTAAGCGATTAAAAGTGGCTGCGGCGCCAATTTTGCACGACAATAATGGAACGAATGGTATGACCACGAATGTCAGTAATAAAGTCGGACAGACCAATAAGAACGATAGAAAAAAAAAGCAGATGAAATTGATCGATTCCAGTGTTATACAGGGGAATACTACACTAAAGAATAATAAACCAGGTTCAAAGGAAAGCACCAACAATAATATTAATAAAAAATTTAGTGATTTAAATATTGTGACGGATTTTCCGAGTTTAGATGGTGGTGGATCGAGTAAACCGGCACCACCACCCGGCTTTGAAAATAAAACGGGTAGCAAGGGAGAAGTTCCACCGCCGCCCGGCTTTAATAAAGTGATTTTAAATTCGGTGGCACGTCCGAATCAAAATAATTTAACATTTACGACATCTCTTGGAGAATGTTTTAATATAATGCCCGCGCATAAATATCGTCCGCCACCGAATGCGGGCAAACGGAATGATATTTTAATTATGAATTTCCATCAAGTTTTAAAATCGGACGTTATGAACGAATTTAGGCAAATATCGCAGCTCTTCAAAGACGGTATTTATAATACGGAGCCTTATTATGATCATTGCAAATCGGCATTGAGTGAACATTTTGATGAAATTTTTCCCGAACTATTGGCCTTATTACCCGATATTAGTAAACAACAGGTGAGTGAATCGATCGATGCTACTTTTGCCAAATCGAATTATAAACACAATCCATTTTTATTTATTTCAAGGAACTCTACTTAGTGCATACACAAAAACTGAAAGAAGCATTTAAAAATAAAAAAAATCGTTCACAATTTAAAGTGCCAAAACTAGAGGTATGCTCAACATGTAAACAGGTTTTAGTTTCAAATGATTTACTTGCTCATATCCAGAATCATGAAATGGAAAATAATTTTCCAAGTCTTTCGAACAAAAATACGTCTTCATCGTAGTCGTCATCAAAAGCATCGATATCGAACCATAAATTACATTTTTAATTCATCGATCCCATGGACCTTCTTTTCCCCCATTACCCTCTTAAAACATTCTTTACTTTTTTTTTTTATGTTTTAATAATAATTTTAACTCGCTAATACAAAATAATTCTCATGGAACACACACAACACGTTTATCTCTCACACACGTTCGTAATTTTTATTTCAAATATTCTAGTTTGTTGAAATACAAAATGTACAAATTAATTATTAATTATTATTTTTCGTTATTTCACTATTTATTTGTAAATAGTACAATTGTTTTGAAAACGATGTTTTACTGTGTTTAAAAGAAATAATTAATATTAATTCTATAATTAACGACAAAATGGCGTCTTAAAAAATATGTTTCCTATTTATTTTAAAACACTAAAATACAAAATGGAGTCTATCATCGTGACAGTAATTTTAGAGTTGCGCGCGCTGATTAAAATATAAAATTTATGTTGAAATAATAATACGATTGAAGTTAATAAAAGAAATGTATTTTTTGGCAAATATGTTTATATATATATATATATATATATATATATATATATATATATATATATATATATATATATATATATATATATATATAAATTTTAAATTTTAAATTTTACTATACATTAAATAACAATAAAAAAAAATTGAAAGGAACTAGTAAATTGAGATTTTTACCATCTGAATGCTGAGTGTCCATGGTTGGTTAAACAGTAAGTTAAATATAGTTACCATTTTGACCACTAACAGTGCTACTGTCGATATCGCCTTCCTGGAAATATCGAATTCGAATCGCAATAATGGAGAGATACACCATTCTTTATTTGATTCTAAAGCTAGATTGAGCTTTGATATTATTGATTACCGAATGAAATGGTTATAATTATGAACATTGCCTTATACTTGGAATTCCTTTAGTAAAAGGAAGCTTGGTGGTAAAATTAATTTCTTGTTAAATTCGATCCGAGGCGGATATTTCTGTTATGACTTTTTATGATCAATTATAATTTAATACAATGACGGTTTCCAATCAGTTTTATGTTTCATTATTTTTTTCTTAATTGTTTCGATATAATCAATATGTATAAAATAATTAAATAATTTACATTTTAAAAAAGTAAATAAATAAATTTAATATTGATAAAAATAAAATAACGTGTATCCATTCACTGAAATTCCAGTCGAATTTTAATGTTGGATTATCGTATAATTCGAATTCGTTTTTTCATAATAGGGCGGATTTTTCAATTTCGTTTTTTTTCGTAAGCAAAATTAATTTGTTGATCAAAATATTCGTCGAAAATCGAAAAAATTACATAATAGCTGGTGGTTTTCTTGTTTGATAAGTCAGTAAGTGTAATATATTTTTTTAGTTTCATTTATCCTTGTTCTGTTTTCGATTTTGAGCAACTTTATGCTATCGCAAAGTTTTGTGCAAATTATGATAAGGATGGTCCAAGTAGGAAAACCAAATAGTACCTACTTGGGCACCAAGAAAATCTATCATCCTATTGGAAGGATGTCAAAGAATGCAACGATGAAATAATTCAATATAAAAATGCAAATCCCCACCATGAATATTGAAACTCTGATATCTCAACCAAAAGTTTAAGGAGAATCTGCGACAGGAATTAGAAGATTAAATGGTCAAACTAAGGTTTATACATGATAATATAGTCAGTATAAGCAATTAACGATGACAGAAAGGTCGAGAAACGTCATCCAGACACTGTAGTGCCAAAACAAAGAAAGATGCAATTTTGATCATTTCATAAATCCAAGAAGGAAAGCAATCTCAAAGTCTTTGAGATTGCTCTCCTTCTTACAATTTCAGACTGTCTGAAAATTTAAAAGATGAGCTCTAAAGAATGCGGTGAACTTATAAAGTTTTATGGCGACGCACTCACGATCGCCGACAGTAGTGTCAGGATCGGGCACAGGGCGCGGCAGCAGTCGTATTAGCGGTGCGTAGCCCATAAAGAAAAACAAAAAATGTCTCGAGTCGTCGGCCAATGAACCAAGATAAAATTAGTATTGCACAAAACGTGGTAGATAAAATATAATAAAAAAAGTAACAAGCGGCACGCTTTCGTAAAATGAAAAACCTCATAGAAAAAAATAATTGAATTAGTTTGAGTTAATATATTTTCTTTTGTTACAATGCCCCAAAAAAATAACGTTTCAGGACAGTAGTGGATCACTTATTATAGTTCTTTTATGTACATTTTAAATAAAATTAACGTGAATACCATAGTAAATAATTTCGCCAGCCATATTGTTCAATTATTCAATTAGGTGTTGAGCATTTCCGTGTTTTACTAGTTTGGCTGACGTGAAACTTAAATAATAACAATTTGTGGGTGGAGAAAACTGTTTTAACTCTAACCTGAGTATATTTGCACTAACCACGGCCACCAAAGTTAAGCAATACTGCTTAAGATTTTTAGGGCCGCATAAACGCAAATGCTTCAAAAGTGCTGGTTGTGGTATTTGCAAAAGAAACATTACACTACTGCATTCAGAGGATGTGAAATATGAAGGTAACAAGCTGCATCATACAAAGTATGAGCAAGAACCGGATAAGAAAACCAACGAATGTCACAAATAGACACCAAGTGCACATGCGAGATGCTTAGCATCCTCATCAAAGAGCGATGTCCATAATGGCGTCATAGCATATTCCTTCGAACCGGACGATTATCACAGCTGCCCCATTAGTTTCAAAATGGCAGAAAATAATCGTTGTGGTTTGAATTCTTGCTCTGTGTTTTAAAGTGGTGACCGTTTTCTTTTGCACATTCCTGCATCTTTTCAAAAGAACAGGGTCAAAAACGATTAAATCCGGCGAATACGAAGGCCAATTGAAATAGTTTCTGTGCAAAATGATGCGTTCGCTGACTGTTTCGAAAGCATCATAGTGGGGAGATTTGATGTGCAATCTGTTCTCACGTGAGAAATGATCACAGATTTTACCGTGAGAATTTTGAATTTTGGGTTACAGCTAGGAGTTCTACTGATCCGTTAGATTCCAATTAAAGAAGACAAATTAAGTTATGTCTGACACGAGAATCGCTTCTGGCCAACGACAGTAACAATCAATCAATGTCACCCAGTATTGCCGATTATCAGAAATTGGTAATAGACTAATGATGACTAATGATGGGTAATAGGTGTCCGGCACATAATACTATGGTACTATCCCTCCAAATACCGTGTTCGACGCGTTTACTTTTATTACAAAACTTGCTGTAGAAACAGGATAATACCAAAAAAATACGCGACTTACGGTTTTTCGTGTAACCTTTTAGGAAATCGTTTAGGAAGATTTGGTCCAAAGCAGGTTTTGGAAATGTCTACTAACATCATCTGAGGCTAAAGGTCATATTGGTAAGCTCAATTAAGCCAAAAGGTGTAGAAATGGCTGTCTTTAGGACATCAATCTAAAAAGGTTCGATTGGAATTTAAAAGAATTTTGAAGATGGTTAGACTACGGTAATCCTCAAAGGGCTGTTGTTTGGTCGGTATATGCCTTGGACTATTATTTATTCGAATTCTGCCCTTGTAATTTTTTGTCGGTCAGAATTTTTGCAAGTACTATTTCTGCTGTACGCCAAGGAGATGCCCTGTCCCCAATACTCTTTAGTTTCATGTTAGAATTTATCTTTTGTAAAAGCTAATGACCTAAGGGTACCAGAGAAGGCCATGCGCTTAATATAAGGCACCAAACGCGATGTTGACGACATTTACCAAGTCCTCTCCAACTACAAGATCTGAAATTTAATGAAAATTCTTGATGTCGTTCATGAAGTGAAAACACAGCAAGTAAGCTGGTCTCTGAGAAGGGAACCGCCATTTACAAACGTCATTGTTGGTGTAGGTGCCTCTTCGGGGTAGAGAACGACTTGTCTTCTTTAAGTTGTCTAGAACAATTCGAAGAGCAAGCTCGGGACTGAAATCATTGGAACCATTTGAGCCGGATTTTTGCGGCATGAGCCAGGAATGTCCTGTAAACCCGATTATGTCTAAACGTGTTCTTCTGGCAACTGCTGGTAGATTTGTGATAAACTGCCTCTAACAATTTCTAATTTACCTCCAAATGGCATATTATGTATTTCTTGCAGACGAAGCTTGTTGTTGCATCTGAATTCTTGCTTTATTAAAAGCATTCTTATCTCATGATAGACTGCCTATCGGTAAACTTCAGCTTCAGCTAAATTAAGATGCATTTTGATCTAGTGGAATTATTTAGAAGACGAACCAGAAGTTTAAATGCCGCACTTTGCACAGTTGGCTTGATGATGTATGATGCTTAAATTTCTAGTTTCAGGAAAATTGTTTGAACACCTGCGATGCGTAATGTAGGCCTTTGACCAATTCGAACATCTGTGGTACCGCATGAGTTGCAAACCATTTCTTTGCTGATTTGAAATTTTCAAAATCAAAGAATCCTGAAAAACAGTTTACTATCAACAAATATGAGCACCATTGAAAAAGACCACTGGCGACTACATTATGAAACGTGAATTCAGAATTTCTTGCCCGGTTTCTAATTTTTTCGCAATTCCTTAGCTACTTCACAACCACGGTAATTTGCGGGGTATTGTCCTTTGCAATTTTTTGCATTAACCATTTAATATGTTAACCAGCACATTTGACACATTTTGCCTCACACCGACAGTATTTCTGAGTATGATTATAGTTTTGACATTTTCTGCATTGAACTATCTTTAAAGTATTCTTCCTCATTGGCTCTAGTTAGACTCCGTCCTCTAGTTTTGAATTGCCCGAATATTATATATCTTTTGAAAGTTTTCTTTATTGGCAAACGTAAGCATAAAAAGTGGTAGTCTCCTTCTTACCAGGTCGCGGCTCTCTTTATCGCTTATAATTTTGACGTCATGCTGAATATCTAAACCTTTATGCTGCACCACTGCACATGTTTCTGAGTTTGGTACATTTACCTTCCAGACATCGTTGTTTAGTGCTACTAGCTTGTAATCCTTATCCGTGGTAGTTTTCATCAAGGCATTGTTATATAGTAGGGTAGCCTTTGACATCAACTATATAAATATGTGGTGGCTTATTTATATTCTCTGGTTTCGGATCTTTATTGCACTGAGTTGTTGCATATCCCGATAAAGTTGTCCTATAGTTATTTGCTCAATATCTTCTAGTTGCTTTTGTTTTTCATTACGCTGAGTTTTATCATTACTCGTGTTGGATACTACTTGTACAATATATTCTGACACTGATTCTGCCTTTCTTTTATTTATGGGTTTGCTTTTTTCAATGCCCAAGCAGTTTTTCTTTGATGTTTCGTCTCGTCAGTAACTTTTATGATTATTGTTATTGTTTTTCTAGGTTTTTTGTCACGAGTGTTTTATTTTCGCCAGTATGATATCGAATACTCTTTAAGTTCAAGCCAATCTAGTTGATATTGCCACTAAACCTATCACATATACAGCTTATTATAACTATATCTACAGTAGAAATAAACACACAGTAGAAATTACGCTAATTTAACTGATAAGTGGAAAAAATGTTAAGGATCACAATTTTTTACACGTCTATACTAGACGTCTATATTAGCTCACAGAATGATCTAGAATGTACTTAATTTCTTCTGTTGGTATATGCAAAGAACGAAAAAAATTGAAATTTTGAAATTAATTACCAACTACAAGAAAACGAAAACCAATATTTAACTTAGTCTCAACATTTAATCATAGATGTCACTTAAATTAAGTAAAACGATGTTAATATCATTTACTAGTCACCCTGTTTATTGTCAATTTTTCATCGAAAAATTATTTTTATATTATTTTGTTGTCAGTACATCGAGGACTTTCGTTTTAATCGGAGCAGTTACGTGTATACGAAATTTTATTTTTAGTGTTGTGTATTTCTTGTGTATAGCAAAAATTTCATATATTACATACTGGGGAATGGTGGCTGGTTATATATTGTTACTAAAGAAAAAAATATAAATTAGTAAAAATTGCAGCTGTATTGTGAACGCATTCATAATAAATAAAAAAAAAATTGTATGCTCCATACACAGTGTTATAGTGGTGTACACAAGAAGGCAAATCAAAATGTATTTATTTACGATGTATTATATCGTTGTGTAAATTCTTTTATAGTTTTTTTTTTAACATTTTGTGTGATAAAATTTGTGTACCAAAATAAGATAATCATAAAGTGGGTGTAGTTGTGTTAATTTCATTGTGCAAAAAATCGCGTCTCAATCAACTTCTTCGTCCCGAGAGAGGGTACACAGTCACACATAAAGTCCTTAATTTTTTTGGTTTTCTCCATTTTTATTTCTTATAAATCATCAGTGTATCTGTGTGTATGTGCAAAGTGTTGTGTGATAATGCAAAATTTTAAGTGGATTTTACAATAATTTTAAGAATGGTTGTCGTGGTCGTCGTCTTCGAAGAAAAATAAATTAATCATAACAATTTATTGAGCCAATTTGTGTTTTTGTTTTACCATAGCACGCAACGCAACAATAAACGCACAAAACAACAACAACACACAAATTCGAGAGTCGCAAGCGATATTCAACAACAAAATATAACAACAAAAATGTGTCCTACTTGTGTCGTGTAACAACAACAACAACAAAATCGTGTGATGTGATTCAGTGAATTTTGTAGTGGTTTTTATTTATTTTAAGTTCGTTTTTTGTGTGTAGAAAAGCATAAAAAAGTGTTGGAAATTTTAATATTATAAAGAAAAAGAAAATTTTTATTGTGTACGAAAAAAAAAAAAAATTGTGACGTCTTGTGATTTAAAAAAAGAAAAAATCAAAATGCCTGGATTAATTGGGATTAACGAATTCGTTGAAGAGACTAGGGAGGATCATAGCTCACCTACTACATCTACATTTGTGTCGCGGATACCACAATGTCGGCAAACTATTGCGGCACTAGAAGAGGTAGGCAACTTTTCTTAAATTTTGTCGATTGCAATTTTTATTGATTTTTTTGTGTTACCAAAAATTCGGTTGTTAACCCTAGACCCGTGTTCTGAATAGGTTTTTACTTAACGTGTACTAGTACACCTAGTGTTTTTATTGTCTTTATCTCCAACATAGGAAGGAGCAAAGGGGCGTCTACTTGTCTGGACCACAGCTAACACAGTTCTTTCCCAGGTCAGTGCTGGTGAATATAGTAATAAGACAAGTTGGTTTCCTTAGTGTATGAACAATCCATCTTCATTTCCCTTCTCGTGCAGCTTGATGTTCATTAAATTGTTCGGCCAGAAGTACTTCAATATTGATCGAAGGAACTTATTTACGAACAGCTGTAGTTTCTATATGATTTGCGTCGTAATCTTACAGGTCTCACACCTATACAGTAGTACTGATTTTTTACAGAAAAACATTCTTATTTTGGTCTTGCGGGATAGGTAAGTGGTATTCCAGATTTTATGTAACATGTTAAATGCATATCTTTGTTTTTACTTATGTTTTTCTCTATCACATCTAGTTTTGCTATTAAAAAATCGATAGGTACTTGCATGCCTCGTAAAAAACTTTTAAACAAGCATGATACCCTTAGAACTCCACCTCATCACCCTTGATTTGTCGTAGGCGGCGACTAAGCAAAGGTCGGATCGCTAGGCTAAAATCTTTTTGTTTTTCACGTGCTCATACTAAAATTAGCCAACCCAAAGATTTTGCAACAATATGAATGGTTTGGGGGATCCCCTAGTGACTTGAAGCTAGAGTGGGAAAATTCGTTATCAATCAGACATTTTCAACTTTTATTGTAAATTTTAAGATTTTTTAACAATAAGTCTACGCCCTTATTAGGGGCTCATTTGATTTATTTTTGTTCTAATTTTCGGCAATCTTAGTTCGTACTATCTGCATATTTAGAATCATATAAAAAATATTGCTTATAAATGGCTACTTAGTTCATACAATGTTGTCAGCGACCTGACGGATGATCTTTCTTACTTCAAAATGTTTAAAGTAGTCAATGATATCAGAAAGTCAAAACTAAAGAGGTACAAACCCGGTGGTCTGAATCCACTTGAAATCATTTCTGTCATAAGTTATCAAAACAAGTTATAAACAGAAGCGCTTAAGCTTACCTTTATATTACAACGGATAAAAAATATTTGCTACCTTTACAAAAAAAGATAGTTAGGCAAGCGGATGGATTTGCTTTCTGACCTACCAACACCCCAATCGACTGGAATTTCTTTTATTATGTCTACTCGAATTCAGACAGCTTTATCTTGCAAGCTTAAAAAAAATACAGTTTCTTCTGCACTAAAAAATCCTACATGGATCGGTAAACACATCTGAGAAGTTTTCTCAAAAACGAGATAAGGTACAAAACGAGATATGGTACAAACTGGATATTTTAAAACAGGATATTTTGATGATATTTTGAAAGTATGAAACCTTATTGGCCATATTCCAGATTTTCCCAGAAAAGGTTTTAAAATCAAATTTAATTATACAATTAAAGAAAAAAAACATTAAGTGAAGGAAAATTCTATTTCTCTGCTTAGAAATATTCAAGTAAGGAACCTTACTGGCCTTATTCCAGAACTTTCCCAACAAATCATTATAAAATCCCATTTTCATCCTACATATCGAATTTCATCATAATCGGTTAAGAACTCGCCGAGTTCCTCCCTAACTATATGGCCATATTCCAGAACTTCCCCAAAAAATCAATTTTAAATCTCATTTTCATCCTAAATATCGAATTTCATCATAATCGGTTAAGAAGTCACCGAGTTCCTTTCTAACTGGCCATATCCCAGAACTTTCCCAAAAAATCATTTTAAAATCCCATTTTCATCTTACATATCGAATTTCTACAAAATCGGTTAAGAAATCACCGAGTTCCTTCCTAATTGGCCATATTCCGGAACTTTCCTAAAAATCATTTTAAGTTTAAATCACATCTCGAAATATCCAATTTTGAAATATCCAGTTTTGTACCATATCTCGTTTTGTACCTTATTTCGTATTGAAATATCCAATTTTGAAATATCGAGTTTTGTACCATATCTCGTTTTGTCAAATCATATTTTGAAATATCCAGTTTTAAAATGTCCAGTACTGAGCGGTTCCCCAAAATTTGATATTTGAAATTTGTTTTATTTTTTATTAATATATCATGTAGGTAATTTAACAAAATTGTATAATTTTTTTATCGACTAGTATCGATCTCCTGATAAAATAAATTTTGTATGGTGATTTTTTTTTGGTATCATGTAAATTTTCCGTGATTTGTTATGGTATCATGTAACCATATTGTAGTAGTTTTATAATTATTTTGAGTTAGTGATTTTTTTTATCACTAAAAGTCGTGCCTAAATCCAGGTTCTCAGCTATTCTCCCTGTTGATCTCAGTCTAGCCCTTCTGCCTTTCCTCCAGGATGAACAGCATGATAATATTCACAATCACGTATTTTAATAAATGATATTTCTGTCAATGGCTTTCCGATATGAGACATATATCAATTTTTTTTCAGGACCCCGTTCTTGCTTAAAGGTTTCCATTAACAATATTAGATGATTGGTGAAGAATTTGCAAATAGCCTTTAATGAAAGCATGAAGAGTCGAAGCCATATATTTTTTTACCTTGATTGTTCTCAGTTCTTTCCCGTTTTAAGATATTCACTGCATCTTCTTTTTGCAGATCTTTCACCTTTTAATAATCTATAAGATCCTTCTTCATACATGTTGGGCGAAGATCTCAGGCCATAACCTGAATTGTACTTTCATTTGTATCTTCGTATATAAAATACGCATACATTATACATTGGCGGAGGAGCCCTTAAAATCATTTCAACCTTTTGTTGTTGCTTTTGTTTTTGCTGGTGCGTGTGCTGGTTTAATGATATTATTACTATTAACGATACCTGGTAGATGTTCTACAACATCAGGCGAGAGAATCGAAGAGTTTTGGTTGACCTTTCTTAATTCTTCATTTTATTTTTTTAGTTTTTTAACTTCGTTTCTTAGTTGGGTTGATGTTTTTTATAATCTATAATAATATAATAATATAATAATATAATAATATAATAATATAATAATATAATAATATAATAATATAATAATATAATAATATAATAATATAATAATATAATAATATAATAATATAATAATATAATAATATAATAATATAATAATATAATAATATAATAATATAATAATATAATAATAATAAATAATAATAAATAATAATAAATAATAATAAATAATAATAAATAATAATAAATAATAATAAATAATAATAAATAATAATAAATAATAATAAATAATAATAAATAATAATAAATAATAATAAATAATAATAAATAATAATAAATAATAATAAATAATAATAAATAATAATAAATAATAATAAATAATAATAAATAATAATAAATAATAATAAATAATAATAAATAATAATAAATAATAATAAATAATAATAAATAATAATAAATAATAATAAATAATAATAAATAATAATAAATAATAATAAATAATAATAAATAATAATAAATAATAATAAATAATAATAAATAATAATAAATAATAATAAATAATAATAAATAATAATAAATAATAATAAATAATAATAAATAATAATAAATAATAATAAATAATAATAAATAATAATAAATAATAATAAATAATAATAAATAATAATAAATAATAATAAATAATAATAAATAATAATAAATAATAATAAATAATAATAAATAATAATAAATAATAATAAATAATAATAAATAATAATAAATAATAATAAATAATAATAAATAATAATAAATAATAATAAATAATAATAAAATTTAATAAATTATAATAAATAATAATAAATAATAATAAATAATAATAAATAATAATAAATAATAATAAATAATAATAAATAATAATAAATAATAATAAATAATAATAAATAATAATAAATAATAATAAATAATAATAAATAATAATAAATAATAATAAATAATAATAAATAATAATAAATAATAATAAATAATAATAAATAATAATAAATAATAATAAATAATAATAAATAATAATAAACAATAATAAATAATAATAAATAATAATAAATAATAATAAATAATAATAAATAATAATAAATAATAATAAATAATAATAAATAATAATAAATAATAATAAATAATAATAAATAATAATAAATAATAATAAATAATAATAAATAATAATAAATAATAATAAATAATAATAAATAATAATAAATAATAATAAATAATAATAAATAATAATAAATAATAATAAATAATAATAAATAATAATAAATAATAATAAATAATAATAAATAATTATAAATAATAATAAATAATTATAAATAATTATAAATAATAATAAATAATAATAAATAATAAATAATACTAAATAATAATAAATAATAATACATAATAATAAATAACTATAAATAATTATAAATAATAATAAATAATAATAAATAATAATAAATAATAATAAATAATAATAAATAATAATAAATAATAATAAATAATAATAAATAATAATAAATAATAATAAATAATAATAAATAATAATAAATAATAATAAATAATAATAAATAATAATAAATAATAATAAATAATAATAAATAATAATACATAATAATACATAATTATAAATAACTATAAATAATTATAAATAATTATAAATAATAATAAATAATAATAAATAATAATAAATAATAATAAATAATAATAAATAATAATAAATAATAATAAATAATAATAAATAATAATAAATAATAAATAATACTAAATAATAATAAATAATAATACATAAATATAAATAACTATAAATAATTATAAATAATTATAAATAATAATAAATAATTATAAATAATAATAAATAATTATAAATGATAATAATATAATAATATTATAATAATAGTATATTGATAGTATAATAATAATATAATAATAATATATTATAATATAATATAATATTGAATCGAGATTTCCAGCTTCTACAAGTCTAGTTTAGCTGTTACAGGATTACACTTAGTAAAAAAAATAAATGTATGATTTTTTATTATAGGAGTGTAGTACCAAACATTCTGATGGAATATGATATGTTAAAATATACCAAGTTAATCTATGGAGGTGCTGATTATTTAGATATATAAATTTTTATTGTAGCAGTCTTTAATTATGTATTACAAAAAGTACTTAACGCAAAGTTTACCAATTTTTAATAGTAGCATTTTGTCGTTTCGCTTGAAAAGTATCGAATTTACTACTTTCGAAATAAACAAAGCGTTTTTACACAAGAACCCATCTTCGTCCACAGTAATTAGTAAAAAATAATTTATTTTATCGACTGCAAATATGAGATAACTTTAATCGAAATGAATATCCTTAACTACATACATTTCTAAATCCCTAATCAAATTATGTCGATACCATAAACGTAAAATAAAACATAAAATTTATCCATCCAGAATTTAATAGAATAACCAAAAGTTATTTTTTCCTAAATCTTAAATAAAAACAACAAACAAAGTCAAGCCGAAACTACTTTACAAATTATATAAGTAAATTGTATTATCTTTATAACACACATCAAATGTCAACCTTTAAGTAAATATAGGAGCAATAACATCCTTATATTACATAAAAAAAAACTTTTAACGTTCAAACAATTTAATTTTCAAAGCACACACAAAAAAGTCAAGGATACGAAAATAACTGTATATGTTTGTATAAAGTAGCTAGTTAGCTGGTCACACTAAAAATAAAATAAAATATCATTTTCCGGAAACTAATAAAAAAATTAACCTCGCATATATCGTACACATTGTAAAAACCTTTTAGATCATAATAATATATATTTTGTGGCAAGTGGTTTTTATGCTTTAAAAAAATAAAAAAATGTTTAGCATAAAATTAAATAAAACATAATACACTGTACATTTTGTCTAAACATAACCTATAAAAAAAATTCACAAAACATGACTGGGAAAATACAATTTACGTAGGTCGTAATTTAAATACCATGAAACTATATGTATAAAGTGTTATATGTACATTGTTTATGGAAAATGGTGTTTGGAAGTAAAAGTTGAAAACTTAGATAAATATCTTAATGTTTAAAGTGCAATGTTGACCTCGTTCATTTTATATTACATATTTTTAAACAGATTAAATTTGAAGAATGCGGATTAAGTCACTTCATCTACACTCTATTACATATTTATTTCTAATTAAAAATATGTAATATGCAAAAGTTATGTAACTGGAGTAATTAAAATTCATGTGCTACTCAGGAAAAATTTCTATACATTCAGGCTCCGATTGAAACCTTTGAAGTTCCGAATGGCGGATGATCTTATACCCCTGAACAGAAAAATAGAATAGCGGAAAACAACTGCTTTGTTTGTATGCCAGTGGTCTGTTGCCGAATATAGTATTTTCTGATGAAGCATCATTCCACATTGAGCAACACGGATGGCCACCAGCAAACAGGTAACCATCAATGATGATGGTTTGGTCTGTCGATGGACAGCTTTTTTACACTTAGTAGTTTTAGTAATATAAAAAATAATGGTCGAGTCTCAATTTTTTGGGGGCACCTAGTTGTTTCGTTTCAGTTAGCATAATTCTTTCCCATGTTATCGGTGGTCTGCAAACTTTCCTTTTTCCATACGGGTTCCATTCTATTTCCATCTCCATTTTCGTTTCCTAATTTCTCTTTCTATATTGCCTTGCCTTGTTTGCAGGAGGGGCTCCTGATTCGTGATTTTGCTAGGCCAGAAGTATCTTATTAATCTCCTGAGGCATTCATTTACAAATACCTGGAATTTTTGTGTGCTTTTCTGCGTGTCTTTCCATGTGTCACAACAATACAGTAGTACTTATTTTACAGAGGCATTGAACATTTGTAGCTTTGTATTTTTTGGAGCATGTTAAAGATATTTCTGGCTTTGTTTTTACTTTGATTTATATGATCTTCGGTATCACCTGTTTTTGCCACTGTACTGCCAAGGTATACGAATTTCTCGACCTCTTCTATGTTTTCTTGATTGATTGGTCTATCATCTATTTAGTGTTTAATCTTATCGCTATAGTCTTTCTGATGTTAGTTTTAAGACTAGCTTTTTGTGCCAATCATGTTAGCATAACAGCTTTCTCCTGCATATCGGCTTATTTGTGCCTTTGCAGGCATATATCATCTGCGTAATCAAGGTCATTTAGTCGACTGATGATTTCCCATTGTATTCCATTTTGGCTTGCTGAGTTTAATTTGCTCATCATATTGTCTAACACAATATGATGGTTATCTTAGAAGAATTCTTTCCAGCTGTTGATTTTCTGAGATTATAGAGTTTGACCTGCTGCATCCATAGTTTGTGGTATGTTGGTAAACTTTCCGGGGACCCTTCTGACGCATTGATGTAATGCGCGCATGTTTCTGTTTGCTGCTGTTTTGAGAATGTCCTCAGTGTATTTCCTGCGAACACTCCGCGCCATTTTCTTTACATGGCATGCTGAATCTAAATATGTATCCTTTTAATTTCTGCCGAGTTTTGATGACACAATTGTTGCTTAAGTTGATAGCGTACCTTAATTTTTCATGTTGTCTTGAAATCAGAGAATATATAGCTGCGACTTGCCGCATGATTCTTCGTGTCGGTAATTCTTAAGCTTTCTATGTTAAATTCCTTCTTGTTGTTCCTTGCGTATTTTATAGCGGCTGGTATTTCTTTGAATTGCTATCCTCCCATTGTTCTAAAACATCTTGCAAGACGATATACATTTCTTGTTTATCAGCACGTGGTCTATTTGGTTCGTTCTGCCACCTATGAAAATTCTATCTTCGTTAATGTTTCTTGACTTTAATGCTTCTTTAGCTATGATCATGCCTGTTTTATCGGTTCTAATTTTTGCGTTAAATCTCCCTGGTCAATTTTAATGTCATTCCGGTGTGTACTAGATCTTGTCGTTTGCTCCTTGTTTCGTTTACTCCGATTAAATGTGATGTTCCCAATCGGTCACCTATTTTTAGTAAAACTCACATTTGTTAGCTTGACTTCCTTGGTAAAGTTACTGCTCCGTTGACTCTCTCTGCCACTAAATACATACAATATTTTAAAACCTATATAAGTAAATTAGATTGAAAAAAATTATTTAACACTAAAATTAAATAAAAACCGTTAAACTGACAAACTATTTCTTTTCTGGAAATTTAATGATAATTTTCTCTTGCCCTGCAGAACTGTTTACAACACGAAAGTAACTTTTAATTTTAATGGATTTTTTTAAATTTTTTAATATGTTTAAGTAAATTTATGTTACTATAATAGATTCTTTAAAATCGGTCGTATAATGATGGTTAAGGTGTTGGCTTAAACAAACCGAGGTTATGAGTTCATAACCTCAACGATCACCAATTGTAGAAATATGGTTTGAAAGATCTTGTAAAATATCTCAGTAAAGGTAAAACTTTGGCCTGTAATGCTGTTTTGTTATTGAGAGAACATCAATTTTTCTGGAATTTTTCTCATCACTGAACAAAATTGTCCTATAAAAATGTTCATCATTGTTCAATTTGTCTAAGGCAAAATCAGAAAATAAACGACGCTTATGATGGTCCAATGGCTTTAGTTCCTGGATTAGTTGGATCTAATATGACTTTAAACCTATGTCTTTACGTACATTACGCCATGTTATGCCATATCCAAGTGCTAATTGTTGTGAATAAGCTTGACGAAATATTAGTAATTTCAAAACTTTGTTGCAATGTGTATCGCGGATTATAATAGGTTATAAATTATAGATTCAAAAAAATTATTTAACACGAAAATTAAATGAAATAACCGTCAAACTGACAAAATACGTCATCTGTCATCACAATGATCTCAGCGAAACTTAATCGTAATACTGTCAATAAATTTTTATATTTTATATAACTTTATAAGTATACCTTTGTTTGTATTTTGGATTGTACCTTTGGATTACCTTTGTAGGTTTGTAAACACTGTTCTCATACCTAACCACAATAAAAATTAATCAAAACTAATGAAGTAGAAACTCTAGATTACGAGGCGATGTATAAATTTTTATCAAACAATACGATAAGAAATTAATGTAAGTTATAAGCTGGATTTATCGAAATAATAGATAAAATAAAATTTTTGATTTGTGATTTATTGATAGCTTTATCAATTTTGTTTTTTATATAAAATATTTTTGCTCGTATAATATGTGCAGATATTCTGCAAACAAAAATTTAACGCAAAAAAAAAAAAAAAAAATGAAAAATTGCGATAAACTATTATGTCATTTTTGTGCAGTATATATGTATATACGACGTGACTAAACAATTACGCCCGATTATAGCGAGGCAAAAGTTGTTTGTTTCTTTAATATTTTAATTAAGATTAGTACAAAATTTAATATGATATCACGCTATTTTTTGCGTGGCGGTTGTAAGTTCCCCCTCTTCGTACTCGTATTTAAGTAATTCTATATGCATTTACTTAAATTTGCACTGTACACTAACCTTTAGTGAAAGTTAAATATGGATTTGTATAAATAAACAAAAAAACTGTAAATATTAAAGGAAATTAATTTAAAGGGAAATTCGATATGAATTTTTGAAAATGGGGACATTATACAAAAAATTATACATAATTACATGTGTACATAAAAACCATATATGTATATATTTAATTTACAAATAATATGACGTGTAAATATGCGATGTTATATATGTAAATGCGTGCCAATAGCGCAACAAATTTACAAACGAGTGCAAAAACACTAATTGGCGTGTATAAGTGATGATGTTATGCAGTAATGTTTAAATAGCGTGTTACGAACCTGCCTTGACGACGAAGATTGTGCCGTCTAAATGATGATTCTTTTTTATTTGGCAGTCGTTACAGCTGTGGTGTTTGGGTCGGGAAAAAACGGGTTTGAATCCCAATGTGGAATGGTTGAAAAAGGGATCCTTACTAATAATTTACGAACTACTTGCTATAGTAGATTAGGAAAAATTAAGAAAAACTTTATCCGCCGTTACAATTGTAGCCAGACGTAATATTAATTACAATGATATCACCAATTAAGAAATTAAATAGTCGACTACTTATACTTTCTTAACTAATTTACAAGATAATATCATAATTTCTTTGCTTAACCCGACTTAATCAGTAAAAATTATTAATAAATTAATTTAATTAATAAATCGAACAACAAAAAAATATAAACTATACCATTTTTTTTATATATATAGTTACTCTGAACGTCTTTAATAATTAAAACTTCGTATATCCAACAGTCATCATTATTATCATCATCATCCACTAAACTTTTGTTGTTTTCTTATGCACAAAAAAATTAGTTTCGTTTTACAGTTTTTCATTCATCAAAAATACAAAACAACAACAACAACAAAGGAAAACGTCGAATTTTTTAATCATTTTTCTGTTTCACTCGAAAGAAATGAACTTGGTTTCTTCTTATTTTGTTCGTCTTTAAGTGATATTAACATAACCGGATTATGATAAATAAATAAATGTATATGTAAGTATGTATGCCTATATGTATATAAGTGTATAATATTTACGAATTAAGAACGATACATAATTAAAAAATAATAAAATTCAACGGAGACTGGAATATCTAACCGGAAATACTTTGTATTTCCCTTATTTATTTATTTATTTATTTATTTTGTTTTCTCATCTGCGGAATCTTAAAAATATTTTTTTTATTTATTTTAAAATTTATTTAGAAAAGGTTTGAATATATATTATGCGTCATCATATTCGTTCGTACCTCGGCAATTTCGGTGTTGGATTTCTTATTGGGCCCCAGGTGAAAAAGGATGTTTTGCATTCGATAATCGTATGTGTAAAACCAACCTAGAATTTCAATAATATTTCAAAGCCGTAAGCACAACACTCTCAATACACAAAAAATTCTAAATTGTATATGAATTATAGATTCAAAAAAATTATTAAGCACGAAAATTAAATTAAATAACCGTTAAACTGACAAAATGCGTCATTGTAATTACAAAAGAATCTGCATATAGATTCTCTTGTATGACTATGATTGTGTGTGATTACAATAAATACAAAACTCTAAAATTTATATAAATTAACGTTCCAAAAAAAATAAAAATTTAACACGACAATTAAATGAAATAACCGTTAAACTGATAAAATACGTCATGTTTTGGGAAAACTCAGAATAACTTATGTTAAAATATAGGTCCGTACTGCCGAAACGAACTGTAGCATCTGGTAAAAATAGGATGAACTTTGCGATCTCCCACTACCTTATTGTGGCTATTACATGCTTCCCTCATAAAAATATCCACTTCGAATTAAATGCGTTGTGCATCAGACGATTGGGCGCTGTCATTTCTAATTATAATACCTTGTTGGATATCATTAACAAATGTTCTTATTAATTTCAATGTCTCGTTGTAAATTTCCTCATATGATTTTTCCAAAGCGAAATTAGAAATGAAAATGTTTCTTTCTATTTTCGCCAAGTGGTAGTCTGCCGAGGGATTATGCACATATTTTTGTAGCAAAAATTATTGTTAAACAAAATAATTTTTTTTTATAGAAAACTGTGTGCAACCAAAACTGCTATACTATTTTTTCGTGTATGTAACCAACCATCAAAAAAATTTGTCAAAAATATAAAAATTTTTAGAAGTACAGATCTAGGTATCGATAAAAAAATACTTTACGAAAAATAAAATTTGAATTTCATTATTTGCTTTTGTTCTAAATTATATTTCTAATTTTTATTTTATTGTCGCTGTGGTTTATTGTGATCGGTGACATAAAATAAAATTTTATTTTTCACTTTAATTATTTAAAAATATAATAACCACAACTATATAATATTTAAAACTATTTTCACTTATAATTTTTGTATAAAATATTCAGAAATCAAAACAACACAACACTAAAATAATAAACGTCAAATTTGTTTATAAACAAGGCAGCGAAATAAGAAACGTCCCACCTACTACAGTAATTTTTTAAATGCGACGCACGTTATTCTAGCAAAAATTATTACTGGATGTGTTTTCTTTTTGATATAGGAGAAAGTTCTGGAGAAATCGGAGAGATAAATTTACTGTCAAATTTTCAGATATGTGTTTTTTTTAATATCCGAGAAAAAAATTATCTCTCTGTGTCGTTTTTTTTTTATGCTCCGATAATTATCGGATACGATCTTTTTACTCTGAAAAAATGTACAGATTATTGTTTGACAGCAGTGTGTTGTATTTTATATATTTTAGTAAATTCTAAAATGGTGACGCCGATTAATGTTGAGCCATCAGGTGACAAGTACAACTTTAATTTAGGGAGTTTAATACTGAAATTTATTAAATAATTTATTATTTCCGATACTAAAAAATAACACAAAAAATAATTTTTTCGATCTGACAGAAAAAAATCGGAGAAAAAAATTATCGGATATATCCGATAAATAATCTCTCTGATCTCTCCGATATAAAAAAAAAACAGCCAATATTTAACAATAATTTTTGTTAATAAAATCTGTGCATAATCGCTCGGCAGTTCAACGATAAAAAGTAAGTTTTTCTCTATACATCAGAGATGGCGCGCAATACTCTCCAAACCAATTTTGAAAACCAAAATTTTAACATTTTCACTGTTTAAAAAAATAAATTGTCCATTATGCTAGGTACGGAGCTCGAGCTAAGCTAAATTTTAACGCAGTCTCCACAAATGTACAGATAAATATAGGGCTAAAAAAATGTGTAGAGTTAAATTTTGACATGTCTAATTTGTTTTATGTCGTATCCTTTGATTTCAAATTTCAATAATGTTGCTATTTCCAAATTTTTTAGATTTTATTTTAGATTTTTGGCCTTGGTTGGTCATTACCTTATTCACTTTCATGTGGTAAGTCAAAATCATGTACATTATCGAAATCATCAAATTCGTCTTACTCAAATATATTACTTATCGTATTTAAAAAAAAATAGCAAACCATACTTAAGTGTATTGGCTTGGTAAATTTTTAAAAATTTACAACAACAATTGCATAGAAATAACGTTTTTTTATTAAACAATATACATGTACGTGTAAAACAAATCCATAATAATATGTCAAAATTTAGCATAAATCGACGCGAAAATATTGGAGACTTCATAGTAGTGTCATCTATTACACAATCCGGTAAACTGTATTTCCTATGATTTTTTCACGTTAAGTTGCGTATCGGCGCGCGAAATTGTATGGGTAATTTTTTTATCTCGCTCTTAGCTAGCTAAATTTTATGTTAAATTATGGAAAATTTAACTTAGTTCCAGCTGCGTACCGACCTTAAATGTTTTAATTTTTTCTGTGTGACATTATGGATATAATAATTTTTTTTCCGATACAAACAATAGCTTGTCAAACAAATATATTCTCCAAAAATTATTTCGTTTCTGACACTACAAAAGAAGTGTGATCTTGAAGACCGCGTAAAATTTTCGTTTCGTTTTAAGCTCAATACTAAGCTTTAGTTACAATTATGGTTTTGATGTACTAGATGGTTCCAGTACGCATCTGGTGCAAAATATTATTAAAGATAATTATCGAAAATAATGTTCGTATTTGATGAGTATTTGATGAAATCACAGCATCTCCGCGAGTGAGTGCAGATGCACTTGCATTCACCGAACTCCAAAATTCTATTTTGATGTGCGCTTTCAATGTCTTCGAGAGGGGTATCGGTCGAAACTAGATATTTTACAACTGGATTTGACGAAACAGGATAATTCAAAACTGGATATTTTAAAACGAGATAAGGTACAAAACGAGATATGGTACTAAACTGGGTATTTTAAAACGAGATAAGGTATAAAACGAGTTATGGTACAAAACTGGATGTTTCAAAACAGGATATTTCGACATGTGATTTAAACTTAAAATGATTTTTTAGGAAAGTTTTTTATACGTAGGATGAAAATGGAATTTAAAAATGATTTTTTGGGAAAGTTCTTGAATAAAAATCAGAATTTTTCCAAAAAATTATTTTGAAATCCCATTTTCTTCCTACGTATCGAATTTCATCATAATCGGTTAAGAACTCACCGAGTTCCTTCCTGATTGGCCATATTCCAGAACTTTCCTAAAAAATCATTTTAAGTTTAAATCACATGTCAAAATATCCTGTTTTGAAATATCCAGTTTTGCACCATATCTCGTTTTGTACCTTATCTCGTTTTGAATTATCCAATTTTAAAATATCCAGTTTTTTACCATATCTCGTTTTGTACCTTATATCGTATTGAAATATCGAATTTTGAAATATCCAGTTTTGTACCTTGTCTCGTTTTGTCAAATCCTATTTTGAAATATCCAGTTTTAAAATGTCCAGTTCTGAGCGGTTTCCTTTCGAGAGTAATGGCGAATATGGAAAAAATCAACGATTATCAACTTTAATGTCATGTTGATTCACTTTGACAATTGTTGATTCGTCGACCATACACAGAGAATTTTTCAATTTTCCTGGATTTCAAGTTTTGTTTACAGGCTCGCGGTGATATCATCTGTGTGCCGTAATGGAAAATATACGACATGACACCTTGGGCGTATCCATGCATATGTCGCGGACTACCAAAGTACGTTCCTGGGAGAATCTTCATTCGAAGCGAAAGTAAATCTAATGAATGGAAATTGTTCGGTTTAGCATACTGGTGAAATAGACGACACACTTTCAAGATGTGAATATTTACGAACCATCAGTCGATATGAACTATGACTTTTTTGTTCGTTTTAATGAATTAATATTATTATAAAAATGTAGATTTACTATACAGCTGTATATGCGGATTCATCGTCCTGATCAAGAAATGATAACTGTCTTCACGTTGCGGGATTTCAAATATCACGGGATTTCAATCACGGGATTTCAAATTTTCACTAACGACGACAATTGTGACTGCTCGATGATATATCTCGAATTTTCCAATTTTTCGGGCATCTTTTTCTTACCCTAAAAACCTTATTCGAACTAATCAGAATATTTAACAAAAGTTTAACCGAAGTATTTTACTTTCTGATTTTCAGCAAGTTAAATATACATAAAATTTAAAAATTTTCACTTTTAAAAAATGTTAAATAATATATTTTTTGGAATGATAACTTTAATATTTTAAAAGTTTTAACTAAATTTCGAAAATTCTTAATTTCGAAAATTTTAAAATGTTTTAAAAATTCGTAACCTTTTGTTAAAAACGTATTAAAAATATTTTCAGATGCATTCTACTATACATTTAAGCGTTGAAGTGTATTTGTTAAAAAATTTGGAAATTTTAAAATTTCCTAAAAAATTTAGGTAATGCAAAAGCAAAAATATCTATCTTTAGCATAACAATATTCTCGGTTCATCAAAGAAAGTTAAACATTTTAAAGTAAAGGAAGGCTTGGTTTCGGTCGGTATAGTGCGAACGATAAATTAAAGTAGCAGTTTTGAATCCATGCCTGTTAGATTTAACTAGCAGTGGTAAAAGAGCTTACTGCGTAAGAGTTGGATGTTCTACGACTATCAAGCTGCCTTAAATCTCTAGGTAATGTATTATACACTTGGAGACCTTTGTAAATAGCATTATTATTTTTTAAATTTGTGCTAAGAGAACTCGATTTAGAAATGAGAACGACGTCGTGTATCATGTGAATGAATTGTTGAGGTTCACGTAAGAGGTCGATTTACGTTTATTATTTCTTCCAGAATTTTAAAAACTAAAACCAGAAGTTCGTATTATTTTTGTTAGTCTGAGTTGAGAAATATCGCGAGGATGGGGATCAAGCTAAATTAGTAAAAAATGTTTTTAAAGAGAGTGCTGGTGTTTCTGGCATTTTTAGGCTTGTTGATGGTACACAGTACACATGTAGCTATCATAAATCATCGATGTTAATTTTAGAATTTTAAATGCTTTCCAGCTAGCTGTCATGACTCTTAGATGCTTAAGAGGTGTCTCCCTCTGGATGTAATTGTGAATTTAAATGCAGTTAATAACCAATGCCTCCATTCCGACCTAAAGTATAGGCTAATGTAAAATAGCTAATGTGTTGCTAGTTTTTAGCCGTTGATTTGAGAACGCAAGAATGTGCTATACAGAGATCTAGTTATCTTGGTGCAGCAATTTAGTACTTGATTTGCTCAGGTTTATATATATTTAGGATGGTGTTTAAAGTAAAATAATTTGTGTGCTAATTCTTTCTATGTGGACCATGCTTATTGAGATAAAATATGTGTTAAATCAGACTAAATTAAATTAAAATTATTATGCTTCTTCCAACGGCCTTTGTTAGTTGTTCTATAAATAGACCTCTATATAGTTACCATAAATAGTTACTTTTAATTTTAATTACCTTCTGTTTTTAAAATTCCAATACCATCATTGTTGAGGTTATAGATTTTTAGATTTAAAACGTTATATTCACTTCAAATATTTACTAATATTATTTTTTTATTTATTTTCAGGTAAGCAAGCACCTAACCAAAATATTGTGTAAATGGTACAAGGCCGTATATATTATTTTGTGCAACAAAAATTTATCCAAACAACAATAAAATAAATATGACATAAAACTACTTTTAGAACTATGACATAAAATATATAAATCAATTCAAAACTTATTGGCTTGGCAGGTAGGTATCTCAGTGAAACTGAGCTCAGTTTAAATTTTACAAATTTTAAAAATCGGTATCGGAAAACTACTTATTCATAAAAAGGACTATCGTCAGATCACTCTCCTGCACTTTTCCCTTCAGAAAGTAGTTAGGTGCAATTCGGCACAATTGGAGGACTAATGTGATAGTACGACTAATAGTCAAAAAGAAGCTTGAACCCATATATTAACTTTTCTTTGAAAATTGGTTAGAGAAAAACGTAAAGCACGAAAAACTTAGCCAAGAAATCGGGCTCCAACCATCTTATTATTAAACTAAAACTTTTAATCAAAGAAAATAAGAATGAATCGATTTAAAATTACCTTACTGGTTAAAGTTACCGACAATTCCTTCTGAAAAGCAATAAAAATTCTATAAAGACTTAAAACGCAAGTACCTGCTATTAAACTTGGGATAGAAGCGCAAAGGAAAAACTAATTTGTTTGCACCATATCTTGGAGATAAATTCAGACCTCTCCCAAGACAAAGTGCAGACGAAAACATAACACTAGTTCACAAAATCGACAGTTAAAGCATAACACCTGCATCAACAAAAACATAAGCTCAAAAAAATCTCCTTGCTATGATCTAATTATAGGACACAAAAATTAAGTACTAGACTCGAAAAAGGATTACGAAAGCTATGCTTTAAGTATTTAATGCAGCATTCAGACATAAGTGGCAGAATTGATGCTACCAAAGCAAAGCAAACCACCTAAAGACAAAGCAACATAGCAACATTTGCCGATGTCACTGCAATCTTAGCAATTGGTAAAAATGTAAAAGAATCTCCTAGCAACGTGCAAAGACCCACTAACATATTGAGTAACTGGACAAAGAGATGGTGAATCTAGCTAATTGGAACCAAATCAATTTATGTTGATTAACTTCACTAACAGAAAAGTTAACTAAAAATCAACTCAAAGCAAGTTCCACATGCTAATACAGCCAAACGTCTAAAGGCACAACACTTGATGCTAAGCTTAAGAGCATGTCAAAAAAAGGAGAGCTTAACAGTAAATACAAAAAAATGTACTGAATTTAGGTATATAGGAAATCCGAACCATCACATAATAAACTGCAGCTATATAGGCAAATTCTAAAACCAATATAGACCTACGGTGTTCAGCTTTTTTAAGGATGCGCTAAGAAGATCAATGTGACAATAATACAATCATTCCTTAACAAAGTTTTACGCGGTATTGAAAATGCGCCATGGTAAGTAAGAAATGGTAGTCTTCGTAAGGACCTAGAGATGGAATATGTCAATGAAGAAATCAAGAAGCACGTGAGGAAACACATACATCGTCTTTATAAACATGCAAGTGTTAAGATTTGCCGTATGATGGATAAAACAAATTTAGTTAGACATCTGCTAAGAACGAGACTTTTAGAATCAGGACAGTCTTAATAAGATAAACTAAATCGGGACGATGCGTCCCATAAACCATTTGGTTGGTGGTGCATCTTTATCCAGAAAAACTACTAGATCGTCAGAAGTTAAATTCGTAGCTGTTTTTTCCATTTATATCGTTGGAACTGTCTCATCAATTTCAAATTTCATCAATTTGACTAATAAAACGGTACAAAGACTTCAAGTCGTGGAATACTAATTGACTTAATCGATGTCACCTTTGTTGTGGCAGTTACTTTATTTATTTTATAGCCGTTTTGCATTTTTACGCGGCTCTAAATCACTGCAGCGTACGCCAACTCGGAGGCATCCTCAAATCCATGAAACTCTAAATCAGAACCCTCTGAATATAACCATCTGTTTATTCGAATGTCTTTATGTCGTCTTAGGCTATATCGAATGATCTTGGAAATTTTTTCTGGTAAAAGATCATCTCAATTCACTACTAGCAGGCATAATTTTCTTACTGTCGTTTGCAATAAACTGCCAATCGGATTAAACATTTTTCATGTTTCAGAAAGCTAGATTGTCTTTGAAATAAAAAATGTCATTAACTGGTGAATACCTCACATCAAGTACAGAAACTAACTGGGGCCTTCGTAATTTAAAATCGAGACGTCTTGGATTCAGAAATTCTATTCAAAAGTTATGGAATATTGGATGCCCTTTTTTAAGCAAATGATTTAAGAAGCCCTTATAATTTTTCAGAGTCCTTGATGTGATTCGTTCCTGACATTAAGTCATTAAGCTTTGGAAACTGAGCCTGGTAATCCGATGCTAGTTGAATTAATGTCAGCGTGGCCAGGCACGGGACGTCGTCCTATATGTCACGGTTAAAATTTTGTAGGCGTCTATTTTATCCTGTGATGTTCTCTATACATTTTTTTGGTATTCGGTGTCTTGTTTTGTTGACAAGCAACAAAATAGCGTTGTCTGATCGAACCATTAAAAATAACTCGCCACTTAAGTAGTTGTCGTGCTGCTTTTCTTCACTACTCTATAATGCGATTTCAGTACGGTCCGATATTTTAATGTGACCCAATTGTGCAAATTCTTCTAGGAGTTTATCATACTGACGTTTGAATAACCCATCACGTACGAATCTTTTTTCCAGATAAAGTTTTTGTTTTACAGCCATCGTCTTTGAATTCCCCAACTTTGGTAAATATTTTTTGAAAGGCAATAATAAAAAAATGCTTTTGTAGGCCATTACTGGCCCGTACCGAGTCAACAGTCGGGCTGTATCGTATTTGATCCCAAGCTTATTCTTCGTAGTTTTCTAGACAACCCGAAAAAGACAAGTATTCTGTACCCCGAGGAGCGGGGTCCGACCTCTGCACCTGCCAAATGGCGGCTTTCCTTTCGGAGATTTTTGCACTATCCGCTTTAGTCGGCTCACAAAAGGTGATCGAGCCAGTGTACTCAATGTTCTTTTATTTAATGATTCAATAACCAGTAATTTTCATTGAATTCCTGATCTGGTGGTTGAATAAAACTCGGTCTCACTAAAGTATCGTCATCGTCGCGGAACACCTGGACCCAATGAGAAAACCAACACCAAGATTGCCGAAGTCATCTCCACATCGAGTTTCCTGGAGAGCAATGAGTTCCAATCGATACTTTTTCATGGCTGATACAGTGTCATCAAACGCGCTTGCACGTTCCACGTACCAACCCTCAAGTGCGTGTCCTTTATCATAAAGCGTCGGTGTGGTATAATTTTGGCGGTAGCCATATTTCTTTTTGTTGAATTTTTTAACAATGGAGTTTTTTACGGATGCGGGTAGTTAGCCCAGGGATCCAACCTTTGTTAAGATCTATAAGATTTTTAATTAAATTAAACAATTTTTAAGGTCGACTTTTTAATTTAGTTTAAGATGTTTAGTTAACCAAATCGCATTTTCAATGATATTTAAGTACATTCTTTTAAAATTTGTTATGATAATTCGTTCAATGTGTTCTGCTGATCGAATAATCTATCTTCAACACATTCTTAGCTATACCACTCCATTCGATAAGCATGAAAATCTTATTATAAGTCAATTGTACTTGAGTTACATAAAAAAAATTTAATTACTATGCACCACTTAAACATTAGTTTGCATAAATTAATATTTTTTATGCTATACACATACTTATATGTAGTTTATGCATTTTGTACATTTGTGTAATTATTGGTTTTGGTAAAATTAAATTTTTCGCTCCGAAACATCAATTAATTAAAAGTCTATTGATTTTTCGATTCGTTAGTCGTTATAGACGCGAATTTTAGTTCTTATCACGTGTCGTAATTAAAATATTTTGTCAAATTATAATTTTTTTGCTTTGCGGATTGAATTATAAAAATCTTATTTTGTGTTGTACAAAAAAATAAAAAAATTTACAACTTAATTAATTTTTTAGCAGATGTTTTATAAATTTTACAACCACTTGTTAATTATACTTGAGCAAATATGTACAAATATAGCAAAAAAAAAAAAATCATATTTTCAAGTCTCGGATCAATGTGTGGTTTTTGAATCATAACATGTTGTGTATAATAAAAAATGATTAATTATCACAAATGGATATGGTGCGAATTAGCTTTTTTTCTTTGGCCTTGATTCGTAATGGCACAGTTATATCCAGCTGTTTTAGACTTAAACAGGTAATGAAGTGAAGTTTTCCTGTTTATATGTCTAGACAGCAAAAGAGTCAATATAGCCGAATCAATAAATTGTCAAAGATAATTTTATCTATAATAATAACTTGATATTTGGAGGGGCTACTTTGTGGAACTATATTTTTAACGTTATTCGATTAGTATGAAAAAACGAAGTTAAGCCTGAAAATGGCCGCGTTGTGCCCTTAAAAAAAGAGATCGCTCAAAATGCACTATTGCAAAGTGCTTGTATTTGAAGGGATCAGGTTAGTTTCGTGTGCTAAGAGTTGATCAATTCGAACGAAACCATTTCTGGGGCTCTCTACTGAACATAATTGATGAGATTGAGCCGAACACTCAGTGAAAAACGCGCCCACTGCTACTCCAGACACGACAAAATTATTTTCTTGCATGATATGATCAAACACATTGATTACCACTTGTTTCGATCGATGTCTGAATTGGATTAATTAGGCCTGCAGAACATGTGGTTCCAATAAGACGATGCCCCATTACATAAAGCTCGTCTTACGATGCAAATTTGACGGGAAATTTTTACCGTTAGAATATTGTCAACAATAGCGACTGGTGATATCGATTGGCCCAACGATCCGCTGATTTGACCCCTCCCGATTTCCTCCTATCGGGGTACTTGAAGAAAAAGGTGTACCAACCATAACCTCAATGCTTAAGGACAACATTAGAAACGAAATTTCTAAAATAACGCCACAATTCTGCGAAAATGTTTTGAAAAATTTGTTCAAATAGAGCGTCTTTGTTGAACGGTCACAGGCGGCCGCTTGACCGATATTACATTCTATATATTTCATTTCATCAACCGTATACTACTATACTTTGGATACCTTTCCATTACACCACTAATGGGATAGTTTTGCTTAATGCAGTCAAATATAAAATTTTAACATTTTGCAAGTTTGAACAACTATCAGGTACATGCATTAAGAAATCTCATTCCAAAAAAATACGGACGGACTTAACACATCAAAAGTTTATCTGTGCTAAAAGTTTCTTGATGGATTTACAGTTCTTTCCAATTTTTAACTCGTTCCTGAACGATTGACTGTTGACCTAAAAGATATTTTCAAAAAAGCTGAAACAGAAGACAAACACATTTTCCAATGTAGCCGAAACGTGAAGGGCCCTGCCGACCGCGAGTCACGTTCACGCGAATCATCGCGACAAATTCGGACAAAGAGCTGAGCTCAGGTATTGTGTGAAACGAGAGGGGAATGCAAACGGAAACAACCGTCCCTCTAAGTAAAAAGTCACTTATAGGAATACAAATTCCTTAAACTAGTAGGCCTATTGTTAACCGCTGTTGACCGTAGTACACAAGCCGCTTATTTATAAGGGACTGTCATAACAAACCCACGTTTCTAATAAATAACTGGCGCTGATATATCCGTCATTATCTATACAACTTGATTGAACCACAAAACGAAAGTCTTCACCGATTTAGGTTTGTCAGCCGCCAATTTTACAACTAGCAATACCCACGGAAGCAAATTGTTTTAAGTCGGTATTGGACTCAGACGTAATTTTTCACATGTATTTACTATTGTGAACGTAAATCGTCCTGTAATTGGTGCAGACTTTCTGAAAAAATACGGCTTACTAGTCGATCTTAACAACTGATATTGCAAACATTTAAAGAAATTTCCTTTTTTAACAGCTCCGCTGAAAGGGCATCTATCGGTGTCCAAACCAAGAAGATTGGATCTGATCCAAAACACAAAGCGGTGACAACGGAATTCTAACACATGATCCACTGGATATATGTCGGCCATCAGCATCATCAGGATTATGTTCCTTACACTTGCGGTTAAAATGAAAAACCAAGGCTGGAAAACAAGTGGGGATTACCGTCCGATGAACATGATAACAGTACTGGACCGTTACCCGATTCCTCACATCCAAAACTTCTCCATGCAACTACAAGAATTCAAAATATTCTATAAGATCGACTTGGTCAGAGTTTATCATTTAATTCCAGTCATTTCTGATGATTTTCATAAAACGACATTATATTCCATTTGGCTTATTCGAGTTTACTCGAATGCAATTTAGACCGCGAACCGCTGCTCAATCGTTTCAACGCTTCATTAACAAAATCGTCAAGGATCTTAAGTTTGTGTTTGTCTACATTGATGACTTGTAGCCTTAAAATCGACAGCACAACACATATTTTACGTAGAAACACTGTTTCAGAAATCAATTCGATCTAAGCCACAAATTCTTATTCACAAAATTTGACTATTCTACCGTCCACTGGAAGAATTAACGCCATTTGAGAGTTTTCAGCTCCTCAATCAATTCTGCTGTGTCTGAGCATATAGGGTGGCTGAGACAAAATGTTACTGACTTCACTCTGCTGTCATTTGTGTAGTTGTCATTTTCGCGCGTCAATTTTTTGACAGATTGAAGTTTGGTTAGTTGTTTACATGTGGTCAACAAATAATAGTTCTAAATTAATATCTTAATAAAAAAATCGTAATGGAATTCAAACGTAATAGTGTAATTGCACTGTATTTGGGTGGAAATTCACAAACAGCAATAGTTCGTCAGCTCCAGCATTTGAATGTGAATAAAATGTTTGTGTATCGAACCATAACTCGATACAACGAAACTGGTAGCATCGCTAAACGCAATAGAGGCGGTCCTAAAAAGACAGCAACATCAAAAGAAATGATACGAAAGGTGAAGAAACGAATCCAACGAAATCCTCGTCAAAGTGCCAATCAATTAGCCGCACGTCTACATGTTTCACGATACAGCGTTCAAACCATATTGAAAAATGAACTACACTTGAAACCCTACAAGATACAAAAAGTTCAAGATCTTACGGAGGCACAAAAAAAAGTTAGGCTTGAAAGAACACAAGCATTGAAGGCCTTGGCCGAACGTGATGAGATTCCAAAAATTGTCTTTTCTGATGAGAAAATTTTCACCATTCAACAGTTTGTGAATAAACAAAATGATCGTGTTTGGTAAGACCACAAGTCAACGATAGTTTGGACACAAGAGTTGCCATGCGCAAGCAATCACCAGCTTATGTTATGGTTTGGGCTGCAGTTACTGCAGATGGACGCACTCCTCTATATTATACGCACTCCATTATATTAATGCTTTCTTGGCATTAGCAGTTATTACTCATGTCTTGCTCATGTCTGTCATCTCTGCCAGATAATGTCATGTGATTGCCGCATTGCTTGTGTTTATTTCACTACTATTCTTCCATCTGACTTCACTAAGAAATAGTATATCTTGGCTTTGAGGGAACCAATTGTTTGCGGTTTATTCCCATAGACCTGTGATTAAAGACATTCTCAAAGAAAGAAATCTGAAGGTATTATATCGCATGATCTAGGTGGTCAGTTTAGCTTCTAGGTGGTCGTATGCCAGTTTTGTTTTGAAAATATAATTTGATGATTAGCATACGTTGTTCAACGTTATAACCTTCCATGGTGATACACTAATTTTTTTTTTTTTTTTTATTAAATAATCTTCTTTATTATTTCTTTTTTAATTACAATCTAGTCTAAGGCTAGTAAGCAATTTTATTCTAACTTAAATTACTACATTTTACTGAAATTTACGGGTTCATCCATTGATGCACTCCTTAGTTTGGATATTTATTATTTGATCGCGCTTTTGTTGTGCGCTAGAAAAAGATTTATTTTAACTGATTTTACACTAACTCAAAAGGCTTTACTCTTTTGAGCCTTCTAACTAAATCCATATTATCCAGTAACTGGATGGCTTCTATATTAACATGGTGAAGTAACCGTTGTTCATGACTTTTAGTAAATTTCATAATTTTCGTTTTGATGGGTTCTATGTCCAGATCTTTGTGGATATCGCTATTTGTGACAAACCATGGTG
Source organism: Tipula confusa (assembly GCA_963556175.1). NCBI lineage: Eukaryota > Metazoa > Arthropoda > Insecta > Diptera > Tipulidae > Tipula > Tipula confusa. The sequence continues at coordinate 37,941,251 of OY744477.1, read as the reverse complement.
CGTTGACGATGTTTCTTAGCACTTTGTTTTGGAATCGTTCGATAATATCCTTGTTGCTCTGCTTGGTACATCCCCACAGCTGTACACCATAAGTCCAAACAGGCTTCAGTATTTGCTTATAAAGCAAAAGCTTATTAGGAATTGATAGATGAGAGTTTCTTCCCAGTAACCAATACATTTTATTGTATTTTAATCCCAACTCGTCTCTTTTCTTTTTTACATCGAAGCTTAGCGTCTAATATCATACCAAGATATTTGGCAGTGTTTGCATGTGGTATTTCTTGATTATTTAAATATACTGGTTTATGTACTAATCTCTGGTTGGTTAAGTCGACATGTACAGATTTAGTTTCATTTAATTTTATGCGCCATTTTTTGTCCAGTTATGTACTTGCTCTATGGCGGTTTGTAATATCTCTGTTGTATCTGAGTTGTTATCACCTACTGCCATGATAGCTGTGTCATCGGCGAAAATGGCTATCATGTTGTTTTGTGGGATTGGAACATCTCGGGTGTATAGTAAATACAGAAGTGGTCCAAGTACACTTCCTTATGGAACTCCTGCTCTTATTTCCTTAAGCTCAGAATATTCATCTTCTTGCTTAAGCCTGAAATATCTTTCTGTTATATATGATTCCAGTATTATGCTGTACTGTTTAGGTAGGATTAATTTGAGTTTGTAGATTAAACCTTCGTGCCAAACCTTGTCAAAGGCCTGCGCTACATCAAGGAATACTGCGGAACAGACTTTTTTCTCTTCTAAAGTCTTTTCAATGATATTGGTTATTCTATGCACTTGATCAATAGTTGAGTGCTCACTGCGAAAACCAAATTGGTGATTCGGAATTAGGTTATTTTTTTCAATTATTAGTTTGAGTCGTTTCAATAATAACTTTTCAAAGAGTTTAGACATTATCGGCAGCAACGATATAGGCCTATATGATGTTATTAGATGTGGCGGTTTTCCTGGTTTGGGAATCATGCCTCAGCCACTTAAAACACCTAAATGCAGCATTAATAATATTAGTTAATTTTACCGTAGCTTTTCTCGGTAATTGCTGTATTATTTCTCCGGTAATCAGGTCAAACCCTGGTGCTTTCTTTAAGTTTAAATTGTTTTTAATTTCGTTTGCTACTTCAGTAGATGATGTAGGTGTGATCTTTTCGAGAATTTGTATTATGTTTTCATCCAATGTTTCTCGTAATTGGCATTCATAAGTTTGAAATATATTTTCAAGATGATTAGCAAATCCTTCTGCTTTTTCTTTATTTTTCCTTGCCCATGTTCCATCAATTTTCCTGATAGGATGGATTGGCATTATTGGCCTTTTCAGAGTTTTAGTTGCTTTCCAGAGGGAATAATCCGTATTACTGTCATTCGTCAACTTACTTAAGTAGAAATGAACTGACTCTTTTTTTAACTTCTGAATTTCTCTTGTTAATTGCTGAGTAAGATTGTTTAGTATTTTTTTGTCTTGTGGAGCTCTAGTTTGGTACCACTTTTTTCTGGACTTGCGTTTATCCCTAAGGAGATTTCTAATCTCTATTGGATAGCTATTTCCTTTTAGCCTTGATTTGATTTCTGGAGTACTTTGCCATGCTGTTTGTTGAATATCTGTAATGAACTTTTCTACTTATGTCCAGTTGGTCCATAGTTTTTAACGGAACTTTCAAAAGTATTCTTTGTTCTAGGTGTACTTTGAAACTTTTCCAGTCCGTATATTTGTTGGTTTATATTGGGTTATTCCCTTTTTGGATGATATACTCGCTTAGAATTAGGACTATTGGAGAATGATCTGAGCTCATATCTTGGCTTTCTTCGATTTCCATAAAATTATTAGAAATATTTTTGGTTATAAAAAAATCGATCAGGTCAGGTATTTTTCCTGAGTCAGTTGGCCAATATGTTGGTTTTCCTGTTGAAATGGATTCACATCCATTTTCTTTAATGGCAATCAGTAATTCTTTTCCTTTAGTTGTAGTTAATCTTGAACCCCAGTAAGTATTCTTTGCATTGAAATCACCACCTATTATGAACCTTTTTCCCAGACGCTTGAAGAACTCTAAGTATTGTTTGTTTTTAATAGAATGTCTTGGTGGACAGTACAATCCTGCAACAACAATAGGAAAGTTGTTGGTTTTTATATAAACCACTGTGGTCTGAATTTCTTCTTTTTCATACTTTGCTTCTTCAAAATGTTGATAATTGTATGATAATTGCACTTCCTTCTCTGGCTGAATTATCTGGATGAATAGTGTGATATACGCAATAGTCTTTAAATTTTATGTGGGGTTGCTTAGTAAAATGTGTTTCCGAAATAAGACATACATCTATATTCTCAATGTCGAGGACTGCTTGTAGTTCTTGCTGATGCCGAAGCAAACCATTAGCATTCCATGACATGATTTTCATTGTGCTGTTCATTTCAGTGTGGATTTGGTTTTAGCTCCCAATGCTCTATCTTCCAATTTTTGTAGCCTCTCATCAAATTTTGTTAGTTTCATGAGAATATCTTGTAATGTTTGACTGATGTCCACATTTAGCGATTTTTGCTGGGGTTTATTGATTACGCCTCTCGTTGCGTCGGCATATGTAACACCTTCTGTTCTTAGTTGGCAGTCATATGGTTGCCCATTTTCTTGTTTTGTCTAAACTTTATTCATCCTTTGGGTTTTAATTTTCTGGATTTCCTTTGCAACAATACATCCTCGATAATTAGCAGGATGACTTTGTCCACAGTGTACACACTTTAGATGAACTTGCGGATTGTCGCATTCTCCAGTTAGATGGTGTCCGGCACATATAACACACCTTGGAAGTTTACCACAATATTTTTGCGTGTGTCCATATGCTTGACATCTTTTGCATTGCGGAATTAGTTTAGATTTTCTAAGTGGTTGAATTTCCACTTTGCAACCCAATAAACTAGAGATCTTATAAATGTTAGTTATATTTTCTTCAGAGCTGAATGTTAATACAAACATGTCTAGCTTCTTTTTATTTCTCTAGCGAATTTTGTTCATTCCGCGGATTATTTTAAATTGTTTTGATGACAATCCATCTTTAATTCGTTCTGTGCTACATGTATGATGCAAGTTCCTTGCCATGACATTGATTGGCCGTTCTTGTTTATTTTCATACGGTGAAAGATACATGACCCTTCGCTTAAAGTTTTTACTACGTTTCTTTATGCATCTCCGCTATTTACGTTGATGCTTATTTTATTTTGATTCATAAATTTAGTGATATGTTGTTGCGCCCATATTATTTTGGAATTGCTCCATATTGAAATTTCCAAGTGAGAAATTAATAGTTTTCTCAGGAGATCTAGTAACCCTTCCTCGCCTTTGGAACGGGCTTTTTAATATTTCAATATTCTTGTTGTATTGTGTATGCAAGGATCGGCCCTCCTCAGAATCCTTAGGGCCAATCTCATTGGAGAGTGGATTGCTCAATGTTTCCATTGGTGTACCACCTGGTACACCAATGGAAACATTGAGCAATCCACTCCTTCTGTTTTATTCATTGCATATTGAATATTTGTAGTGCAATCCACTCGCCTCTAGTATTTAGCCGATGTTTAACAACGTTGCCCAGGTGTTACCACGTATACTAGACACATTTGGTGGTCTTTATATAGTTGCAAAGTTGGAATATATTCCACGAAAGTCATGGCTATAGACGGTCAACTCCTACCCAATTAAAGCGCATCCCAACACCCTAATGAATATGGTGATACACTAATGAAAAATTTCTAATAAATTAGACAGATGTTGCTTTAGTAATGTACCTATCATCATCAATTTATTGACTATGTAACTATCCAAAATATAAATTAAAAACTTGACTCATTATACAAAATTATTTCTCTTTAGGCCAATTAGAAGTTTGTTCTTCTTGGCTTATATCAAACAAAGAATTTTAAAATCTAGTCCAAACAAAAAAAAAATAAAAAAAAAATAAAATAAAAATACAAATTTGAATATCATAAATATGTAAATTCATTTCTATATTACAAACAAATAATAATTGTGAAAACTTTATTGCTGTAGCACGACGAGTGTACGACGATATAGAACTATCTATATATGATTTTCATTATATTATGTTTGTGAAGTAAAATGAAAGCTCCATATAGTTAGGCTATATATAAAAACGAGAATATATACAATTTTCTGTATTGAATATGAAATAAAGTTTTTCTACTCTACATCTACTATCATCGCCTAGCCTAGATATGAAAATATAACAATACATACACAAACACTATTTTTTATGAAAAATGTAACATCAGTTTGACCCATATTTTACAGGAATTTTCTTTATAATTTTCTTGAATAGTTAATTTTCTTGTCTTGTATTGTACGAGTATATACGCGGTAAATGGTGTAACACGCGCGCTATATAGAAAACAACCGCCTTGGGCCATACACAGATGATCTAAAAAATAAAAGTTCTTATAACATATAATAGCGATGCTCAGTATCTAATTAGCTGGGTTATGAACTTTATGTAGCCGGATTATTGTATCCAACACCAAATTATCCTGTTAAACGTATTTTTCGTATTTTCCAATCGCAGACTCACAACCTTATGCATATTTACATACTTATATCGAGTACATTACATAAAATAATTATATGTTTTATAATTTCGAATTAACATAAATAGGCAAACTCGCGATGATTGATTACTATATAATTTACATATTGTATGTTTTTGTGAAAAAAAAAAATTATGTTGTGAATTAATTTACTTACGTACTTATATACGTTTTTATTGGTCTCTCTCTCGAGACGCAATTGAAAAACGTTTTATTTCATGCGATTTTTAATATGTATAACGAACGACATGAATACATAAAACACTCGAGGCAAAAATACACCATAATTCATTCAATATATGTATATACTTATGTATATAATAAAGCAATGTTTTTGGACTATTATTATTATTATTTGTCAACTTGGATATAGCAACGACAATTGTGTTGTTAAACAATTCATTAATCTATTAATGAAACGTCGAGGACATAAAATATAATATAATTGATGAAATTAGTTTTGAATTAGTCCCCTTCAGGTTCAGAGGGCGTTCGCATGTCTTGAAAATTATAATTCATATACTCTCTCTTTTGCCACAAAACAATCTTCGCCCATATATTCTAGTTTAGCTTCATAAATCGATTAATAAAAAAGGTGATACAACTTTTACTTCCAATCACTGCCCAGTGCAATTCGATAGCAAATCGACACTATCTGAGGTAATGGAATCTAAAAAAAATTTGCACAATATATGAACTACTCTAAAGTTCGTTGTTTAAAGGGTAGCCCAGTAGGAGTGTCCTTTATTGATTTATTAATCATTGTTGGTCACTATAATTTTGTACAAGTTTCGCGATTGCATTTTCAAATGTTGAATTGTGTAGTTGCATGAATGTTGTAGTAATTTGTTGTTTTTTAAAATTTTGGTTTGACAACGGTATGGCTGGTAAGATCCTATAGCTGTTGCGTTTATGTTAAAGGTGATTTAGTGCAAGGTGTTAAATTGATAACATTGGATGTGTTGTGTGAGAGTGTGTGTGTTTGTGTGTGTGTTGCGTAAGAGGTCTTGTGTCAATCAAATGTAGTCCCCAAACATTTGATTGGCCGATGGTATTGTTGTTTTATCATTTTGTCACCGGTCGTATGGAGATGGTTGAAATATTGGTTTAGGCACGTCGCGGTCAAGGATTCGGTCCCCACCGCTGATAGGAATTCCGTGACCGGATGTGTGATATCGTTCGTTGAGCTGACCTTCCGGCAGCGATCGGCGTTTGGGACGATGTGGTCTGAGAGGTCTTGTGGGTGATTTTTGTGAACGGTCGGCATTGGCCGGTAAGGCTGTTAGTTTTTTAATGTTTTAACTGGGTCATCATCTGGTGGAAGTGGTCGTGCCTTTTGGAGGCTGATAGTTTTCTAGGTTATGTATTCTTTTCAGTTGGTAGTGTGGCTTGGGATTCGTGTTTTGGGCAAAAGTAAATTGATACTTGTTTTGTATTTTAAGTTGGATGCAGGATTTAATCGCTGCCCTCAGGTTCGTATCGAGGGTTGGTTGGCCTGCAATGTCTCCGTAACGTTATGTCATTTAAAGGGATCCTGATGCCTGGTTTTGTTGTGGGAATGTTTTTCCTATCGATTGGTGCTTCTAGGTTTTTTTGGAGTCATCTCCGATTGTCCTGCCAAATGTTTTTGGTCCTGGTATAGAGCGTAGAAATTCAGCGGAATGTCATTATCAATTTTTGGGGAACCGTGTAAATAGTTTTTGTTGGATTTTGATTTCACCTGATCTGGTTTTGAACTGCCTTTCGATCGGTTAATCGTTTATGGCGATTTCAGGTCTTAATACAGTTTTTTGCCCTTGTGTCGACAGATATTCTTAGGATCATGTTGTTATTTGTTCGATACTTTATGGTGGATATGCTTAAGAGGTACTTGTAAGATTTGCATTGATATTCTCTTCCGCTTCTTCGTTATCCTCGATGTCGCTGTGGTTGTCCGTGTGCTCCTTAAATTCCGGTTCTCTATTCGGTCATTTCGTGTGAAGTGTTCTTCGTTTTTGTGGTGGTTTAAGCGTGTATTGTTGATACAGAACATATTGTTGATTTTCCTCGTGTTGGCCGATTCAACGGCGAAAGTTAGTGTCGGTAGTATCGGTTGAACTGGCCTTGAATATTATTATGTGTTATGTTATAGTGTTATAGTATTGTAATATTGTTGTGTTATTATATTGTTGTACAGTTCTATTTTTATATTTTTGTATTTATATATTTTTATATTGTTATATTTTTTATTTTTATTTTTTTATATTTTGATATTTTTACATTTTTATGTATTTATATTTTTATATTCTTACATTTTTATATTTTAATGTTTTAATGTATTAATATTTTAATATTTTAATTTTTTAATTTTTTAACATTTTTACATATAACATTTATATGTTTTAATGTTTTAATATTTTAATATTTTAATATTTTATTGTTTTAATATTTTAATAAATGTAATAAATTAATTAATTGTAAATTTCAGGCAAAAACTAATCCAATTTATTACAGCCTGCGGCTTGCGGAAATTATATTACTATATTATTATCAATTAATTAATTTGTAATTTCAGATTAAAAATTAATTCAATTTATTACAGCTTACGGCTAAAAAATAATTAATTAATTAATAGATTCTGTTTTCAGGGAACAATTGCAGATAACAGATAAATGGTGGCACACTGGAGTTGCTGACAAGAGATTCTACAATGCAGAGCAGTTCAATAAAATTGTGATTGTCTTATGCTAACAGTAGTCCGAACATTGGCTACCGGGAAACCGGACCAATTCTGTTATTACTCACATACCTTTCCTTTCCCTACCCCAACAAAAATTTACTAACTATTGGCCGCCATGGTGTCTGTAACCGGGTCGATCTCAATAATTTAATTAATTATCTTGCCTCATCCTTCCAAGTTTATGTAAAACGGGTGTACGGTGGGCCCGGCCAAATATCCGGGAGATCCTGGTTAGTCCTTGGTCGTACATTCTAAATCAATAAAAAAAAATATATTAACTACTCTAAAATGAAATTAAAGTATTAAATTTTTTATTTTTATTTTTTAACTTTTTTTTATTTTAGAAAGATTTTTTACAAAGTAACTAGTCATTTTTGAATAACAGCGTTTGATTCTAACAATATAATAATAAATCCACAAAGAATACATAGATCTTTCCATAAAGTGTTCTTTTGGTTGATTTTGCATTATGCACACTACTTAGGTAACTCAAAAGGTTTTAGTCTTTTGAGTCCTCTTATAATACCCTCTTGATGAAGTAGTCTTACAGTTTCAATATTAGGGTAATGATGGAGCCTTTCCTGGTGTTTTTGAGCACAATTCTTTATTTCACTTGTGACTGTGTCTATTCCAGATCTCTATGAAGGTCACTACTACGAGTGTACCAAGGTGCGTTTACAATCCCTCTAAGAACTTTTTTTTTGGAATCGTTGAACTATCTGTTGATTGCTGGTTTTGGTGCATCCCCATAGTTGGATACCATAAGTTCAGATCGGCTTGAGCTCTTGTTTATATAGCATAAGTTTATTATGATTGGATAACTGATAGTTTCTTCCAATTAACCAGTACATTTTTCTATATTTTAACTGAAGCTCTTCTGCTTTCTTTTTCACATGTACTTTCCACTTTAACTTTGCATCAAGGTTCATACCAAGGTATTTTGCTTGATTTGCATGTGGTTCAGGAATATTATTGAGAGTCACAGGTAGTGGTTCGTTAGGTAGTTAGCCAATCTTGTCTAACAGGTAGTTAACCAATCATGTATATTATTTATGGCTATTTGTAGTTTGAATGTGACTTCACCGATTGTCTCACCAACAGCTAGAATAGCAGTGTCATCGGCAAACGTGGCGATAGTTGTATTGCTTGTCTGTGGTAAGTCGCTTGTAAACAGTACGAAAAGGAGTGGCCCTAAGACACTCCCCTGCGGGACTCCTGCTTTAGCTTCTTTTATGCTGGAGTAAATTCCTTTTTGTTTAACTCTAAAGTATCTTCTTTTTAGGTATGACTTTAACAGTTCGCAATACTCAAATGGCAGAGTTTTGTCCAATTTAAATATTAAACCATCTAGTCAGACTTTGTTAAATGCCTGTGCTATATCCAGAAATATGGCTGAACAAATCTATTTTTCCTCTAAGGATTTTTCTATTAAATCTGTTATTCTATGGACTTGATCGATTGTGGAGTGTTTCTCTCTAAATCCAAACTGATGGGACGGAACAGCTCCTGATTTTATAATTTCTGGTTTAATTCGTTTTAATAATAGTCTCTTAAACAGTTAGCACCGAGCAATTGGCGCAGTGGTTAAAGCTGCGGTGTTTGGGACGGGAGGTACCGGGTTCGAATCCCAACGGGGGAGGGTTGCAAAAGGGATTTTTCATCACCTGATTTCGATCGGTGATGACGATGAACACAACTATGACCCCCTGTTGGAGTGCAGAATCCATGGGCCGAACCATCGTCCATGTCAGTGCAGGCTGGCTGGAGATATGCAATGTGCAGATGGATTTAAAAAAAAAATCGAACCTGTATTCGGGCGTCCTCAATTACGGCGTAAGGTAGGACGTTAAAAATTAACTGCGAAAGAGTTGGAGAGCTTCGGCCCCAGAACAGATTGCAGAGATCAGAAACAAAAAAAAAAAAAACAGTTTTGACATGATGGGAAGAAGTGATATTGGCCTGTCCGAAGTTAATTCACTTGGTGGCTTACCTGGTTTAGGTATCATTATCACTTAAATTTCCAAGATAGAGGGACATAACAGAGTCTAAAGGAAGCATTAATCATGTCCGATATTTTTTTAATAGCTTTATTAGGTAGTTGTTTAAGAATCTCTCCAGTTATCAAGTCATATCCTGGTGATTTTTTAAGTGCTACATTATGTTTTATTTCTTGCTTCACTTCTTTAGCATTAGTTAATGGGATTTCCTGTCTCAGGATGGTTGTATGGTGCTCAATCAGTATATCCTGTTGATTAAGTGTTGTTAAATTGGGGTGAAAGGTACTCTCGAGATGATCCGCGAACCTCCCTGCTTTTTCTTTTTTGGTTTTAGCCAGGCGACCATTATTTGTTCTTATTGGTGGTATGTGCATAATTGGCCTTTTCAGATATTTGGTTGCTTTCCACAATGAATAATCACTATCTTTATCATAGGTATGAATTTATTGATTTATTTTTAAATTCCCGCATTTCTCTGCGGATTCGTTGTGTTAAATTATTTAATCTATTTTTGGCAGTTGGCAGTCCCTTCGGGCTCTTCTTTTCTCTATAACTATAGTGATTTAATTTCCATTGGGTAGCATTTGCTAGCTATTTTTGTTTGTTTGTTGTATTAGTGCTTTTCCATGCTGCTTGCTGTATATCTTTGACGAGCTTTTCCACCTCTTTTTTCTTGTTGTAAAAAATCAATTAGGTCAGGTGGTTTGTTTTAATCGCTGGGCCAATAAGTTGGTTTTCCAGTAGAATGCCAGTTGCAGTTGTATTTAATTATTGCTTGATGAAGCTCTTTTCCTTTGGATGTTGTTAGTCTTGATCCCCAGTCTGTTTGTTTAACGTTGAAGTCCCGATTATGAATTTTTTACCTAGCTGCTTGAAGAAGTGTGTATAAGCATTCTCTTTGATGCTGTATCTAGATGGACAATATATTGCGGCTACCTCTACTTTGTGGTTGCGGGTATTAATGCTAACGCTAATTGCTTGTACTTCATCACTTTCAAGTGTTAGTTGTAGATCGTATTTAATATCCTTTTTTAAAACCACGGCACTGCCCCCTCGTGCATTATTATTAGGATGTACTGCTGAGTGAACTTCGTAGCCACGGAGTTTTATATGACTGAGTTGTAAGGTGTGTTTCAGATAATAAGCATATATCTATTTTTTCTAAATCAAGAAATAGTTGTATTTCATTTTGTCGTTGCAATATACCATTAGAGTTCCATAAAATAATTTTTAAATTATTTGCCATGTTTAATTAGCAAAGAGAGGCTAACTCTGATGCTGTTTGACTTTTTTCGAGTAAAATGAGCCTTTGCATGATTGATACGATGGCTCTTTCTTGCTTTTTTTCTTGTGAACTAAGTCTATTAAGAATATCTTGTAGTATTTTATTAGTTTGGTTATTATTTGAATCATTAACTGAAGAAGAACTATGTTGCCTTCTCGAACTTCCAATAGTGAGTGCATCAGCATATGTTACATTTGGATTAGTTCTTGATATTTTGCCTAATGTTTCGTGTGTCCTTAACTTTGTGGATATTCTTGTTGATACTGAGTTGATATCTGGCCTGGTACTTACTAAAGTTTCCCTTGTTTTGTTGCCGGTTGAGAGTTCTTAACTTGATCGTTCCTGTTCCGCTGAAACCTGAGGTTTTTCCTCCTGTAGTACATTCCTACTTGGACATCCGGTTGGAAACTGCTCAGTTGATTTTTTCAGTTCGGGTGAAACCTGTGGTGATTTACTCATCTTGCGTTTTTTATTTATTTTTTGTTACGGTCCAAAATCCATCCCGTTTCTCTGTTCAGCCTTTCCTCGTCTGTTTCATATATAACCTTTATATGATCATTGGTATCGTATTTTTCATGCAGCTTAGAGGTTTCTTTTCAGATATTACTGCATTCAGATTATCTTTTAACTCCTTGTTTTCTCGCTGTAAGTTTTCGAGATCTTTGTTTCGATTTAACGTTAACTTTTCTATTTCGTAAATCTAATTGCGCAGTTCTGCGTTATCCCTTTTCAAGGTGTTCGCTAATGGTGGTGGTGATCTACCTACCCTGGGTTTTTGTCCAAATGGGTTGAGTTGCTGCCTAAGATGGCTTTTAAACAATGATTGGTTCACACCAGAATCCATTGAAACAGCCTCTTTAGAGAGTGGGTTTGCAAGCTGCTTAGCTGAGTTACCACCTGGGGTACAATTATCTGAATTAGTTGTACTCATTGTTTATTTTGATGGTCATGGGGCATCTACCACTCTGACTAGTACGAGTTGGTAGTGGGTCTGGTTTGAGAACTTCATTTACTATGTTCTCGATAGTCAGTTATACCGTCGTGTCTCAATCGCCAGAGCCTCGTTAGTTGCCTAACAGGATGCACCACGTGCAGGTGAGGATGACATTTGAGCTGTTTGTAGATCACTTAACTTAAGCTCCCTTTCCCACCCCATGTCATTTAATAACACGAAAATCGAATTAGTTTACATTTCAATCCACACTTCAGATTAGTTAGAGCGTTATGACGAACAATACCTTAATTGTAGGATTTATTGTTAATTGAAAAATAAGCATCACCAGTGACGCCTATTGAAAATTATACAAATCATAGTCTTTTCCATGTATAACTTGGTTCTTGCCAAATACTACAAAGTGAGGTGAATATCCAGTACTACCGTGCTTATCGTTATTTTATGCTCATTCAAATTGCAACAGATGGAAATGCCATAATCGTTTATCATCTTTAATATACGATCGAATAGCCTATAGTAGTGTACGATTCATTCGCCAAATTTATTTAGAAAACTTTCAATAACTAAAGAACAAAATTATTGTCCATTGTCATTAAGGATGGTTTGGGGTACAGAAAATCTAAGATATAATTTCTCGAGAACACTTATTGCAGATTGTCGGTCTTAAAGGTTGTAAACTAACAAATCAAGATACTTTGAGCAATCAAAATAAAACAATTACCTGGTTTTGATCGCGGGTATGGTCCTAAAAATTCAAATATAGAAACTGGAATGGACTGAGAGGTATCTGCCAAAACGCATCCTTTAGATAGGCTTCTCAACAGACCCTCGATATTTGGTAAATGAAACGAACCCTTTCGGGTAGTTTCGTTTAGCTTTTGGACTTCCAAGCACAACATTATTTCCCCATTGTCCTAAACGGTTTCAGAAGTACATCCTAAACCCAGAATTTCCGACGAAGGATACGTTGCAATTACTTCATTTTATTTGGATTTTTAAGATTCACTTAGCTCATGCATGTTTAAATTCCGATCTGCCTTTTCTTTAATTGATTCAAACGAGGAAGAATTACTGATTTCAGAAACAATGCGGCTGAAGCAATACCGAATTTTCTCCAAAAATAAATTTCCAAGTATAATTTTTCTGACAAATTCGGTGCCAATTTAAAAAAAAATTGTACAGCTCTTCTATGAAAAGTGGTAAGTTAAGTTACAGAACCCAGTACTCGCTTTCTAAGTCCATTAGAAGTTTGCAAAAATGACGGTTGTTTGCAAAAAGGTATTTTATTTTTAATAATAAACTCTACATCCTTTATCGCAAGCACATTGATGTTAGCATGATTGAATTAACCGTTTCATGACAAATGAGTCATAAATCGTCGAAAATCTAATTTACATACACTTTATTTGACACAAAACTTTAAAATTAATACAAATTAGATTTTAAAAAATTGATTAAACTTTACAAATCAATTGAATTAACTGTTTTATGACCAATACGTCATGTATTCGCCGAAAATCTAATTTACTTACACTTTATTTAACACAAAACTTTAAAATTAATATAAATTAGATTGTAAAAAAATTGGTTAAACATTACAAATCAATTGAATTAACCGTTTCATGACAAATGCGTCATAATTCGTCGAAAATGTAATTTATACACACTTTATTTTACACAAAACATTAAAATTAATACAAATTAGATTTTAACAAAATTGATTAAACATTACAAACCAATTGAATTAACCGTTTTATGACCAATGCGTCATAAATCGCCGAAAATCTAATTTACTTACACTTTATTTGAAACAAAACTTTAAAATTAATATAAATTAGATTTAAAAAAATTGACTAAATATTACAAATCAATTGAATTAACCGTTTTATGACAAATACCGACTTATTGTCAAATTAACAATGTTACAAAATGTCCGGCTGTATCTAACTAACCTATTTTGTTGGTTGAGTTTTTGTTTGCAACATGGTATATTTTATTTCTCAAGCGTATATATTTTAGTAAGTGGTCGTACATTCAAGGCCTAAGTTTAATTGCTTTTCTCCCTATTGCAATATAGTCTTTGTGCAAACTGATGATGATCATTCAGAATATTTACACGATGAATCAGTTTGGCCGCGCTGATCTTTCCAACATTTATATAAGAGTGCGTCTTGCAGCTGGTTTAGTCAATACGGGCGACCTCAATGTTCCTAACGATAGATCTAGACTTAGCTGCACTAGCAAAGATAGTTACAATTAAACAGTGTTCAGATATGCCCAATCAATGCGTGTTGCCGAAGATCTATTCGTGTTGGTTCGGAAATAAGAATATCTAGAGCATTATTTCAAATTATCGATTTATGATTTCTGAAGTTAATTTTTTTTCTATATTATCGCCCATAATTATAAAATTTGAAAATATGAATCACAGATTAAGTTAAATTATATTAACACTAAAACCAAATGAAATAACCGTTAAACTGACAAAATACGTCTTTGTTAAGAAAATCTAATTGATGTATATTGTGCAAGGGTATCCTGTGACCACTAGTGATCCGCATGGAATCACTCATATGTTTGTGTCATTTTTTAAAATTGTGATGGCCCTTTCATTCTACCGATATTGAAGCTTTCAAATTTAGCCAAACACAAATTTTCAAATTCAGTTGAAACAAATTTTGCTGGCACTTTTAAAAGTAAATACAAATATGAGTTGTGGTGCAATCCTCTTGTGTTAAAAGCTGCGAAAATACAACCTACCAATGTTTTATAGCCAAAACTATCGGTTATGGTCTAAAGTAAAAATATAAATTTCTAGACGACCTTGTTTCTGCGCAGTTCACGTTACTTTCACAGAATTGAAATCTTCGTATTAACATTGCGGTGTTCGACCCTTAGAGGGATCATTTCACTGATTTACTTGGGTGTTCTGCATGTGTCAAGTACTGCAAATGAAAGTTTTGCAATACATATTATGGAGATGTGCATACTGGAGGACTCATCATACGAGAAATTCGCGCTAGTCATGTGGGGTTCAAAAACGAAATCCCGAATTTGGTATTCAAAGGAGAGGAACCGCTCAGAACTGGACATTTTAAAACTGGATATTTCAAAATAGGATTTGACAAAACGAGATATGGTATAAAACTGGATATTTCAAAATTGGATATTTCAATACGAGATAAGGTACAAACCGAGATATGGTACATCACACTGGATATTTCAAAACAGGATATTTCGACATGTGATTTAAACTTAAAATGATTTTTTTAGGAAAGTTCTGGAATATGGCCAATTAGGAAGGAACTCGGCGAGTTCTTAACCGATTATGATGAAATTCGATACGTAGGATGAAAATGGAATTTTAAAATGATTTTTTTAGGAAAGTTCTGGAATATGGCCAATTAGGAAGGAACTCGGCGAGTTCTTAACCGATTATGATGAAATTCGATATGTAGGATAGAAATTGGATTTAAAAATGATTTTTTGGGAAAGTTCTGGAATATAGCCAGTTAGGAAGGAACTCGGCGAGTTCTTAACCGATTATGATGAAATTCGATATGTAGGATGGGAATGTGATTTAAAAATGATTTTTAGGGAAAGTTTTGGAATATGGCCAGTTAGGAAGGAACTCGGCGAGTTCTTAACCGATTATGATGAAATTCGATATGTAAGATGAAAATGGGATTTAAAAATGATTTGTTGGGAAAGTTCTGGAATAAGGCCCTTAAGGTTCCATACTTGAATATTTCTAAGGAGAGAAATAGAATTTTTCTTTACTTAATGTTTTTTTTCTTTAATTGTTTAATTAAATTTGATTTTAAAACCTTTTTTGGGAAAACCTCTGGAATATGGCCAGTAAGGTTTCATACTTGAATAATTTTAAGCAGAGAGATAGAATTTTTCTTCACTTAATGGTTTTTTTTAATTGCTGCTTTTTTCATCTTATTAAAATAATCATTGACTTGATACTCAACATATCGAATTTTATCATAATCAGTTAAGAACTCGCCGAGTTCCTCCCTAATTGGCCATATTCCAAAACTTTCCTAAAAAAACATTTTAAGTTTAAATCACGTGTCGAAATATCCTGTTTTGAAATATCCAGTGTTGTACCATATCTCGTTTTGTACCTTATCTCATTTTAAAATATCCAGTTTTGAATTATCCTGTTTCATCAAATCCAGTTATAAAATATCCAGTTTCGACCGGTACCCTCAAAGGAGATACTTTGTGAAACTGTCTTTTCAACCTTGAAAAGTGTGTGGGTGGGTGGGAGTACATGTACATGTAACATGTACATGTTTTTATAGATGATGTTCCATAGAATTTAAATGTTCGCTTCATTTTACTGAAATTCATTATACCTAAAACCGAAACTAAACACAACCAGTAAAATAATAAACCCACAATTAAGAAGAAAAATATGCATACGAGAAAAAACAACTCTTGGCATTTAAATTGATCTTATAATTAAAAACAGTTAACCTGATTTAACATACATCGAGTTCAATTGAAGATCAATAATCATAATATATAAGATCGTACACATAACATAATCAGCATCAAACTACATATATATGTTATATATGTATTATGTATTACCAAACAGTTTAAAAATAAGTGTCCGTAACCTACATTCAAGTTCGAAATAATTCACAAAATTATTTAAATCTAAATAAACCAGATAGAGATATATACAAACGATATTCATATGTGTATAAATACAGATGAAAGGTTAACGACCCAAAGCATATATAGAGAAGCTAATATCGCGTATAATGTATATAGGCTAATTGAATAATGTTTTGATTTTTTTTGTTGTTGTATTTTTGGTTCATATGTTCTCTGCAAAACTTTAGACAGTGTTACATGCATACGAAAAAAAAACTAACATTCTAGTTTTTATTATATACACTTACGATACGAGAGAGCTGTCATCGCATGACATGTGTGTAACAACAAGTTTTCATTTTATTTTATTTTTTATTTCATCTTAAACTTCCTACACGCAAAACGTGAAATACATATATACAAATCTATAAGAAATTAAAAAGAAACAAAAAATTTATTCATCTTAAAATAGTGATGATAAATAATGATCGTCTTTCGTTTTATTTTTTATTTATTTTCTTAAAAGAAAAAAATTTTCTTAAATTTGAAAAACTATCAAAAAATTAATAAATTATAATTTTATGGTTTGCCTATTGACATTTTGTTACTTTCTGTTTGACACATAAGTATGTGCGCGCCTTTCGAGATAATAAATTAGTTTAGAATGGATTGTATGCGTGAAATCTATTATGACGGTGATATGTGACTTTTTTACTACATATTTTGACGCCGATATGAAAATAATAAAAATTTTAAAGACTCATATGTATGACGACATTATGTTTACGTTAGCACAACAGTTTGGATGTATTTATGGAGTGGGCTCAATTGGATGCGTGGCCAAAACAAAAATGTATAAGTAAACAGAATTGATATTGTCAACAAAATTTGTATAATAGAATTATAACTTCAAAGCGAATTAAATAAACTTTCTTATAAAATGCAATTCTAAAAATTTATAATGCAAATTTCTAAAACTGGCATCTGATATTTTGTAACATTAAAAATGTAATGCAACAAATTCCATTTTTTAAATAACTGGAATATCAATTAAAATTTAGTGCAATTCAATGGCGCGTTTTGTCAGTTTAACTATTATATTTATATTATATTTATATTATATTTATATTATATTTATATTATATTTATATTATATTTATATTATATTTATATTATATTTATATTATATTTATATTATATTTATATTATATTTATATTATATTTATATTATATTCATATTATATTTATATTATATTTATATTATATTTGTATTATATTTATATTATATTTATATTATATTTATATTATATTTATATTATATTTATATTATATTTATATTATATTTATATTATATTTATATTATATTTATAATATATTTATATTATATTTATATTATATTTATATTATATTTATATTATATTTATATTATATTTATATTATATTTATATTATATTTATATTATATTTATATTATATTTATATTATATTTATATTATATTTATATTATATTTATATTATATTTATATTATATTTATATTATATTTATATTATATTTATATTATATTTATATTATATTTATGTTATATTTATATTATAATTATATTATATTTATATTTATATTTATATTATTTTGATACTATATCGGCAATTCCTAATTTTTTATGGTATTATACTGAGTGTTTTGACCTTTTAAAAGTGATGAAGGAAAAATATGAACACATTACCAATACTATAAACTCTATTTCTACAACTTTGCTTGCATTAAATTAAACAACTTCTATTTTAAACTCCAACCTTGAAACTGTACTTAAATCTAAATGCAATCCAATTACATCAATAAAATCAAAAAATTTTCAAAATAATAATATAGAACCGACTTCAAGAACAACGAGATCTAGGGGTTCGTCAACAACAACAGTGCTCGGTGTAACATCTAAAATTATCGTGGTATATCAATGTTATCATCGAATGTTATTCCTAAATTATTTGAGCTTATTATTTCTGATTATTTGTATTTCAATGTTAAATCTTCATTAACACGTCAACAACATGGATTCGTCAGGCATCGTTCTACTACAAATCTGTTAAGTTTAACATCAAAAGCGTTCAGCGCCTTCGATTCCACATGTCAGCTAGATGTGGTTTTTACTGATTTTGAGAAGGCACTTGACTCACCTCAGTTTGAGCTACTTCTGGGCAAACTTGATAAATTTGGAGTGAGCATAGTATTTTTGGATTGGATTGGATCGTACCTGCGTGATCGCAAGCAGGTAGTTACAATTAACGGGTATACATCTAAGATGATTGAATTTCATTCTGGAGTCCATCAGGGATCTCACCTAGGTCCTGTGTTGTGTAATATATTCATTAATAAAATTGCTTCTCTGTTCCGGTACTGTTACTGTGAATTATATGCAGACGACATGAAAATATCAAAAGCTGTACGTAGCGAGCAACAATGTATTGAAATGCAGAGTGATATAGATTTACTGTATAAATGGTCAATTGAGAATAGAGTAAATTTAAATTTGGAAAAATGCAAGATTATGAGCTTGTCCAAGAAAATCAGTTACTCATTTTCAATATCTTATTGGTAATGGCCAGCTTGAAAGGGTTGTAACATTCAAAGATTTGGGTGTTGTCTTGGATCATCAATTGAACTTCCGTGACCATATTGATTTGATCATGGCTAAGTCTAATCCTCTACTTGGCTTCATTCGTCGTATCACAAAGGATTTTCATAATCCACAATCAATTAAAACTTTGTATTGTTCTTTTGTTCGGTCTAATTTGGAATATGCGTCGAATATTTGGGATCCTGCTTACAATATTCACATTGATAGAATTGAACGGATTCAGAAGAAATTTATTATTTACTACCTTCATAAGCTGAATTGGCCATTTGATCCGAACCTTCCAATGTGGTGGCTAAGTCCATCCTTCTTCTTCAGCGGTTTAAACACAACTCCTCTAAAAACTTAAAGGAAGCGTCCTACCAAAAAAACTTATTGGTCATCCAATAACTATTGGTCATCCATATTCTAACTCAATAAGAATTATTGAGTTAGGTCAGTAAACGAAATTATGCTAAAATTGCAAAAAAAAAAAATTAATGAACAATTACATTGGACTAATGAATGATCTATTGACTGAGGTTACTTCAGGATATGAATTAATGCAATTGAAATTTGAGGTTCAAACCATATTTACGAATCATAGAACCTTAGAAAATGTGTTATACGTTAAACAGTTATTTCATTTAGTTTTCGTGTTAAAACATTTTTTTTTGGAATTTAATTCATATACATTTTAAAATTGTGTGTGTGTTGTGAATGTTGTGATGTGTTTTGTCAGGTTAACGGTTATTTCATTTAATTTTCGTGCTAAATTTTTTTTTGAATCTTTAATTCATTTACATTTTAGAATTTTGTGTGTATTGAGAGTGTTGTGATGTGTTTTGTTTTTTTAACCTTCACATTGTCGGTATTTACCCAGGTAAAGATTGTTAAATATTTTAACTTTTGAATATTTCATTATGTTTTAGCCCAAATTTGAAAAAACAAATTTTAAAATTTTTAAAATATTGGAAAATTATTTGAGAATATTAATGTTTAAATTGATAACTTTTTAATTTTCGCTTTATTTCGAATGTATGTGAAGTTAGCCCGAAAACTAGCCCAAAAATATTTTTGGATTGTGTCTTTGCTAATATAAGTAAAATGTAAGCAAGAGTAGTTTTCATATAAAGACTTGTTTTGATATTTTGTTATGGAACCAGCTTCACAGGGAATTCCAAACATATCGGCTGATGCCAGAAGTTACTTTGGTGTATCCTTAATTCAATCTATATAGCCCTCTTGCCACATGAGCTCCATTTATGGTCTTTACAAAATATTCTATACACAATATTCGGGAAAAATATTAAACCTGGCCATTTCAACACATGTGGTAGCAGGGATTTCCAAGCATCACAGGGATTTCCAAGCATCTCGGCCACATGTTATGAAATGGCCTAGATTAATATTTTTTCGAATAGTGTTTATAGAATATTTTGTAAAGACCATAAATGGAGCTCATGTGGCAAGAGGGCTTTATAGATTGAATTAAGGATACACCAAAGTAACTTCTGGCATCAGTCGATATGCTTGGAAATCCAAGCTTAGAATATCCTTAAGTTTAGAATATTCAACTTCTTGCTTAAGCCTGAAATATTTTTCCATTATATATGATCCCAGTATTAGGTAGGATTCATTGGAGTGTGTAGATTAAACCTTCGTGCCAAACCTTGTCCAAGGCCTGCGCTACATCAAGGAATTCTTTTGGCATATATTTTAACCTGAATGCAGCGTTCATGATATTAGTTAACTTTACCGTACCTTTTCTCGGTAGCTGCTTTATTTTTTCTCCGTTAATCAGATCAAACAAGTGCTTCCTTTAAGTTTAAATTGTTTTTTATTTCGTTTGGTGCTTCAGTAGGCGATGTAGGCGTGAGTTGTGACATCTTCGATGATTTGTATTATGTTTTCATGATAGGATCCGCATTATTGGCCTTTTCCTTTAGTTGTAGTTAATCTAGAACCCTAGTGAGTATTCTTCGCATTAATGTCACCACTGTTATGAACCATTTTCCCAGATTCTTGAAGTACTCTGAGTATTGTTTGTTTTAATAGAATACCTTGGACAGTACAATCCTGCCAAAATAATAGGAAAGTTGTTGGTTTTTATGTAAACCACTGTTGCCTAAATTTCTTCTTTTTCATATTTTTTCATACTTTCGTCTCGGCTGATTTATCAGAATGAATAATGTGATATATGTAATAGCCTTTAAATGTTATCTATGATTGCTTTTACGTGCTTCCGGAATAAGACACATAAGTTTGTAGTTCTTGCTGACGCCAGAGCAAACCATTAGCATTCCATGACATGATTTTACTGTGCTGTTCATTTCTGTTTGGATTTATGTTTATAGCTCCCAATGCTCTAGCTACTAATTTTTGCTGGGGATTATTGACTACGCTTCTCGTTGCTTCGGCAACTAAGTGGTTGAATTTCAAATGAGAAATTAAAAGTTTTCTCGAGAGATCTAGTAACCCTCCTTTTTAACTGGCTGCTTATTATTTCTATATTTTTATTGTTTAGTGTATGCAAGGATTGCTCAATCCAATCTATCCAGAATCCTTAGAGTCAGTCTCCTATCGGACAGTGAATTGCCAATGTGTTTCCATTGGTGTACCACCTGGCGTATTTCTTCCTTCTGTTTTACTTATTGCATATTGTATATTTATAGTGTAATTCACTCGCCTCTAGTATCTAGTATTTAGCTGATGTTTCAAAACGTTGCCTGAGTGTTACCACGTGGAGGTATATTAGTGCACGAAAGGCTATATACGGTTAACTCCTACCCTCCTAAAGCGCACCCCAACACCCTATAATGTAAAAATATTAAGTCAAATCACTCAAATTGTAAAAAATTTATTCAATTTGTAGTAAAGTTTATATTTGTAAATCGGTTTGCAAAATTAATGTACTCTCAAACTATAATAGATTACGTAAAGACGGAAGTTATTTATAAGATTTACAGAAATGTATGAACAAGCATCATCTCATATAGAGTTAGAAAAATAAATTTAACCGTTTAGATATGTTCGCAATGAATTCCTATTAAATTTTTTGCTTATTTAAAATTTTATTAACGTTATTGTTTACTTATTACTGTGCACTGCGCGTTTTTTTTTTTTTTAAGTTTGCACGACCCAAATAACCTTGACTCATGAACTTTTCAATGAATTATTTATTTGTTTATGTAGTTTTTTGCCAAAACTAAAAAAGTTTTGTAAAATTTTTACATATTATGTAGTTGGATCAAACAAATAATCAAGTGCAACAATTTTAATTGTTTAGTTCGGATGCTTAACACATCCACATCACTCACACACACACAATCTTAGATTGGAAAAACAAAACAAAAAAAAAAAATGTTTTTGAAATGATCGATTGATTTGAAAGTTCTATAGAGAATTACGTACACAAAACCATTCAAACAATTATTAAGTCTTGCATGAAGCATTGTATGTTGAAACACCAATCAATTGAGAATTGATGAAATATGTACACCATTATACTGTAAATAGTTTTGTAAATGTTATTCGGCTGTAAACAATTGTATACATGTTCGAACTATTTCCACTGAGCTGCGATAACGTATAAAAAAGTCGCATCAATTATCCGACTGTGTTTTCTTTTCCAATCAATCAATTTACAAATATAGTTGTGAGTTTTTAGTTTAATTTGTCTAAATCTTATTCATACTTTTTGAATGAATAAGATTTTAAGATTTTCGATTTTATTACGACTGAGTTTTAATGTTTGTTTGCATAGCACAAACCCACATTTGTATGTATAAAACGGTGAATTCGATTGAATTTGAACGATTAATTATTTTAATAAAATCTTATTTATAATAATTTCGGTGATTTGTGTCGAGTAAAGTGAATATAAATAAGGTTTTCATGAAAACAATTCTTGATCTATTTGGCATAAAACGGTGAATTCGAGTGTATTTGAACGTTAAAATTATTTTAATAAAATCTTATTTATAATGATTTCGGTGATTTGTGTTGAGTAAAGTGAATATAAATAAGTTTTCATGCAAATACTTAATGTATTTGGCAAAAAACGTTGAATTTGATCGAATTTGAATGTTTAATTATTTTAGTAAAATCTTATTTATAATAATTTCGGTGATTTGGGCAAGTAAAGTGAATATAAATAAAGTTTTCATGCAAATACTTGGTTTACTGGCATAAAACGGTGAATTTGAGTGTTGAACGTTTAATTATTTTAATAAAATACTATTTATAATAATTTCGGTGATTTGTGTCGAGTAAAGGGAATATAAACAAGGTTTTCATGGAAAAAATACTTCATGTATTTGGTATAAAACGGTGAATTCGGGTGTATTTGAACGTTTAAATTATTTTAATAAAGTCTTACTTAAAATAATTTCGGTGATTTGTTTGAATGCACTTCTTTTTCAAGAAAATATTTTCTTTATTGTCGAAGGTTAACATGAAATGTGAAAGTCCTCTTCTGATGATTTAAGTGTTTCCGTCCTTGTTTTGCTTTGTCTCTTTTTTGATGGTATTGACTTCGTCTTTTATTTTAAGACCTTTATTTGTTAGTTCTTCCATGATGTGGTTTTTTTAATAAGATTGGTGGAGCCCACTTGCCAGTTCTTTGATTAGGTGATCATTTTTGCCCTCGTACGTATAACATTCAAACCCATCGGAGCTTAATTTAGTAGCGAGAGCTTTCTAATCTTCAGGTTCTGCCATGTTGATTTTCCAGATGTCATTATTTAGAGATACCACATTATAGTCCTTAAGACTGATTTCAATAGTTTCTGGATGTCACAGTATTCTTTTGGAGCTATTTGTTTCTTATAATTATACGAGTATAAATTATTATTATATTAAATCTATCATCCTGAAATATAAAAAAGATTAAAACAGTTTATTCTACTTAAGACTAACGCCTCTTAAGACTACCACCAATGGATGCAAAACATGCACAAAATTCTAAATTGATATGAATTACAAGATTCAAAAAAATGTATTTAACACTAAAAGCAAATGAAATAACCGTTAAACTTATACAATATGTTTTAATGATAATGATAAGTACTACAATTTTTTACAAGTATAGTGGTGTCAATTTGACACAGGCAATGGACAATGATGTATTTTGTGTAGATATAAATTAATTTAAAAAAAATATCTTTGCGCATATTCGTATTTAATATCCATCTACCCTATTATATATTGTGATAAATTACGTTTCATATTGAAAAATCGATTTTCGATCCAATCGAATGTATTTTAAGCGTAAAATCTAAAACAAATCATACATATATATACGACACTCAATATAAAATTCAATATTATGCCAAAGAATTATTCGAATTTTTTATCCTTATACATCCTTTTTACTTGGCTGTATAAAATGCTTGCCTAATATTGTTATTGTAAAATCAAATGTAAGCAACGGAAAATCGATTTATTTAAAATTATAATATAAATGTATGTACTATATGGTAAAGAATAGACAGAAAGTGAAAGGATAAGAAAAGAAGCTTTAGAAAATTAGTCTTTTCCAATGCATGTACATCCTACATAATCTTTAACTTTGTCTTGTTCCTTTTTAATATTTTCATATGAATAAATTATATAAAATTGATTTTAGATTAAATTATGTCGATTAGGTAGGGAAAGCATATTGCCTAAACATTGCCTATTGAAATAATTGATTCAATTTTAGGTGGATATATGTACAAAACTATATGTTGAAATGCAATATGTGGGGATTATGACACAAAAATGTAAACTTGATGTCTGTATTATTTATAAGTTTTAATCGGATATATGGTGGATTATAGTATATATCGTCTGCGAGACATTTGCAATATCCAATGTCGAGTTCATGACTTTTTTATTATGGTGTATTTTAATAAAATAATAATTTTAATGTAATAAAATAATCGATGACGCCTAAAAAAAAATCAACAGAATTACAGATCAAAGTTGACCCTTTATCTTTCAGACTTATATTTTTTGAAGTCATAAATAATAATAATATCCAGTTAATACAGGTCAGTGCTGGTCCTCTTTGTCTTTTTTTTAGAAAATTAAAAGAACTCAGTGATGCTTTACCTTGAGGAGCTATTTTCGTCAACAGTGAGCTTTCGTCTGCCAAATAGCGGCTCTCATCTCAGAGATCGCTGCACCATCTGTTTAGGATTGTCTTGCAGAACGTGATCAGCGTACCGTTTGTTCTTATTTTACTTTATGAAAGGCATCAGGAATTCATACTCTCCCGTCAGAGTTGAACTCTTCCACTCATACATGAGAACGAGGCTGATCAACAGCTTGCGTACAACTTCAGTTTGTCGGCATTTGCAAGGAATTTTGAATTTAGCAGTAGACGAAGGGAATATAAAGCATGGTTCTACAGCGCTTTCATATTTTCCCACCTACACAATTATCACGAGTGTCTTGGTCTCCAAAACATGTGATTATATATTTTCTTTTGGACACATTGATTTGAAGACCAACGGATGTCGAAAATTGTACAAGTGTATCCGGTAGTTCTTTTACTCGGTTGAAGAGTATTGAAGACAGAGCATCTCTTTGCCGGCCAGCAACGCTGACTATAAAAATTCCTGCTAGCATGTTCTTACTTTGACAAATCATTGTGACTGCATTACTGTTAATTTACATTAACGCACATATTTGTCATGTATTCCCGGAAATTGCCACCAATCTAACCTTTATTTAGTCGGCTCGTTCAATAAACAAAGGATGATGTAGTGGAATTCTACATAATGTAGTGGATAACATGCTTCCCACTTCCCATGCTTTTCTTTAAATTTATCCTTCATTTAGGGTGAATTTACCATTTCTTTTCTGTTGTCAATTCTCTTTTATAGTATTTTATTACCTCCAAAAGATTATCATTTTAGCATTCAAAATTTCCAAGCTTTGGGTCATGGCTTTATTATTGGATACATTATCCAATAATAAAAGCGGTTTTAGTGAAAGTTTCTTTTAGAGGGATGTTTTTTAAGGCAGACAGAAAATATCAATCAACATTCGAGTTAATCACGCTCTTCTAATACTTCTCCTATAAGAAGTATTCCTCTGTAGTTATCTCTGTATTCCTGTGTCATGAGGAGAGTGTTCCCTCTTCAGAGAGAACACTCTCCCCATTTTTTGCAATATTCCTGGATCGCGGACAAACTTTGCAGCCGTGGGACACCATACAGCTTCCACAAAACCAGCGGTTCTACTTCTCACCGAGACCAAAATTTTGGACTTCGGTGACTCTTCGGCCATTGGTATTAAGGGTTACTCCTTAATCCATCAGCTTATTCACCATAGGCGGCTGGCGATGTATATCCGCAACGATATACCTTTTTCCATTCCCAGTTTTTTTAGGCCAAAGTACGAATAATGAGTTCAGCTTCATTTGGGTTGAAATTCATGTCTCGAAACACCCCCGTAAAAATTAGGCAATCCTCGGCATAATCATGACTGTAGAACAACAACCGCCAATAAAGAAGCCTCTCACTGCAAATATGTTAAGAACCCGTCAAATGAAAATTTAGCTATATTTAAGGTGGCTAGAAATCTGGCACTGAAAACAGTGTCCCAAGCTAAAAAAAATATAAAAAAAAAGTTCGAGAAGAGTTGCGGCAGGTGTTAAAGCAGGGCAATAGCAATCGGACCATTTGGCCTTTGCCCGCAAAATAGAGGATAACTTTTTGAACAGTAGGAAATCATCAATACCACCTCTGAAAGATGGGGAATATATTTTTTCTAAAGCTCAAGAAAAATCTAATCTCTTCGCCCGAAAATTTGCAGCAAACTCTAATTTACCTGATTCTAACTTAATACTCCCGATTACCTCTCTAGCCAGTTCATCGATGCGCCGCATTAGATTTAGATCTAGAGTGGTCGCTAAAGTCCTTGCAAAAATTAACACCAACAAGTCAGCCGGTCCGGATTGTATTCCCCCAATTGTCCTCAAATATTGCTGTAAATCCCTGTCTAAGCCACTATCATGTCTGTTTCACCGATCTATGTCTTCTGGCATTTTCTCTTCCAACTGGAAAACTGCTAACATACATCCTGTACCATAAAAGGGCAGTAAATCGAACCCTTCAAATTATCGCCCATTTTCCTTCTTTAACGCTAGCTTTTAATTTAAAATCGCCAGAGGTTACTCACAACGGAAAAAACAGCGTCGTGAAGATGTTTAAATCGAGTGTTTGGCGAAGGTTCATAGCAATAAAGCCCAGTTTTTCCATCAATTCATACCCATGACACACTTCTCACTTGCGACGAAAGAACAGTCAGAACCATGGGCAAAAAGGAGAAAAATGGCTCAAAAGAAGACAAACCCCGTGCTATCTGTAGACAAAGACATGATTACAGTTTTTTGGGAAGTGCGTGGGATAATTTCCATTGATTATCATTAGAAAGGAAATAAGAATCAATGGCGAGTATTAGTCAAACTTATGCAGAGTTTAAGTGACGAAATTAAGAAAAAATATTTGGCCGCAATTGGCGAAGAATAAAGTTTCATTAAGAAAATGCATCTGTTGACATATCCGCTACCGCGATGGCCAAAATCAATGAGTTAAAACTCGAATTGCTTCCTCATGTGCCCTATTCGCCAGATTTAGCTACCTTAGATTTCTATTGAAACTTGAAAAAGTGGTCGTTGGTAAACGATTTTTCAATAATAAAGAGGTGGAGTCTACGGTTGCTGAATATTTAGAGGAGCTCGATAATTCTCACTATAAACAGTATATTGAAGCCATTTATCATCGATGGAAAAAGTGTATTGATCTAAAAAGAGACTGTGTAGAGAAAAAAGAATATTTTTGCCCACATTTTTTGTGTTTGCTTTGTCAGGCCGGTTATTTCTGAAAATCATGTCACTCTTCCAAGATTATACTTTAAATGTTTAAACCATACCGCTAACTCTTTTACAAAAACAATTTTGTTCTAGATTTTGCCACTAAATGTCACCATTATATATAGAGTAAGATTAAGGACTAAATTTGAAATGCCTTTCAAAAAATTTGCCAAAAATTGAAATGAAATTAAAAAAAAAAATCGTTTTATGGATTTGGTCTTGACATACAACTAAAACATGTTAAAAATGATAATATCCTTTTTTTACATTCTATTTGATTGATTGGACTATCAGACCAAGCTCTAGGCGTCAACACTCTCAATACACACAAATCTTTAAAGTTTGTGTAAATTATAAATTCAAAAAGATATATTTAGCACGCAAATTAAATAAAATAACCGTTGAACAGTCAAACTCGTTATTGTAATTTAAAAAAAATCTAATTGATAAATATTTGGTGAGTTAATCAAAAAAATTGTTTCGAATTAGTTTTACTAAATGATCCTAATTGTTCCTGATTTGACTCCCAGGAACTTTTTGAATAAAATTGATATTATAGAATAAATGCAATTTTTGTAAAATTTTATTTTGAAATTATTTTTCACGACTGATTAATAATTTAATCGCAAACCCAAAACCATTTGGTCATTTGTCCAAAACAAATATTCAGGTTATCCCCAATTGATGTCGCTAAATGAAGCCACTGCGTATAATGTGAGTAACTTACTGGATTTTTCAGGAAGCTTACAAAAATACAATGATGTTTCCAGGTGGTATCATATCAGGCATCAGCAACATATAATAGGAATACCTTATATTTCTGAAAAAAATGTCAGTATTTATATCAAAAATAAACTCGAGATGTGAGTCTGTACTATACATGGAAATCTTAATAGCTCATATGTCTTAATATATGTTATATGTTCAACATATATGTAAAATCAGTATTACTGTCTACAGAAATTGCAGGTGGTTGTAAATTAGTGCCTTCTATGAATATTAAGGTGTTTCTGGCCGATCACCATAACAAACATCGAACTGTACAGTATCACGATGCAGTTAGACATTGAGACCAACATAAAGAAACGGAAATGGAGAAGGATTGGCATTAACTAAACCACCAAGTGATAATAAAAGGATGTCGTTGGACTGGAACTTTCAAGGTAAAAGGAAAGTCGGAAGATCAGCAATGAATTAGTAAATAAGAGTGCTTGCAGTAGCGAAAGAACTTGTCAAATCATGGGTGGAAATGATTTCAGAGATCTCTATAGAGTTAGATAGACCAGCCTCGTAGACGATTTATGCTTAAATCGGAGATATCTAAAGGGAAAGAATGTTAAATAAAGAGATGA
The DNA here is from genome assembly GCA_963556175.1 of Tipula confusa. Taxonomy (NCBI): domain Eukaryota; kingdom Metazoa; phylum Arthropoda; class Insecta; order Diptera; family Tipulidae; genus Tipula; species Tipula confusa. The sequence continues at coordinate 37,912,248 of OY744477.1, read as the reverse complement.
AAAATGGTTGTTTTATGCCAAAAAGATGCAATTGCGAAAATCGTCGAAAATAAAATGTTACAATTAATGTCAGTCAACATCCTGTCGTTTGACATAACATTTTGTGTATCTTACGACCATTTTATTTAAATTTATCTTAGGCCATTAATTAACTAAATACATAAGTATTTAGTCTGTTGCTAATTTTCATAAATACCCAAAACAAAAATAATTATATTGATAAAAAATGTTAATTTCGGTTTTTTATGTGCAAAGTCGAAAAGTAAAAACTAATTCTATATTCTAATCACATAATAATACATGAAAATAAGAAATAGTTAAAGTTTTTCAACAAAAAAAATAACAACAAAAACAAAAAGTGAAATTGGTAAAATTTGTGTGCACGCAATAAATTAGAAAGGGAATTTTTTATAAGAAAAACTTTTTTTGGGCTTCTTGAAAATATTTATTACTTCTGTGTTTTATCTTAATATAATTTTATTGAACAAATAAATTAAATAGATAATACATGTTTATGTAATTAAAATAATTTCTCGTATAATCATTAATCGTCGTTCTTATACAAAACTATTTATTATTCCCTATATACTCCTAAAATGATGGAGACGAGATTATCGAAACTTTATTTTTTTTATATATACATAAGCATGTATGGGAAATGGGATTGATAAGATTTTTAGTTTAGAAAACATCTGCGATTCTATCTCTCGTCTGTGTATTATTTATACGAAATAGAGTGCCGCCAAACATAGCATATGTTAACACGCGCCATCTAATACATTTTTAAAATTTTTCGTTAAATTATGCTATTTGATACATGGCTTGTCTTGTCTCTATAAATTTAAAATCTTTAATCAATCTTTTTATTAATGACTTGTTCAAACAATCATTTTAGGAATTACAATAGAGATCGAATTACTTTGGATATTCTGGATAATAGCCAGATACATATATATTCAATCCTTTAAATATATATATATATATATATATATATATATATATATATATATATATATATATATATATATATATATATATAAATTTAATTGTAAATTACAAAACTCCGACAATTTTCACTCACTTCTTAATAAAACCAATAAATTTTCAAGAAATAAAAATATAAATATATATATTATTCGAAAAAAAAACTAAAGATTTTATTAATATTTTAATCGAAACTAGTAGTGAAATTTATTATTAAAATATTAATAAAATCTTTAGTTTTTTTTTCGAATAATATATATATTTATATTTTTATTTCTTGAAAATTTATTGGTTTTATTAAGAAGTGAGTGAAAATTGTCGGAGTTTTGTAATTTACAATTAAATTTATATAATGTATCACTCACGTCACTCCGTACCAACAAACAATTATATATATATGGCGAAAAATACGTGAAATCACAAATTTTTGTAAGTCATGTTTGAATTTTATGATTTTTATGTTTTGAATGTGTAGCCTTGATTAAAACAAACATTTTGAGACACTTAATTTTTTTTGGTTGTTGTTGTTGTTAAAGATACAGGGTGTCAAAATTTGAGAAAAATTATAATCATGGTATTGTATTTATCGCAATAAAATAAAAAATAATTGTCTGATAATTATGATTTTGGGTTCATTTTAGAGGTAAGTTAATAAGGATTTCTAAAAAAATATAAAATTAGTATGTTGTTTAATTCCTTCTTCTCTAAATTTCCCGCCAAAATGTTCTCTTTAAATTTTCTCAAAAACCTATTTTTTTTTTTTTTTTTTTTTTATTTAAAGTTTTTGACAACTTATATTTTACAACATATCAAAAAACTAAAATACCGTTATTTTTTGTTTTCTTGCAAAATGCGTTTTAGTAAAAGCAGTATTTCATTTTTATATGGAAAAACTGTATTTCAGTGGATATTTCTCAGTGTTTTGAAATTGTTTACAAAAAGGATAGTTTAGTTAAATTATTAATATTTATTATTGAAATTACATTGCATATATTTAAAATTTCAAACCCAAATTCTTTTGATAATTTTATTTTATTGTTTTACATTAAATCTTATTCAAATTAAAAATTACAATTTAAATTTAACATAATCGTCAGAATTAGAATATTTTTTACAATTCAAATAGCCATCCTCTGTTGGAATAACTGCATGGAAACCGTGAGTTCCTTTTACTGTTTTTAAATCTTCAAACCTAGTTGCAAGTTTGATTTGCTTGGATTTATGTTCAGCGTCTGAACAAAATCCAAAATTAATATCTGTCTTAAGCGTTTTAGCCCATTCAAATAATTCATCTGCATTGGTTATTGTGCTGCTGTATTCCATTGTGAGACTAGCTCTGGATGCCATTCTTTTGATGGTACCTCCTACTCCATCACATGGACCTTTTCCATGAGCTGTTGCATGGAAATGCCATTCACAATCAACTCCAAAATCCTCTTTGTGTTTTAAGATGTTCTTAAAATTCTTCTTATTTTTATAATGCGTCACTGCGCCATCGGTAATATAATAAATTTTAGATAAACTTGATATTTTAGTTTTCAAGAACTGCATCAATTTTTCAATGAATAAGTGAACCGCTACAGTATCGTGGTGAAGACAATCCGATATTATAATGAAGGTGTGGTGAAGTAATTTGCCTTCCAAATTTTGGTAAATTACAAATGGATGAATAGTCGCTTGCTTATTATTCCAATGAAATCCCTGTGCGGCATTTTGCATTATAAATGCATAATTTTCTGCAAAATCACATAAAATTATCACCTCCGTAGACTTCAGCGCCAATTTTTTATTTTTTAAGAAGCTGGACTGCTGAAGTGAAATGAAGCAATGAGGTAACAAATTCTTCAGTTTATTTTTGAAATAATCTAGAAATTCATCCAACGGTTGAGAATTATTTAAAACGTTGTCTACAATTTTACGATGTCAACTAATCAAAAAGTTAAATGTTTACTCTTATTTATATCACAATGTTCATTTTTTGTTTTCAAAAGAATTACTCATCGTTTAACAGGTACGCTTGCGTCAAGTAAAAAAATCAACCCCCAATAAAAAAAGGGGAAAACAACATTTTATTTAGTATTTTTTAAAATAACGCAAGAAAGAAAAGGAATTTATGGTACTACGACTAACCAAACGATATAAACCAGGGGGTGGCACCTCATAATTCTGTGACTCATACTTAAATATGACGCAAAATTGAACTACAAATAATAAACAAAATACACAAATTAAGTGAACTACCTCTTTTGTAAACAATTTCAAAACAATGAGAAATATCTATATAGCTTTCCATATAAAAATGAAATACCTCTCTTACTAAAACGAGTTTTGCAAGAAAACAAAAATTAACGGTATTCTAGTTTTTTGATATGTTATAAAATATTAATTATCAAATTCTATAAAAAAAAAAAAAAAAAAAAAAAAAATAAGTTTTTGAGAAAATTTAAAAAGAACATTTTGGCGGGAAATTTGAAAACGAAGAAATTAAAGAACACAATATTTTTATATTTGTTGAATAATCCTTATTTAATTACCTTTAAAACGAGCTTCATATCATAAATATTGGATAATTAGTTTTCTTTTTATAGCTATAAACACTACATCAAGTTTATCATTTTTCTCAAAATTTGACCAATTTTGACACCCTGTATTTTAAAAACCAACCGCAACAAAAAAAAACCATGTGCTACAAAATTTTTATTTTAATCTAAACTACAAATTCAAAACATAAAAATCATAAAATTTCAACATGACTTATGGTCCCATATACCAAATTTGTGATTTGACGTATTTTTCACCATATATATATATATATATATATATATATATATATATATATATATATATATATATATATATATATATATATATATAGTTATAACGTGACATACATTGAGTTCTTATAAAGTCAGAATATCATGTTGCCGGACTTGCAACATAATCCGACGCTCGTGTTTTCTACATTTCCGCCGTTTTGCAAGATAGACATTTTATCCATTGGCAGTATTGTAAATTAATTAAGTTTATGAATTCAGTTGTAATCCTAAAGTAGTTTAAGTAAGACATAAAAATAAATTGTAATAAAGTTAATCAAAGTGTAAAATTCAATTTAATAAATAAATAAATAAAAAGAACATAATAAAAAAATCAAGAATTGATTTTTTTTTAATAAATAATATAATAAATAAAATAACTGGCGCCGAAACAGGGACCCTTGCATAAGTGTTCATAATATAATCACAATAACCAAAAGTGAAAAGTGCGCGACACTGTTATATTTAACCGCACTGTAACAGAGAAAAGTGAATCTGATTACAGTAAACACATTCAACGAATTCTAAAATAAGTTAAAGTGTTAGAATTGGGAAACGAAACGCCCAAGTAATCCTACACAAAGGAAAAACGGGAGTTTTTTTTTTTTTTTTTTTTTTTTTTTTAAACAAAATAGTCCATTTATTTATACATTTACTTTTTATACATTTTCTCTTATATTATACAATACAATTTTTTGGTCGGTGGACTACTTTATAGGCCGACTATATACTAAGAAAATTTATTTTGATGTCCACTGTCCCTAAAATTGGGCTCTCAGGATCATTTGATTCGTCTAAAAACTTGCAAAATTTTTATATGAAACATAGATTTATATCAATCAAAAGAATAAAAGCTTAATATTGCTTAAATGATTAAAAAAAAAAAAAAATAATAATAAATTTTTAAATATTAATATAATGTATATGAGTATGATTGTGTTTGTAAAAAAGTAAAATGTAACAAAGAAAAATTAAGTTAGCAATCATACTCGAACTGATCTTGCTTAAGGCATTATGTAAGACATTCACACACACATTCATACCAATATAAAAATATAAAAGTATATATAGTTACACATCAACACACACATTCATACAATAAAAGTAAACTTTGACGGCAAGTTTGTTCTACTCTAAATTTAAATGTTTTATATAGACCATATTGATTTTTTTTTATTTTTTTTTATAACTTTATACAATGTAAATATAAAACAGTGTTTTATAAAGAATTGTGGTTCTATATATCTAAACTAGCTATATGTAACACTATTTACATATATTATCCTGACTTTATTTATAATAATATAATTTATTTATATTGGTGGTGTTTGATTTAGCCACCAATATTTCGCGCATCTTTTGGAGAAATCGTCTTGTTTGGGCTCGAATCCGATGCTCGTACTGTATCTCATATGCTCATCTGGATCGTTGAATTTCTCCTCATCTAACCATTTTTCATTTGGCCTCCTTTGTACGTGGTATAGGATTGGTACCGCATCACCATTTTGTATATAGCCTTTCTGGTCGTGATATATGAATAAGTTGGGTCCCGGCACCATCCCCTTAGACGCATAATGTTTTGCCATTGTTGAATCGTAATAGTATGGACCAAAAATTAATGAATTGTTGCGATTTTGTGTCGCCCGTTGAATATGTTCTCGTGTTAAATTTATGATGTGTATATCGATGCGGTCCGCATCATATCGTTCATACTGCTTTGTATTTGAGACAAAATGTTTGTACCCTGTTTCTGCCTTGCGATACAGGCCGTTGCAGTGTCGCAAACATTTTCTCTCAAATACCCGTAGCCGCTCTATGTACCTGGGCACCTGGTTATACCACACCTGACAACCGTATGTAAGTATGGGCCGAATCAATGACTTGTACGCAATAATTTTGACTCTTTGGTTTATATGTTTGCTGTAGAATAGCCTGCGTGTCCCCATAAAAGCACGTCGTGCCTTCTCCAGTTGCTTTGTTGTGTGGTCTGCCATGTAGCACATGTTGTCGATGTGTACACCCAGATATTTAATTTGATTGAAAAGTTGAATAGGTTGACCATAAATTTTGATTTGTAATTTTCGCCAGTTTCTTTTCAAATCTCGGTTTGCATTTTTTAACGGTCGCCGAAAAAGGATGGTTTCACATTTTGTCGTATTCATTTCGATATGCCAAAGGTTGAAGTAATTTTGAATATGGTCGATTGCCGTTTGGAGATTTTTTAGAATATCGCCTACCAAATAATTTGCCGAATATACGATCATATCGTCAGCGTATGCGCACGTCTGTATAGATTTTGAATTTAGTTCATTGCTGCCAATTAGTTCTGCTGTATATATGTTAAATAATAGTGGTGCAGTTATCGACCCTTGTTGAACCCCGTTCATGAATTTCGTTCGAGAATTTCATTTTTTTCATTTTTGCCAAAAGTCCGTCCAGCCAAATAGATTCAAAGGCTTTTTTAATATCTATGAGTACTGCACCTGTTGGATTATTAAAACTTAGTTGATGACAAACGTCTGTCACCACCTTTGTGATCGCATGTACCGTAGTATGTCCAAATCGAAAACCAAATTGATTATCGGGTATCAGGTTATTTGTGTTCACGTGGTCGCTGATCTTGTCGTTTATGATTATTTCGTAGATTTTGCCGAGAGTCGAGAGTAAGCTGATTGGTCTATAACTTTCCGGATCTGTAGAGTTTTTTGTTTTTTTTTAAAATTGGAAAAATACGTGCCACCTTCCAACAATTTGGAAACGATTTAGTATTTAATAAATTATTGAAAATTATGCATAATTCCGTGATTATTGATTTTGGTAAATGTTTCAGTATTATATTGGGGATTAAATCAGGGCCGAAAGATTTTTTATTATTTGCTACGCTTAGTATGTTCGCCAAGTATGCGCATGTAATGAAAAAATTTTGTTGTGTTTTTGGTGCATTCGAATGGTTTTTGGTCGAAAATTGTGTAATGGTTTCGTTCCTTTTTTTCCCTTCGTCGTGTTTTCTTTTGATCGGTGCGATGCTATCATTTATCTCTCTCGTGTTCTCGACTACCTAATTTCGGATTTATTTTTGTGTGGTCTTCAATATGTTTGCCAATTATGTTCAAGTTGATTTGTTCGTTTTGAATTTCGAATTTATTATCGTCCGTTTTGCTCAATTCATTCCAATCAATGCCTAAATTTTCGTATTTATTTTGATCCGTCTCATTGAGTACAATTTTTTTCACATTTATTGTGTTTGTTGCTGCTAAATTGGTTAATTTTTTAATTTTCGTCCACATTTTTGCTCCCGGCCTAATTTCTGTCATCATATTTGCCCAATATTTTTCTATCTGTATTTTCACATTTTGTTCGATCAACTGATTCGTTATCTTGATTTCCGTTTTCCATTCATTTATTTTCCGTATCACTCTCATATCAATGTGATTGTGTTGCGTATAATTTTTTTCGTTTCTCCTACCCTGGTAATGATCATTATTTAGGTTGCGTCTTATTGTTTTGATTTTTGTGATGAGAAATGTTTTATGTTTATATAACTTTTCTATGATTTTGTTGGTGTAGCATATCATGTTGTTGTATCTTCTTTGTTTTGGCACATTTTGTCTTAAATTTTCTAATATAAGGCATGTAATTTCATCTATATATCGCATGATTTCGTTTTCATTTAAATTTCTATCATTTGGGACCAAAGTTGTTATTTTTGTTATTGTTGAATTTTGAGCAGAATTTTGTGACTTTAATTTTGATTTGTGCGCCTTGTCCAACTTGTCGGTCCATGTTTGCCAATTGATATCGTGAAGATTGTATCGGATTCCCGTCTTTTGATATTCGTCGCTCTGATTGATGCCCCTCTCAATTTCGCCCACGTTTTGAATTTGTATTTCTATTGCTTTGTGGTCGCTATCATACCTATGAGTTGGAATTTCGTTTTGGAAAAACGGGAGTTGAAATAAGACAATGGACACCACGCCGCAATAAAATATTCAACTGCAGCCCAATCATCTTTAACGACAATGACATTTGAGCAAGGGACATAAATGAATGTCTATCATTTTGTAAGTTCTGTTTCAATGTTAATTTAAAGACAATTTTTATGAACTAAACGAATTATTAAAAAGTAAAGTAAAATTAAAAGAAATTAATCGTGAAATTATTTAAAAGAAAAAAGAAAAAGGAAAAATCTAATATCAAATAAAAGAAAAGAAATAAGAAATCGTTTATTAAACTTATTAAAAAGCAAATATTAAGTACAATTAAGTCTAAAGAAATTAAAGGAAATTATTTAAGATTCAATATAAGATATAAGAAAAATTTAGAGAAGGCTCACGAATAAAGCCGAAGTGAATTAATTAAATATTTAATTTAATTAATTAAACGTAGCTATAACCGAAATCATATCTCTACAAAACGAAAAACTTAACAATCACGGAAACGACACAGATCAAACAATATACGACAAATACAGAACGAACCTTACAGATTTAGATAAAATTTCCGACATTGTAAAGTTCATACGCGAATTCTCCGGACAACCGGAAGAATTTAGCTCTTGGAGGAAAAGCGTAGATAGGGTCTTACAAATATACGAACATTTAAAAGGTACGCCGAAGTATTATGGTATTTTAAATGTAATCAATCCTATAACACTCCACTAAACTGGCAAAAAATCGCCAAATGTCTAGCACTGCAACACTCTTGAGGATCAAATGATGATACTTATTCAAGGTAGCCGTACAAGCCCTTTATCAAATGGTCTATCAACACCTGTCTCTAATACTTAGCAAATTGTCTTGCATGGACATGGGGCAGGAATCGTTAGAAAATCTAACAAAAAGCTATAGAGGTAAAGCACTTGATGCATTTATTAGGGGCTTAAAAAGAGATCTACCTCGATTACTCAGTGTCAGAGAGCCGTCAGATCTACCCTAAGCACTACATTTATGTTTAAAACGCCAAAATATGGATTATCGAGCGCAATATGCTCACAACAGTGCTCAAATTGGACAACGAAAATCCAAGACCAAGACCCACGCCGATGTTCATAGATGGTAGCGGTCAATCAAGGCATGTGAACTACATGAATCGACCTCAAACAATACCCGATGAAGAGACCTTTTAATTCATCACATCAAAACCACCCCCCAAATAAAACACAAAGAGTACACCACCACGAACACTCCGCAGAAGACCCATCCTTGCAACAGTATCAGGAGGAATTGGTTTACCTGAATTAGATGAAGACAATACCGAAAAAAACGGCCATGAAATTCCCGAAGAACTATACGACGTTAATTTTTTAGATTAAAGAGCTCTTCGCTCCCTTAGTTAGATCATCTAGCGAAGATCGACAAACATTTAAAATTCTTAATTGACACTGGTTCTAATAAGATCTACATCCAACCACAATATATTCGAAATCCATTTCCAAACAAAAATCTTTTTTAGCTAATTCAGTAGCTGGTAGTGTCAAGATCACCCACCATGCTATAATAGATCTTTTCGGCCCTACAAAAAAATTAAAATTTTTCATATTACCCACTCTCAAGTCATTTGACGGAATCATCGACAATGACAGTTTAAAGGAACTTGGTGCAACAATTCACACAGATATGCGTAATGACTATTTATCCGGATACACGGATCCCACTTAAACAATACATATCCGATTCGCTCAACAACATAAATCTTAGAGTAACTCATCTAAATTTATAAAACAAAAAGGACAATTAAATAAAATCATAAATAATTGCCCCAATATCTTCTCCGATTCCGAAGAAAGATTGACATTTACTACAACGTAAAGAGCGAAGTTTGAACTACTAAGACAGACTCAGTTTATTCACGCCCTTATCCGTATCCGATTTGTCTAAAAGATGAAGTAGAAAACAAATTTTACAACTTCTCACAGATGGCGTTATTCGACCTTCCAAATCTCACTATACTTCACCCGTTTGGATCGTTCCAAAAAAAGGAAGACGCATCGGGCGAAAAAAAATACCACATGGTCATCGACTATAGGAAATTAAACACAATTAAATGGAAGAAGTAGAATTTTTAGGTTCCATAGCCAACTTTCCTATCCCTAAGTGAAAGAACTTCATTCCTTCTGGGAATGGCTGGCTTCTATCGTCGCTTTATTCGCGATTATGCCAAACTTGCGAAGCCCTTGACTTCGCTTCTTCGAGGGGAAGACGGACATGTGTTCAAAACTCTCTCCAAAACTAAACAGATTCAACACAAGTGAAATACTCACTTTTAATAAGATAAAAAATTCACTCGTCTCGAACGAAGTATTATTGGCATTTCCTAACTTTAAAAAAGATTTCGAGTTAACAAGTGACGTTTCCAATTTTCCACTAGATGCAGTACTGTCCCAAGATGGAAGACCGATCACTTTCCTATCTCGAACATTGAACAAAACGGAAGAAAATTATGCGGCCAATGAGAAAGAGATGCTCGCGATTATATGGGCTCTTACGACTCTCAGAAATTTCCTATACGGATCAAGAAAGGTGAAAATATTTACGGATCACCAACCACTTACGTGGAAAGCTATACTTGAGGAATATAATTACGAATTTAAGTATAAACCAGGCAGAATTAATGTTGTTGCTGATGCACTATCAAGGATTCCTACCTCCACGGAAACAAATTCAATGTCCACAACTCAACTTAGCGACGATAGCTCAGTACACGACTTGATTCTCACGGCCGATACACCAGTGAACGTTTTTCGGAACCAAGTAATATTAACTACATACAGGCATTGAAAACTCCTATCAAATTTAAAATCCCTTCCCAAACTACTCTCGACATATTATAACTAAATCACAGTTTACAAAAGCTGACATCATACAGATTTTTAAGCGATACTTAAATCCAAACATCATAAATGGATTAAAAACATCCGAAGACGTGATGGGTAAGATTTAAGAAATTTATCCATTACACTTTAGAAATTACCGTGTACGCTTTACTCAAAAAATGGTACGAGATATACTGAACGAAGACGAACAAGACGAACTGTCCATCGACGGGCCCATCGCAATTCTGAAGAAAATAGACAGCAGATTATAGAACACAATTATTTCCCAAGGATGAGTGGGAAGATAAAATGTCTGGTCCAAAGGTGTATCGTATGTAAAGAAAATAAATACGATAGACACCCCAATACTCAGATAATTAATGAGACACCTCTTCCAAGTTATCCGGGACATACAATATTGAATGACGAAATTACGAAGGCACACTCGATATCCCTACCTAAAATACGAACTCATCCAAATACAAACCTTACTTAACGATCTTAAGACGAACAAAAGCAGACGATCATTAGACTTTATAGATAGCACCATTCCATGATGAACCGATATTTTCTATGACATTCATGATATTAAATTTCTTGCAAAATTCTTTGATGGCACTGATTGCTGTCAACTGCTTCAACTAGTTTCTTAAAAGTTTTTCGAAAATAATAAGCCTTGAAAGTTGCAATCAAAAAATCCTTGGTCCATCGGTTGCAAAATTGATGTAGTATTTGGAGGTGTAAAAATAATTTCTTCAGGCAAACAAGTTTGAAAATCTGATAAATTATGAGGGTGTCCAGGAGCATTGTCGAGAATCAGCAATGCTTTTTTTCTAATCCATTTCCTGTCGCAATACGATTTTACAGCAGGTAGAAATGCTCTTGATACCATTTTTTAAATAAAATTGCAGTCATCCATGCTTTTCGGTTTGCCATCCAAATCACAGGCATTGATTGTTTAGAAATTCCTTTCATCGCCCTGGGAAACGATTAAATATATTGGATGCTATATATTTTATCTAAGATTCGGTAGAGAAGTATGAAGCCGGATACCATAACGAAATTAGGTTTTAACTCGTGAACCAATTGAATCTTATATGGGAAAAGGTGTAGTTTATGTAAAATTCTTTGCAAAGACCGCCTAGACATCACCAACTGCTGAGAACGTCGCCTGGTGGCAAAGACCGCCTAGACATCACCAACTACTGGAAACGTCGCCTGGTGGAAGTCTCGGGGTTTTCCTCAGTACTTGCTTGCACCGGAGCAAGGTTCACATCATTTCGGATGGCACGAGGTCTTCCAGCACGCGAAAGATTACAGACAGCCCCTTGTTGCCGAAAACGCTGAACCAACGGTAAATTTTTGAGGTTCATTTCGAACATGAAAGTAATTCCGATATGATCTTTGTGTTTGAATAATCGAATGCTGACTTTCAAAATAAACAACTTTGGTTCTTTGTTCTGTGCTAAGTCTTTCCATCATAAATTTAATATGCTGCTCTGTAATATAACTTGCTGCTCTTAACTGAAGACTCGACTACCTAAACGCGATTTCCGTGCAAGACAACTGGAGCTTGTTGTAAAATCGCCTCCAACAACAATGGATATTCTCCAAAATATTTTCTGGCAGTTGAGCAAGTCTTTCAAACTTTTGTTAACAGTGTCAAAAATCTGAGTGGTACACATGGAAATCTCATCCCTGATAATCAGGTTTCGGTTCAGTAAAATATTCCATTTATCTCAGATCCCTGTTGTATATTTGTTTCGTCAATCTTCAGTGGAATCCAACAGCCAGAATGTATGGTTTGACTATTTTTTTCACAAAAGTGCAGCCAGTCCAGTAGAATCAACTTTTTCCCTTACGCGAAATAATGGCTGCAGTTAGGGCTTTGTATAAAAACGTCTAAATATTTCTACCACTTTGTGAAGCAACTTAATCAATAGTACGGCACTACAAAGTGTCTGATTTGCATGAGCCATCAAAGACAACCCGAAGTTTATTTCTTAATCATGTCATGATGTGGAAGAGAATATATCCATTTGTTCTCATTAAACACATCTTCATCGGTTCAGTATGCAGTCTTTTTGAACTATCTCCATCAAGATCAACTTAAACTTAACTTACAATTACTGGTTATGTAATGCACTTTAGTTATTATTTGTCGAATTTTTTTCATTTGATTGATTAATTGATTGGACTGTAAGACCTACCACCAATGGATTCGGAACAGGCTTGACATTAATTTATTTTAGAAGCTTACATGCATAGATACCCGGATTCACCTGTGAATTATCCAATGTAAGTCGCTATCTAAAAATTTCCTATAAATCAAACATATTAAAATAGTATGTCATTAATATCTCCAAGGCGTAAGCTGTAATAAAATTTAGTTATCATCTAAAATTTAAAAAAAGCAACACTAACATAAACATACACATAATTCTAAAATGTATTTAAATTACAGATTCAAAAAAATTATTTAACACAAAAATCAAATGAAATAACAATTAATCTGACAAAAAAACTCTAAAATGTATATATGCATGCAAATTAAGTTCAAAAAATTATTTAACACCAAAATTAAATGAAATAACCGTTAAACTGACAAAATAGATTGTCGTTATTCTTTGTGGAATTTTTTCGCAAAAAAATGATTTATCAATGTATAAATGTTCTTTATAACAGTACTAATACTAATTTTACACTTGTACCTTTTTTGGTTTATGTGTTTTTGGCTCCTTATCACAGTTCTACAGTTAGCTAAATTTGGCCCGCAACGAAATTGAATTTATCTTTAAAACACTCTGATATTTAAAATAATTACATTATTTTGTACATTTACTTAATTATTTAAGTATGCCGTACTTACTTACTTAAAGAATTTTTAAAATAAAATAAATTAATCAAAAACTGTAAATTTAGCTACTTTCAACTTAAAGTATTTTAAACAACACATGTACTTACATTTAAATAAGCCAAGTTTATTAAACTGTAATCGAATCCGTGCATACGCGTACACATAAATTATGTATGTACTGACTTAAGTGCATTAATTTTTCTAAATATATAACAGACTCGTATTTAGTCATGATAACAAATCGCACTTAAGTCAACAAACAACGAAGTTAAAATTGTTAATTGATTGAATGTCTTATCAACATTTTAGTAAACATATTTTTATAAATAAATTATATTTATAGAAAATTAATTAGTTAAATAATATTTAATTTAATTTTTATTTTTTTTTTTTTCGTTTCAGGTGAGTGTCTCAGTTCAAGATTCTTTTAAGATGGAGGATTCTATTTCATCTATATGTATATACATATAAGTATTTGTTTATGCTATTGATCTTTAAATTCATTATTTTTAAGTATGCTGAGCTAAATATAAATGTCTGGTAGTATTCATGATATAATATGTTTGTCTTACCCCTTTTACTTAGAATTTTTAAAAATTTAAAATTATGTACAAAACACGAACATAAAAGTAAACTTTTTACTGGTCTAAGGAATAAGATAATTAAACTTAAAGTATGACTTAAGCTTCATATAGCTTAAGTATTTACTAGCAGTTAGTTTAAATGTTAAAATTATGCTGGTATTAGTTATGATGTCTTAACGAAGCAGCGTGTTAGATTAATTCGTAGGTTTTAACTTAACTTAAATCTAATTTGTATGACTTAATTAATAGTCATATAACTAGACTTAAGATATGTGTGTGATCAATAGACAAAAATCATCAAGCGTGTGACTTAAGAACAGATGTAACTAGAAAAGTGAACTTTATTAAATATTCAGCAGAATAGTGACTTAAACATTGATCTCAAAAACCAGTAGAATTATAAGTGAATTAGGATTAGGGTGATTTTTATCCCGAAAACGGGGAAGAGTTCACAGGCCTATTCAAAGGACCTGAGGCCTATTACTATATCATCCTTCCTGTTGAAAACATTGGAAAGACTGATTGACGTGTACATACGTGCAAAAATAAAACCCAGTAATTGGGCGACTTTTCAGGGCAAAATATGCGACTTCTCTAGCATATAGAGGGTGCCTTTAACAATGTCAGGTCGGAGGCAGTTCAGGAAGGACTGTCTTTCTTAGATGTGGACTACCCCTTAAGGAGGTTGATAAATCAGATGCTAGAATGCAGGATTGTTAACGCGGAGATAGGGGAATCCACCATTAGGAGGCGAGTAGTTAGAGGAACTCCGCAAGGGGTTGTCCTATCACCTCTTCTCTGGAACATAGTAATCAAAGAACTACTTTTGAAACTGGAGAGAGAGGGCATAGGGGTAATAGCGTATGCAGATGACGTAGCGATCGTGATCTCGGGTAGGTACCTAAGCACGATTAGGGAAGTCATGCAACACGCGCTCTTAATCATTACAAAGTGGGCTAGCAAATGTGGGCTGGGTATAATCCACCCAAAACAGAGCTTGTACTCTTCACCAAAAAATATAAAATTCCGGTAGTCGCCCCTCCTACCTTAAAAGGCAAGGCACTGGCCTTTACTGATAAGGCAAGATTTCTGGACATAATTTTGGACAGTATGCTAAATTGTAAGCCCAATATTTTAGAGAGTGTAAAGAAGTCTATCATGGCACTGTACTCATGTAGGAACGCCATCTGTAGGAGATGGGGTCTAAAACCAGAGCTGGTACACTGGCTGTAGTCAGATCGATTCTGATGTATGGGGTGAGTGTGTGGTGGCCAGCACTAGACAAGAAAACTTATAAAAATATGATAGAGAAGGCACAAAGAATAGCCTGCTTGCTTATAAGCAGGGCCCTGACCCCTACATGTGCTGTGGAGGCTATGCTCTACCTTCTTCCTTTCGACATCTTTAGTAAGCAGAGAGCGGCAACTACGGCTGCACGAGTCTGCCATGTTTGAGTGGAAATATCTACAGACGGGCCACTCGACGATTGGCAGTTCGGTTAAGGAGGACTTGGCGAATAGTGACTACACAATACCGATTGTATGCTTTGAAAAACGCTTCCGGACCCTTATCCGGAATCCTGGGGAAACAGGTCAACAGCGGAAACTGGAAGTATACAATTCTACACTGACGGCTCCAAACTAGACGGCAAAGTCGGAACTGGAGTCTATTGTGACAAATTAAATGTGAATATATCCGTTCGTCTATCTGATCACTGCAGTGTGTACCAGGAAGAGGTGGTAGTGATTAAGGAAGCGCCGACTTGGTTGATGCATAATGTCATATCCACAAGGAATATAACAATATATGTGGACAGTCAGGTGGCAATCAAGTCGCTGGAATCAGTTTCTCTGACGTCCGCGGTGACATTGAAATGCCGCTCATTTCTTAACGAGATGAGTGAGCATCTCAATATCCAGATAGTCTAGGTCAAATTGAAACCGGAAAGGACAAATCTGGGGAGGCCTATAGCAGCGCTTTTTATGGCGCTTAAAAAAGAGGCGATAGCCTCGGCACAGAAGAGGTGGAATAACACCATAACATGCTATGTAGCGCGGCAAGTCTGGCCGAAACTTGACTTCAAGCGCTCCAAAACACTAATATCCCTACGTAGACCTGACTTAAGTATAGTCGTGGGGTGCTCACAGGACACTGCACTCATTGAAGAGCAACGAAGGAGGCTTGTGTAAATGGCAAATGACTTCTGTAGAAGCTGTATGGATGAGGAGGAGGAAGAGACTGTGACCCACTTCCTCTGTTCATGTCCGGCGCTAGCTTACAGGAGGTACAAACATCTGGGCAAGTATTGTTTCGACGGCCTTATGAATCTCGAGAACTGCAATGTGCGAGATATCTTACGCTACATAAGTAGCTCTGAATGGTTCCAATGAAGGTGAAAGGGGGAGTACGATCCTTTGGTATCACAATGGACCGTCACCGGTCTAAGAGTGCGTTAGCAGCCACTCTAACCTAACCTAACCTAACCTATAAGTGAATTAAGAAAGTGCTTACAGGAAAATATGCAATTTCGATTTAAATTCGTCTTTCGGAGGCCACAGTTAAATACATAAAGTTTCATGTCGAGAAAGTTACAAACAATGCAAATTTGACCTTCGACGACTATGTCGACTTCACGACGATACAACTAAATTACAGGCTACAGGCAAAAATGACACCCGGTCATTTGTTTGTTCACAGAACCACTTTTGGTAGTACCAGAACTAGATCTTATCAAAATTCCTGAAAATAAGTTGAACATATAGCAAAACATTCAAAAGAGAGTCCAAGGGTTTTAAAAAAGCCTTATTTGCAAATTTGAATATATTTGGATATATTTAATTATATTTGGATACCCGACAACGCATTAACTCAGAGACGACCAAACATTATAAAATTTGCACTTTTAAATGAACCCAGTTTATATTAATACGCTAATTTTGATTTATTTATTCAATTCCAGTATTATAAATGTATAGCTAGTCTTAAAAAAAAAATCACTTAAAATTCATTAGCTAATTTTACTTCAGTCGCTGATGATATCAATGCCGTCGTAATCCAAAATAGTAACATAATTAAAAAACTAACATTCCATAAAGATTTCATCATTTCAATTTTTTGTTTTCGTTTATTTACTTTAATATGCATTTATTTTAATGTAACTTAACACTAAAGTACTATTTAAGGTTTCAAATTTTATTCGCGACATGTATTGGTTCGGTTGCTTATAAAGACAGTGCAATGTCATTTCACCTATAATAAAAAAAACTATTATCATCGTTTAAAATATTAAACGCGCAGATGGTGGGTGGTTTTTAATTATATGTACATACATGTTTTTGATTTGATTTGGTAATTATACATGAATGCTTTGTATAACGTTTTTGCAGATAGTAAAATAGGTTCCACAAATTTGACTACTTTAAAAAAAGGTTGAACTACCTAATATTATATTAAGTGACAGTAAAGAAATCTACCTAGTCAAATTGTTTAAAAATCGACATTAAAATTATGTTCCACAAATTCTTAATTTTGATAATGTTCTTAATGTTTAATAAACATTAAACATACATTCCACACATGTTTTATTATTTTAAAGATGACATTTTCATTAATCTCAATTTATTTTCAAGTAGAGATGTTTGCAATTTTTTAAAAATATGTTCCACACTTGTCACTATTTATTATGGTTTATCACATTTTAAAACTAAGTAAATTGGGTTTGAATCAAAATAAAATAAAATTTTACATTATGTCCTCCAAAATTAAATATTTTAAAATATTCTATTTTAAGCTAAACAATATGTCCCACACATTTTATTCATATCTAATGCATTTTTATCATTTATTCGTTTGCGTTTTGATTATTTTAGTCAGTTGTATATAAAGTTAAATAAAGTTAAATTCAGTCGTTTAAAAACCAACACTATAAATGTGTTCCACAGATTAAAGAGTTCTCTTTCCGCCGCGATCTCACGCCAAAAAATGATCCTCGCTTCTTGCTTGTTTCTTGAAGTTGGCTGTTCTTCTACTGCCGCTAACTTCTGTGGATCAGTTGGCACTCCTTCACTAGATACAATGTGGCCCAGCTAATTCACTTTGCATTTGAAAATGCTGCACTTCGTTGCATTTAACTTCCAGTATCAGTAATGGTTTTTTAGGACTCCAAAAATTGTACACATGCTCGTGAAGTGTACGTCCCAATGCGATAATGTCGTCTAAATAAACCAAACAGGTTTTCTAATTTAGACACCGCAGAACATTAACCATTCAAATGTAGCAGGGGCATTGCATAACCCAAAAACATGACTTAATTTAGTAAAATCCATTGTCTGTCGTGCCCAGTAATGTATTCAAAACGTCATCAATCGGAGGCAATGCCTATCCTATTTAGTAGTGTCCTCCAGTTTGCCAAGATAACGCTTGGGCAGCTTACTTTTCATCTATTGTGTTGGCCATGTAGTGTTACTGATTTCTTGCGAAATCCCACAATTGTTACGAAATGGGGCTTCAAGCTGGGATTTTGGACTGTACTTCGAAATTGAAACATAATTTCATCTTTAGTTCCGGACTAATCATTTATTTCACTATAAAGCTTTACAATTTACTTTGATCACTTTGACTGTAGCTCTTATTTGTGGGTCTTATCGACTGGAGATGTTGATTTTTCAACCTGGTTGTTACCGCAACATTGCAAAAGCAATTATTGCTTTTGAGGACGGTAACATTCCTTCATCGATATTTGCTGGAACTACATCGTATCTTTACAAAATGGACAACACGATAATTCATCGTGTCTGAAGCGGTTGGCGCATGCAAAGTCTCTCTTTGGCAATTTGTATATAAATTCTGTTGTTCTGCTGCCACTAGGTCAATTGGACCATCGCACCTTCCATCGTAGAAGGTGCCATCATGCTTGCAACTAGTGAGTAAGATGCATTCATGCTTTTGTTCTCTTCATAATTCATCGATATCTTCACCCAAACACACCATCGGTAGCGAGATCTCTGGATTGGAAAATGCTAACAGGTTAGTAAGTGATTTTGACACTTGGCGGTTCAATGTGAGCGTACGGTGAGTGTTGCAGACACGTGCTTCTTCTAAACACTTTTTCTTCCTCATTGTCCTCATAGGCAGCATTTTTATCTGGCATGGGTGATGCTGCTACTCCAACTATATCACTACCAACCTAATCAGAACGGTAACCCACTGATGAGAAGGAATTTGTTGCTCTATTTTTATTTGCAACAATGTCACTCAATTTGGAGTTCTCATACTAAAGGCTAAGCCTCCTCTTAGCCATGCAGCCTTCAGCGTATGTAGTGCCACCTTAGCTTGAGTGACAGATGCAGCTATACATAACTGTCCACAATATAATTATTACTTTAATTGTAAAGTTTTCCCTCAGTCCCAGAATTAAGGTCCACGAGTGGTATTCCATTCCACATATACCTACCAACGAGCCTGCCGACGGTGGGAGACGTCCAACTCCACACGAGTAATGTGTGTGTTTTTTTCTGTGGAGGAGGGAATCTTCAAAGACTTTACAAGAGACCTTCATAATCTTGCAAGAGTGTCGGATTCTTAACGAGATTCTTTAACTGCCCTAGAATTAGACATATACGAGTACAGTTCCTATTTTTCGAGATTTAAATTATTACCCCTTAGGTCTCAAAATTTTTTTCTAACTCATGTTCCACACTTTATATTATTGGTAATTTAAGTAAATCGGTTTAAATCAAAATTAAATATTAATATATTAAATAAAAAGTATTTTTTCCGTATATTACACTTACATATGAGTAACTGTATTTTAAATACATTTAACGAGGTAATTATGTTCCACAAATTGAAATCCTATGACTTTTAACCAATTGCTCAGAAATTAATAATGTACTTACGTTCCACTATTTGTAACATTCTTTAAAATTATTTTTTGTGCTATTTGATACTATTCTGAACATATGTTCCACATATATTCCACTAAATATTGAACAAGTATATGTATTGTAGCAATAACTTTCTTTTTTAAATAGAAGATTCAGTAATACAACTTTTGTGAATTTTAATATTAAAAATATTAAAAATGTGTTAGGGAGCGAAATCGCAAGGGTGGGATTTATGTACCTTTAAATAAACATTTAATTTATAAAAATTACAAATACAATGTAGCGATCGGCTTAAGAATAAAATTATAGCGTGTAAAAAAAGTTTATTACTTTATTGCATGCATACAACTATAATTTAATCGATTTGACAATAACCATTCGTTTATGGGAATGTAATTGCACTCAATATGAGCCCCTTAATCTTAATATATTACATAACAGACGACTGATATTATGGATACAGATTTGTTTTATTTACATTATTAAATTCATGGTTAACTGATTCTTTTAGATTTTGTAATTCATCCGGGTCACAGACTATAGAACAAAAATAATAAATAAAAAAAAGTGAAAGTCACAATATAGTTTTCTAAATTGCTGCTTATACGAGTATATAAACTGTCAAACAAATAGCGATATGCTGTTGTTGTTGTTAAGTGAACATCCTTTTACAAAATGAATATACATTACAAAATTATTGTAACTTTATCGTTTTCAAAATGAAGTGCCCCTAAGCAAATTACCCTTTGTTTATTGATTTATTTATTTATACCTTGTATACCTTTTTTGTGAATTGCTAATAATTAAAGTACCTTAACTTCGTACAATTGTCACATGTTGTAATACATATCCCTTTTATAAAAAAGGGAATTTAATAATTAATTTAAGGGGTACTCTTATAAATAATAATAATAGGAATGTAATTTAAATTCAAGTGATCGCACGATTTAAGTTTCAATACTTTAGTTGTATCCCTGAATCTTTGATCAGGGAAATTTGAGGATTTAATAACTCAATTGTTCTGAAAAATTTGTCATTAAAAGAAAATTTTTGAAGAATTTTGTGAATATATTTTTTAACAAATTTTCCACATTTTTTTTGATTTCCAGTTTTTGTTCTTTAGGTAAATAGCCAGTGGTATTCGGCCAATTCTGCACCTCCTCTAAAATCTTCTATGATAAGTTTCGTGTCATCGTTCACAAAGGTTTCAAAAATTGACATTTTTTTCCATTTACTAATATTTATTAATATTGTAGACTACTGAGGCCCACGGGATGCCACAGAAAGGCTCAGGGCCAATTGGTGTAGCTGATGGGCCTGCCCGCGCAAGTTCTTCGGCTATCTCATTTCCAAAGATACCCCCTGTGACCAGGTACCCACCACAATCTAACTTTGTTATGACAAGAGAGAAATTGTAGCAGTGTATAACAGCTTCTGACCGACTTTGAATGGAAGCCAATGCTTTCACTGCTGCTTGGCTTTCGGAGAAAATGTGGATAGAGTCGCCCTTAAGACCTTTAGTCATAATAGTTGATACGCAGGTTTCCATGGCGTGAATTTCGGCTAGAAAAACACTGGGATAAGTTCCCAGAGATTTCGATATTTTGTTGTTGGGCCTAAAGGCACCAATGCCTACTCCACTATCCATTTTCCATCCGTGAACCAGATTAGGCTGCTGGGTTCCATAAGAGGTTCACCAGTATCCCAAACGGTTCTATCAAGGACTGTTACCCCGAAATTCCTACCAAAGCAGAGTTCCTTGGGCATCACGCCCGGGACTCTAAAGAACATATCCAAGTCAGAGAGTTCATTCAAAATGTTCAGATGACTCATATGATCATCATGACTATATTGATTCACCAGCTGTTTTCTAGCTGCACAAGTAGCAGCTGATTTTTTGAGTAAATAAGAAGTGGAGTGAGTCCGATGAGGGCTTGCTAGCCTCTGCAAAGAGGTAAGCTTGTTCATAATAACTTTTTGCTCTACCTTCGGTCACCAAACTATGGACCCATAGGTTACAATTGGCCTAACTATCATGATGTATATCCAGTAAATCATTTTTGAGCTGAGGCCCCAAGTCCTGCCGAACATACGCCTACAGACCCACATGGCTCTGATCTCGCGTTTGGTAGTTGATTTAATATGAGAGTTCCAATTCAGTTTCTTATCTAGGACAACACCCAGATATTTCACTTCATTAGAGTATCTGATAGTAATATCATTTAGACTAATTGAACCAAAGTTCAATTTACGTCTTTTGTTAACTGGTATCAGGATTGTCTTGTTAGGGTTTATCGAAAGGCCCTCTTTAGTGCACCAATTCGAAATAACAAGCAAAGTCTGTTGCATGCTGTCAGACATCGTACATTTATGCCCACCAGAGATTATGATAACCAAATCTTCCGCATAACCGATAGCGTCATAATCGAGTAGATGTAACTTATCAAGTAACGCGTCGATCACGAGTGACCACAGCAAAAGTATTGCCCTAGCAATTGAGTCGTATCCAGTATTGTCGAAAGCTCCCTCAATATCCAAAAAAGCGCACAGCGCAATTTCTTTCGAGCTATAGGCCGCTTCAACCTTGGTAACAAGTAGATGCAGCGCCCCTTCGGTGGATTTGCCTTTGCTGTAAGCAAATTGATTAGGATTAAGAGGTCTGGTTACAGTTAACCAGTCTCTGATATGAAGATCTACCAGTCGTTCCATAGTTTTTAGAATAAATGATGTAAGACTGATAAGGTCGGTAGGACTTAGAGAGCTCACTTGGCCGATTGCCAAGCTTTGGGATAAAAACCACATTGACTTTGCTCCAAGCCTGTGGTATATGACCCAAATTGAAGCTAGTTCTAAATAAGGCTACCAAAGCAGGGGTAATCGAATCCAAGCTCCTTTGGAGAAGGGCTGGGAAGATTCCATCTCCGCCTGGAGCCTTGAACGGCTGAAAGGAGTTAATGGCCCATTTGATTTTTTCTGGAGTAAAAAACTTACCGGATAAGCTATTAACCCAACCCACATTTGCACCCATATGTGTACCAAATATAGGGTTAGTTATTGTGTTTGTGTTGTATACAGTGCAGCCCGGACAGTGCACTTGAAGCAAGGCTTCGAGTGACTCTTTGCGTCCCGATGTATAGTTACCATCGGATTTCAAAAGAAGCCCAATCTCGTTGGACTGGTAGCTTAGCTAGAACTTTATGGTGTCGATCAGATGTAGGTATATCCTCGATATTACCACAGTTTTTCCTCCACGTAAGGCGTTTGAACGCCTTAGTTCAGTATTGTAATTTGTTAGGGCTTGCCTATATTCTTTCCACTCATTAGAATGCTTTGCCCTATTAAATAGTTTCCTAACCCTCTTACGGAGTTTAGTCAACTGCTCGTTCCACCATGGAACTACGTTACGCGCCACACAGCTGCTTCCGTAAGAAGATAGGAGCACATCATTTAACAAACAAGCTGCTTTGATCAAAAAAAATATCCCTGTAGGTGTTCCAGTCTGTAAAACAAGGAATATGACGCTCTGCCGCCTGTATGATCACTCCCGGTATATCGAACCTGATGTGCATGTGGTCCGACAATGAAGCTTCATTCGATACATGCCAGTTTGCAACAGAGTTGGAAATGAACTGACTCGACAGAGTGAGGTCCAAAACTTCTTGCTATTCTGTACCACTACAGGTGGAACACTTACCGAGTCACCAGGGAAGTACGCAGATGCACATACTATCTCCTGCACTCCCCTGCTAGTTGGTACTTCTAGGATTACTGCAATCAAATCCTTAGTGATGAACTCTGGAATTGGAAGAATTTTAATATTAAGTGAAACAAATATTGCTGTTCAGGGAACTGATTCCCTGCGATCATAAACCAACTTAAATGACTTAAGGTGGAGGCCCCTAATTTTCCTTCACTAACCCAGGGTTCTTGAATGAGGCCAAGGGTTAAATGTTGTTGAGCAAACCTATTGCAAAAGGCATCCGAGGCTCTTTTTACATGATGAAGGTTTGCTTGTAGTACCCTAATAGTACCAGCCATACTTACTTATTAGGGTAAGGAGCTTTCCGCTCCTGGCTGCTTAATCGCTGACTGCTTATCAGCCGATTGTTTCGCGGGAAGGGGCGTATTTTTGCCACATTTCCTAGTAATCCCTCGAGCGCCTCTAGGCTTAATTATCGAAGTTGGTGCCGTTGACTTGGCTAGTCTACCCTGGACTGCCCTTTGTATGGTCACCCTTTTTGTTTTTACCAGTGCCAAATTAGGAGTCACGGAAAGATCCAATGATCGGTCTCCCGACGAAAGGCAGCGGGAACAGAATACTCTACAGCGCTACTGCTTTGAGCTGCCTCCTCGTTGTTTGTATTTCCTTCTGAGGTTGATAAAAAATTTTCATTGCTGGAGCTGACTCCAGTAGTTTGAATGGTGGTGGGGGAATCACTCTTTAAAATGAGTATTGTGGCCGAAGCGGTAAGCCACATTCCCCTTGGACTCGCGAAGTGTCTTCATTGAAGTATCTCCTATGGCCATGACCAAATGGACGAGTGTTCCAGTTATCTTCCGTTGTAGAATCTTCCATGAATTTGCCGCGAGACCATTGTTCTGCGCGACCATGGTGGCGAGAATTTTCTCGCTCAACAAGCTAAGGCTTTGTGAGCTAAGGCTCTAACTATATTTGGCCGAGGAAAATCTTCCTCTTCCACCAAAATTATGCTTAGACCACATTTTCATCTTAGTCTGTCAAAATTATTCCTCATCTATTCCGCTGTTGAAAGATCGGAACAAATGAAGAAAAGCCATCCTGTTCTCAGAAAGGAACCAAGGAATTGAGGCTGATGGGTTGGACCTTGCGTCTCAATAATAAGGTCAATGACACACTCCTGTATGTTTGCCATTTGCTCTATACTAAGAGGGTTGCCACTGAGATCATCCGGTAAAATGCCTAGCATAACATTGCCTGGTGGTTTGGAGGAATCTAAAGCAACCTCGAAAGACCTCTCGCGCTTACCACCAAACCTGCTAGCTAGAGCTTCCTCTCTAGTTTTGCCTTCCCTGATCCCCTTTTTAAAACGCCTTCTTTCGAATGAGTTGAGCTTCACCCATTCACTGGAGTTGAGGGACATGTTCCCAATACCAACCCCAATGGTTGAGGTGCCCGATGTTTGTGAGATGACACTATTATTGTCATCGCAAAAGATGCCCGTTGTAGGAGTATTGGACTGATTCACTATTTCCTTTGTCCCGGTATCAAGATATTCTTTGGAGGTGGCCCCAGAGGCATCTACTACCATATCTTTTCCTGTATTATAATCCAACACAGGAGCTGACAAAGTTGATGATTTTAAAGAGGCATCACACTCAATATTTAAATTTAAAGGATTCATAAAGTCCCACGAGTACCCGAGAAATGAAGTTCACCCACTGGAGAAATCGGTATATAATAGCCACGCAGCTTTCGGCGTATGTTGCCCCACCAAAGCTTGGGGCAATGGAAATCCGCCATTTTACGGTTGTGTACGTTACTTAGCTACATTCTAGGATGCATTGCTAGGAGGAGGTGTAACTACACTAGGGAGCAGTCTTACGAGAATCGCGTAAGCCTAGAAAGCTTTAACTCCTAACACCAAACCCAAACAACCCAAATCAATTACATACTTAAACAAATAATTAATCCAATTTTCCCCTAGGGTTATTTCACTTAATCCGATATATCGATTACAAATTATCCAACTAATAACTTAACTCTATACAAAACTCGTCTAACGTGTAATAATAAAAGGTATAACTCATAATTTTTCTTTAAGATAATAGATTACAAATTGTATGTTAATCGTGTGTTAGTAAAAAAAAAAAAAATTTTTAGATCGGATCGTTAAGAATTCATAATTTTTCAACAATCGTGTGTAATGAACGAAAAAAAAAATGGTAATTACATTTTGTAATTAGCATAAATATTTATATATGTAGTTACAATAGTTTTTCTATCTTGTTATAGTGTTGGTATATTTTTGAGACGACCGACGTCGTCTGCATTTTTTATTTTTTAAAATGGAACGTGTGCGTTTAATTATCTGGCGAACGATTTTTTTTTTTTTTTTTTATTTGTAAAGGTTACAATGAATTGTAAACGGAAGTTTATATATATTATGTTTTTATGTTGTTTGATAGTAAAATTGTTACATAATTCATGATTTTGTATATATATAGTAAAAGTTTACAAGAAAATCGTGGGCATTTTGTATTTCTATTTTGTGACTTAATTACAATAATCGTTCATATAATAAGAGTTATTATATGCAGATCGTGGACAGACTTCATAAAATTATTATTACTATCAATATTTATGGTTCGTAATATTGTTCAATGTTATGATTTATGTATATAGTTAAGGTTAGTTGAGGTATAACCTTGAGATAATTTTAAAACTTAATTTAGATTTCATAATATTGATATCGAAAATGTTTTTTTTTTTTTTTTTTTCAAATCTCGTTACAAATATTTTTATTCCAATGTTTTAACAGTTCAGGATCTACTTGGATTATAAAAATCTGTGACGCGTATATGAACTTTGATGCATTGTAGTATTATATATATAACAAAACTTATCATTATAACACTTATAAGTGTTATTATCTCTCATGGTTTAACTATCACTCCCATAAATGACAATGGGTCTGGTCAACACCTTGTATATCTTCAGCTTGTTGACATTTGGTATTATGACTTTAGTAGTGGGCATGCAAAGGATGGTTGCCGGCGCTTTTATGTTTTCTCCCACACAATTATCTGAGTGACAAGGGACTTGATGTATCGGAAACTCACTCCCTCAAATGTATGGATACACTCTTACCAAAGATAGCTTAATTATGAAGAACTTCTCAAAATATGACCTTAACCTCAAAATGTAGTTTAACATTATAGTTCCCAGGATATAAATTAACCTAATTACATTACTATTTACATATTGACATTTTCCAAGCAATATTTATCCGCTAACAAACAACAAAACAAAAATCAATCAAATTTTCCATTACCTATCCCAATTTCCTCTCTATTATATTGTGTATCTCCCGTGACTGTTGCCATGATTCAATTATTTGTATATAATTTTATCTTGATATATTGACACAGAACAACTCATAAAATTCATTGGAAAATACAAAAAATAAAAAAAGGTTTCCTAGTTTTCCTCTTTATAGTGTGAAGAAGCGCACGATATTGATTTCATACCATTTTAGAAATCAAAAGGCAACAATAAAAGGTCATGGGAATATAGGGTTATTGTTATTTGTTTATTTAGACGACAGTAGGAGTAGCATCATCATCAGCAAATAAAAACGATTTTCTTGTAATTTTTATCAAATGAAAATTTCGAGAAAATATTAAATAAAAGTATATTTGCATACTTATCGATGTTTTATCTTGACACAATGTATCGATTATGTTAGACACGTTTTTTGATTGATTGGATCGCGCTGTTCTGTAATTTCTATCTAATTTAACAAGAGGTTAATTCTCTTCGTTCCATAAAGTAGTTAAATTGAATTAGTTTTGCAAATTAAAAATTTTCGTATTGTGGGCGACATGTGGTGGTCTATTATGCAAATATTCAAATGCAATTATAATTTTAAAATATTTCTATACGCTATGGTTCATTGATTGCTGGATATTTTTGTAGTTTGGTAATATATGTATACAATTTCTGTTATAGCACATATATAGCAAAGCTGCATGCAAAACAAAAACTAAATTAAATTAAATTTTATAGCAGTCAGAGCAATCAATTAGCTTTAACCTCGAGTGTGTTAGATTGTATATGCATATCAAATATTTTACTGTACTCGCACCTTATTGGTATGTGCACCTAATTATTTCATTTATATTATACCAATTTGATATGTCAGACTCTTAACATTTAATCTTTCATCTGATGCATATCGAATTCCATCATAATCGGTTAAAAACTCGCCGAGTTTCTTCTTAACTGGCCATATTCCAGAATCATTTTTATCATTTTTAAATCATATTTTCATCCTACATATCGAATTTCATTATAATCGGTTATGAACTCGCCGAGTTCCTTTCTAACTGGCCATATTCCAGAACTTTCCCAAAAAATCATTTTAAAATCCAATTTCCATCCTACATAAAGAATTCCATCATAATCGGTTAAGAACTCGCCGAGTTCCTTCTTAACTGGTCATATTCCAGAACTTTCCCAAAAATCAATTTTTAATCCCATTTTTATCCTACTTATCGAATTTCATCATAATCGGTTAAGAACTCACCGAGTTCTTTCCTAACTAGCCATATTCCAGAACTTAATCAAAAAATCATTTTAAAATCCAATTTTCATCTTATATATCGAATTTCATCAAAATCGGTTAAGAACTCGCCGAGTGCCTCCTTAACTGGCCATATTCCAGAACTTTCCTAAAAAATCATTTTAAGTTTAAATCACATGTCGAAATATCCTGTTTTGAAATATCCAGTTTTGTTCCATATCTCGTTTTGTACCTTATATCGTTCTGAAATATCCAGTTTCGACCGATACCCGACTGTAATATTTGCCTCGGCTCCTGGATAACGAATGGATCTTCAAAATGAGTTTACCATTCGAGGTATTCTTTAACAGCCGCCTGGTAGCTATCAGGACTTTTTAATGCATCGACATTCCAGCACACGGTCTTTCTTGCTTGTATGATTTGATTTGCAGTTCTTCCATCATTCGATCGTCACGTTACATTGTGAATTATTTTATTAGGGGAGAATGGGCTTGAGATGACTAGAACATACATTATAGAGTGGTGCGGTATATTGCAGCGTGCTGCTATACAGGCACCTAAATCAATGTTGTGATGAATTCGAAGTTGTAAATGAAAGCCTTTGTATGGGGTCCATGACAGTATTGGTAATTAGTCTGCCGCTCAACATGATTTTTACATATGTGTGGCTCACTTATTGGCAACAACGTCACATCTTTAGGATCTTATAGTCAAGTCTTTATACACTACGAGTATGTATAAATTATGCCAAACTTCGGACCCGTAAATGAATCAAATTAGTTCTAGATAAAAGGGTAAGGAAAACGGTAGACCACTACTAATTCTCATTACATGCTCAAAAAAATTAACACACGATGACATTAAAAAACAACATTAAACCGTTAAAGTTGTGAAGTAAGAATTCGGCTTTTTATGACGTTGCGTTCTTATATTTTTCTACATTTCTCCCAAAACTTTATTCCCCCCCCAAAAAAAGCCAAATACAAAATTGCCAATTTTAACAGATTAAATAATTTATTAGTACCATCTAGCGTCAAAAACACCTTACACTAGATGATAGTGGCAACTTTTTCTAAAACTCAAAATATGAATTAGGCTAGCTTTAAAGTATTACCTCATTTTACCGTTATTTTTGATTATCTCATCAAATGTGTATCAATTGGATTTTCTTAGAATTACAATGACAAATTTTGTCTGTATAACGATTATTTCATTTAATTTTCGTGCTAAATAATGTTTTTTTAACGGTTGTTTTATTTGCTTTTAGTATTAAATCATTTTTTTTAATCAAAAATGTGGGTAAACCTTGAATGTGATCAGCCTGAACTTCTTAAAGCGATTACAAAGTTGGCGAAATTTGGATCTGCTGTACATGAAACTTAAAGGACAAAAAGAAACTTAAAGGAGTGTTAAAATTTTATTTTAGCTAACTACAGACGGATTTGATATTTCTCGAAGTAGCGTGTATTTAAGATTGCTATCTAGACGCAGTAGATCCATTGAAGAAGGAAACATAAAAACAGCACCTGCTAAATTACTCAGACCTCAAAATAATTTGCATACTGAACATATTGATAGAAAGTTTTGCGTTGCCAAAATTAGGTATTTCGAAGAATCATAAATTTTTTAGGCCTAACGAAGGATGTTTTATTTCCCAGGATGAAATCTACAACCGTCGTTACAGTGTTTAACTATACCCGATCACGATTGAGTAGTAGCCGGACAATATAAGCTGATTCCTTTTGTTTATGCACAAATTCAAATAACAGATTCGGGCTGCATTTCCAAACTTTGTTGAAGATAGATGAATTTAAAGTAATAACTTAATTTATTCGCGTAGATGGAGGTCCAGACGAAAATCGACGATACACGAAATATATTCAAGTGAGCATCCACCATTTCTGCAATTATGATTTAGATGGTTTATTTGTTGTTACAAATGCTCCTGCATTTAATCGACTGGAGAAATAACACTTCTTAGCCGAGAATTGTCACAAAAAGTTCGGATCAGACCTATAGATTCTTGAGAGCAAACCATAGATTTGGATTAAGAATTTTTTGTAGAGTATGCAGCGATAGTGTTCGCATTATGAACGATCTTCTTTTTTAAGGATAGGGCATAACGCGAAAAATTTTGGGATTATTTGCACTCCAATTTCTTAGATTGAATTCAGCTGATTGTACTGTAACTTATGACACTTTTTAATTTTAGCATTAAATCGATGGAATCGCATCCATTCAGTAGATCATCGACATAAATCCTTTCTAATTATTTGAGCTCCTTGAAGATAGCCATATTTATATTGTCTAAAGCCAATTGTAGTAAGCATCTAGTTGTTAAAAATGGCATAAAAGAAGTATCGTATAGGTAACAGTTTTCAATCTAAAGTGTTTCAGTTCATCTGCGTTGCTGCGCCATATATTTCTCTGGTAGTTGGCATCATCTTTCATAACACGCACCTGACGATACATTTTTTCAATGTTAGCAGTCTCTACATATTTGTGTGTTCCGAATCGCGTCAATATGTCGCAAAGAGATGATTGGATTGAGGAGCCAATCATCATTGTGTCGTTTAGAGAGATCACTGAAGAACTTCTAGAAGATCCATCGAATACCAGGCAAACCTTGGTTGTAGTGCTACTTTTCACTATGGCATGATGAGGAAGGTAAAAATTTTTCTGATTATCTATCAGCTATTTGCTCCATGTGCAAAAGTTGAAGATACTCATGCACAAACCTTTTATTTCAGTGGCAGTTACTTGATTTATATTTCCGCCATAAATCTAAAGTCGTGTAAGAGTACTTTTAATATTCTTGCGTTTCCGGCTTAGTGCATCATTAACATTTTGTTCTTGTTCCGCCATATTGCACTAGGTTTTTTATCACAACGTGGTTACTCGTGTTTGATTTGTTCCCAATCATAAACAAAATCGTCAACTCATCATTTTTATTATTTCTCACTCGTTAAAATAACTCCAAAACCAATTTTGGTTTTCATCCACTGAACAATGTTTAAACTAAATTTAGTACTGACATCTTTGAAAATAATATAGACATTAAATTTGTATTGTAGTGACATCTCACAAGCACTAGCTGATATTGATTTAGAACAATAAAGTGTCAAATTTATGTCAAAACTTATAAATAATTCAGAAACGATAAACTTGTATAAGATAAGTAATTTAAAGTTACAATATTAACTTGTATTGTCTTGTTCCAGCTTGACTTTCCAAAAATATCCTATGGTAATGATTTTGTATTGTATTCTGGCCTTTTCATAGGAAATCGGTTGTTAAGCGGTCGATTCATGTAGTTGATTGCCCGCTGTCATAAATCGACATTAGCGATGGTTTTGCTGAATGTTTAGGTTGGATACCTAAATGGAAAAATCGAAAAAAATGTTGCTTCATTTCGTCACAAAACACATCTATCTGCATCCAATTCTTAAATTTCACTATGTATGAAATCCATTCTCAATCGGTCAAAACTTTCGATTGCATAAATCCATCATAAATTAAAAACAAATTTATGTACAAACCAAAATTTATTCGCGGTACAAAATGAAAGTTATTGCAGTATTATCCATCTGTTGACCTTAAAAAACCGCGCGCGATTTGTTTATTAATATTCCCCTTAGCCGAACATACATATATACATATATATGCTTATATGTAAATACATATATCATAGTAACATGTTAAGCGTTGTTTATAAACTTGAACATGAATTTTTCAACAACAAATTTCGACTTTGATGATGGATTTTTTTTTTTTTTTACTTTTGAAACCTACTTTTTTTTTTTAACACAAAAAAAAAAAAACAAAAAAAAAAAAAAAAAAGTTTTCTTTTATAATTCAATTTCTGTGTTTTCTGCCGTCTTTGGCTTTATAGACGTACGATGCTGTTAAACAAAATACAAAGATTTCTTGATTTGTTTGTAATATCGTCGACGTTCTTTTGTATAAATGGCGATAAATTTCTATAGACAACTTTGGTATATCATCATAATCAACATCATCGTAAAAAAGACAAAAAGTCTTATATATACATATCTTATATTGTACATATGAGACGAATGAATAAAATAAACAGTTAATCCCTTATCGTACGTGATTATATTTTAAAATTTAAGGGGATCGATATAACAATAGGTAAGATTCCTTATATTTTTGTGCGTGTATGTCTCTCAGGTTTATATAGCGACATCTTCTAATGTATCATTCAATTTCTTTAAAAAAAAAACAAAAAACGAAAGAAATTTAAATGTCACTATTAATACCGTTTCAAAAACAAGTTTGTCATATGATTCACTCACTATAGGTATCTTAATATGAAACGAAATAAATTTAATCAGAAAACATCGAAGACATTTTTAGAAGACAAAAACTAGCGCAGTCATTTCTAGGTGTTGTTGTTTAAAGAATAATGCCAGAATTTAGATTCTAACAAAATTTATTATTATTCATTATTTTGGCAATGGATATAGGTCAAGAGCATGAACATAACCGCCCATGTGATTTTTATTTTATTTTATTATAAAAATATTATGTATAAAATTTTAGGAACAGAAATGCGAGCTAAGATTTTAATTTTTTATTAGTCTATTGGATTTAGTATCTAAATCTGAGAATTACATTATGTCATCATAATATTTTCATATCATATTTTTATGGTTACCTTTTTTGTGTAAGGTTTTGATGGCTTATTTTAAATTGTTCTGCGTATTAAAAATGTTAAGTGTCATTAATTTTCAAAAGTGGGTGACTAGCGTTTACATGTCTCGTAAAATATTTTATCAAAATTATGATAACCTTAAAATTTCTCCGCAGTCTCTTTATCTTATCGTAGGATATGCGTTTAAAAATGTCAATAGAAAAACAAATGGCAAAACATCACCAGATCCCAGCGAAAAACAAGATATGATATGGTCTTCAAGACTCGTTCTGGGCTCATGCTCAGGACGAAATGTTTATTACTTTATTATATTATTATATTATTATATTATTATATTATTATATTATTATATTATTATATTATTATATTATTATATTATTATATTATTATATTATTATATTATTATATTATTATATTATTATATTATTATATTATTATATTATTATATTATTATATTATTATATTATTATATTATTATATTATTATATTATTATATTATTATATTATTATATTATTATATTATTATATTATTATATTATTATATTATTATATTATTATATTATTATATTATTATATTATTATATTATTATATTATTATATTATTATATTATTATATTATTATATTATTATATTATTATATTATTATATTATTATATTATTATATTATTATATTATTATATTATTATATTATTATATTATTATATTATTATATTATTATATTATTATATTATTATATTATTATATTATTATATTATTATATTATTATATTATTATATTATTATATTATTATATTATTATATTATTATATTATTATATTATTATATTATTATATTATTATATTATTATATTATTATATTATTATATTATTATATTATTATATTATTATATTATTATATTATTATATTATTATATTATTATATTATTATATTATTATATTATTATATTATTATATTATTATATTATTATATTATTATATTATTATATTATTATATTATTATATTATTATATTATTATATTATTATATTATTATATTATTATATTATTATATTATTATATTATTATATTATTATATTATTATATTATTATATTATTATATTATTATATTATTATATTATTATATTATTATATTATTATATTATTATATTATTATATTATTATATTATTATATTATTATATTATTATATTATTATATTATTATATTATTATATTATTATATTATTATATTATTATATTATTATATTATTATATTATTATATTATTATATTATTATATTATTATATTATTATATTATTATATTATTATATTATTATATTATTATATTATTATATTATTATATTATTATATTATTATATTATTATATTATTATATTATTATATTATTATATTATTATATTATTATATTATTATATTATTATATTATTATATTATTATATTATTATATTATTATATTATTATATTATTATATTATTATATTATTATATTATTATATTATTATATTATTATATTATTATATTATTATATTATTATATTATTATATTATTATATTATTATATTATTATATTATTATATTATTATATTATTATATTATTATATTATTATATTATTATATTATTATATTATTATATTATTATATTATTATATTATTATATTATTATATTATTATATTATTATATTATTATATTATTATATTATTATATTATTATATTATTATATTATTATATTATTATATTATTATATTATTATATTATTATATTATTATATTATTATATTATTATATTATTATATTATTATATTATTATATTATTATATTATTATATTATTATATTATTATATTATTATATTATTATATTATTATATTATTATATTATTATATTATTATATTATTATATTATTATATTATTATATTATTATATTATTATATTATTATATTATTATATTATTATATTATTATATTATTATATTATTATATTATTATATTATTATATTATTATATTATTATATTATTATATTATTATATTATTATATTATTATATTATTATATTATTATATTATTATATTATTATATTATTATATTATTATATTATTATATTATTATATTATTATATTATTATATTATTATATTATTATATTATTATATTATTATATTATTATATTATTATATTATTATATTATTATATTATTATATTATTATATTATTATATTATTATATTATTATATTATTATATTATTATATTATTATATTATTATATTATTATATTATTATATTATTATATTATTATATTATTATATTATTATATTATTATATTATTATATTATTATATTATTATATTATTATATTATTATATTATTATATTATTATATTATTATATTATTATATTATTATATTATTATATTATTATATTATTATATTATTATATTATTATATTATTATATTATTATATTATTATATTATTATATTATTATATTATTATATTATTATATTATTATATTATTATATTATTATATTATTATATTATTATATTATTATATTATTATATTATTATATTATTATATTATTATATTATTATATTATTATATTATTATATTATTATATTATTATATTATTATATTATTATATTATTATATTATTATATTATTATATTATTATATTATTATATTATTATATTATTATATTATTATATTATTATATTATTATATTATTATATTATTATATTATTATATTATTATATTATTATATTATTATATTATTATATTATTATATTATTATATTATTATATTATTATATTATTATATTATTATATTATTATATTATTATATTATTATATTATTATATTATTATATTATTATATTATTATATTATTATATTATTATATTATTATATTATTATATTATTATATTATTATATTATTATATTATTATATTATTATATTATTATATTATTATATTATTATATTATTATATTATTATATTATTATATTATTATATTATTATATTATTATATTATTATATTATTATATTATTATATTATTATATTATTATATTATTATATTATTATATTATTATATTATTATATTATTATATTATTATATTATTATATTATTATATTATTATATTATTATATTATTATATTATTATATTATTATATTATTATATTATTATATTATTATATTATTATATTATTATATTATTATATTATTATATTATTATATTATTATATTATTATATTATTATATTATTATATTATTATATTATTATATTATTATATTATTATATTATTATATTATTATATTATTATATTATTATATTATTATATTATTATATTATTATATTATTATATTATTATATTATTATATTATTATATTATTATATTATTATATTATTATATTATTATATTATTATATTATTATATTATTATATTATTATATTATTATATTATTATATTATTATATTATTATATTATTATATTATTATATTATTATATTATTATATTATTATATTATTATATTATTATATTATTATATTATTATATTATTATATTATTATATTATTATATTATTATATTATTATATTATTATATTATTATATTATTATATTATTATATTATTATATTATTATATTATTATATTATTATATTATTATATTATTATATTATTATATTATTATATTATTATATTATTATATTATTATATTATTATATTATTATATTATTATATTATTATATTATTATATTATTATATTATTATATTATTATATTATTATATTATTATATTATTATATTATTATATTATTATATTATTATATTATTATATTATTATATTATTATATTATTATATTATTATATTATTATATTATTATATTATTATATTATTATATTATTATATTATTATATTATTATATTATTATATTATTATATCATTATATTATTATATTATTATAATAATACCATCAACTGTCGATTGTTATATAAAAAAATAACCACATTATAATACTAAAAAGGGTTAACAACACTAGCAGCAGATACTATTTGTTAGAACTCGTGGATTACATAGTAGAGTTTACACAGCAAAGAATTTTATTTTTAAGTAACACAAATTAGTTTTAAAGTAAAACTAATCCTTACCCAACATATTTGGAATTATTCTTATATGTCGTTCACTAAATCTAATAAAATAAATAAATCGTTAAGTTCTTGTGTGTGTATATGCATCTATATTTACCTATTAGTATATAGTATAGTCTATAAAAATTTTATAGAGATTATATCGAACAAACTTCAGACATATCTATTTATAAATATCTTTTAACCATTTAACATAAGAAAATGTAAAGAAAAATTTACGTATAAAAATATTTTATTCATTTTCATTTATCGTAAATTGTGTTGTTGTAGTTATGTACATACTAGTATAGTTCCAAAAGGAATTTTTTACATGCAGCATAAATTTAAATTTTTCTGAAAACTATAATTATAGAAAATTTTCTATACTATTTTCTTTTGGTGATTGATGTTTGTCGAAATAGTTTTCATTTCGATGTAATAATATTTCCGCTCTGATGTTTATTTCATGTTAGTCGTAAATTTGTTGCGTACATGTGTTCATTTGACTAGACTATTCATATAATATAAGATAGGCAACACAAAATTTCATTTCGAATCTGTTAATTAAATTAAGATGACAGATAATTTTTTTTTTATTAAAAAATAGTTGTATTATTTAAAATATGAGATTTGATCTTAGTAAACTTAGAACACAGCTTGTCACAGTTATTAAAAAATCATGAATAATTTCTTATCATGACAGCCGGTGGGAAATGTGGAACCTAATTTTTCTAATTCGATTAAACTCAAAAATTAATATAAATGTTGTAATTAATATAAATGTTCTTGCTAATGAATAATAAATATATCATTGATACCATTTTTAGTTGTTTTGGATTGTGTTGTGGAACATAATTTGTTCGGATGGTACACGTAAACTTATAGAATTTATGGTCAACATTTATAGAATATTTAATTGTTAAGCTTATTTGAATATTAATGTGTTAACTGTGGAACATATCTTACATTTTATTTTGCTAATTAAGTATAAAAATATTATTATGAAAAAACTGCTTAGTAAAAAATTACAGATTTTGACACAATGAAATATAAAACTTAAATGTTGCTTAATTTCAAAATTATTTAACTGTAATAATTTTAGAGGTTTGTATTAGACTGGTATGTGCTACAAAATCTAAGTACCTCATGTTAAAAATGACGTATAAATTGCGACTTTTCTAAACTGTTGGTTAGTTTAAACCACTCACTCATAGATGACACTAGTGTTAATTCTAAAAGCTGTGTCAGACTATTCATGATTGTAAATTGTTGATTTTTAGTTGTACACAATATATTAAATATGTTTATTATAAGAAAAAGCCTGCTTTATAAACTTGTTTAATGGTTCCCAGATTTCTATCATAAAAATAGCACCTCTTAAAAAACAATTAAATCATATTAAGGCGTATTTTGTCAGTTTAACGGTTTTTTCATTTGATTTTAGTGTTAAATCAGTTTTATTTAGTCTAATTTATATAGATTTTAAAATTTTGTGTGTATTGGGACTAGATGCACTTTTCTTTCTCAGAGATCTTACTTGTTTTGTTCGTGTTTTTTTTATAACTAAAACTACTTAGTGATAGTTGAATTTTCTAGTGATAAATTTAATATATTACAACCTACGGCTGGGAGAAATTATTGACAAATAATTTTAATATGTTTGATTCTGGAGTTAAGTTGGACTAATTAAGATATTAGTGACCCACCAGCAGCGACGCATCATTGTAATCTAATTAATGTAATTCACACAAAATTCTAAAATTTACAGATTATAAAAAATTATTTAACACTAAAATCATATGAAATAATCGTTAAACTGACAAAATATGTCCCGTCATCACCGGTCGCAATCAAAAAATGAAAAAATCCTTTTACATCACTCCCCTGTTTCGACCGCATCAATTACCTCTGAGCTCGGTAACAATGGTATTTGTTTAATTAAAATAAAAAAAATGTTGATTCAATTCTTTAATTAGCTTTGTTTTCTTATAACATTCCATAAAACAATTCTTCTTGACTGATTAAAAAAAAATAAAAAATTCTATTTGTGCTAAATTTTTCTAAGCGGGAAGTTAAACTTAATGTTGATTGAAATCGTAATGAAAATTTATATTTTATAGATTATCGAGCTACGCTAAATAAACAAAACGTTGTAGTTCAGATTTTTAATTTTTTTTTTATGTTTTTAGATTGGTGTTATGCAATCTGCATAAATTAAATAATAAATCTAGTTAAAATAAAATAAAAATTGGCTACCCGCCATACCGTCAACTAATCATTTTTTTACGCCTTGGTTTGAATTATTTTGTTACATTTTTTTACGCCTTGGTTACGACATATCGCATCTTTTA
This sequence comes from Tipula confusa, assembly GCA_963556175.1. Taxonomy (NCBI): domain Eukaryota; kingdom Metazoa; phylum Arthropoda; class Insecta; order Diptera; family Tipulidae; genus Tipula; species Tipula confusa. The sequence continues at coordinate 37,872,908 of OY744477.1, read as the reverse complement.
CACGTGTATTTACATACGATTACTGCAATAACCAACATAGTTAACCTGATCGTAATATAAAATATTGTTTGGTGCCAATAAAAACAGGATAATTTCACATAATTGCACGAATTTAAAAGTATGCGTTTCCAGCAAATGAAATCATTTTTCAATTCCGAAATCAAGAGATTGGTGAAAAATGATCCGGGATTGCAATCACCAATCGACTTTAATAAAATTACGGTCCATCAAATCTGGTGAACGAGGTTGGTCAAAAGAAATGGACATTTTTGGAAATTATTGATCTTCTTTTATTATCGTAATACTCTTTCTGTATATCTTAAACCTTTACTGTTAACTCAGATATTTAGTTAACTCATCGTTTAGGACCAATTAGCACATATCAAAACCCGTATTAGACGGTGTAATTTAAGTAACTGAATATTTTCGATGGACTGAACTATTATTTGACCACATAACATGCAAAAGCTTATAAAATCTTTAGACAGAATTCTCAATCCCGTCCAAATCATCCTGTTGGCAAACTCGGTCGGCCGATGAGTCCGACATGTGTGTGTGTCCAACTTTTACATGTATATTATAATTACCAAAAATCGTTGGTAGCACCGTTGGTAGCCCCTGGGCAGTAAATACACTCTTTTCTCATTTTGTGTTGGTATTTTCTGAACTACTTGTGGCCGCTTAAAAATCCTCTCAGTCAACGGATTCATCCGTTCTATAAGTCGTTCTATAGTAAGATATATCTGCCAACGTTCCATTGTGTGGTATTTTTTCTCCAAGGAAGCTTTTACTCTGCCGATTTCACCCTTTGTTAGGTAAATAGCTTTGTACTCTCTGGTCTGGAGCTATCCTGTCAATGAATTACAAAAAGGCTCCTGGATTAGATGGAATATCAAGTAAGGTGCTTAAAATGGCCTTCCAACAAAACCCCACAGCTGATAGTAGAAATGTATAATTCGCGCCTTTATGTCATCCTTTTTTTTTCATCGACAGGATAGCTATCTTGATATCTTGTTCTGTAAATAGTGGAGCTCTGGATGGTTGGGGAAGAGAGCTCACATGTGACTGGCTTCGGCTCTATTTATTGTACGTTCTGCTTTTCTTCGTACTGTGAGACATCTCCTATGTATAGGCTTATAATTTTAGGTGACCACCAGTACGCAGGCGGCTTCTAATCTCTGGGTTTTTACGTGGCATGGATACCTCGAGATCCTTTGCAGGTTCTATCTGACTGGTTTATACCACGTATCAGTCTGCCATTACTAACATTAAAAGTTAGAACTGGTGATCGTAACCGCAGTAGTCTTCTTTTCCTGAATATACGGTACCAACGCCTCAGATGGAGGTTGATATCGGGGATGGTCTCTGCATACCCTGGATCCTGTTCTAGCGTCTATTTCCTAGATTAGTCTGCCTCTAGTACCTAGATGCGAGGCATTCCACACTCGATAGCTCTAACATTGGAGTCGTCGACTACCATTATATGTACCGTCGTATTTAAAATTTCATCCTCCAGAACCTCGAGTTTTGAGCAGTTCTACTCCGATTCTTATTTAAAGCAATCGAGTTCGTTTGCCTATTTTCTGTTCTACCGACTTCTTGCGAAACCTTTTGTCTTTTTACGATTTTTGCCTCTGCCATACTTCTATAGAGGTGCCTTCCCTGAGCCGGTTCTTTACATTCTGCTCGGCCTCTTCATAATATAAATTCACATAGCACTATCATGGTATGTTAGCCCAATTACGTGCTAGATGTCGCTACTGGTATCGTTTTAAAATAATAAAAATATTTTTATATGTACTCGTATAATCGCCTAAATGTCATATATTTATACTAAATTTTAACGATATTCTATCGACTCGACATCTGGAACATTAATGGCTAAACTGTTGTTTTCTTATGATGGTAAGTACTACTATTTGTATTTATATTATGGCCTCTTTTTACTTCCCGATGCAACCAGCGTACTTGCTTCCGTAAGTTGCTCTTGTTGCTGGAGCTCCCCCAGTTTTCGACTGGCACGGTCATGGGTAACAGTCTAAATTGCATTCTCTAATTCGACCAAACTTAATGTCATTTGTGATGTTTTGCTGTCTATACATTGCAATTTTCATTTTCGGAATGATATTTCTGCAAATATTCAGTATCTCTCTTGCCGCTCTTTCTCCGTTTTAGCAGAATATGGCCGCCGTGAAATAGTCATTTGAATCGTAGTAGGCATCTCCATCCCAAAGCTTTTCAATGTAACAAGATTGTCGCGTTCATAAACCGACTCACCGATTTGATCTGCAATATCAGGTTTTAGCCTATCATTGATATGGACTGTGGTCTCTGAGAGAAGAGTTGTCATTTGACAGACACAGAATTTTAAAATTAAAATAATTTTTAATTCCTATAAATTCTTAAAATTTTAAAAATTTTCTTAATATTAAAATAAATAATTTGCTATAAGAAATTACTAAACTTTTCTTCTTTTTTTTTATTGCAGGTAAGGCACACAAAAGAAACACGCTGAATCTTAAACCATACGTTGCAGTGGCAAAGTTCATATATGATACAATTTGGATACGCTCTGCTAAGTTGTATAGTGTAAAATATTTATAGTTGCATATAAAATTCCTAACTGCTGACAAAACTATTTTTTTTTTAAAGTTATAGTTAGTTCTCTTTATACGAGTATGTAATCAAAAATAAACTTTGGCTGCGGTTGAATTATTTTTATTACAGTTGTTTATAAAAAATAAAACAACAATTTTTAGTTTTGATTAGCCTTGAATGGATTTGATTGTTAAAGTTTTCAGTTTAACAACAACAACAAAAAAAAAAGATTAAACATAGATATATCGAAATTAAGTAGTTGACATACACAAAAAATATTTACTTAATTTTAATTAAAAATTTGATATAAAAAATTAAATTTCGTACCATCATCAACCGTTTATTCAAGAATAAATAATAAGAAAATGATTCTCACGCTGACACCTTTCACTTAGTGACTGTTTGCAAAAAAAAAAAACAAACTATTATTTCTGACGAGATAATAAAATATAAGCAATATAACCGATCGTATAATAAAGTAACGTTTAATTAAGCTTTTTGTAAATAAAATAGAAAATCATTTTCTAATTTAAATTTAATTATAATAACTACTATTATATATATATATGAATAATAAAATGAAATAATTAATTTTCTAAACTATTTTATAACAAAAGAAATTACTCAATTATATATTATGACGCGATCATCGTGTGTTTAGTGAAATGAAAATGAGATCGCTGATGTGAATATATATTTTATATTATGAAGTAATTTACTTGTTATTATAATAGTTGGTTTAATTTAATGTTTAATACTCTTGGTAAATATATCAACAAGTTGTTCTGTATTGCATTATTATACGTTATATAATATACGTCATAATCATGATCGCGATCACTCACAATTTATAGAATTTAATTTTAAAGATCATTTTTATTTTTTTAGTTTTTGAATAGTGATCGCTTTATTTAATATATTGTGTAGTATTGGTTAGGATAAAATTAGTTTTCGTTGATCTTGTATGTATTGTACGATCGTGTTTTTTTATTATTAAATTAATATTGATCTTTTTTATCACTATATCAAGAAACTCTTCAAATCATTTAAAGGTTATGTGCAATTTTTAAAACCTATATTTTACTGGAGTCTTGCTTGGTTTAAGAAAGCTTGTCAAATATAACCTCACAAGCTTCTAGTACAGCGATTGCCTCTGAGTTCCGTGGCAGTTTCACTCATTGATCCATTACAACCCGCTTGATTTTTGCTTCTGTATCGGAGTTTTCATCAAGTCTCCCTTTTCAACATCCATGACGAAACCATTCACCTAAAGTCTTCCCATAAAATCCGCCACCAAGATGGCTTTTTATAATTCTTGTGGGACGTGACTTTCCAATGTGTGGACTCTCCGTGACTTTCCAATCTTGGGACAGGAATAGAGGTTGTGCGAGTTAGATTCTGCCCCTTCAAGCTTACTCGATTTATTTTAAAGGTATAGGGAATGGCGATCTATCCCTTTTCCGCCTATGTGATAGGTGATATGTGACTCACCGTCTTCAAAAAAATTGAGATCTGTAAAAAGTGATCTTCGATCATATATTTTGGTCGATCGATTCAATTTTTATAACAAAAATGATCTTGTTAAATTATCTTCGTTAAATGATCTTGTTAAATTATCTTCGTTAAATTTCGTAAATTACAGATTCAAAAAAATATTATTTAGCATGAAAATTAAATGAAATATCCATTAAGCAATGTGCCACAGTTGCAGATCAATTCTTCTCTTTTTGTTTAACATATTGTTTGCACAATTGATTTTGGCGTTCAATCCGTCTTGCTACCTATTCTTCTGATTTTTTTAACTGCATTACCCATTTTAGTGCTGCATTATTAGTCCGAAGAATAAATTCTTGTCCTTACAGGTATACTTATGGAAGTGCTTTGCGGAGTACGGAGTAGTTCTTCTCAGGTTTGGATAGTGCAAGACTTTAGTAAGCTATGACACGCTCTTTTTTCTGCTTTGCTTTTGCGCAAGAACTGCTTCAACAAGATTGCATCGGAATCCAAATTTTTAAAATCAAAAATTTTCAACAACTGCAAAGTTGGAAGTCCAAAGAAGCTTGTCACCTCGTGACTCATTATATTTACTTACTACCAGACAATTTTAACGGAACCTCTACATTTTGCCATCTAGTGTCTTGCAAGCTCTAGTGTCTTGTGTAAATGTACAATGCGCCTGATCCAATATGACATTCACAACTGGGATGTTACAATTTTTACCAATTTGGGCTAATAGAACAGTGATCTTCGGGCTCTTTACCAATTTCTCCAACTTTCGCCCCTCAAAGCTGGAGGACCTTAATGTTCCTGTTTCTCAGAAAAGAGAGCAATGAAACTGCTCCATCGGCCTCCTGCTATGTGCGTCCATCTGTCACATTCCTTCAGTTCCTTAAGTGTCCGTGTTGTTGGTGTCGAAAATATAGTGAGCAGGAACTTGATCGGCAGTTTCCATTGCTTCCGAAGCATTGAGTTGGCCTCATCCTTTTTTCTATGAGAGCCTCGATCTGGGCGATGTCTTGCGCGTCTAGCTTTTTTAATTTAATTGGATCGGTAAATAAATTTACTCTGGCCGCTTTATATTTTAGTGCGATTGGTTCTTAAATGTTTCTTAAACGATCATCTCTTACAGCATTAATAAATGCATCCAACGTCACTTCATTTAAAACAGCCGTAGGAGCTTTACCGTATGTCTGTCTTGTGAGCAAATAGTAACCTTTCGTTCAACATCTTGTAGGCTCTCTGCCCATTGTTGTCTCCTGTTATGCAGCTGGATTTTGCATATTTGAAGTGTGAGACTGTCGTAACTTGAATTTCATCTCCCTGAAGATACATTCTCAGGTTATTTCTGTTATGGATATGGTTTTCAAGACATCCGTGGCTTTTCCTCGTAGTTCTAAGACAAGAGCATCAAGTTGTTCATCAGCAGCCTACCCATTAAGCCTAGCGGCCGCTTGAAATTGCACTTTGTGTCTCGCCATCAAATGCGTCATCGGATGTGGGTTTTAAAATTCCTTTGTGGCCTACGGCTGGTGAACTATCTCTTCGATGTAAACTCCGCCTGCCGGATTTCGAATTCTCAAGTCGACTCTCCAGTGCTTGAATGCTTGCATCTTCAGTTCTATATCAGTATTGAAATGTAAATTTGACTTTATTGTATTTTGTCAGTTTAACGAGTATTTCATTTAACTTTGGTGTTAAATAATTTTTTTTTTTTTTTTGTAATTTGTGAACATTTTGGATTTTTGTGTTACTGTTATTTTTTTAGGTTATCCTATACAAATATATATTAATTAGATTTTCTTTCTGTAGGAATATGCCTGGCATTATCCGGGAGATGGGCCCAGAGCTTATTTTAAAAGATGGTAAACCATCTGAGAAATTTTCACGAAACATAAAAAAAAAATTGAAAATTAAATATTTACAATTTCCAATGTTGTATGTACAAATAATATATTGCATATAGATATAAATGGAGTTTCTCGAACCACCCGTCTCACAAAATGTCCTAATTCATTTCTAAATATTGCAGTTGTTTCGTAAAACTCAAGTACATACTTTTTATTGCTAATAATATTGATTATAAAAGATGAAATTTAAACTTTATATGTCTTTATGTTATTTATATCATTTATGTTAAATGTTAAAAGTGGACGATAACATGCTATATCGAAATTATTATTCGTTTTAAAATCAATTTACATTAATATTTTATGATGGTGACTGGAAAGTATTGATTTATGATTAAGAAATGTAAACAGACACACACACAGGTTATAAATTAAAATTCAATTTGATAGTGTTATCAAACCAAAATTCTATATTTAAATTTATGTAATGTTATAATATCTTATCTATATAGAAAAATCAACGTTGTTGTCAAATAAAAATTATTCAAAAATTGCTAGGTGTGGCCCAATGGATTGCACAATTATTTAGGTTCGCGTATGTTTGCTGTTATGCACAATAAAACACATGCACCATTTTAAGTTAGAACAAACAACAAATCTAAAGGTGATCTAAAGGTTATTGAGCTTGGTATGAATCGGTTTTGCAATGGTTGGCTCCCCCTAGAATCCGTGAACTTGGCTTTCATTGAGAAGGGTAGAATTTGATCCTGGCTATCTATCTAAGGTGATGTTTCTTTTTGGTGTGTTTTCCATTGCATTGTATTTTGCGTTTGATCCTTCGGAGGTTATTTTATTTCCTCTTGACACTTCAAAATTCTTGAAAACTGATGAGCTTTCCCCAATCCACCACCTTAAGAAAATGTAGACAGAAAAAATGGTGAGAATGAAGAGAAATCCAAACCAATTTAAATAGGTTAGACTAGATAAATTTCTTGGTTATGGTGCCTTCATGAGCTCGGCCTTCATTCGATCTTTTACCAAATCAAATTGGTTGATTGATTAGAGTGTACCGACAAGGACGAACCAGGAACTCCCGGAATGGCGGGCACCACCGTACACCCGTGTTACATATAACAAAACCGAAGGATTGGATGGAATGTTAGTTATAACAGAGTCGACCCAGTTGCAAAAACCCAAGCGATCGATAATTAGTATTTTTTTGTGGCGAAGGGAAAGGAAGGGTAAGTCAGTAATAACAGAATTGGTCCGATTTCCTGGTAGCCAATATTCAAACTACTGTTAGTTAGCACAAGACAATCACAATTATAATGAACTGCTCTGTATTTTGTCATATCTTATCAAGAACTCCAATCTGCAACTATTTTTCTGTAATCTTGCAGTGTTTCTCTGAAAAAAATATCTATTAATGGGCTAATTTCTGCAAGCCGTAGGCTGTAATAAATTGAATTAGTTTTCGCTTGAGATTTACAATTAAATAAAAATAAAAAAACAAATATAACAATAAAAAATATTAAAATAAAAATATAATAAATTTAAAAATATAAAAAATTTAAAAAATATAAAAAATATAAAAAATATAAAAATATAAAAAATATAAAAAATATAAAAAATATAAAAAATATAAAAAATATAAAAAATATAAAAAATATAAAAAATATAAAAAATATAAAAAATATAAAAATATAAAAATATAAAAAATATAAAAAATATAGAAAATACAAAAATACAAAAAATATAAAAAGTATAAAAATATAACAAATACAAAAAAAAAAAATTATAAAATATATAAAAAATACAAAACATAGAAAATATAAAAATATTAAAACATAAAATATATAAAAATATAAAAAATACGAAAATTATAAAAATATATATTTTGACATTTACATCCCTCACTCACGCGGAAACATACCAAAGCAATTCCAATCCACAATCTCAACAAATCATCCCTACTGCGTCCAGTAATAGATAAATCAACTTGCATCCACGTCCAGAAAAAATCTCGAATGGACCCCTCTCAATAAAATCAGCATTTTCGTAATGTAGAAAAAATATGCCAAAACTCCAAAACGTCTAATTCCAGACAAACAACGCTAATAAAACACACCATCAAAATCGAACCACCCTTCAACCGATTACGAATATCTACAAACATTTACCAATATTATTTATCTTGTAGAGAAGCAAAATATGTATATAAAGGGTTACCCAATATGAAGTTTTATTTTGAATAGCCTGCTATTTAGGCAGCTGTCAATTTTGAAGCTGTCATCTTTTGACATTTGACAACCAATTAAAATTGTTAAAATTCACTAAAATGATTCGAATTTTCATCGAAAAATCATCTTCAGTGATGAGGCCCATTTTCACTTTCGTTGACACAACTAAACAAAACCTATGTACACAATTCAGTGTATTAATGCTATGAAAATCCAGGGAACCGCTCAGAACTGGACATTTTAAAACTGGACATTTTAAAACTGGATATTTCAAAATAGGATTTGACAAAACGAGATAAGGTACAAAACTGGATATTTCAAAATTGGATATTTCAATACGAGATAAGGTACAAAATGAGATATGGTACAAAACTGGATATTTCAAAATTGGATAATTCAAAACGAGATAAGGTACAAAACGAGATATAGTACAATACTGGATATTTCAAAACAGGATGTTTCGACATGTGATTTAAACTTAAAATGATTTTCTAGGAAAGTTCTGGAATATGGCCAATTAGGGAGGAACTCGGCGAGTTCTTAACCGATTATGATGAAATTCGATACGTAGGAAGAAAATGGGATTTAAAAATGAAATTTTTAAAGGAAAGGAACTCGGCGAGTTCTTAACCGATTATGATGAAATTCGATTTGTAGGATGAAAATGGGATTTCAAAATGATTTGTTGGGGAAGTTCTGGAATAAGGCCCGTAAGGTTCCATACTTGAATATTTCTAAGGAGAGAAATAGAATGTTCCTTCAATTAATGTTTTTTTTCTTTAATTGTATAATTAAATTTGATTTTAAAACCTTTTTTGGTAAAACCTCTGGAATATGGCCAATAAGGTTTCATACTTGAATAATTTTAAGTAGAGATATAATTTTCCTTCACTTAAGGGTTTTTTTTAATTGCTGCTTTTCTCATCTTATTAAAATTAATTTTCACATTTTCATCCTACATATCGAATTTCATCATAATCGGTTAAGAACTCGCCGAGTTCCTCCCTAATTGGCCATATTCCAGAACTTTCCTAGAAAATCATTTTAAGTTTAAATCACATGTCGAAACATCCTGTTTTGAAATATCCAGTATTGTACTATATCTCGTTTTGTACCTTATCTCGTTTTGAATTATCCAATTTTGAAATATCCAGTTTTGTACCATATCTCGTTTTGTACCTTATCCCGTTTTAAAATATGTTTTGAATTATCCTGTTTCGTCAAATCCAGTTGTAAAATATCCAGTTTCAACCGGTACCCGAAAATCAATATAAAAAAATACTATCACTTCAACATTTTTATCTCTAAGTTACGCACACTATTTAATGTGTATGGAAAATTAAGAATTTTTTCGTTGCTTTTTTTGTTATTTGTGTTTTGTATAGGAAAGAGATAAAATCATTTTTTTTAAAAAAAAATTTTTTCTCCATTTTTACTTCCTTTTATTTTATAGTATGGAAATGTTTATTTTATTTTACATTATATTCTAAATCATATATCGACACGTTTTTTACTTACAATACATTCTCATGTGTACATCATTAAATAGCATGAGTATGAATTCGATCATTTAACCAATCAAATTACTGAAAAATAATGAGATCGGGTTTTAATCACATGACAATATTTCAGGACGAGTTTTGTCTGTTTAACGGTTATTTTATTTAATTTTCATGATAAATAATTTTTTTTTTTAATCTGTATCTTCTATATTTCTTTAGTTTTGCAAAATCTCGAGAACGGCTCGACCGATTTGAATGATTATTTTTTTGTTTTGTTCGTCAATGCAGTGGTAGTTTAGGAAAAAAGAAAATTCGGAAAATCCAAAGGAAAAGCTGGAAAATCAAAATTTGCCTTTTTTGGTGGAAATTTTGTAGAAATGGTTAGGAAAAGGGAAAAATAGAGTGGTTTAGGAAAAAATAAAATTGGGATAATTGAAAGGAAAAGCTGAAAAAACGAAAAAAAATTAAAATCGCAAAAAATCGACCGATTTGGCTGAATCTTTTTTTTTGTTTTGTTCGTCGCAATACAAAGGTGGTGCAATTGGTAGAAATTCGGAAAAAGCCAAAGAAAAATTGAAAAAATCGGAAAACCTAAATTTGCCTTTTTTGTGAAAATTTCGTAAAAATTTAGACTGAACGACTGTAATATTCGTTTGAACCAAACGCAGCTTCGATTTTATCGGAAACAAATCGGAATCTCTCTCCACATACACGAGTACGCGTAAGATGCGCTGTCGTATGTTAGACAATATGGCCCCAGGCCTATCGGACAGGAGATTTTCAGTAAATGAAAAACATACAGAAGCCCAAATGTTTAAGGAATATAAGTCAAAGAAAGTATATAAGACGGGGTTACATTGGTGTAACTATTACCAAAAAATAACATATAAAGGCAGTTTTTTCAGCTTCTTCTATGTTAAGGTAATTAAGCATTCTGAATAAATTATAATTTGAAATATTTTTAGTTAATAGTTTTATATTTCAGTTGTATAGTTTAACAAGTTAATTTACTATATGTATACTCAGCTGTCTTCAAAAAAAAATGTCGACTTACCCTTTATAAAGTCAATAAACTATAATGTTTGATTCTTCCATTAGACAGTCTAAATATTCTATATAACTCATTTACTATCCGCCTCACTAATGCCAAAAACTAATTTATTTTATCTAAACAGTTCAATTTCTATATACTAACAAAAAAACTAAACAAAACTAATTTTAAGTATGAGATATTATACCAAATGCAGGCACACATACTCATACACCAAACAAATTAGTAGAAAATATTCAATTAAGTTCAATTAAATTTTTCGACTTTTAAAAGTTAAGTGATATGAACCCGATAACCCATATTCAAAGAAATTACACGAACATGTAAAATTGAACGATTGAGACATTAGGTTTTTTTTTTTTTTTTTTTCAATAAAAACGCTAAGGCAGGAATTACAATAAATAGTAGAAAGGGTTAGAAAATACATTTTCCAAAATTTTTTTTTTAATTTCATTGTGTTCATGCATTTGAATAATTTATTGGACTAGACGGGTACGTATTTATTAGTAGTATTACCGCTTATCACCTATCTATACACGCCATTATACACGCCTTTGGAATTTATTAAAAGTTTGTCAAATTTCAAAAACAATTTAACATTTTTTTTTAAGGTATAAACTATTTGGCATCATAACTATATTTTTATTGTAGCCAACTGTTATAATTTATAATGAAAAGGTGAGGTGGTGGTATAAGCAGATGTTTTCGACACGACAATAGAAAATCAAATAATAGAGAGACAGAAAATAGTTTTGTAGGTTTTATCCAATTTATATTCAATTGCATTGTGAATGGTTTATGTTTTTTTATAATGTTGCTGCTGTGCTGTGGGATGATGAAGGGGAATTAAGAGACATATGCTTAAGGTATTAATTTTATAGTTTTGATATGTAATATTTTAGACAGTGAAATAACAGTTATCTAACCTAAAAAAGGGGTCCTTAACCTAAGTTAATGTGATTTTTGAAGTTACTTTGAAGATCTTTTGAACCATTTGTTACGATTTGGCTATCGGTACACGATAGTATTATTTATTTTCTATTTATTAATTTTGGTCGATTTTCTATTTATTAATACGATCGAAACAGACGTGTGTTTTCGATACCGAAAAATAAATACTTATAGAGAAATTTAAAAATAATAGTTTATGTAAATCAATGTAGTAGCAAAGATGCAAACTATAATCGATGTATTTGGTGTATTTTATCCAGACAATTAAAGAATATCGATGTTTTTTTTGTCCTTTTTGGACACCTTTGCATTAAGAGAAATGTGTTTTTATTAAGTTATTAGCTATTGTTATAATTTCTCTAAAGTTAAACCTAGAAACATATATAAAGTAATATTGGTTCTAGCGAAAATTGAGTAAATAGAAAATAAAAGAATTGCGTAGTAACATCTCAATAGGCAAAAACGTAACAATTGGTGACAGCGGTGGGATTGTAAATATTTAAAATGAGAAGTTGGCTCTTCGTCATTTGCCAACCAGAGGTAACAAATGTGAATTATTAATAAGCCTCCGTCATCAAACTAAGATAAACGGCCAAAACAAAAGGACGAAAAACTTCTTGAATTGTGTACTACTCTCACAGCGATCAAGAGAAATTACAAAAAAAATTTAAAATTGAGATTCAGGAAGTTATAACAGATGTTCAACAAGATGATCGAAAGTTAGAAAACAAAACTGAACAGGTCGAACAGTAATTTCAACGAACAAAGTCGTACATAGTTCAACATGTTCAATTAGTTTAATTACATTAAATTAAATGTTGGGGCGTAGATATGGAAATGATTATATGTGAGAACTCTGCAGAATGAAAATAAAGGACCGATATTAAACGAATGGGGAATCATTACAAGTCTAGCATCTAGCACATTTCAAAATGGCTCCAGAATACATAGAGAGAATCAAGATTGATGCCTTCTTTGACAGTGTATGGGATATGGAGATCAAAAGAGCTGTAGTGTTGTCTCCAAAAGCAACATTCGCACAGACCGTCGACTATGCATTAACCAATGAAGAACCGCTCAGAACTAGACATTTTAAAACTGGATATTTCAAAATAGGATTTGAGAAAACGAGATAAGGTACAAAACTGGATATATCAAAATTGGATATTTCAATACGAGATAAGATACAAAACGAGATATGGTACAAAACTGGATATTTCAAAATTGGATATTTCAATACTAGATAAGGTACAAAACGAGATTTGGTATACAACAAATTTAAACTTAAAATGATTTTTTAGGAAAGTTCTGGAATATGGCCAGTTAAGAAGGAACTCGGTGATTTCTTTACCGATTATGATGAAATTCGATATGTAAGATGAAAATTGGATTTAAAAATGATTTTTTGGGAAAGTTCTGGAATATGGCTAGTTAGGAAGGAACTCGGCGAGTTCTTAACCGATTATGATGAAATTCGATATGTAGGATGAAAATGGGATTTTAAAATGATTTGTTGGGAAAGTTCTGGAGGTTCCATTTTTTTTAAAAGTTCAGAAGGCCAGTAAGGTTCCATACTTGAATATTTCTAAGGAGAGAAATAGAATTTTCCTTCACTTAATGTTTTTTTTTCTTTAATTGTGTAATTAAATTTGATTTTAAACCTTTTTTGGGAAAACCTCTGGAATATGGCCAATAAGTTTTCATACTTGAATAATTTTAAGCAGAGAGATAGAATTTTCCTTCACTTAATGTTTTTTTATTAATTGCTGCTTTTCTCATCTTATTAAAATAATCATTGACTTGATCGAGTTTACTGTTAGTAAAATGTATCTTCATTCATTTTTTATTCTTCTACTTAATATAACTTTTCTTCACTTTAGAGAATCTATGTGAGAAAAGTTAATTAAAAAATTAAAGGAAAATAAAATATATTATAAATGTGTATATTTCGGAAAATTAATATGGTTTTATCATTACGCTGTGAGAATTATTTGTGAGAAGTATTTATCACGGGACTATAGGTGAAGGAAGGAGGGATCTCCACACCTAGACAATGGCGAAGAAGCAACGAGTCAGCAGCAGGGAATGCGGTTCAACAACGACAGCATTTTTAAACAAGATTGAACATCATAAGGGAAATGCACAAGGGACGAGAAGGCTAATCTAGTGAAATTAAAAGTGATATAAGAAGTTAATTATTGTGATTTAAATAAAGAATTATATTTATTGCGGAAATTATTGTGGTAAACAGTGTTTGAACGGTAAAATTGTTTGAATTTGATAAATTTACGTTAAAAGATTCTCTAAATACATATTTCATATATTTACTAAAAATAGTAAACTTAAATATTAATCAATAGTTTACAATAAATAAAATTAACATTCGCACTGTCACTTTTGATTCAATATCATCTGTCAATCGTTATTGGCATTCAATCAATCTACAGGAAATCTATGCGCCGCTTACAACATAAGTTTCGTGATTGATATGTTTACCAATTAAAATTTTTATGAATTAATTCAAAATATTCCGTTTATATTTACACAGCAATAAAACTATAATAATATTTATATTTTATACTTAAAACTACCATGTTCAGTTGAATTTTTAATTACTTGCCAATATTATATATATATATATATATATATATATATATATATATATATATATATATATATATATATATATATATATATATATATATAATATATATACATATACAGTGTGATCTAAAGGACAAGCAATCGCAATTTCACAACAATATTAAAATTACAATATCAAAAATAAGTAAAATTTAGTAAATGAAATTCAATAAACTGAAATTTTAAAAATTCAAGATTGTAAATACTTCTAATTTAAAATGAAGCGAACATTTCAATGCAACTTGTACTGAGTACCAAAACAAATTTTATTTCCGAGTACCACTCTTAAAATTTTTGGATAAAATTCAAAGCACTTTAAAGCCAATATAAAAAATTTAAAAGATTTATAACAAAATTTAAAAATTTATTAAAAATTAATAAAATTTGGTTTAAAATTTAAATTTTTTGTAATTAGATATAAATTAAAAAAAAAAATATTTAGTTTAATTGTCAAAATTCTATTTATGTAAATATTAAAATTAAATAAAATCACAAAATTCGATTATTTGGTTTGGTTTGGTCTCAGAATTTATTTTTACTCAAATATTTTTCAAAACTTACTCGTTTCTCTTTGAAACTAAATAGAAAGTATGCTAGAAACTCTTAACAAATTCTGTGGTTTCCTTTATTTATGCAAAACTTCAGAAATTTAAAAAAATTCATTTTGAATAAATTTATGGTAAAATTTATAAAAATAAATGACATAAATATTTATAAATTGAAAAAAAAAATAAAATAGAATATTTTATATTTCAAAATTTAAATAAAATTTTATTATTTATTAAATTAAAAAATAAGTAATTTTTTTTATTGATTGATTTAGAATGTACGACCAAGCATTAAGCAGGATCTCCCGGATATTTGGCCGGGCCCACCGTACACCCGTTTTACATAAACTTGAAAGGATAAGGCAGGATATTAGTTAAATTATTGAGATCGACTCGGTTACAGACACCATGGTGGCCAATAGTTAGTAAAATTGGCGGCCTATAGTTAGAATTGGTCCGGTTTCCCGGTAGCCAATATTCGAACTACTGTCAGCATAAGACAAACATAATTTTACTAAACTGCTCTGCATTCGGCATCTCTTGTCAGCAACTCCAGTGTGCCACTATTCATCTGTTATCTGCAAAAGTTCCCTGAAAACAGAATCTATTAATTAAATAATTGATCTTAGCTGTAATAAATTGAATTCATTTTTAATCTGAAATTACAAATTAATTAATTCTTAATAAAATAACATAATTATACAATAATACAGCTCTTACAAGCCACATGCTGTAACAAATTATGTTAGCGTTTGACCAAAAATTACTAATGACTCTGAAAATATTAATTAATTAATTCATAGTATAATAATATAATTTCTGCAAGCTGTAATAAATTCGACTATTAGTTTTTGCCTAAAATGTACAATTAATTAATTTATTACATTTCTAAAAATATGAAATTATAAAAATTATTAAATAATATAAATTAGATTTTAAAAAAATTGATAACATTACAAAACAATTTAATTAATCGCTTTAAGACAAATACCATAAAAATATATAATATATAAAAAATATAAAACATAAAAAATATGAAAATATAATAAATATTAAAATATTTGTACATTTGCACCCCCCCCCCCCCCCTTTCCCTCTTCTACTCACATGGAACCATACCAAAGCCATCATAACCCCCAAACCCAACAAATCATCCCTAATGTGTCCAGCCATAAGCAAATCTAGAAACATTCTCTAACGGACCACTCTCTAAATTCAAAATTCCACAAGGTTATGTTCCTTGTTAACCTTTGCTTCAAACCGCAAAAAATGATTATAATATAATTAACTGATATGTAAAAAGATAAAATTTTAAAATAAGGAATCTCCTTACTTATATCCAATACGCAAACGAAACCTAACCTCGCCACCAATATGGAAGGCTAATGCACATATCCTCTACAATAACCTCAAAATACAGGTTTAAAACTGCAAATAAACGAAGAAGCAATAACCGAAAACAAATTTCAAGTTGTGATCAACAACAACAAGAATAATATCCGCTCGCCACACTCAGTGCAAGAGCATCGCACCATCCCTACTCGTTTACTCACAGGAACTCTAGCAAATCCCTACCATCAAAGACATGACACCAAAAATAATAATAAAATTAAATAGAGTTAGATTTAGATAATATAGAATATAAATATTAATTATTATATGTATATCGTAATTAGAAAACAACAACAAATAGATCTACAAACTTTAATAGTATGAAAAAATTGCATACTATCAAAATTATAATAATAAACAATTCCAATTAATTAAAGCGTAGAAATTGAATTTCGCCCATTTCGTATTGGAAATATAACACAAAACACATGCGAGAATATGACTCCAATTAGAATTACATATACTAATAACGATATTCTATATCACTCTGCAGTATACACCTAAAAAGATAATTCCAATATTATCAAACGTCAGCTACAAGACGACACGACTCGTAACCTATTCGTAGTATACGGGCATAAAAAAACTATACCTGGTCACCAACACACCTCATTGATGTGTCTTTGGAAAATATGCAGTGTATAAGCACTTCTAACAAATCTCAAACAAAAAGATACATAAAACAAAAAAAACAAAAAACTCCAACAAACCCAACACGATGTTACAACATTGTACAACATTATTGGTGATTTTGATCCATTCAGCACTCACTGTATATACATATAATATGTTCCCTTTGGTACACGACCACATATTTAATACAGCAAATTCATTGATCATTGATCATCCCTTAATTCCACCATATTACAATAGATGGCACTACTTTAGAACATAAAAATATTTAGCAAAGGCACCTTTCTTTATTTCATAATAATCTTCGCTGCTGTTCTAAACGATGCAACCACCAAACACTGTTAATCCTTACTAACGTTGTTTCCAAAAAATAAATTATTAAATAAATGCACACAAAAAAATATTACAAAAAAAAAAACCTAAAAAAAGTAAAAAAAAATCTGAAAACATAAAATTTTATTATCTACTCTCTGGCGCGCACTCACCACATTTAAATGCACAAGACCTATACCTATATTTTATAAAAAATAAAAATCGACAACAACGCCGATACACATGACCTAATTTAATTCTTCTAAAAATCATGTCTTTAACATGTTACAAAATTTGCAAAAAAGTGAAATTAGAAACTCGATCATCATTCATTACTTCGAATATTTACGACACCTCTACAATAAAACACAAAGTCCGTAACACTATACACAATTAAACTTAAAACATATATAAAATATCTAAAATAAACACAAATAAAAAATAAAAAAAAAATAAAAAATGTAAACTTAAAAATTGTGCACTGATACCTGAGTACACCATAGAGCCTACGATCCACTACACTAAATCACTGAGATTATCACTCATATAATACACATAATAATTAATTATTATTAATCAATAATTAAAACAACACATCACACCATTAACCCAATTAAAAACAAAAATGATTATTTTTAAGATGAAGAGATCGAAAAAACCAGAACCGATCTCTTCAACGATCATCGATCCATAAAATTGGAAAATAAGTAATACTTTAAAATTTTAAAACTGCTCAATTTTAAGGAAGCCAAATTAATGAAATCCTATATGTGAATAATCGGATTCAGAAAGAAAAAAGATCTAAATGAGTAAAATAATATTGGTAGATCCTTAGCGATTAGCGGTCGACCGAGAAAATATTTGAACCTCTTATATATGTTAACAATCTTAGGTGGGGTTTAGTTTTAGGTAGGCTATCCCAGAGACATTTATGAGTGAAATGTATGGTAGGCTATCTCAGAGATATTTATTATAAGGAGTAACCAGAATATTCTAGATACAAGAACTTAGGAAGCACATTATTTTGGTATATAAACGTTGTAACTTATTGAATTAGTTTAGATGCATTTTAAACGAAATAAAATTGCTTGTGTATTCGTTATAAAACAGTTAATTCGATCGAATTCGAACGTTTAATTGTTTTATTAAAATTTTATTTAAATTGAATTCGGTAATATTATTTCTGTTTAAGTGAATATAAATAGGATTTTAAAAGTCGTGCTTGTGTATATACCGGGCTTAAACATGTGCACCAAATTTAAAAATTTCACTCGACTTTAAGTAAATTTTAAGTTTTTCCATTTGCACGTTGTATGGTAGCTATTTTATCGATCACACTGTAATATATCATACATAACACTTTGTTGATACATAAAACACATAAAAATAGTGTTCGCCTCGCATTTGTACAATATATTTTCTAATCGACTATCTGATCGCGCACTAAACTTTAATACCCAACAAACAAAACGATGAATTTCAATTACAATGCGAGTACATATTGATATAGTAAATAGAAAAAAAAAATGTTTATAGGTTTAAAATATTTAAATGTGACTCGATTTATGCGCACCGAAGATATAACGCCGAACAAATAAATCAAAATATTCATTAATTCAATGAATTTTTATTAAAAATTTATACAATAGTATAGTTGAATTACATATTTTTGATGTATTATAGTTTTTGCTTATGTACACTCTATTTATAGTTTTTTTTTGTCTGTAAATTTTGCGCATGATAAAACATTTACAATACATCTTAGATCAAATAACAACTTCAATAATTATATACAGCACGGAATATTTATTCGGTTATAAATACAATTGACTAATTTGCTATTTTCTGATTCAAATTTGAGAATTAATTTTAAATAATAATAATTAGCAGATTTTACAGGCATCTTCGAAATCTTCAAAATTCTTTACCACGAGAAGCTATCGTCACCGACAGCGACCACTGTACCTCCCAAATGGCGGCTCTCCGTTCAAAGATCGATTTTTAGTTTGATTTTCGCCAGCTTAAACATTTAAGTCAGTAAAGATTATTCTGGCTTATATCATAGGGCGCGTGATTACAAACAATAGACAGGTTGGCTAGTCATATGTGTAAACGTGTATAGCTTATCACTATTGGAATTAAGCATTGAACGCATTCGAATCATTGCATATGTTCCACTGTAGTTAACTTTTGTAGCTAACTTCACTTCTGATTAAACCATCAATCAAGTGACACGTTAAAATCATAAAGCTAAATAAAAGATTTTCCATAATTAAAATCTAATCAAGAAACATTCGTATTTCTTTTTCAAGCATCCAGCTATCTGCTTAGCATTAATTCCATCAGGTTATGGGCCCTGGATGAAGAATACGGATATTTCGAAAGAAAAAAAAAATTATGGCAAATTAATTGAATAAAGTGAAATTGATTTTCGGTGTTGTGAAATTCACATACGGAAAAAGATGGCGTCATCTGAGTCGAGATACAGCATTTCAAAGCTGAAATACAAAGTATCAATGAGGTACTACCATCACCAGTTATAGCAGCGTGGATAAAAAGACACATTCAACAATTGTATTGAATGTAGAAGACGATCAAATTCATCACATCATTGGTGCAGATTCAGTAAGAAATGTATGGAAAATTCTTAAGGAAACATATGAATGAAACACATCAAGCAATCGTGTGCACATTTTAAAGTTAATCATGAAACAGCGGCTTGATGAAGGTGGAGATGCGGAAAATTCAATGAACGAGCTGTTTCGAAAGTTATTGGCGCTTGGTGCAGATTTTGGTCTAGAATTTTTGATGAGTGCTACTTTGTTGGCTTCTTTGCCACCAAGCTGTGACGGTTTAGTAACGGCGCTCGATGGTAAAGAATAGAGGGAATTGACATTCACGTTAGTTAAATCAAAGGTTCTCGCAGAGTTCAAAAGACGATTGGATCGAGGCGGAACAACGGATGAAACTGCATTAAAGGTCGACACATCAAGAGCAATGAAAGGTCAAAACGGTGAAAATAAAAATTCTGAGTGCTATTTTTGCAAAACAAGCGATCACATCAAAAAGAATTGTCGAAGATACAAAGCCTGGATCAACAAAAAGAAAGAAAAGAATGCGAAGGCGAATCTAGCGAAAGATTAAACAGAAAACCTGTTTATGACACATCAAGCAGGTGATGGCTGGATTTTCGATTCAGGTGCCACGTGTCACATTGCCAGTTCTAAGGATATTTTCATCAATATTGACATAAATTGTAGAGAAAAGGTAAGCGTTGCAAGTGGTCAACAATTAACAGCTGCGGGTAAAGGCACTATTAAGGTCGATTTTCTGAACGAGGAAAATCAAAGTGTTCCAGTAAGAATCACAGACGTGTTGCAAATGCCAGATATCAAGTGAAATTGGCTTTCAGTCAAAAAACTAACGGAAAAAGGTTTTCAAGTAAGAACATTTGGCAAATTGCAGTTGGGAAAATCAGCGGTAAACTTTACAGACTAAAGGAACCTCACAAAGTTTACTCGGTCAAAAAGGAATTCAAGGGCTGCATACATTATTAGCATATAACCTTCTAGGTCATAGAGACATCAAAGTAGTGAAATCATTGGCGAAACAAAATTTGGTTAAAAGCATCAGTAATGAATTCGTGAATTATTTAAAGTCAAGCGGAATTCAAATCCAGAGAACTACTGCGTACACACCTAAAAAAACGGAACAGCAGAACGCAAAAACAAAACGTTGGTAGAAATGGCTCACTATGCTAATTGATGCAGGTCTAGAGAAAAAGTTTTGAGGCGAAGCTGTAATGATGACTAACTATGCCCAGAATCGTTTGCCAACAAAAGCGTACAGAAACAACGCCATATGAAGCTGGTTCCAGAAAGGTCTGAATGTACACTACTTCAGAAAATTCGGATCAGATTGTTATATGCATGTACCAAAGCAAACAAGCCGCAAATTCGGCTCAAAGGGTGCAAAAGCAGTGCTGGTCGGTTATGATTATGAATCAAATGCATATCGTAGTTACATTCCGGAAACCGATCGAGTCACAGTTAGTCGTCGAGATGTTCAGTTCGTCGAAAGGGGTCATTTGTTACCTATCAAAACCAGCAAAAAGTACCAACAGGAACAAATTATCGACAATTCAGGGTTGAACAACTTTAAACATGCAGAGAACGATTAGGTGCAAGAGGGATTAGTCGATGAGGGAGTTCAGAAAAAGAATCCAATACAGGATCACGTTCAGAGTGAAGATGAAGAGCAAACTGTTAAACGATCACAACGCGCTAACAAAGGAACTTCACCAAAGAGACTTATTGAAGTAATGAACGTGGTGAATTCAGTCATGCAATAGCCTAAGTACTACGTAGAACCTATCAAGGGTGATCAAAAAAAGCTGTGGATTCAAGCAATGACAGATAAAATAAGATCATTGATAGAAAACCAAACATGGGAGTTTGTGAAAATTCCAGAAGGTACAAATCTAGTTGGCTGCAAGTGGATTTAAAAGCTAAAGTGCAATTCAGATGGCAATGTACTCAGACACAAGGCAAGGCTTGTTGCTCAAGGTTTTTCGCAGAAATACGGTACTGATTATGATCAGGTGTTTGCTTCAGTTAATCGTCAAACTACGTTTAGAACATTGCTTACAGTGGCAGCAAACAATGACATGAAGGTTTATCATCTAGATGCGAAAACGGCTTTTCTTAACAGTGAATTGGCTGAAAAAATTTACATGAGACAACCTCCAGGATTCAAAGTTAAAGGCTGGGATCATCTTTAATCCGAAATGCAAGGATTAAAGATCATCTTTAATCCTTGCATTTCGGATTAAAGATGATGAAATCGATTTCACCCGGTCTGATTTTGTGAACGAACCAAACCAAAATGTGTGCATGAGGAAGACCATGTGAAGCGGGAAGTGGTGCAATGCACTAGCAAAAGTACGGGCATACTAAAACGTATTGCAATCATCGACCAAGATGTGTGAAATGTACATGGGAACATCTCACAAATGATTGTGACAAGAAAAAGTGGGGTACAGAGGTCAAATGCGTGCTCTGTAATGGTAGTCATCCAGCCAACTATAGAGGTTGCAGCGGTTACCAAGAGGTACAAAAACGAAGATTTCCCCCTCTAAGAGAAAAAAGAGTAGCGAAGTCAGAGTCATCCAATCCGAATCCATCTTAATAGCTTATGTAAGTGGAACAACATATGCGCAGAAACTCAAAGATTCAATTAAAAAACTAACTTCGGATGGGAATCATACCAAAGAAAATCAGCCAATGAAAAATTAAAAAACGTATAACCAACAGCCTGAGCAGTCTTCCACACAACGGTTGCTATAATATCCGAAACACATAACATCAGCAGAAGTTGTCTCAAAATACCAAGATACATACCATTCATGAAACAAACCTCCTGATGGAACAGCCATGGTGGCATTGCAGTTATGATCGAACACATAATTAAACACCATGAAATAAAAAAGTATGAGAAGTAGCATCTACAAGCAACTACTGTGGTAATAGAAGATTGAAAAGGTCCTATAACAATTTCGGCCATCTATTGTCCACTAAACATCCAATAATGGAACAATTTGATCATTTTTATACATCTTTGGGTCATTGCTTTATAGCAGGGGGTGATTATAACGCAAAACACCAAGAGTGGGGATCATACCAAGAGTGAGGATTGGCTACAACGAGAGGCCGAGTGTTACTTAAATCAATTCAAAAAAATAAGCTTAATCATGTGTCAACCTGTGAACCTACCTACTGGCCTAGTGATAGAAGAAATATTCCAGACGTCATAGATTTCTGCGTCACCAAAAGAATCGCAAGTAATTACATTAAAGCGACGCCATGTTTAGACTTATCATCGGACCACTCCCCTGTTTTAATCACTCTGGCTACAAAGATAAGGAACATGCAGAAACATCCGATGTTAAGCAACAAAATAACATACTGGAACCAATTCAGATGTAAGGTAACAGAGAATCTAAACACAAAAATCAAATTAAAGACGGAATGTGATATAGATCAAACAGTGGAACATCTCAATGAATGTAGTATTCAATTGGCAGCTTGGAAGTCCACACCAGTAAAAAAAGAGAAAGAAAAGAATGGAGAATGTTCAAATCTTGTCAAGAAAATGATTAAGGACGAAAGAAAATTAAAACAGCAATGGCAACGATATAGACTAACAGAAGATAAACGCAAGTTAAACAAGGCGGTCAAACAGTTAAAGAAACTGCTGCTCAATGAAAAAAATCAGTCAATTCAAGAATATTTGTCGCGACTCTCACCAACAGAAAACACGGGTTATTCACTGAACGAGTATTTCAACCACACCCATCAGAAACTACGGACGAAGAGAACAATAACATTCAAATGCATTTAGAATTGCCATTGCAAATGAATCATATAATCTCGAAGTTTTCTATTATTGAAGTAAAAACTGTAATACAGAAAGAGTTAAATCCTAAGAAGGCGCCAGGATATGATCTTATCACAGCAAAGATTTGGAAAAGCTACCAGATAAGAGTATTCGATTTCTTACCTACTTATTCAATGCAGTACTTAGAACTGGATACTTCCATATTGCTGGAAAAGAAGCTGATTCTAGACCATCAGTTTGGATTTAGGCCAGAGCACTCAACAATTGAACAAGTACATAGAATAGTTCAAGTAATTCAAGAAGCTCTGGAACAAAAAAGATATTGTTCTTCTGTATTCATGGACATAGCGCAAGCTTTTGATAAGGTGTGGCATGTGGGATTAAAATACAAAATAAAGCAATACTTACCTCATGACTTCTATAGAATATTAACATCGTATTTAAATGACAGATATTTTATTATAAAGCATCAGGATGTTTATACAGATGTCCGTCCAATTAAATCGGGTATACCACAGGGTAGCGTGCTTGGCCCGATATTATATCTGCTATATTCTGCAGATTTATCTACAAGTAAACAAGTAACTGTCGCTACATTTACAGAGGGCAAGGCAGTGCTCTCAGCACACGAAGACTCCATCAAAGCGACCGAAGTTTTGCAGGAGAATATTAACAGTATTCAAGTATGGATGAAAAAATGAATTAAAGTTAATGAAGCTAAGTCTAAGCATGTTACCTTCACGATGCGAAGAGGAACATGTCCACCAATACAAATGAATAACCAGAATATACCTCAAACTGATGAAGTAAAATATTTAGGTATTCATCTCGATAAACGTCTAACATGGTGTAAACATATATGGACAAAAAGAAAGCAGTTGCGAATAAAACTGTCAAAAATGTATTGGCTCATATGCAGAAAATTAAGTTTAACGATTGAAAATAAACTACAGCTTTATAAAATGATAATAAAACCTATCTGGACGTATGGTAAACAGCTGTGGTGAACGACCAGAAACTCAAATTTGGACATTCTTCACCGGTTCCAATCTAAACTTCTAAGAATCATAGTAGATGCACCATGGTTCGTGTCAAACGATATAATTCACAGAGACCTCCAGGTTTCAACAATGGGTACCGGTCGAAACTGGATATTTTACAACTGGATTTGACGAAACAGGCTAATTCAAAACTGGATATTTTAAAATGAGATAAGGTACAAAACGAGATATGGTACAAAACTGGATATTTCAAAATAGGATATTTCGACTTGTGATTTAAACTGATGTCGCAATTTTCGAGCAAAACTGTAACTAAAAAATTGCTCTATTGAGTTTAAAAAAATTACAACTCCATCTGTTATTAGATAATAAAATGCAAGCATGTGTCTTGGATGGAAATGCGATGACGTCATTTCGTGTATTTGGCCCTTAACCAAAATATCATATAAAATAAGAATATGTAACTAATTTTTAAAACTTTGTTATAAAAGATTAACTGTCTCCTTTTAGGAACTATACATTGTAATAAAAAAGAAAACAATCGAATACCGTAGCCGCTGGGTAGTGAAAATTCAACTGTGAAAAATTTTGCTTTGTAGTAATTACAGTATATAAATGTGAAAATAATTTAACCTGAAATAAAAAAAAAAATTAAAGCAAATAAACTTTTTTGAATATTAACAAACATAAAAATAAAATTAATTGAATGTTTCCGGATTAATGTTGTTTGCCAATAACAGCTTATTGATGTCATTATAGGACAAAATACGGATTGGAGTGGCCTTTTCCTCTTTTAAAAAGTAAATTACAAACTTGCTTATCCAAAGATATTTGTAATTTATATTTTTGTTTACTATCCGGGCCTCTCTATATAGATTAAGCCTGTGCGGTGTCAAGTGATCTCTGAAGTATATTTGTCTATCTACTGGTAAATTATAACCCACCTGACTTAAGAAAATTCTTCTTTTTCTTTTTTTCCTATACTTTAATTTTAGCTTGTTTATCCTTAAATGTTACTAAGACCTTATTATCAATTCGGCCATCTCCAGGCGCTCTATTATGACGATATTTTTGTTTCATATACTGCACATGCGCAACATCTTCAATGCATTCGACACATACCCAACACTTTTTTGTAAAGTTTTTATGTGGAACTTAATTCGTGATTTGAAAACTAAGTATGAAAACTATTTAAATTGAGCAATTAAACTTAAAGCGTAGATTATAATTAAAATGTTGAAACTTTTTGTAAAGTTCAGCTTAACTTTAGATCTTTGTTGATTGCTAATCAATATTTGTTTACGAGAGATGCTCTAAATGTTTGTCAAACCTAATTTTTTGCTAAAAGAAACTAATTTGTCCAATATTATGTTAAAATGATCCAAAAACAAAATTAAATTTAATTAAAATGGCAAATATAATTGTATTAAATCAGATTCAACTTAAATATTGAGCTACTAAATGGTTAACTAATAATAAAATAAAAATTGTTCGGTTATTTAATTGCCGAAAGTGTTCAGTTTATATAAAGATACTCAAATATAACAATATCACTTTCAATATAGGCACTAATCAAACATTTAAAATTGAGCAACTAACATTAACGACTAAAAATTAGAAAATTTAAAACGTAGTTTGATATGCAATCAACATCGATTTAACCAGTAACCCATTTGATAATTTTGAGCAACTTAAAATTATTATACAATTATTTTTAATTGAGATTTACTAAATTGAGCAATTGCCATTTATTTTAACAAAGATTTCTAACCACAATTCGATCATGTATTTAAAGGTGGCTCTTATTAAATGGTTGTTCCAGTATCATCTACAGCTGATTCCAGATTATTTATCTGATCTTGCTGATTATTATTTGCTACGTTAGATGCTTTTAGGAGTTGAAGAAGTTCTTTATTTTTATCTACAATCCTTGTAGATAAAACCCTTTTGTATGGATAGTCTTTTTGTATGGATAGCAGAAATAAACTCTTGCGACTTTTTAATTTCGGCCATCATTGCCTTTATTTCGTTTAATTCTACATCGTGTTTTTGTAGCTTATCCATTATATTAGCGCTGCCCACATTGTTTCTTCGACATACGTCGGAGCAAAACCAATAGGACTCAGTAGCCTTTCTGGTGATATGCTGTCCTATAATTCCTTTGCAATGAGGATGAAAGCACAAGGTACACTAACTGCATACAAAAAGGGGTTGCTTACTTGAAATGTTTTTGCCACAATTGTTCGCCGAACATGTTAAGTTGGCTTTATATTTTGGATACTCATCCGCAAGTTCAAAATAAAACATTTTCCTAAATTCTTTCTACTAAACGCGCTATAAACATTATTAATCGATTTTTAAATGAAAATATTATAATTTTACGTATATTCAATTCGACAGTGTTGACAGTTTTAACTTAACATAATACTTATAGGCTCTGGTCTAAATAACATCTTGCCCTTTGACCTGCACGACTTGTAGAAGTTCCTTTTTGATTTCGATCCAATGAGGGTTACAGGCAAAACCCTCTTTATTACAATCCGTATTCATTGCATACTAATGCTATCTAATCATATATACATGAGAATGTATTGTAAGTAAAAAACGTGTCGAGATATGGTTTCGAAAAGAGTATAGAAAAATATCATATGCATAAAACAGCAGAATGGTTGAAAATATATATATATTTTACAATACAGACAAATAATTCCGGGAGTTATTGGTTAATCCTTGGCCGTACACTCCAATCAATCAAATGATAGAATTTATCTTTTTTAATATTATACCAGTCGAACCAGGTTCTAATATATGCAGGAGCCCTCTGAATTCACTTGTAAAGTGAGTTGACTTTGTAGGTGAGAACAACCTTCCGTTGGTTTTCAAATCAATGAGATGTCATGTATGTGTGTGAGAATTCAGAATTTACGGAACCCACAGTCGATAACGATGGCCCATCGGTGAAGAGGACTTCTCCTTGACTTTTTACTTAGTTATGTCTCAAGCTCGAGTCCGAAAGACCTGGACTAATTAATTCGGATGTTATTGAATGTGTATTTGTCCCGGAAGTAAGGAGCATTAATGTTAACACATAAACGTGAACCATTTAAAGCATTAATTATCAGTTAAGGTTGATTCAATAATTTTTAATTATCAAAACGTCAACAAATCCAATTGTTCGTTAATTACCGAAACACTATTTCAACCAATCATTTTCCAAATCTCTGACAATTAGTATAGTAAAACAAAACATTTCCTTTAATGATTTTCACGTAACAAAAAAAAAAAAAAAAAAAAAAAAAAATTGTCATTCAACATGCATCGCATCATATTATCATATAATAAACGAAAGAGATGATGTACCGAACTGTAAAACCGGAAAATATAATTGAATTGCATTTCCTTTTATGCCGCGGGAAACACAATTTTACCCAATGTAAAATGAACAAAAAAAATTTTGTTTCGGTTACGTAACTTTTGTTACAAAAAACATTCGAAAATTTACCTTAAAACATAAAATGATGTGCTCTCAATACGGCTCTAAGAAAAGGGTGTCATAAAAATGAGCATAAATTATGAGGTGGCAGAAATTAAATTTTTTTATAGTGTTTTATGTAAAAGTTTACGTCGATTGAGATAAAAAGATTATCTCCCGCCACATAAATTAAAATTTATAGCATTTTTTTCTTCTTTACTTTCGAAGAAAATTTTGACTTGACAACATTTGGCTAAAAACATTGTGAATCGTTTTATACTATGCTAGGCACATAACAACATAACGTAATATTTATTTAGTCGTCTCTTGTAATTATTACAGTCACACATAGTTAAACGTTAAAGGAAAACAGCAAACATATTTCGTGATGTCTAAAAGTTACGTGGAAAATTTGCATGCGCCGTTTAGCGTTTTTCTTCGTCGCAAGTACATAATATCGTATGTGTAAAAAAAAATGTTGTGTGCAGAAATGTTTGCATGTTAAGTAAGAATAGTATATGTGTGTGATGATGTGTGTGTGGATAGAATTTTTTTTTATAAACGTTATAATCATATGGTTGTCCGGATTGCAAGATAACGATTCATTCATAAATATTATGTAATATGTTTATGCAAATTTGTTAGCTTTTGAATGAATCTAGGAAAATACATGTGTATGATTATAGTAATAGCTTCTGTCTGAATACATGGTGATAATTACATCAATTATAACGTCTGCAGTTCGTAGTTTTAGTGTTACTAATTTTTTAATCATATACAAGTATGGGTAAAATTTGTAATATTAAATCTTTCCATTTCAGTACGAAAGTTTTTTACAATTTTCCTTTTAAACTGTCAAATTTAAAGGCTGGAGTCAAAAAAATGTATTTGAGTAAAAACAAATTTAGGCTCGATGATATTTAGGCTCGATGATATCTCTAAGAATAGGGTTTGTTGAGTGCATAAACTGTCTTAAATTTCAGTTAAATCGTGCAATTATTTCTTAGCTGCTAAGGCCAAATTGTATCCATTTTTTACTTAAATTCGAGCTGTCGCAAAATTCTTTCATTTATTAGTGGTATGTCCCGTGTGTACAGGAGGTATAAGATGGGGCGCAAAACGTTTCTTTGCGGCACTCCTGCTAAAATTGTCTTTAGATCCGAATATTCATCTTCATATTTTACACGGAAATACCTGTCGGTTATGTAAGATTTTAGGATTTCATAATATTGTTTGGGAAGATCGCGATGTAACTTGTACTCTAATCCTTTGGGCCATACACGATCAAATGCATGCGCTACATCCAAGAAGAGGCGTGAACATATCTTTTTCGTTTCTAGAGTACATTCTATAATATATGTGATTCTGTGAAATTGCGCTAGGGTCGCATGTTTTTCTCTGAATCCAATCTGATAAGCAGGTATAAGATCATTATCCTCTTTTATAGGCTTTAATCTCTTTAGAAGTAGTTTTTCAAATATTTTCGATATAGTAGGAAGTAGTGATATTGGTCTAAACGAATTTTTATCGTTACTGTTTTTGTTTGGCTTTAAAATCATGATCACTTCTGTTATCTTCCATTGAACGTATCTTAATCTAAACACAGCATCGATTATATGAAGAAGTTTGTGTATTGCTTTGGCTGGTAGTTCTTTTATAATTTGCCTAGTTATTAAATCATATCCAGGAGCTTTTTTCGGATTTAAATTTTTTATTTCTTCTTTTAACTCACGGAGCGTTACAGTTTGTATTTCAAGCTCATTTAAGCTGTGTACAAAATTAACATTTTCATTCGCAGATTGTCTGGGAAGTGGTTGAAACTTTTCTTCGAGGTGTCTCGCAAACGGGTACCGGTCGAAACTGGATATTTTACTACTGGATTTGACGAAACAGGATAATTCAAAACTGGATATTTCAATACGAGATAAGGTACAAAACGAGATAAGGTACAAAACTGGATATTTTAAAACAGGATATTTCGACATGTGATTTAAACTTAAAATGATTTTTTAGGAAAGTTATGGTATATGGCCAATTAGGAAGGAACTCAGCGAGCTCTATACCGATTAAGATTAGATTCGATATGTAAGATGAAAATGTTTAATGAAAATAAAAAAAAGTGAAGAAAAGTTATATTAAGTAGAAGAATAAAAAATAGATGAGGATAAATTTTACTGACAGTTAACTCGAGCAAGTCAATGATTATTTTAATAAGATTAGAAAAGCAGCAATTAAAAAAAAAACATTAAGTGAAGAAAAATTCTATTTCTCTCCTTAGAAATATTCAAGTATGGAAACTTACTGGCCTTATTCCAGAACTTTCCCAACAAATCATATAAAATCCCATTTTCATCCTACATATCGAATTTCATCATAATCGGTTAAGAACTCGCCGAGTTCCTTCCTAACTGGCCATATTCCAGAACTTTCCCAAAAAATCATTTTAAGTTTAAATCACATGTCAAAATATTCTGTTTTGAAATATCCAGTTTTGTGCCATATCTCGTTTCGTACCTTATCTCGTTTTGAATTATCCAATTTTGAAATATCCAGTTTTGTACCATGTCTCGTTTTGTACCTTATCTCGTATTGAAATATCCTATTTTAAAATGTCCAGTTCTGAGCGGTTCCCCTCGCAAACAGTTCCGCTTTTTTCGCTCTTTCGCTCTTATCCGCTCTTACTTCGAGTGGATAATTTGTATATCTCTAATGTTATTTGCAGGTTCGAGTTGAGTGCTCTGCCACGCTGCTTGCTGTATATTTTCAATTAGTCTGTCAATTTCTTCTTCAACGTGTATACATCTTCTTATTGGCACTTGCAGTTTGATATGTTCATTTAACAATTCACGAAAAAGGTTCCAATTGGTATTCCTGTCATGATAACAGGAGAGTGATCTGATGTAAGCTCTTTATTATTTTCCATTCGTATGTAGTTGTCAGAAATTCCTTTTGTTATAAAGAAATCTATAAGATCAGGAGTTTTGTTTAAATCTGTTGGCCAGTAGGGGCGCCATCACATTAAAAGACGCATTTTAATTTTTTCGCTGCGCTTTAAACAGTTCTCTTCCTTCAAGTGTTGTAATTCTGGACCCCAAAAAGTGTTTTTTTGCGTTGAAGTCACCGCCAATAATGAACCATCGCCCCAAAGAGTGAAAAAGTTCTTCATATTCTTCTTTTTTTAAATTATAGCGTGGTGGACAGTATATAGCTGAGATACTTCCATCTTTGTTTTTAGTTTGAATTGCGATTGTTGTCACTTGCATGAACTCAGTTTCAACCTACATTTCTTCATGGTGTTTTATATTATTTTTAATGATAATGGCTGGATGTCACACCCGCAATATTTCTGGGTATATCTTTTGGATGTTTTCTTTATTGCCAAACGTAAGCATAAAGACCGGTAGCCCCTTCTTACCAGTTCCCGCCTTCTTTTATCGCTTCCAGTTTAGTCTTTTTTGATCATATTGACAGCATCCTGAATATCTAAACCTTTATGCTGTAACTCAGCTATTATATCATTGATTTCACAGGTATGGTGTAGCCCTCTAGCCATAATCTTAATTGGTCTAGCTTGCTTATCTTCATACGTTTACCACTAAAACTAGTCAGCGTTAAGCTTCATGGTAAGTGTACGATATGTTTCTGAGTCTTTATCCGTGATATTTTTCATCAAGGCATTGATAGTAGGTAGGGTAGTCTTTGACACCAACTATATTATTAGGTGGCTGAATTATTTTCTCTGGTTTAGGATCTTTATTTCTCTGAGTAGCTACCCGATATAGATGTCCGGGTTACTTGCTCAATATTTTCTGGTTGCTTTTGGTTTTCTTTCTGCTGAGTTTTAACATTACTCGTGTTGGGTGCTGCTTGTCCAATATATTCTGGCGATAATTCTGTTTTTCTTTTCTTTTTTGGCTTGATTTTTTTCAATGCCCAAGCAGTTCCTCTTGGTGGCTCGCCTTCGTCAGTAACTTCCATATTTATTGTTACTCTTTTTTTAGGTTTTTCTGTCACGAGTGTCCACTGAGAATCACTTTCATATTTCTTATTCGGATGAATTTTTCGCTCGAGTTCTTCTTCATCTTCTTGTTTGCATGTTGACCCGCTTGAATGATGCGTTTTATGTCGTTATTTACTTTCTTTAGTAAAATAACTTCGTTATTCAACTT
The DNA here is from genome assembly GCA_963556175.1 of Tipula confusa. Taxonomy (NCBI): domain Eukaryota; kingdom Metazoa; phylum Arthropoda; class Insecta; order Diptera; family Tipulidae; genus Tipula; species Tipula confusa. The sequence continues at coordinate 37,840,653 of OY744477.1, read as the reverse complement.
TGACACCATTTCCTCTAGACTCTTCAGATTTGCATAGAGATTCCGGTTTTCACTCTAATATCTCCTATTATTATAATTATTCTTTCTAATATCTCCTATTGAATTTCCCTTGTAAAATTTACTGTTACTGCAGCCAAGTTTGACACAGCAGTAGCAGTGCTTGTTGTATTATCGGTTTCAGCTGCCAAGTGCACCACTGCTAAAACTTTGCGGTCAATTGATAACGACGACTTAGAGCCCGCTTGCAACACTCTCCAGTCGCTGGCACTGGGTCTCCATTCCCTGCACCGTACGTTTTTTCTTCCTTATCTATTTTCTCCCGGATGGATTATTTTGTTCTGGGTTTCCCACCCAGAACAAATATCATTATATACTAATGACAAAAATAAATTTGCCCATGCATTCAGTCATGCAGTCATGCATTCCAGTTACCACGTCTGGGTTATTCCATTTGAAATTAACCAATCAGGGCCTACCCTGCCGATTAGTGGTTATAATTTTGGCGTTACCCAGGATGCAGTGCGAGTACACCCGTCGCACCCCTTTATACATTATATGTAAACATTATATGTATAAGCTTTTTATTTTTGTCCTCTGTGGCGCTTTTCGACTTTTACAAACGTCAATATAATTCAGGGATGTGCGACGTCAACAAACGTCGACAATTATGGTCGACGCATTTTTGTAGAGTCAACAATAACAAGTTTTGTCGACGTGAATTGTTGACACGTCAACAAGAAATATAGAAAAATAGAACTTTTATTTGTTTCTTTTTATGTTTTTTAATATCAAAATGAAACCTCTTATTGGAAAACCCGTTATTTCTATTTTCCCTAAATTCATTCAAATCAATCAGATCGGCAGTTGTGATAAGAGAAAATCAGTCACTTGCTCAATTTAAAATAAAGGATAAAACAGACAATATCACGTTTTTCACATTTTTCGCTCAAACTTAAGAAAAATTATGGTTTAAGATATCTAATATCTATATGGATCCGTCTTATAGACACATTGCGGAAATTGACAAATGTTACTTTTTCTGGATAATTCAACAAATTCTCTTGGTTTGAGGTTGAGTATAAAATTATTTGACATTTCCTATACAGTTTGTTCCTTAATTTTCGCTCTGTTAACATTTTCAAGAACTGAACGAAACATTTTCGTTCAGTTCTTAACACTTCACTGGTCAGTAACATGTGGACTCAATCTTTTGTATTCTTACTTAAAGTTTTTGCTGAGTCGTTGGTTGGCACATTAATTGTAAAATTATGGCATCTTACTCTTGTAAAATAAAACAAAATAAAAAAATAACGCAAATTTCGGATAGAATTAGAGAGGAAAAAGCAAAAAAAAGGAAACAGAAACAAAAGAAATTATCAAAATAATTTTTTTCTTGACATTGCGTCGTTGTCGACATGAAATTGACGTCGACATAATGTTGACGCATTGTTGACGTGTCAACGTCGACAATAATTCGTGACGTGTCAACGCACATCCCTGCGAATATATATATATATATATATAGTCATGGGAACCGCTCAGAACTGTACATTTTAAAATTGGATATTTCAAAATAGGATTTGACAAAACGAGATAACGTACAAAACTGGATATTTCAAAATTGGATAATTCAAAACGAGATAAGGTACAAAACGAGATATGGTACAACACTGGATATTTCAAAACAGGATATTTCGACATGTGATTTAAACTTAAAATGATTTTTTAGGAAAGTTCTGGAATATGGCCAATTAGGGAGGCACTCAGCGAGTTCTTAACCGATTTTGATGAAATTCGATATGTAGGATGGAAATGGGATTTAAAAATGATTTTTGGGAAAGTTCTGGAATATGGCCAGTTAGGGAGGAACTCAGTTAGTTCTTAACCGATTATGGTAAAATTCGATATTTAGGATGAAAATAGGATTTAGAAATGATTTTTTGAGTAAGTTCTGGAATATGGCCAATTAGAAAGGAACTCAGCGAGTTCTTTACCGATTATGATAAAATTCTATATGTAGGATGAAAATGAGATTTAAAAATGATTTTTTGGGAAAGTTCTGGAATATGGCCAGTTAGGAAGGAACTCGGCGAGTTCTTAACCGATTATGATGAAATTCGATTTCCATTCCTACATATATAATTTCATCATAATCGGTTAAGAAATCGTCGTGTTCCTTCCTAATTGGCCATATTCCAGAACTTTCCTAAAAAATCAATTTAAGTTTAAATCACATGTTAAAATATACTGTTTTGAAATATCCAGTTTTGTGTCATATCTCGTTTTGTACCTTATCTCGTATTAAAATATCCAATTTTGAATTATCCTGTTTCGTCAAATCCAGTTTCGACCGGTACCCATTGTCAATTATACAGTTTAAACTAAATAGCACAAAATTAACTAATTTTACAACTAACGTCGCCGACAGTTAGTCTGAACACATGATATTCTCATATGCATGTCATAAACATGTATATAATTATGATTTCTAAATTTATGCATTATACTACATATTATGATTGAAATGTGTATAAACTAAAAAAAAAAATGTAAGTTTTCACAAAATAACACTTAAAAATATAGTGTTAAATTCGTTAATTAACTTTAATTATGTTTATTACCTTTCGCTCTTCTTATATATGTCTAAGATATTTTAACGGCTCTATATGGTAAAGTGGTTATGCTAATCGTATTTTATTTTTTTAATCGGTATTATCGTTCTTATTCTTTATGCTATTACATATTATTTATGTTGGATAGGTGACAATTATTATAACTATATTATATATAGATAATAAATAACCTTCACTATTTAATTAATTAATTTAATAAAGTAAATTGATTAAATTGTTGTTTAATTCTTCGGTCCGATATTGTGAACGCTACTATCATTATAGCAAAAGAAATTAATTTATCGCGAATGCTAGCTAATTGATTGTGTACGTAAATATTGGATTTCGATCGCTTGTCACAATAATCGACCATTTTATATTTGCGAGTTTTATTTCTAGTCTATCCAAATGTGCATATTTCTAGTTGATAATATCGTTAAACGACTAATCGATCGCTGTGCTATGTTTAAAACTTGATTTGTCATTCTCAAGAAATTTTAAATATTTGTTGGATCGTATTTAGTGCCGCTAGTAAAATTACCAGAAATAATTTAACAAATTCTTTAGTATTATGGTTTTAAAAAGTGATGCTCTTGTTAAACTCAATGCTAAACGTATTCTCTACGACTACAAAACGGTAAATCTACTTTATATGTCGGCTGCCAAATTCGTAAGCAATGATTATCAATTGGTCACCACTTCAATTGGTGAAGTTCAACTGTAAAGGCAGAGCGGCTCGGCTTCCTCAGATCCAAGTACCGACTTTCGGTGGAGATTCTGCTAAGCTGCTGACATTTAAAGACACTTGTGCTGCTGTTATCCATAATAACAATAAAATTTCTAATTTCGTAAAATTTATTTATCTTTTTGACAAGCTTAAGGATGATGCACGTGATACAGTGTTGGTCACATAACCTTCTGACGGTTACAACCGAGCCTGGGTTGATTTAACACAAACATATGATAAAGTGCGGATTATTGTCGATGTCCAAATTAAGGCATTATGTTCACTTTCTGTAATTAAAAAAGACAATGCACGGAAGGTACGAATACTTTCTAACGCATGTCACAATCATATTTCATCTCTAGAAACGTGTAAGCTAGAAATTTCAGGTTTAGGCGAACAAATTCTAAATCATATTATTACATAAAACTTTGACGTTAAACTGCGTGGAATGGGAAGGAAGAAAGGAAGATAAACTAACAAATGGCCTACTTGGACACAATTTAAAATTTTTTTACATCAAAATGTAAAGTGCTAGAATCAGACCGCATACTCGAATAATACTCGTGCGTTAAAAGAATCTGAAGTAATGATCTACAGACTCTATTAATGTATATTCATTCATACTTAAGCCATATAAATAAAGCTTGTAATTTCTAAGATCCTCAAATTAAGAAATAACATTCGTCAAATTTTGCAATGTTTCGTACTGAGTAAGCTGAAAATAATGAAAAGCCCCATAAATTATGTCATACACATAGTATTTATTCAGCCAATCGAATTTCGCGATATAAACTTCTCATTCGGACGTCTTGTTGCTTCAGCTGTTACTTTGATTTTGTTTTGGCAACAGGCTTAATTCAAGGTTTAACCTTTGATGGTTCGGGTAATTGAACGTATCTGAAATCACTTGTCGGCGCTGCCTGAATTTATCTGCCATTGTTGTTAAACTCCTCAAATTGAGGTGATGTGGAGTTCTTTAAATGTTTTCGAGCATTTGCTCTTGGTGGAGATGGCAGCCCTGGTTCGTTTAGACGTTGTCGCATGTTATTAATGATTCTTGTGTAATTTTTGTCTATCACTTTTTGTCTATCCTTGTAGTACTGATCTGTTGAATTCAGTGGTGGTAGGAAGTTATTGTCGTCAACAACGTAACCGTTATATAACTGCTTAAAAGGCGCTTTTCTTTTTTCAAGATAGGTTTTGGTTTTTCATCTTTCTTGTTGTTTGAGATAAGCAGCTCTATCTCTATCTCTTCTACTTTTTGATTTTGATTATATTATTATATTTTGCTATTTTGATACTTTGATATTTTGATATTTTAATATTTTAATATTTTGATATTTTTTATTTTGATATTTAGATATTTTGATATTTTAATATTTTGATATTTTGATATTTTAATATTTTGATATTTTGATATTCTGATATTCTGATATTCTGATATTCTGATATTTTAATATTTTCATATTTTCATATTTTGATATTTTGATATATTGATATATTGATATATTGATATATTGATATATTGATATATTGATATATTGATATATTGATATATTGATATATTGATATATTGATATATTGATATATTGATATATTGATATATTGATATATTGATATATTGATATATTGATATATTGATATATTGATATATTGATATATTGATATATTGATATATTGATATATTGATATATTGATATATTGATATATTGATATATTGATATATTAATATATTGATATATTGATATATTGATATACTGATATATTGATATATTGATATATTGATATATTGATATATTGATATATTGATATATTGATATATTGATATATTGATATATTGATATATTGATATATTGATATATTGATATATTGATATATTGATATATTGATATATTGATATATTGATATATTGATATATTGATATATTGATATATTGATATATTGATATATTGATATATTGATATATTGATATATTGATATATTGATATATTGATATATTGATATATTGATATATTGATATATTGATATATTGATATATTGATATATTGATATATTGATATATTGATATATTGATATATTGATATATTGATATATTGATATATTGATATATTGATATATTGATATATTGATATATTGATATATTGATATATTGATATATTGATATATTGATATATTGATATATTGATATATTGATATATTGATATATTGATATATTGATATATTGATATATTGATATATTGATATATTGATATATTGATATATTGATATATTGATATATTGATATATTGATATATTGATATATTGATATATTGATATATTGATATATTGATATATTGATATATTGATGTATTAATGTATTGGTATATTGATATATTGATATATTGATATATTGATATATTGATATATTGATATATTGATATATTGATATATTGATATATTGATATATTGATATATTGATATATTGATATATTGATATATTGATATATTGATATATTGATATATTGATATATTGATATATTGATATATTGATATATTGATATATTGATATATTGATATATTGATATATTGATATATTGATATATTGATATATTGATATATTGATATATTGATATATTAATATATTGATATATTGATATATTGATATATTGATATATTGATATATTGATATATTGATATATTGATATATTGATATATTGATATATTGATATATTGATATATTGATATATTGATATATTGATATATTGATATATTGATATATTGATATATTGATATATTGATATATTAATATATCAATATATTTTTGTATTTGTATATTAAAATTAACAACTGTACACTTAATTTTTTTTTAGCAACAATGGGATGAATAAAATAATTTGTAATTTTCAGACAAAAACTAATTCAATTTATTACAGCCATAGGCTGGAGTCCGATAAAAAATTTTTTTTAGAGAAACATTGCAGATTATAGGTGAATGGTTGCAGACTGGAGATGCTCTTAAGAGATTGTACAGAGAACAGTTCATTATAAATGTTATTGTCTTATGTTAAAAGTTTAAATATTGGTATCAGTAACCTGGTCGAGTCAGCCATAACTAACATTCCAATCCAATCTTTCGGGTTTGTTCTATGTAACACGAGTGTAAGGTGGTATTCCGGGAGTTCCTGGTCACTCCTAAGCCGTACACTTTAATCAATCAATCAACGACATATGCATGATTAAAGTGGGCTGTGTTTAGACTTCAAAACAATTTGTGATCGTTTTTAATTTACAAACGGAAAGTTAAGATGAACAGACGTAAAGCGATAGAGTCAAAATTTGATTTAATTAAATTCATAGATGATATTTTCTTTACGTCGCTAAAACTTAAAAACTTCAAAACTTTTGTATACACATATATCGGAATCGTAATTTGTAAATGTTAAAATTTACGTGTGACAGATGTAATATTGTTTTAAAACAAATTCAAGGAAATGCGATAAGACAACAGAATTGTATGCGTGGAACATCATTTAACGAGAATCTCATTTTCTTCACGTTTCACCGACAAAGAATGTTAATGATGATGTAGTGTGAAAAAATTGTATGTTTACTGAGAATTTTTTTTTTTTTTGTATAATTTACACTTTTCCACACTTTTGGTTCGTTCGTTGTACAGTAAATATTTGTGCGCACGAACTTTACGAAATTTTTTATTTTATTAACTATCTTGTCGCATTCTTTATATAAAAAAAATTACCAGGTCATCCTTATATAATTGCTTATTGGGCTAGTTTTTAGTTCCAAAACCAAGATTTTCGAAATCAAGAAACCATCGATTTTTTTTAAAGAGCAATCAATTCCAACAGTGCAGCGTTGGAAGAGACACCCTGTAAATATTTGTAAAACTATTTTTTTTGTATCATCCATCGTATACCAATTTAAACCACATAAATTCAAGACACCATAATGTCTGCTAAATAGCGGTCACTCTCACTCCCATATGTGTTAACTAAATAGTTAATTTAGTTTTAATAAATTTATGACAAAAATTATTAAATGATTTTTTAAAAAAACTTTCTTTTCTTTGCAGACATTAGAATTAGATCGTGAAGGCTTAACCAAATTAAAAAAGGCAGTTAAAGCAATACACAATTCAGGAAATTGTAAGTATTTTGTGTACGCTTGTAATTTAATTAAGGATGGTTTTTGGTTGCCTATCTTATATCTTGGTGTATACGATAAGCGGACGGATAAGACTTTCAAGGAAGGGAATATATTATTTCAAAGAAATTATAAAATATTTTTTTTAGGTTATGTATTTTTTTTTTTTGCGTAATGATGATGATATATATAATAATTAGGATGTTATCATTATTCTTGATCTCGTTCTTAAATGTATTCAAGTATATAAGACATATTGTGGATAACAGATGGGGGTCGAAGTTTTTAACACCACCAAAGTCATGCGTGTTTGTGAGGGAATGAGTTGTGTGAGAATTAATTGTTTTGGGTTTAAACAATTACGATTTTCAACCTTAGATAAATTATATTGAGAAGCATGAGGGATTCAAGATAAATTTTATGGTGGTGTATTAAGATTTGGTTTAGCTGACGTAGATTAATATTTGGTGTCGACTTTAAGATAGGATTATATGGAAAATTAATGGAGAAAGTCATTTCTGTCAAACTAATACCATATTTTCTTAATACAAACGAGATTATCAGACTTAGAACACTGAAAATTTTTGTGGAACTTGTTTACAGTTTTAGAGAGTTTTTGGAACATGGATTTAGTTCCCATTATTCTAAGTAGTTTACACTTTTTTAGCTTAAAAATATTTTTTAAATAGACTTTTGGTATTTGACTTTTAGCAATACAAAAATGTTAGTACCAATATTACTAGTATTACAAACTGTGGAACCTAAATATTTACTTCTAATTGTGTAAATTACACAAATTGTAAGTTAAAATTGGTTGAGTAATCGACAGAAATGTCTTAAAACGCGAGTCCTTCTAACTAGTCGCAGAAGTGCAGGACAAGATATGGGAGACGGAAACTAGAAGTCAATTACCAGAATCTTACGATAAAATCTTTGCGGATTAAGAAAATGCCGGAGGTCATACTATTCACTATCGTTAGCAGACACACTATCGTAAACCACAGAAAACGACGATAAAACAAACAAAATTGTGATATCAGCCAACAAAAATCAAAAACAAATAAAAAAAGCGACAACAGCTGATAAAAATGAAATCCAAGAAGAAACGGCCGAAAAGTGAAAATACACTTTAAACCCTGAAATCGCATCCTGAAATTCGTGCTACTCGTAAAATGATGTCTCCTCGATATCAATTGGGGAGTAAAGTCAGACTGAACTGCAAGTTTTTGCAAAGCTATAGAGTTAACTTTAAAATCTCTGATCGTGGAAACAACTTGGCAAGGCTGGATGGAAAATATAACATGCACATACAATGAGGATTTAGTTGTAATAGAAAATAAAAACACGAGCTCAATAATCGGTGTTTGTGGCAAAAGCATACCACGGAAAGGTAAGTTTACCATACAAAGGGAAATTACATTTTTCATACATTAGTTTAAAGCCAAAAAGTCAGGCAATAACCCCTTACCCACAAAATTACAAAAACCAAAAATTATGAAATAAAACACGTAATAGTGGTCCGATTTTGATGAGTGATACTTTAATTTAATGCTCTCGATATCAGCATAAATACTACATTGAAATATGCATACATTTTCATAAATTATTTTGAAGCACAAAATCAGGCAAGGAGTTAATTACGAACGCAATAACGTCATTAAAAAACTGGTTAAGCACCCGGTCTAGATAATATCGAGGTCGAAGTGATACAAAGAGCATGGCCTAAAAACGGCCTAGTGTCACACACTACCTGAACGAGTGTCTAAAAAGAGGTGCTCTTCTGAAAGCTTGAAAACCGGCAAAGTAATTATCAATAGAAGCAAGGTGAAAGAGACCCTACCGACCAAAATCATATAGGCCAATCTCAAAATGGTCATTATGGCAATAAAGTTGGAACAATTTGATGCATGGACGGAAAACGTTTAGTTTCCTTCCAAACATTGAAAAAAAGTTGAATAGACGGCTTGAGCTTAGTATATCATTAACTCAGATGTTAACGAAACATGGAAAAATAGCATCATACCTGGCTTATCCATTTAAGCGAAACGAGCAGCTGTGAGTGTAGCCATGAAAATGAAACCATGGACTATTTGCTTTACAGCTGCATTCTGGCGAAGACGACAGAAACCAACTAATGATGGAGCTGAATGCAAATTGGCAAGGCAACAGACTAACTTTTAAGATGTCTAATAATTTAATAACTAAAAAATCTATAAAATGTATATAATTCATATTTTGCTTGATAAATTGTTAGTTCAAATTAAGTTTTGCTCAATATGAAATGCAAATTAATTTATACATTTAATATTGTCAAAGTAGCTCAATTTCCAACAATATTGAAATTAAACCCAGCTAGAAAGATATGAGCAAAAAATTAAAAATATTATAATTATTATATAAATTTACTTTCAAGAAGTATTTGCTCATTTTGGTAAGTTTAGAAAAAAGTTGCTCAATATTTTTTAATTGAGCAATAATTAATATTAAACGATTTCATTTAAAACAATTAAAATAAAGATAGTAGATAATTTAATTGTATTAAAATTTAATTTGAAAAGTGTGTTGCTCAATTTATTCCCGTAGTTTTGGTGTAATGTTTTCGGTATGTTAAGGTAATTCTAAAAATGATGAGCTATCTTTATTTAATAAAGTTAGCTAAAAATATTTAAGTAAATACTTCCACTCGACGACCTTCATTTGTAATATGATTCAAGCAATAAAATTAAAAGATAAAAATTCGTGTAGTACAAATATTGCAAGTAATCTTATAGGGCAGTAATTTCCGGCGAAACAATCATCAATATATACAAAAAAAAATACAGATAACTTTGTTTGTTACTTGAATCATTGCCACTATCAAAAATACGAACAGACAATCTCTTAGCTCATTTCAACTATATAATTTATGTTTATGGTAACACTTTCAAATTATAATTTCATTATAATATCACTTTTTTAAAATTCGATCTGTACAAATTTTCGTGTATACATACTTATAATTACTATCGATTCAAGTCATTAGTTTTAACCAAAATTAAATTTTCATTTCAAAACTGTAAGCGCGAAGTAGACATTAGACGATGCGGTGCGCGCACGAGCGAAAGAGTCAGTTAGTTACCACACTATTTCGTGTTTGTGTGTGTATATATACAAAAAAAATATAGTGTAGTAGTTTCAAGTTCAAGCTTACAATATATATGTATATATAATTATAACTATTTTTTATTAGTATAATTAAATTTTAAAACTACTGCTATTACTATCGAACGAACTTTCTCTTGTCTTCAATTTATTTAATCTTTAAACTTTATGGTTTATTTTTTGTATTGTCTTAATTTGCTAAGACGATGTAGTTTGATTAAGAAAAAAGTGTTTTGGTATTTTGAAATTATTTAGTGATGACGTTCACCTGATCCCAAATTAAACTCGAGTTTTATTATAATTAACAAAACAACTATATTTTTGCTCTATTCTGTTTTTAGTGTCAGTTTTAATAACTATCAGCTTAAACTACTTTATTCGTTGATAAAGCCTTCTTTACATTACTTCAGGCCAGTCCGTTTTTGTTTGTATGCTCTCCCGAGCTGCTTCCTTACTTAAGGAAATCTATCCAGGTCCACCTTTTTCTCTCTCAGAATCCCTTCAACGAACTGTGACACGGGAACCCACCGATCCAGTCGTGACTCGACTTCCAGTCCTGCTCTTCGATCCTCCCATGCGTGACACGTAAAGAATGTTGCTCCACGTCATCAATGCTTCCTGGGCAGTACAGGCATTCTGCCGACGTCACCTTCTGTATTCTAAACAGATATGATTCACAAGTATCCGTGGCCACTCAGGAACTGGGTCATGTAGAATCCGACCTCTCCATGCATCCTTTCAATCCAAGGGCCAACCTGCCCTATAAGCTTCCTGCCATATTTCTAGAGTTCGACATCTTTCTTCGAGGCTCGCTGTTTTTCGCCCGATCTCCAACTTTCTAGTATATATAGCCTTCCGTTCCTTTACCAGCATATGAATGGGAATACACTCAGATATAACCAGTATGGTCGCTTCCGATACGGTTCGATAGGCCGAAGCAACTCGCAGAGCACTCCGCCTTTGTACCTGTGACAGATGCTTCCGGTACATCTCCTTCTCCAGGGAGTCAGCCCAAATCTCTGCTCCATACAGGGGGATAGATTGGACCGCTGACATCAAAAGACTACGCTTGCCCGCTTTCGGGCCACCAACATTTGCCATAAGGCGGCTTAGTGCCGTTACATCTTTCGAAGACTTGTCTGCTGTCTTCTTGATCTGTTCAAAAAAGGTCATTTTTGAATCAATCACTAAACCTAGGTATTTGGCTGTTGGTTTCGTTTTGACCACTTCATCGCTAATCCACATTGGTAACGAAGATTGTATCCTTTTTTTTTGTAAGGATTACTATTTCCGTTTTTTTGCAGCGCTATTGATAACCCATGTTCCGACATCCAGCCAATCACGGTTCTTATCACTTGGTTGAGTTTAAATTGAACCTGCTTTGTGTCCCGGGCAGCAATGAGCGCAGCGATATCATCCGCGTAGCCAATTAAATGAGTCTCATCAGACATTTCAGCTCGTAGTAAACTGTCATAGGAGGCATTCCAGAGATCAGGTCCTAAGACAGATCCCTGTTCCACTCCGGCTGTGACTACTATCTTTCGCTTCTCCCCCTCGGTATCGTATATCAAGGTTGGATTTCTCAGGTAATCGTGCAGTATCCTCATCAGGTACTCCGGTACCCGAAACGACTGCTCCACTGCGCCAAGCATATCAGCCCAACTCGCGGAATTAAATGCGTTCTTCACGTCGAGTGTTACTAATAAGACAATAACTTGCTTTGAAAAGTGGTTATATTGCTTTGCGCATTTCCAATGAGAACTAAAAATGCTCGCTGCCAGGCACGAATTATACATCCTGAGCAGTAAACTAGGATCTTGTCGGTAAACCATCTTCAGTACCACATTGGGTATTCCATCTGATCCAGGGGCTTTCCGTTTTTTGTCGATAGGACAGCTGCTTCCAGTTCCTCTTCTGAAAAAAGAGGTATTTCTTCCTGCAGTCTAAACTCAGTTGCGGCTCGCTCCAGATTGCTTGGAAAAAGAGTTGCTACAATTGTTTCCATTATGTGCAAGTCCATAACACTTGTTGGTTTCTGGGCTCCGAGCTTCTTAGTAACGATTTTGTATCTTAACCCCCACGGGTCTCGGTCTATATCCTCTACTAGTGTTCTCCAGCAACTTCCTTTACTACGTTTGATCGCTCGTCCTAGTTCCTTTTTTGCGGCCCTATATTCTGAATGCCGAGGTGATGAGACACATGGCAGAAGCTACCAGAGCCTCAGTGGCAGGTCTTCCATCTCCATATAATGTCTCCGGTAATTGCGTGCCCTTAGCAAGTTTTCTTTCAAACCGCTCAACATTAATTCTCAGCAAATTCCACCTGAGGAGTTTTTCATACGATCGGGATTGTCGTAGATCACCAATCTGAAAAGGTAATATACTGATGATCACTCGCAGTAAAATCTTCCAGCACTCTCCATCCCTGAATGAGTGGTACAAGTCCCTCAGATGCAAGAGTAATATCTGGTATAGTTTCGGTGTATTCTGGTCTGCGAAATGTCGTAGTCGACCAAGAGTTTAGCACCAAGAGCCCTATTCTTGCAGCCGTTTCCAAAATCAGTCTTCCTCTGGAATCTGTATGTGGCATCCCCCACTCGAGAGCTCTCGCGTTTAGATCCCCGGCTACAACTACCGAACCAGTCACATGTAAAATTTCATCCTCTAAGGCGCCAAGTTTATTTCTGAAGTCAGCAATAACCTCGTTTGGAGTAAAATAGCAGCTGAAGTAGGTTACACTTTGGCTTTTCACCCATACAAAACCCCTGCCTGCCCCATGACTTTCGACATGGACTTCTGTGTTGGGTATCCAAATTGCCGCCGTGCCTAGTAAATCGGAATACCAGCAAGTTGACTCCTTGTTTCTATACTGCTCACTTAGAATGGGCAGCTCGGCCCATTTTTCTACTGCCAGCTGATGCAAAAAATGGTCAGCAGTCTTGCTCCTGTGCATATTACCTTGGAAGATATGTATTATATTCGGTTCCTGGCCACCTGCAGTGACTCCCGGTGCATTTGGCACTTGCCAGATCCTGGAAAATGAGTAAGCTTGGCCTGCTCAATCCCCTTTTCCATGCACAGCATACAACTTTCCGCAGCAGTACACACTCTTGCTTTGTGACCGGCCCCGAAACACTTATAGCACAGCTTGCTTCGGTCTAACCCTTAGCAGTCCTTGGCCATTGACCATACCCAGGGCACCTAAAAGGTAGTCCGCCGGACTCGAGACAGGTCTTTTCTGCCTTCCTGCTGTGTTGAGGGTATCGGGAGCTTGCTGCAATCCTGTATTATAAGGAAGTTGGATTTCGGGCTTCCTTCGGTTAGATACACCATATGCAATGGCGCCAATAACATCTTCCAGTTCAACCAGACCGATCTTAATGTCATTAAATATATTTTGTCTATTTGTCGCAGCCTTCATCTTGCTGATGATGCTCTTGCACCTCTTCAGAAATTCCTCCATACCTATACTCTTCTCCAGAATAAGTTGTCGATCCGGAGAAGTGTGCATTCCAGGCGTTGGGTTCACATCCATCCGGCCGTCATTCTTATTGGTCCCTCCACTCCCATTTAGGCTGATCAGTAGAGTATCATTCTCACTCTCCTTATCCCCTGGAGTTTCTCCCGTATTATTAGGTGGGGGAGTCCTGTGTACCTTTTCTTTTCTTTGAAACACGTTTTTTTCAGAACTCATCAGGTTCACCAGGCACACTGCTAGGAGACGCATTTTCATAGCCTGCTGGCTGTTGTGATGCTATTAGAAAAGCATGATTCTCATTTCTATTTAAATTTTTGTTTTTATCCATATCTGTTCCCACGAGTAGCACAAGAAATATCGGTAACCTATGACAGAGCTCTGCATTATCATAGAAAGGCTACGGGTCTGTCGCCAAAGTCAGAGTTTGACATACGACTAAGCACTCCCTTAGCAATGCAGACATCGGCGTATGTAGCGCCACCTTAGCTTAGGTTTGTTAGATTTTTGGTCCACCCCGAGTATTTCCCCGGTACCTGCCATATCTGGCGGGCTTTTCCCTATCCATCACCTGGGGAGGTACCCGATGGGGAGAACAAGCAAACCCTACACGGGAATAATATAATAATATAATAATATAATAATATAATAATATAATAATATAATAATATAATAATATAATAATATAATAATATAATAATATAATAATATAATAATATAATAATATAATAATATAATAATATAATAATATAATAATATAATAATATAATAATATAATAATATAATAATATAATAATATAATAATATAATAATATAATAATATAATAATATAATAATATAATAATATAATAATATAATAATATAATAATATAATAATATAATAATATAATAATATAATAATATAATAATATAATAATATAATAATATAATAATATAATAATATAATAATATAATAATATAATAATATAATAATATAATAATATAATAATATAATAATATAATAATATAATAATATAATAATATAATAATATAATAATATAATAATATAATAATATAATAATATAATAATATAATAATATAATAATATAATAATATAATAATATAATAATATAATAATATAATAATATAATAATATAATAATATAATAATATAATAATATAATAATATAATAATATAATAATATAATAATATAATAATATAATAATATAATAATATAATAATATAATAATATAATAATATAATAATATAATAATATAATAATATAATAATATAATAATATAATAATATAATAATATAATAATATAATAATATAATAATATAATAATATAATAATATAATAATATAATAATATAATAATATAATAATATAATAATATAATAATATAATAATATAATAATATAATAATATAATAATATAATAATATAATAATATAATAATATAATAATATAATAATATAATAATATAATAATATAATAATATAATAATATAATAATATAATAATATAATAATATAATAATATAATAATATAATAATATAATAATATAATAATATAATAATATAATAATATAATAATATAATAATATAATAATATAATAATATAATAATATAATAATATAATAATATAATAATATAATAATATAATAATATAATAATATAATAATATAATAATATAATAATATAATAATATAATAATATAATAATATAATAATATAATAATATAATAATATAATAATATAATAATATAATAATATAATAATATAATAATATAATAATATAATAATATAATAATATAATAATATAATAATATAATAATATAATAATATAATAATATAATAATATAATAATATAATAATATAATAATATAATAATATAATAATATAATAATATAATAATATAATAATATAATAATATAATAATATAATAATATAATAATATAATAATATAATAATATAATAATATAATAATATAATAATATAATAATATAATAATATAATAATATAATAATATAATAATATAATAATATAATAATATAATAATATAATAATATAATAATATAATAATATAATAATATAATAATATAATAATATAATAATATAATAATATAATAATATAATAATATAATAATATAATAATATAATAATATAATA
Organism: Tipula confusa; assembly: GCA_963556175.1. Classification (NCBI taxonomy): domain Eukaryota; kingdom Metazoa; phylum Arthropoda; class Insecta; order Diptera; family Tipulidae; genus Tipula; species Tipula confusa. Next base: position 37,824,412 of record OY744477.1, on the reverse strand, counting down.
ATATAATAATATAATAATATAATAATATAATAATATAATAATATAATAATATAATAATATAATAATATAATAATATAATAATATAATAATATAATAATATAATAATATAATAATATAATAATATAATAATATAATAATATAATAATATAATAATATAATAATATAATAATATAATAATATAATAATATAATAATATAATAATATAATAATATAATAATATAATAATATAATAATATAATAATATAATAATATAATAATATAATAATATAATAATATAATAATATAATAATATAATAATATAATAATATAATAATATAATAATATAATAATATAATAATATAATAATATAATAATATAATAATATAATAATATAATAATATAATAATATAATAATATAATAATATAATAATATAATAATATAATAATATAATAATATAATAATATAATAATATAATAATATAATAATATAATAATATAATAATATAATAATATAATAATATAATAATATAATAATATAATAATATAATAATATAATAATATAATAATATAATAATATAATAATATAATAATATAATAATATAATAATATAATAATATAATAATATAATAATATAATAATATAATAATATAATAATATAATAATATAATAATATAATAATATAATAATATAATAATATAATAATATAATAATATAATAATATAATAATATAATAATATAATAATATAATAATATAATAATATAATAATATAATAATATAATAATATAATAATATAATAATATAATAATATAATAATATAATAATATAATAATATAATAATATAATAATATAATAATATAATAATATAATAATATAATAATATAATAATATAATAATATAATAATATAATAATATAATAATATAATAATATAATAATATAATAATATAATAATATAATAATATAATAATATAATAATATAATAATATAATAATATAATAATATAATAATATAATAATATAATAATATAATAATATAATAATATAATAATATAATAATATAATAATATAATAATATAATAATATAATAATATAATAATATAATAATATAATAATATAATAATATAATAATATAATAATATAATAATATAATAATATAATAATATAATAATATAATAATATAATAATATAATAATATAATAATATAATAATATAATAATATAATAATATAATAATATAATAATATAATAATATAATAATATAATAATATAATAATATAATAATATAATAATATAATAATATAATAATATAATAATATAATAATATAATAATATAATAATATAATAATATAATAATATAATAATATAATAATATAATAATATAATAATATAATAATATAATAATATAATAATATAATAATATAATAATATAATAATATAATAATATAATAATATAATAATATAATAATATAATAATATAATAATATAATAATATAATAATATAATAATATAATAATATAATAATATAATAATATAATAATATAATAATATAATAATATAATAATATAATAATATAATAATATAATAATATAATAATATAATAATATAATAATATAATAATATAATAATATAATAATATAATAATATAATAATATAATAATATAATAATATAATAATATAATAATATAATAATATAATAATATAATAATATAATAATATAATAATATAATAATATAATAATATAATAATATAATAATATAATAATATAATAATATAATAATATAATAATATAATAATATAATAATATAATAATATAATAATATAATAATATAATAATATAATAATATAATAATATAATAATATAATAATATAATAATATAATAATATAATAATATAATAATATAATAATATAATAATATAATAATATAATAATATAATAATATAATAATATAATAATATAATAATATAATAATATAATAATATAATAATATAATAATATAATAATATAATAATATAATAATATAATAATATAATAATGTAATAATATAATAATATAATAATATAATAATATAATAATATAATAATATAATAATGTAATAATATAATAATATAATAATATAATAATATAATAATATAATAATATAATAATATAATAATATAATAATATAATAATATAATAATATAATAATATAATAATATAATAATATAATAATATAATAATATAATAATATAATAATATAATAATATAATAATATAATAATATAATAATATAATAATATAATAATATAATAATATAATAATATAATAATATAATAATATAATAATATAATAATATAATAATATAATAATATAATAATATAATAATATAATAATATAATAATATAATAATATAATAATATAATAATATAATAATATAATAATATAATAATATAATAATATAATAATATAATAATATAATAATATAATAATATAATAATATAATAATATAATAATATAATAATATAATAATATAATAATATAATAATATAATAATATAATAATATAATAATATAATAATATAATAATATAATAATATAATAATATAATAATATAATAATATAATAATATAATAATATTATAATATAATAATATTATAATATTATAATATTATAATATTATAATATTATAATATTATAATATAATAATATAATAATATAATAATATAATAATATAATAATATAATAATATAATAATATAATAATATAATAATATAATAATATAATAATATAATAATATAATAATATAATAATATAATAATATAATAATATAATAATATAATAATATAATAATATATTAATATAATAATATAATAATATAATAATATAATAATATAATAATATAATAATATAATAAAATAATAAAATAATAATATAATAATATAACCATATAATAATATTATAATATTATAATATTATAATATTATAATATTATAATAATATAATATAAAAAACAGTTGAACAGACAAAATAAGTATACGAAATAAGAAGATGTGATTCTAGGAATATATTGATTCCCCCACGTATATCAACACGAACAAACGAATTACTTGGGATGGGATAATAAATTTTAGTCGATACATGTTTTAACTTTTAAAACGAAATATAATTCATTGACGATTGATTGGTAACGTGCTATGCATTTAGTCGAAAGACAAAACAAAGTGATAGTTACTTACGTTAACAAAAATAACTTAATTTTCGCTGAGTTTACGACATTTTAATTATTTATCAATATTAATCGAGCACTTGACGGTTTATTTATAGTACTCGACATGACTTAATTTTTATCTTTCATGTTGGATAGGTGCTGGGACTTTGTGTACATACACGTATATACAAATATATATTTTAGTACTGTCCTGATTAGAAAGAATAAAAAGTTAAGTTTTATTGATTAAAATAAAATATCAGTAGTTAAATAGTCATTATCGCGAATTTAATGCGATAAAAGCGGTTGTTTGTGTAGTGATTTTTGTATAGTAATTTGGTTATATGTGGTATCAAGTTTTATACATAAATTGTATGTTTATATAAGATTTTTATTCGGTATAAGATGTTTACTTTAAATTGATATTTTTCAAAATAAAACATTGTATTCTTATTAGAGATTGAAGTTGTTTAGAAAGTACTATAATGGAATCTATATCGAATGGCCACTGAGTATATCGTACACATACTCATACTATGTATATACACAAAAATTCGTATTAAACTCGAACATCTTTTACGTGATATAGTCCAAACATAATAAGCAACTTGACCTGCTTTAGAAACAATAATCTCTGGTACAAATTGCTACGGTAATTTTGCCGAAAATATATTCAAAAAGATCTAACATGAATAACTTTTTGTCTAATTTTAAAATGGCGGAAAACTTAAACTTATAAGTAAGTGCGTATTTCCATTTTTCGACCGAGGGTACGTATCCAAGAAATCTATATAAAGATATTAGAACGGATGGTTGGAAGGCCCATATTTCGCTTCGTAATGAAAGTACTAGCTTTACTAATTTTGTAAATTTAACAAGCGTTGTCTATTTGACAGTTGTGTTGTTATGATAGAAGATTTTGTATTTATTGAATCGTTTTTACGTCTAAGTCATCTTTAAAGCAGCATCGGCTTTATCTTCGTTTAGAAAGGTATCAATTAACTCGCAATATACTCGAGACAACGCATCATCAAATTTATTATCTTCACTCTTCTTTTACCCTATTTCAATGTCAAAAGCTTGTAGCTTGAGACCCCATCTTGCGAGTTTTCCAAAAGGATTCCGTTCGAAATCTCTTAACACTTTGAATGATAGCGAAAGGTTGTAGCTTCTTTGTGAAAAATAGGCAATCGGTCGATCTGCTCCATTCTCATCGAATTGAAATAATACTCCACCGATCCCAAAACTGCTGGCCTGACGTCACACCGAATGACGAAAGGCTTAGAAAAATTAGGTTTGACTAATACTGGGCTGAAGCCATTGCTGATTTTAATGTTTGAAAAGATTCGACAGTTGCCTCGTTTATCTTTTTACCTTTATTAAGGAGATCCGTAATTGGATTGAAATCTACGATACAATTCACACAGTCCCAAAAATCTTCGAATTGGGTTTTAGGTTTCTTTGGTACCGTATATTCTAAAAAATTGCTTCCTCTACATTAAATGTTAGACTTGCTTCCAAAACCTAATGACATGTTCGTAAATTGTTCCGATTAATTCTCATAAGGTAATTATTTTCAATAACCAATTCTGATCTGACTATAGAGTATGGTTTAAAATTTATTTCTGAATAGTGATTAGACCAACCTGACTTGCAACATTTTACGACTTTGGACAAATTAGGCTCCTTTTCTGTTTTAATCGCAATATTCTGAAATTTTAAGGGCTTCATAAACAACGTAACACTGTTTAATAGATTGCAAAAACTATCATCAATTTCAGATACGTCATTTCGTGGTAATCGCGAAAGTGAATCAGCGTATCCCATGTGAGAACCTTTACTATCTAAACAATGTCTTACTGATATGCTGATAGAATAATTGCCCACCTTTGCAACCTGTAGCATGCAAACACCAGCAGACACTTTAAGAGTTAAAATGTCTCGCAAGGTTTGATGATCTGTGACCAATGTAAATTTTTGTCCATATAAATATTTATGGAATCGCCTGACTGCAAAAATTTGTAAGCAAAAACTACTGCTAATGCGTCTTTTTGAAATTTAGCATATTTTTGTTCCGCTTTACTCAATAAAAAGTACGATGCGAAAGAACAGCTCCTACTCAAATCCGTTGTCATGTATGGGTGTAAGAGTTGGCCACTGACGGTTGAGTATGAAAGATGGACTCCAATGCCATTCATAAGAAGAATCATATTCTTAATAAATTACTACAAATGAGACAACGACGACACTTACCGAGTTTTATTCAACCACGAGATTAGGAAATTAATGAAAATTCCTGATGTCGTTCATGAAATCAAAAAAATCGAGTACACTGGCTAGTTACGTTCCGCGAGCCGATTTTAAATGGGTGGTGCAGCGATCTCTGAGAGGAGAGCCACCATTTGGCAGGCGCAAAGGTCACTATCTACGACGATGGCTCCTCGGGGTAGAGAACTACTTGTCTTCCTGGGGTTGCCTAGAACTATACAAAGAACAAGCATGGGATCGAATCCGATGCAGTTAGAATGTTGATGCGGTACGAGCCAAAAATGGCCTGTAAAAACCGATTAGTTATATTACAAAAAAAATATTGTTTATTTAATTTATTATTGTGTAATTTTGTTATAAAGGGTGGGCCATCTATCTGTTTAAATTTGAACCACCGGTTATTTTGAATCTGGCAATACTTATGTCACAAAATTTAGTATATTATCTCCACTGAACGAAATGAATCGATTTACGCTTGAGCAACGTTGGGATTTATTGGAAATTTATTTCCAAAACAAAGACAATTGGTCGAAAATTGCACGAAAATGTCGTGCAAAGTTTGATCGCAGAGAAGGACCAACAGTTCCCGGTATACGCAAGTTTATTGTTAAAGTTCGTGAAACTGGTTTCAATGTTGATGCGCCAAGACGTGAGCGTGCTGAGAGTGTGCTGAGAGTGTGTTGCAACATCAACTCGTCATCGTTCCCAAGAATTGAATATTCCACGCACCAGTTTACGTCGAATTTTGCGATAAGACCTCTGTATGACGCCTTACAAAGTTCAATTGGTTCAAGAGTTGAAGCCGCATGACCATCCACTTCGTTTTCACTTCGCTAGATGGGCCAACCAGAAACTGCACGATGATGTCGATTTTGCCAAAAAAATCGTCTTTTCGGATGACGCTAATTTTCATATTGGTGGGTACGTTAATAAGCAAAATTGTCTTATTTGGGTTTAGAAAACCCACATGTGGTCTTACAGAAGCGAATGCACCCATTACGAGTGACTGGTTGATGCGGCTTGTGCAGCGGAAGCATCATTGGCCCATGTTTCTAAAATGACGGCGCAATCATCACCTTAAATGAAGACACCTATCGCACCATGATAACCGATTTTTTGCGCCCGCTCTTGATGTTATTGACGTGGACGATGTTTGGTTTCAACAGGATGATGCAACTTGCCACACATCTCATGCCACAATCGATTTATTGCGTCAAACGTTTGATGGTCGTTTAATAAGCCGAAATGGTGATGTCAATTGGCCGGCAAGAAGCTGCGATTTAACACCATTGGGCTATTTTCTGTAGGGCGCCGTTAACGACAAGTGTTATGCCGACAAACCAGAGACAATTGAGCATTTGAAGGCCAACATGCGTGATGCCATCGCCGAGATACGACCCCATACACTCGAAAAAGTGCTCGAAAAGCGCTCGAAAGTACTCGAAAATGCGAAAAATCTCTAACCGGAACAATTGTACTTCACAACAAAAAAATAAATTTGGCAAAATTTCAAACCGTTTTTGTTTTATTGCATTTTTAAATTTAAACTTTTAAATGGCCAACCCGTTATTAAACGTGTAGATGTAAATTAAATTAAAGAATGGCAGCGAATAAGTCTGAAATAAGTTTCGTATCGGATTCACCCTAAGCAATCAATTGCCACCAAAGTGACATTTGAGGAAACTAATTATAATATTTTTAATATTAAATTCTTCAAATAAACGTAATGGTTAATCAAGCGACAAACGTTTAATTAAATAAAGCAGTTGGTAACAATATAATTAGGTTCCACAAATTTATGATAGGAATATGATTTGTGGTCCATAATATTCTTAATAAAAGAATTTTAAAAGTACAATATGTTCCCCAGTAAATAAATTATTTATGATCAGCCATTCATCAGAAGAAACTACTAATAAAAAAATTAATATTTATAAATATATGTTCCACATAATTATGGCTGACTATAAACTGATTGCCATAAAAGATTCCACACCAAAATCTTATTGTAAATCAATATTATTTAATATAATGTGTTTTGTTCTTAAAAGTTGTGACTGCAGCGATAACTTCTAAATTTTAAACTAGAAGTCAGATTATGTTCCACACTAAATAATTATTTGAAATAATCGAATAAGATAGGTAATATAAACTAAATAATCCTAAAGTTTACAAATGTTAAACATCAAAATTTGTTCAGTAACAAATGTACCTAAAAAACGTTAATATTTGCTCCAAAGACCAGAAAATGATGCTAAGTAAAAAAAAATGATAAAAGATAATAAATTGAAGAATTCGAACTGCACATAAACATGAAGTAAGAGAAAAAAAAAATTGGAGGACCGTCAATGACTTGGAGACGAACCGGTTAACCGGTAAATTTCTGAAAGTAGTCATCAACTTCCACTCTAAAATTAGGTGAAACAGTTGAAATTTCCCTAAACGATAAAGATTAACTCCATAGTTTTTTTTTTTTTTTGTTTCTGAACTCTGCAATTTGTTCTGGGGCCGAAGCTCTCCCAAATCTTTTGCAGTTAATTTTTAACGTCCTACCTTACGCCGTCACCCGCCAAATTGAGGACGCACGAATACAGGTTCGATTTTAAATCCATCTGCACATTGCATTGCTCCAGCCAGCCTGCACTGACGTGGACGATGGTTCGGCCCATGGACTTTGCACTCCAACCTCCATAGTTACCCTGATTTGTTCCTAATTCCCTGAAAATATTGTGAAAAAACACATAGTCTAGATTCTAGAATATAAAACAGTTTATTTCTCTTTAAGAATAGTTGCAAAATTACAACGACACGAAAATAAAAAACGACGAAGTTATTTACGTTTTAACATCGTTAAAATTCCTGCAGGTCTAATAATTCAACTAAACGAAAATTAATTTAGCGCAATTCATTTCGCCCCTTTTCCAAACATTACACTGTACGCATCGGACGGACTTCGTTCTATATATAAACGTACATATATAGGTGGAAAACGAGATGATGATGAAAAAAAACACACATTAAAATAGAAGGAAGAAAAATACAAAAATGACAGGAATTTTCTTGTTTTTCCTACTTCGCATTTATTACACATACTTTTCCATCATCATTTTTTGTGGTGATCTAATTTTAGCCACGAAAATATTTTTTTTAACACCATCATCATTAATTCCATTCATATTCGCATATCCATTTTCTTACGAATTTTTTTTTTTTTTTTTTTTTTTTTTTATTTGAAAACATTAATAAATTATAAGAGATTGAAAATTTTTTTAGATTTATGATTTTCCTTGTGGAATAAATTTTAATTATTTTATTCTAAAAAGGATATTACATTTAAAAATATTAAATTTTGACAGCAAGCTCCGTTTACAATCAAATATGCTTCCGGGCACTAATTTTTTTATAGTAATATGATTATCTATTTTAAGGGATAATTACATGCATGATTTAAAAAAAAAATTAAGACGATTTCCTTTTGACTAAACTGTTGCATGTAATTGATTAGTTAATTAATAAACCAATAGTAGCGTTGGTAGTAAGTCGCATTATATAGTTATCTGTATTCACGCGCCCACTGAAGTAAACCAAATCAAAGATTAAAACTTAATTTACAACAATTTAGATGTGGATGTATTTTCTCATAAAAAATTATTTTATTTTTCATTATATGTTAAAAAATAATTAATAGTTGAATGTGGAACATATTTCGTTAATATTAACTCTTATTCCAGGAAAAAAATGTTTTATGTAAAATTCAGATTTGAATTTCCTATATTCTTATGGTTATCGGTCTGTTGGAACTAAATTTTACAGTTTTTGTGGAACCTAATTTTTAATTATGTTTGTTGTGGAACATAATTAAATGGTATGAAAATGGTGTCCCAAAATTCAGGTTTGTATTTCCAATACTCTGATGTTTATCGACCTGTTGGAACTAATTTTTCAAATTTTTTGTGGAATCTAATTTTAATGATGTTTCTTGTTAACATAATTAAATCGTATAAAACTGATATGAAGAAAATCCTCAAGTCAGGTTTGAATTTCCGATACTCTGATGGTTATCTGCCTGTTGAAACTAAACTTTATTGTTTTTGTGAAACCTAATTTTAAATGATTTTTGTGGAACATAAATAAATGATATAAAAACGGTATCCTAAAATTCAGATTTGAATTTCCAATACTCTGATGGTTATCTGCCTGTTGGAACTAAATTGTATGGTTTTTGTGGAACCTAAGTTTTAATAATGTTTGTTGTGGAACATAATTAAATGGTATACAATTGATATGAAAAAAACATTGCCCCAAAATTCAGATTTGAATTTCTAATACTCTGATGGTTTTCTGCCTATTAGAACTAAATTTGATTGTTTTTGTGGAACTTAATTTTCAATGATGTTTCTTGTAGAACATAATTAAATGGTATAAAACAGTTATGAAAAAATGGTGTCCCAAAGTTCAGGTTTGAATTTTGTGCCTTTTTTGCGGTAAGGTGATCCCAAAATAAAAAGACATGAGATATCTGACACTTCAGAGTTATTAAAAATGTAAAAGTACAAAAAAGAAAAACGCGGTATCATTGTTGAGCAATATTTTTTCCACAACGTGCCGCTGTTTTAGTATAACATTTTTATACTTTATAAAGGATTAGTTTTGTTATGTTACCTTCTTTGTTTGCTTACTTTGAATGTAATTATCTAGTGTGGAACATAATTTATAGGTTTTAAATTTATTTAATGGGTCTTAGGCAACATAGTAAATTATATAAAACTGTTATGAAGAAAACGGTGTCTCTAAAGTCAAGCTTGAATTTCAGATGATCTGCCTACTGGATCTAAATTTGATTGTTTTTGTGAAACCTAATTTTTAATGATTTTTTGTGGAACATAATTAAATGGTATAAAAACGGTGTTCCAAAATTCAGGTTTGTATTTCCAATACTCTGATGTTTATCGACCTGTTAAATTTTTTAATTTTTCGTGGAATCTAATTATAATGATGTTTCTTGTGGAACATAATTAAATCGTATAAAACTGATTTGAATTTCCGGTACTCTCATGGTTATCTGCCTGTTGAAACTAAACTTTATTGTTTTTGTGAAACCTAATTTTTAATGATGTTCGTTGTGGAACATAAATAAATGATATAAATACGGTATCCTAAAATTCAGATTTGAATTTCCAATACTCTGATGGTTATTTGTCTGTTGGAACTAAATTGTTTTTGTGGAACCTAATTTTTAATGATGTTTCTTATGGTACATAACTAAATGGCATAAAACTGTTATGAAAAAATGGTGTCCCAAAGTTCAGGATTGAATTTTGTTCCTTTTTTGCGGTAAGGTGATCCCAAAATAAAAGACACGAGATATCTGACTGGTCAGAGTTATTAAAAATATGAAAAGGCATAAAAAAAACGCTTTATATTTTATAAAGGATTAGTTTTGTTATGTTACCGTCTTTGTTTGCTTTGAATGGAATTATCTAGTGTGGAACATTATTTAAAGGTTTTAAATTTATTTATTTAAATCTATTATTTATAGTGGAATTTATTGTTTTGTATTTAAGCAATTATGTGACTTTTTTGATGAATGGATCAGACGACACAAACAGTTTATGAAGTGTGGAACTTATTGTATTTTTAAACTTTTATCATTAAAAATGAGTTATATATTTTTCATTATATGGTAGAAAATAATACATTGGAACATATAAACATATTAAGTGTGGAACATATTTCGTTACTATTAACTCTTAGAAACTCTGTTTTTGTAGAACCTGATCATTTTATTACCGACGGTTTTATTCAATAGAACGTTTGTCGTTTGTTAATTTGGAGAATTAAATTTCAAAAGTTTAATTGGCTTCTGAACCTAATTGTCACTTTGGTGGCAGATTGATTGATGTGAGAAAATTTGAAGACATTTTTTTGTTCAAGACAAATTCTGATACTCTGATGCGGTTGTCATCAGGAATTAAACTATTTGTGGAACCTAATTATTTTTAACAAAAATAAAAATAGAATAACATAGATAGTGGTGAGTGTATTTAAGATGTTTCTTGTGGAACATAATTGAATGGCATATAACTTATATGAAGTAAAGGATGTCCCAAAATACACGCCAAATTTGCACCTTTTAATTGGTAAAGTGTTTCCAAAGGCAAATTTTCAATATATAAAAAATAATGAAGGTTTAGCAGCTACAGTATACAGTTTTATTTATCGTCAAAACTGTTACATTTGGGGTTTAGAAATTCCATGAGTAATTATTGGGAAATCAATACGTCCATTTGGGCAATCGGACTGTTCTGTTTTGAATTACTTTGCAATTTTATGCTAATCAACAAGATGATGGAGGAATTTATGAACGAAGTTAATAAATTCATCCATCATCTAAAGTTCAAAAATTGCTTATTGATTTTATTGGAGTAGAGTGCACTTTTCCGTCATGATCTAAATTGTAATATCAATTTTTAAAGTGTATATTTACTTTATAACAATTATCATCGTTTTATCGTGGTTTACCGTTATTTACTTACTGTGCGCGATAATCCATAAATTGTATGCACTTATTAAATTGGTTCACGATTATGATTCAAATTTTTTTTATTAAACCATAAATCTTTTTTTTTTTCGTTTTAGCACACGTCGACAATGAAATGTGTCTCGTCAAAGCATTAGAACGTTTAGGCAGTGTTGCACTGTCAAAAGAAGAGCCCGATATTGGGGCAGCATTTTTAAAATTTTCCGTAGTTACCAAAGAATTAAGTGCACTAATGAAAACATTAATGCAAAATATTAGTAATATTGTTATGTTCCCGGTGGATTCAATCCTGAAGTCAGAATTACGTGGCCTCAAAGGTGAAATGAAACGGCCGTTTGATAAGGCGGCTAAAGATTATGAATCGAAATTTTTAAAAATAGAAAAAGAAAAAAAAGCACAAGCCAAAGAGGTTGGTATGACCCGGACTGAAGTAACACCAGCCGAGATAGCAGATGAAATGGAAAAAGAACGAAGGGTGTTTCAGTTACAAATGTGTGAAGTAAGTGCTAGCATTTTATGATTTTGTGAATCACATTGTATCTAATATACGTTTTATTACAGTATTTACTTAAGTTTAGTGAAATAAAAACAAAAAAAGGGATCGAGTTACTGCAACATTTAGTCGAATATTATCATGCACAAAATAAGTACGTGTGCCTAGCATAAATTATGCAAAATTTCTATATCTTGTTTGTGAATACTAATTTGAACGTTTTTTTTACAGTTATTTTAAAGATGGTCTCAAGACAATCGAACACTTTGGCACGTATATCGATGACCTATCGGTTAAACTACAAAACATCAAACAGAAACAAGACGAAGAACGACGAAAGTTACAAGAGTTACGAACTTTATTACGAAGTACGCCCGATTTTGATCGAGTCGAAAATATCACGACCGATAAGGGGGCAGGATATTCATTGCATCAGTTGCAGGGCGATAAAAATCATGGTGTTACACGTTCGGGTCATCTACTAAAAAAGAGTGAAGGTAAAGTGAGACGAGTTTGGCAAAAGCGACGTTGTCGTGTTACCGCCGATGGTTATCTCGATATATGCCATGCGGACGAAACAAAACCACCGACCCGCGTTAATTTACTCACTTGTCAAATAAAACCAGTGCCAGACGATAAACGTGGCTTTGATTTAATCAGCTACAATCGGCCGTATCATTTTCAAGCCGAAGACGAAACAGACCAAAAAGCATGGATGTCGGTACTCGTAAATTGCAAAGAGAAAGCTCTTTCGAAGGCATTTCAACATGCCAATCCCCAAATGAATCCTAGTTTAATGGAACTTCAAAAGACTGTGATACGATATGTTCAAAATTTACCCGGAAATGATTCGTGTTGTGATTGCGGCTCAAAAAATGATGTGACCTGGATTAGTTTAAATTTTGGTTGTTTGGTGTGTATACAGTGTTCGGGTGTGCATCGTGACCTTGGCGTACATCATTCTCGCATACAAAGTTTAACGCTGGATAATATTACAACAGCACAGTTATTAACGGCACGCGCAATGGGAAATAATCAATTGAACGAGGTAATGGAAGCAACGTTGGGCAACATGAAAATTGGTCCAGAGAGTACAATGGAGGAGCGTTATGATTTTATTCGTGCCAAATATATTGCTAAACGCTATGTGATGCGTACTTGTGCCGATGATCGTGATCTACGCTGTGATCTAGAACAGTCGGTGGTCAACGCCGATTTAAGTCAACTGCTTCAGGTGTGGGCCGAGGGTGCAGATTTAACATGTATTTTGCCATCGTCGGATTGTGGTGAAACAGCGCTTCATGTTGCGATACAACGCGAACTAGGATCATCCCTGCACATCGTTGATTTCTTGATACAAAATATGTCGGCGCATGGTTTAAATAAAACGACGAGCATCGATGATATATCGGGAAAAAATACTCCCCTGCATTTGTGTGCGTGGCATGATCGACGCGAATGTATGAAACTATTGTTGAGAACGGGTGCAGATTATGAGTTACAGAATAGTCAGAATAAAACGGCGCTCGATCTAGCCAAGGAGATGGGTCACAATTCGTGCAGGGAACTTATTGAATGTGCGATACGTCGAGAAAAGAGCGCATTCGATCATATTAATATGGATTGGAATTTGCCGCACGATGACGGATCGACCGACTTTTCGGACGACGATACTGTAATCGATGAACGAGTGAGTGAAATACGTTTTACTGTAGTATAATATTGATAACATTTTCATTTTTAATTTTTAATAGAAAGCCAGATCACGTCCGCCAAGTTACGCGGGTGGTGATTCACCAGTTGCACTACGTTCCCGATCATCGACCTGTGATTCTATTCAAAGTGGTTCTAGTCCTAGTTCTAGTTGTAATCCAACACTAGCGAATCGACAGTATGGTGGATTTCCATCAGCAGGCTCAACATATCCGCAATCGGGTACTAGTCCAAAACAGCAACAAATGATTATACCACAATTTGGTGGTGGTTCAAGTCCAAGCTCAAGTTCAACATCTAATCGACAATTGACCGCCAATATACAAACGCCATCGAATAATCAGTCGCGAAAAATGCCCGTGCCAGTAGTCGTAAATGTTGGTTCGCTTAAGAAACGCACCGCACCTGCTCCACCCCCAACAACAGCACTTCAAACCATTTATAGTACATTACCACATGCACCACGTCATTCACAAACTCTTGATTCGACCGAAATGATAAATAAGGTGTCGAGCGAAATGTATAGTACGCTACCGCATTCCCGAAATTCTGACGGAAATAAAGTTAATTCGACTACGTTTCACTACGATAATAAAATGTACGAACGTTTCGAACCGATAATTACGTCGACACTACAAAATAAGTATGATAAACATCGTTTTGATTCGATCGATAGTTCCGGTGTTCAGCTGACCACATTTCAAACACATAAACGTTCACCTAGCGGTGATTCAATTGGTCGTAATTTACATTTGGCCGGTGCTAAATTGGTGCTACCGCCAACCGGTGAAATTCCAACACTTAAACCGGTTGATAAAAATTTTCCACGACCACGATTTCCACCACCAGGACCACCTGGCAGCTCAAATAATGGCCACGCTGGTAAGTATTTTAAATTTAATATTTTGCTTCTCAGACACACACACACAAATCATATAAAATCATGATTTCTAATGTTTTATGTAGGAGGGTGAAGGGGGCTCATGTAAATATGTTAATTATTTCTTATGGTGGTGTTCGCGACTTATTGCGGTATTTACTAGTATAGGTTTTACCTGATATGTATGTCCTAATTGGCAATCCTTAAATTCCTTATATCGAAAATATTTTTCATATACGTTAACACTTTTTTTTCTCTTGTCTATTTATGTAATCTATGGTCTCTATGTAAATATGTTTTTAATAATTTCTTATGGTGATGATGCTCGCTATCTCCATATATCGCTTTAGCGTAACTAAATAACGAATTGTTAACCGCTGAATTTTTATTCTCTTCTTAAACCCATCTAGATCAACAAGTGATCCGGCGAAGTGACGTAATACGGCACAATGATTTACATAGAAAGATAATTCTTCAAGTTAAGCAGTTTCAGATTATAAATTTAAGAAAGAAATAATTGTTGTTTTTTTTAAGTTTTTGAATTTTTTATATTTAAAAAAAAATAATATATTTGTTGGTGGAATTATATAATAAATAGGAATTGTTCTAAAATTTGTGTTTTTCCCCTAAATTGCCTCAAGACCATAAGAAATCTTGATGTACCTACAATCTCTTTCATGTTTTCTGATCATTTCAATTCGCGCTAAAAATACAATTTTTTATATTTCTTCTAGAACGTGGAATGGAGAATGGACAGTCGAATGAAAGTATTTGCTCAATGGAAGAGGGACCAATTGCGCCGCCCCGAAAGGTAAAATTACAATTGTTTTTTTATTTATATTTAAATCTTTATCTATAATTTTATAATTAAATGTCGCCAACAGCGTAAATTAATGAAAGGAGTAAATCTTAAATTGAAAGTCGTTGATGTCGATCTATCGGTATTTATGGCGAATATGATTTCTGTTTTTTGTTTTAGTGATTAGATTTTAGACAAATTATTTATTAACCAGGAGACAAGATCGTTTTATTTTTCTTAACAATGCCTGTTGTGGTTGATTTTTTTCCTTGTAAATTTAAAGCCTTTAGACTTTAAAATAATTATATATGTATTTGTATTTTTGGTTTTTATCGATTTCAGTTGCTGAATATATCACCCATATCGAATACAGGGACTTTTGATGATTTCGTCGATTTGGATTATTCACTGGACTCGTCGAGTAATTTAGATAATTCGATCGATTCAAATATACAATCGAACAACACTAGTGGTATAAGGGAGAAACAATCAAGTGGGGAAGTTTATAAGAAAAATTCAACGGCGTACAATCATTATGTAAGTAGAATTTATATGTTTTTTATAGTAGTATATATTAAATATTTTATAGCAGTATTTATACTGATGACCAGAGCTTTTGATTAAGATATTGTGGGGTCATTCTGTAAATCGAAGACGTCGATACATATCCAACTTCAATTTGGTTCATCGGGAAATACTTTTTTGAAGAGGCTTTTTTACTTTGTAAATTAACTGTACAAAAATGAATAAGTCAATCACGTGAAATAAGCAACGAAGAATAAACGTATTTTAAAATAAAAAGCATTTCTTTACTTTTAAATAAACGACCCATAATATTCCCATAATATCATTCCACAAAATCGGGCCACTATTACGTGTTGTATCGAAAATACAATCAAATTTGTAAATTTGGAAAGGCTAACCCCTTTGCTAAATTATATAAAGGCCATCATTTAATTTTAATTAAATTTTTATTTTTACAGACAACCTATCGACGATGTCGTGCCCTATACGATTGTAATGCGGACAACGATGATGAGCTCGAATTCAAAGAAGGTGAAATATTAATAGTATTGAATGATAAAACCGATGATGAAAATTGGATGGAAGGTATGATTGAAGGTGATTCAAAACGACGGGGTATGTTTCCGGTTAGTTTTGTACATATGTTACCAGACTAAATAAAATAAAATAAAAAATAAATATATATATATATATATATATATATATATATATATATATATATATATATATATATATATATATAAATTATCTCATAAACTTATAAGATAAAAAATAGTATAATAAAAATAAAACTTATAAATATTTTTTTTTTAAATATAATTTTATTATTTTATTTTTTTAATTTATATTAATTTAAATGTTAAATGCATATATATATATATATATATATATATATATATATATATATATATATATATATATATATATATATATATATATATAATGCAAAATATAAATATATGTATATGAATGTGTGTAAGTGTGTATAAAAAATATATAATATATATATTATTATATATAAATTTAAAAATAAAAACAATCAACATAATTAAACAAATATAAAATAATTAATAAATTTTTAATTATATTTTTCTAATTTATTCCTCTTATTCCTTTTGATCTTATTATAATTATTATCTAGATAAAATTTCTCATCTATTTTAAAATTAAATAATTTTTTGTATATTAGAGAAGAGCAAATGAAATTCAAAGTCTTGGATTAATTTAAACCGATTGTTCTTATATATTGCAAATTAATGTCTTTAATATTGTCCTCGTATTGAAGTAGTTTATTTTCTATATTCTCGTCATTGTCATTTCTGGATTGGTTGTGATTGAAAACTTTTGAGTCCCAAGTTCCTTAATTAGACACCGAATTGTGTAGTTTAGCTAGTACCTTTTTTTTAAGCAACGAGATGATCTTGCTTTTTCTATAGCATTTTCACAAAACGTATGTGTAACGGTTTCTTAAACTACTTTTTTTTAGGAATAAATTGACAGTGCTGGATTTTTAATGTTTGCTGAAATGAGTGCGAAGATAGTTTCAAGTTTAATATTTCGATTTTCATTTCCATGTTGAAAACTTACTTTTTTGATGCCAATATTCTCTTCAAACCCGTAGGTCTTAAAAATTGCAATCTAATAGAAATTAATTTGAAAATTCCTTTTTATCTCTGTTTCAAATTATTAAGTAGAAATTTTTTTGAGTTCGTACAGAGAATTTGCATAATATGTCCTATATATCGAAGATATTATCAATTCTATAGTGCTGGTTATGGTTCTGGCTTAAACACGCCGCCGTCTTCGGTTCGATCCCCGCCGCTGACCGCAGTGCCGTGACAAAGAAAAAAAATGGTCTGAAAGATCTTACAAAAGAACACATACCGCTGGAAGTCTACAGGAGTTTCAAGAATGCCCAAATACTTGGCTCCTCCGTAAATTTATTTCGATTAACATTAAACTAAATTTCTATATTTAACTTATGAGTGAAATATGGACAAAAGTAAAATTTAGTTGGCTCTGTTTTTTACAAACAAAAACTAAAAAATTATTTTCCTTAAAATAAGGGAATTCCCCGACTTTTTTTTTATAAAAAATATATAAAAATTCGGCATTTTAAATTTAGTTGCAAAAATTTCTTAAACAGAAGACGATCTTAGATTCAAAAAAATCGCTCATCTACAAGACAGTTAACCTAGTCGCTTAGAAAGAAAACATGGGTCTGGCAAAAAATTAAAAATTAAAAATTTTTGGGCATATTTGAAGAAAATGGTCTACAGCAATTAGGATCTCAGAGGGCGTCCCTCAAAAGGCGATGTGAAACTGCCCAGAAAGGTTAGTTTTCAGCGGTTGCCCAAATTTTATTCCTCATACGTTACCATACATTTGGTTGCACCAAACGGTTCAAACTTTGAAACTCACTCACTCATAATAATATATAAATTATAATTTTAAAATTTTATGCAAAAAAGCATGGAAAATTTGTAGCAACAAAAAAGTATTAATCAAATTTATGTATAAAAAAAAATTTAATTTATGTATTTAATATAAATAAAAATTATGTGATGATAATATTTTTAGTTTTCAAATGTAACATCAAAATATATATTATATAAATATTTTTGTTAGCGATATATTATTATTATGTATATTATTGATTGTCTATTTTATTTTTAACAAAAAAAAAAATTTTAAACAAAAAATCCAATATTTAAATGAGGAAAAAAAATTAATAAACAACAACAAAAATTAATTAAAATTAAATAAAAAAAAATTATAGCTGCCATATTTTTATGATAAAATTAAAAATATTTTTAAATAGAAAAAGATAAACATACAAAAACTAAATATTTACAAAGAAATTTTATGAAACAAAAAAAAAAAAACAAAAAAGTTTTAAGTTGTTAAAATCGATCGATCTCGATTCGATAATGATATATACACGAACGATAATATAATAGTATATGAATGTTGTTGAATTAATTAAATTGAAAAAATTATATATTTTTATTTTATTCATTCAAAAATCTGAAGACCGTCATTTTAACTTGTAGAAAGGATTATCAAATTTTCTGTCAAAAATTACTTGGTACACGTATGAAAAACCCCGATTAATTTCGATTTTCGAATATATCTTGGCAACCTGAATAATAGACCGACTTACAGTGTTTAATCTTTCCTTGTCCTTATCGTCCTTTTCAAATATATTCAAATATTCATGACTGTGATTAATCTGTGAATTTTGTGACTCGAGTCCTCGTCATCAAAATCTACTATTTTCCAAAATCCTTCATTGGATAGTGATTCGTCATTTAATGCAATCAACTCTTGAATATCATTATCATTACATAATAGGCTTTACAGGTTATATCCACCTAGTCCATGGGTTGTATAAGAGCCGTGGTACTTGATGGTAAATCAAAAATGTTAATTAAGTTTCTATTTCAATCTAAATTCGGAGGATGGCATAATGCACTGTCAACTATTAGGAGCGCTTTATGGTCTAAATTATTTAATTGGTAATATCGTTTAACCTCGAGAGAAACATAAATTTCATCCATGATTTCATATAATTTTCGTATATCGGCCATATGATTTTTGAAATTATTTTTGGCGACTCTGAACTCGACTGAATTACTGTCGATCCAGTCTATAGGTAGACACGATTGTAGATTCCTAGACATTTATTTATCGTTGTGCAGATGAGTAGCCAATCTCATTTGTATTGCGGTGACAGCAATTCTTTCCATTAACATTGTGTCTTTCCATTGTGTCTGTGACAATTTCGGTATTGACTCTTGAACTCATCTTCTATTTCTTTTCGTATATTCTCCATTGAGAATCTGGACAGCAAAACGGATATTACCAGATCTTTGCCTGGTATGATACTTTAATCTTATGCAACTTTATGACTTCAAATATTATGCTAGCATATTAACTTCATGCTCTCGACCAATCACATTAAATAAATTTAAAAAAAACACGCCCCTACAAGTTAAAATATTTTTAATTTTATTAAAAATATTCGCAGACGACCAACTTTTTCGTTACCGTCACAATATTTTAGAACTGATACATCTATAGGATTTTCTTGGTGTTCTCAAATAAATTTCTCTATTGTTCATTCCACAAGAAAGTCTTTGACTTGATCATCTCTCGTAGTGTTTCCGTTCCAAGAAATTTGTGTGTCTCTTTTATACCCTATGGACGTCTCATCTTCTTTATCGCTTCAACTGTCTCTTCGTCGACTTTTACTGCCTCTGTCGTTAATATGTGCCCATATAACTTTATTACTTTGTCAGCTAACTTCATTTTGCTTTGTTTAGTTTGACATTTACTTATCGTGTGCCATGCGCTAGTCTCAAAGCGCATCGTCGCAGTAGGTGACTCTTTTTCAATATGTCACCTGCTTTGGTTTCTACTCTATTCAAACTTTTCATAATTTCGTTAGCTTCGACTAAGGAGCTTAAGGAACGTATCTACCGCATACAAATCGGGTAAGTTAATTTATTAAAAGGAAATTTTTGTTGCAGAACTTTATTTTTGGTACTTTTAGCTTTACCTTATGAGCCCTGAATTTTTCCTATTTCTTTTTGTTTTATTTGTGTCTATAGCTCTATATCTATATCTTTATGTTGTTGGCACATAATATCCTCCAGTCCCCCAGTATTCTATTCGAATAAGGTTACTCCTAGGATTAAATATCCGTTAAAATTTCATAAACGATGTTTAGATTAGAGATTATTTTCCTCGAGATATGGTCATTTCTTGTTCAACTCATTGTGTCCATAATATGAACTATGTCTTCCTAGAGGGACATTTCCAAAAATAACTGTTTTGAGTAACTTAAAAATAACAAGCGCCATTCGAAACTGCACATTTCACAATAAAATGTCACGGAACAGGATATCACAAGAAAGTACAAAGGTTTTAACGGTGTTTTAAAGGGTTAAATGAGTTAATTTAATTATTAAATCTCCTAATCCCTAAACAAGTACATATATATTTTTTAACAGGAAATAATTAAAATATTACAAAAAATAAAAATAAAAAATTTAAAAACGGTGTTAACAAAAGTACAGTTACAAAAAAATGTTATTTAAAAAAAAACTATAATTGTTAGATGCTATAATGTATGTATATTGTATATGTATAGATTAAAATAAGTAAACAAAAAAAAAACGGAACTAAATAAATAAAACCGTAAAAAATTATAAAAAAATACAAATATTCAAAATAAAAAAATGCTTTAAGAAAATATGAAATAAAATCAAAATTAACTAAAAAAAAATTCATTTTTATGTACAAAACTATTAATTATATTATTATTATGGTTATGTTAAATATGCCATTTTATTTAATATATTTACACCACATTAATAACTTTCGAGCATAGCCTCACCTATGCAGAATGTATTCCCGCCTTTGGCAAAACTTTTAATTTATTAAGAAAACATAACCTAACTTTGCAAAATAAAAACTTTTAGGCATTCTAAATGTATGAAAAATACTTCGATTTTCTAAAAAATAATGTAGTAATATATTTTATAGGTTTTTCTAATATTAATAGATGTTTAAGGCGTTAACATGACTGTGAATTAATAGATCGTAGCGCCACCCGCGGCACATTAAATGCGAATATGTACATATAGACATTTAAAAAAAAATAATTTACCCACGTGTGAAGCCGTAGTAAAGTTTTATAATTTTTGTATTAATTTAAGTGAAAATAATAATTTGTTAGTTATTGTGCGTTTTAGTTTAAAAGCAGAATTGAATTTTACAGATTAAAAGTAAGTAATATATTTCTAATAACTAATAAATAGCAAATTTTAAAAATAAAATTTGAGGTTAGTAATAATAATGATAATGGATTTTAGAAGCATTCCGAGCTGGTTCTTCATATTGTTCTCGACAGTCCGAAGTATACGAGGTATTTATATCATTTTAATCCCAATAACGGGTGACTATATATATTTTATTTTGGACTTATTGCTGCCGTATATGTATTATTTGATCGTCTTTTACTAAAAGATCTAGGGTAAACTTCCCAATCATGAGACTTTTTTGCAAAAATTTTGACTTTTTGGACTGTAAACTTTAGTTTCTTAATTAAAAAAAAAAATTGCTATGAATTAAAAATTTGTTAGTAAAATTACATAATTAATTATTTATACAATTTAGATAATTAAACTGTGACACTTAGACTGTGTCCGAAACCCATGATAAATATTTGTGACTACAAATTTTTGGAATTTATTTGATAAAAACGAACCCGATTATCACGATCAGTTGTTATGATAGTTTTTGACAAATTCCAAAACTTTCTATAATAAAAGCCAAACTTATCGCGTAGCACACTCGGATATATACAATTAATCATATAAAATTCACTACATGGTGTTGTAATAGTATTCAAAAACCATATAAGAAAAATTTGAATTTTTTAGTTGCTATGACAATTCTAATAAATAATGCACGCAATTATAAATGTAATTTTACTTCATAGTTTTTATACCTCACAAAAAGTGAATTTAAAAACATATGAAGTGGGAAAATATTTCAAATAAATGTCAAACATTTTTATTAGTAAATTGTATTGATCATGGTTTTGGACTCAGTCTTAAAAAATTGCACATAAAAAGATGGATTTTATATAAAACGTAAGGAACCGTTTACTAAATACTTCATTGAATGGATAAAAGATCTGTAGATACAAGCTTCACTCACAGGTATTTCAGAACTAAGGAGTTAACATGACATTTGTTACATTTAAAATAATTAAAATCAGTGCAGAACTTTGAAGCACGCACTTCACGTGGTACGCCTTGCATATAAAACACACAATCCCGTTTATGTGTTTTGAAATATTCGCAGCACGTGCAAAGCAAAGCCCAGTGGTTATTTGTTTATAAACATGATGTTAAACGTTTTCATCAGTACCTCGGAAAACTGTGATAAGGTTACGCACGTGGGATTCTTTTAAATTAAAACAATTAGTTTTAATTTAAATTGGGCACACTAAATCCTGCGTATTGAAATTTCACAAAAAAATTGATTTTTAGCACGTAAAATTTATGAGATAAGTTACTAGAACTATGCTAATTGCTGAGTGGTTGTACTCTTAAGAATTCATCCTTCCATCGTTCGCGCTTTTTCCGTCTACAAATCCGCTTAGCGGTTATCCTACCAAGAGCTGCTTTCGACTTTGTCATGTTTGACATATTTGTCTATAATATTTTTCGATATCGGTACAAAATATTTCTTCGAGAATTGGTCGTCTAGATTGGTGCTTCCCCACACTTGAATTTCCTTTATCCATCCTAATTTTAAAGTATGTAAATTAAGGACGCTTCCAAAGTCTCCTACCTCCTTCGGTATTCTTTTATAGAGAACACTATTGTATAGAGACACTATTATCGGAGGAATCACAATGGCATCGGCAGAGAAACTAAACATGACAGTAATACTTTTTGTGATCTGACTTTTATCTGTCTCGCAGACGTTGTTTGCTCCCTTTGGTGCCAAGACTGTTCCCTTATTTGGAGAAAACTGAAATCGAGACTCGTCACCATTAATAATTTGCATCATTAAACTTTTGAAACAAAATAATCTTCAATTTGTTGAGCCTCAAATATATTTTTTACCGCCTTAAGTTTTCTTATAGATAATACTGGGTGCCTTTTTAAAAAAGAGTTACACCATTTATTACAAGGTAGGTCATTATCAACAAACTTTTTTTTTCTATTCCACGTTTTCTTCTTGGGGAAACCTCTGGAATGATTTTCAAAAATTCAATTAATATCATTTTCCTCCGACATTGTTAATACTGGTACAGACCCGATTATACTTTATGGGGAACCATTATGTATCCTGTGTTGAAGGATTATCCCATTATGTGTCCATTGCTCTTGGAATGTTGAACATTTTAGCAGCCGCATTCAGAGAAGTTCTACTTCTAATATTTTCTAGCTTTTCTTACATTTTGATATGATCTTTTTAAACAAAATTTCGAAGCATCAATTTTATTCTCTCCATTTCGTCTAACCATAGATTAAGATATAAAAAGATGTTCCAATTAGAACAAAAAGTAAATGCAAGTTAGGGGTACCTCTAATATGCTGACGAGTACCACTAGTTTGAGTAAAAATTTAAAATCACTTTTTTTGGTTTACTGTACAAAGTACAAAATATATACAAAGAAAGATTTCATTGTAGAGAAAAGCTACTTGGATTTATTTTTTATTCTTTCATTATGCCGAAAGCACATTTTACAAACCTTCATTATACAGTAACCAAGAAAAATGGTTTCTTCTTTTTGTTTTCACTTGTTTTATTATTATTTCTAGATATACATTTTTGTTGCTTGTGTGTGGGCCATCTTGATTATAAATTAATCTATGGTCTGTCCCTTCACCATATTCGCTGTTAAATCTAGCTATGATGAACGTCCTATAACTCTTGGGTAGGCTCCTGAGGTAAAATTAAACTGAAAGTATATTTGCCAACGGTCACTGAGACTTGTTAGCTAGTCCATAACCTCATTCATGGCATTGAACTGGGTTTTCATATTTCCTCCTTCTAGCAGTGTCGAGCAACGAGTTTTAAGCGATACTCTTGCATGACTGATAAAGTATCATCAAACTCGCTTGTTTTTTTAAACGTCTACACGTTCTACGTACCGCATGTCCATTAACGTGAGCGGGGGTCTGGTTAAATTTTGACGGAATCTGTATTTATTTTTGTTGGTTTTCCACAATAGGCTTTTTTAAGTTTAACGATTCAGTCTTTGATTAATCGCCTCTTACGACAAGCCAAGGATGATGTGATAGAATTTTAAGAATAACATGCTTGTTTAGCGGAACTGAGAGACTAGGCACTTTAGCTATTGAAGTAATAATATTTTTCTTTTTACCGTTAAGCTTTCAAATATCTTTGAAAATTTCCAACTGTCGGGAATTCGGAATTTCCTAATTTGCTGAACCAGCAGTATATCACCTTGGAATATAAATTAACGTCAGATTTTAAGATATATCTATAGAGATGCCTTTGCTCTGAATGAAAGGTATAAGTTGTTTGATAACAAGTTAGATTATATTAGTTAACATGGCCGCTTTTTCCTCTGAGAAGTGTCTGGGAGGATCGATGGACATGAATTTTAAATTTCATCCTGTCGGCTTTGGCCAGGAAGTGAGGAATACCATTCTGGAATAATAAAGCAGTGCCTCCAGATTTAGCATATTTTGCATCTAGCTAACACGTGCTATCTCCAGCGACGCCATAAGTATAACCATTACATTTGTATACGAAAATCCTACTTTTCGGGAGCCAAGGCCGTATGGAAATTTGGTAGGATTTAGTTTAGGCGGAAATACATTATATAAAAAATCATTCTTACCTGACTCTAGCTACAGTTTACTGGATGTCGTTTGCCGCAGTTTACACTTTCTGAGATTTGTTGGTTCTCTTGGTGTTTCTGTCATTTCTTCTTTCATCGTTCTCCTTGCATTTTATGCAACGAAATCTCCCAAGTGACTCTGTAAAGGTTCATGTGTTGAATTGCAAGTAGTTTTTCGATCGGCGTTGCCTTAAAAAAGCTGAATTGACACGTTCGTTATTCCTTCCCCGGAATTAATCTCTACATAGGTTTGTTTGCAAGTTGGATAACAACGAACGAATCTGTCCGTAAAAAATCGCCCTACGCAAAAAAGAACAAAGTGTTTTACTGGGCCAAAAAATGGAAAATCTAGAGGTAGAGTACAAAGAGGTAGAGTCAAGACAAAGTTTTTTACAACGGAACTCTAATAATTTGCAAAAGAATTACACCCATCCCTCGATTTACGCAGTACTTGTTTTACACGATTTCGATTTTACATCTAATGAAGGAGTTACATTACACGATTAAGTTCCGGTTTTATTTAAGTTCAGCACGGTTTCACGGTTTTTTTAATTTCCGGTTTTCTGTTTGCAACCAACGGAACTTTCGAAGAAAAAAATGCCGACATGAACCTTCACATCTAAAGTAGAGAAGATAATCGGAGATTCTAAGATATCAAAGAACCGCATCACCTTATTATTTTTCAGTAATGCATCTGGGGATCAAATGACAAATCCTATGTTGATTCACAGATCGTTAAATCACCAAGCAATGAAAGGAACAAATACAAATGAGTTACCAGTCTAGTGGCGAGCCAACAAAAAAGTGTAGTAACTTGTGTGCGTGGTTGCTTGGGTAATTGTAAATTTTTCAAGCACTGAATGTAAAGCAAAAAAATCAAGCTTTCAATATTTTACTGTTAATTGACAATGGCCATCCAACGGATCTACAACATGAAAATGTAAGATTTATTTTTCTGAAGAACACCAGCGTTTAAAAAATGTGGAACGGAAGTCACGCCATCCACCATCACTTGGATCTTGCGACATAGAAAAAAATTCTCAATCCATAAAATTAACGAACCATGAAGGCCAACTATCCTCAATTTGAACAGCAATATGAGCAAATCCTTGTGCCACAAGCGATCAAGTGCTTTCGAGATATCGACTTCAATGACTTGTGATTCACCATAATTATGAATGCTTCTGTTTCATTGTTCAGTGACAGCAACATTAAGTCACCTGCGGAACGCTCTCCACGAAAACTACCCTGAAGATTGGAAGTTAGAAGGTTATGTTCCAAATATTTCATCAGCTGGAAATTGATTATGGTCTAAGTACTTTGGACAGCACCGAGACGATAGTTATTGGGCGATAATTATTTACTATCCATTTTTAGCACGGGATGTATGTGGCAGTTTTCCAGATGGAGGGAAAAAGCCAGAATACATTGATCGGTTGAACAAACAAGATAGTGGCTTTGACAGAGATTTACAACAATGTTTGAAAACAATTGGGGGAATGTCATCCGGACCGTCTGACTTGTTTGTGTTAATGTTTGCAAGGACTTTAACGACAACTCAAGACCAGCGCATCGACGAGCTGGTTAGAGATAATCGGGGGTATTTCATTAGAATTAGCTAAATTAGGGTTTGAAGCAAATTTTCGGGCGAGGAGGTCATCTTTTTCTTGAGCAGTAGAAAAAAAAATTTGAATAGTAGCATTCAAGAAGTTTTCCTCGACTTTGCGAACAAAGAACCAAAAGGTTCGATTGCTATCGCACTGCTTTAGGACCTGCCGTCTCTTCTCGAAATCCTTTTTTACCGTGTTAGCCACCTTAAATTTTCATTTGACGGTTTTTTTTTAGCAAATTTGCGGTGAGTGGCTTCTTTATTGGCGTTTCTTGTTCTGCAGTCGTGATTATTCCAAGGATTGCCTGATTGTTTTTTTTGCTTATAGAGAGCTTGGAAGGATGTGATCTGTTCACATCCTGTTCCATTCCCTTGAGAATGATAGTCGAAACCAGATTGGCTACACTCTCCGTATTACCGAAAGCAAAACAAGAGCGCCATTCCAATTATTGAAAGAACTTGTTCATTCCTATAGTGCCATAATCAACTTTTATGAGGAGCATTTACATGGCACGACCACATTGGAAATTCAGCTGTAATAAGCCGATGGTCACAGTTACACAACCTGTTACATAAAAATTGCCATTCGGTTTCATAAATCAAAATTTTATTGTTTCCTTGTTGTTATTTTATAAATGTTTTTAACTTTGTTTTTGTTTCAGTTTATTATTTGTTTGTTTTTTTTTTTTAATTTTTAAATCCAACCATATTTTTTATTTGTACATAAATTTATATATTTATGTACATATAAAAAACTAAAAAAAAAAAAAAACATAAATCACACGGACCTTATCATATACATATTTTGCATAAAATAAAGTAATCTTGAGACTCAAAACTACAAAATAGGAAACAAATGGTTTATGAACTCAAAAACTTGGTTAAAAATTTTTAGGATTGGTTGGTCGTAAGACGTACTACGTACACACGATGGCGACGATGATTTTTTTTATTGGCCGGTGTGAAGAGGATGGATATAAGAGGTTTTTTGTGTTTTAGGTTGTTTTTCAATTTTTTTTTATGTTTTGTTTATTTAATTGTTTTTTTTTAAATAATAAATTTAACTTATTATAAATAAGTTAATATTTATATATAAAATTTCATTGTATGTTGGATTCTTTGCCGACTATCTGCCCACGAACCACTTAAGCGACATAATTGTATTTATTCTGATTATCCTTATCACGTTCCATGTAATCACGATCGATTAAAGATTCTATGCGTTTTTTTAAATCAGCAGGCTGTAAAAGTTATAATTCGCGTTAAATGTTAAATTTTTTTTTAACGTTAATAAACTTACTTTAACCGGAAATGTTAATTGTTTATATAATTCACTAATTAAAAGGTTATGACTAAGGGTTTTTCTCATTTTCATAATGCGTACAATAGCTGCATCTATTTGATACTGTCTATCCTGATAGACACGTTCTTCTGTTGCTTTCTGTTCCTCAGTCTACAAAAATATGTTTATTTGTAAAATGTACCTTCTTTACTTTTTATCACTTTACTTACCGTTTCTTTCATTTGAATTTGATTAATTTTAATCCTAAATAATTTATTTGTAAATTCATTATTAAATTGAAATTTATCGCCATCATCTATTTCACGTCCTCTAGGTATTTTTGAAATAACACGAGCCCGACCACACGCTAATGACTGTAGGGTTCGTTTCAATTCACCAATCTGTGTATAAAATAAACCGTAAATATATCGGTATAATAAAAACTTTTCGCATAAAATACGATTACCTCTATATTAGATGCTTGCTTAATTTCTTCAAATCCTAATGTATCATTATCATTAAATAAAAGTAACACCAGCGACTGAAACAGTGAAACTTGTAAGTCTTTTAGCCCCTGATCGAAACGCGCCTTTAAGACACAGTGACCAAGTGTTGGTTGCCATTGCAATTTTCGGCCGCTGTGTTTTGCCAAATAAAATTTATTAAATATATTTTGTAATTCCACTAGTTGAGCGGGCATTGTCACTTCGGTAACGGGGTATGTTGGCCAATAGCCCATTGTTAAGATGTTTACGGTTAAATCAATACTGCATAGCTCTTTACTTTCATTATTTTGCATATGCTGAAATTTCGATAAATTTTATAAAGATAGTTACGGTCGAAAAAACTATTTACTACTATAACTTACTTGTTTAAATGCGATATTAATGTCTTTACTAAGTTCCATATCTTTAAACATTCCTTCAAGTTTCGATGTAAATCCACCACCACATTCTTGTTTTAACTTTGAAAGCATACTTTTTTCGGCATCGACCGATGCTGATTTTCCCACCAATAATCGTTTAGCCAAATCTTTTTTATAAAACGCTTCGAAAACATCTTTACCATGTATAAATCGAAATAGTACCATGATTTTATCTAGAATTTGTTCCAGCTCCTCTTCGGTAGCTTCTTTATTACCCGCTCTCAATTTCATATCAACATATTTAGCAATCAATTCGGCCGGTTTATTAGCCCGTTGATTAACAAAAAATTCGAATGCTTCCCG
This sequence comes from Tipula confusa, assembly GCA_963556175.1. Lineage (NCBI taxonomy): Eukaryota > Metazoa > Arthropoda > Insecta > Diptera > Tipulidae > Tipula > Tipula confusa. Next base: position 37,794,518 of record OY744477.1, on the reverse strand, counting down.
CAATGAATTTGTAAATTTTTCATTATGTTCGAAACAATTTCGTACAATATGATCCATTTTATCTTTAAAATCGAGTAAATCCTGTACCATACTCTTATCCTTTTCGGGATCGATAACAATTGTACGACCTTTTTTTTTAATGTACGCATTAAAATTGGCACATAATTCGGCCGTACCGTTTTTCACACGATTAAATAGAGAATACATAAGGGTTAAATCATTTAAACGATTTTCTTCGAGCAAACTATCTAATCCTTTTTGTAATATTCCTGGAAGATGTTCGGCTATTAATTGTTTTTCAACAGTAAAAATAAGTTGACGCTTAGTGCACGAGTCTAAATAATGTAAAAGTCTTTCATTTTCTTCAGCTAAACGTTTATCAACATGGTGTAAATATTCAGGAACTTCCAATTCGTGCATTTTCCGTTGACCCTCGGCTTGATATAATTGTTTTGTTGCGAGTAAAAATTTTTCTTCGAACGCATCCTGATAAATTTGTAAATCGGATAACATTCGCAATAAACTTTTCAATAGTGTTCGATCGACTGTATCGCCCAAACGTTCCTTTTCAATTAACATAAGAAGTCCTTCAACGGTGCGTGTTTGTACCAAACTATTCATTGCGATATGATTACGAAATAAATCTAATCCCATATCCCTGAAAAATATTTTTTTAAAAAAAAGAAACAATAAATCCCACATTTTATATAAAAATATAAAAAAAATTTTTTTTATTACCAAATTGAATGAACGGTGGGATTTTGCAGTACGTACGTACGATCCAAATACAAAAATATACTCCGAATCATTATCATTTGTTGACAATGTGATTGCCAACATTCATTCATTGCTTTTAAATAAACCTGAAACAAAAATTAACAGCATTAATTTGGAACAAAGTTATATAAATTTCTATCAAAATGATAGGCTCGGGTTAGGTGTATAAATCTGGGTGCCTAACCCAGCGACAAACACAAATATCGACCATCGTCTATCGAACACGGACATGAATCGGAAACTCGAACTTCAGAACCAAAAACAAAAGTATCAAGGCTAGCACGAAGTGAGATGGAAAAACAGTGGTGAAGTAAACACAAGTGAAGGAAATTGCTTGATATTCTTTGGAATGGAAACCAATTAATATCAGAATAATCGTAGCAAGATTTCATTCACAAATACGAAACACAACCTTGAAAGAATTCTACAAGCTACAATAAGGACACACAGAAATTATATCAAGATAATACAACGAGATTTCAAAGTAGAAACAGGATTATATAACAGCGACCTAACAAGCGTCATGGGTAAACAAGAATTAGACTCTGGGCGTAATAATAATGGAGAACGACTCATCGACTTCTGAGTCACAAACCAGCTGTTCCTAGGAGGCACTAGATTTACACACAACAATATACACAAAATCACATGAAAATAAAGCCTTTTGCTATGAATCGCACCAACTCAGATTAAAAGATGTCGATACAAGAAACACATTCTGCGAAGCACTCAAGCTGAGACTCGAAACCAATGAAGATGCCATCAGTCTAGAACACCAGTGGAAACAAGTTGAAGAAGCCTATATCGATACAGCTAATAACACTCTCGGGAACCACGAATGCAGACGTAAATCTTGGGTCAGTAATACTACTTGGACAACTTGGAAGAAAATTGAAGAATGCCAACAACACAAGTTGCAAATGTGCAGACAGGTCAGAACTGAAACGTCAATATAAGGATGCGGCACGTGAAATCAAGAAAATGGCAAAGTCGTAGAGCCTGCACCAACACGCTACACAAAGTTCGGAAATCGTCTGTCCTATCCCGCAACATCAAGCTAAGAATATTCAATTCATGTGTGAAATCGGTGTTGCTCTATGGCTGTGAAGCTGAAACCTGCACTTAGCTGATTTCGAACGCGCATTTGACTGGATAAATAAGAACGTCAAAAGAAATTATTTAAACTCACCACACAAGAAATGTATCGGAATTCTGTTCCGAGATTAACAAGTAAACTGATCTGGTGGATTATGCCGTTGATATACACTAAATACTATACCAAATACTCTCGACATTGGATTGGTTATAGAAGGTAACTCCTACTAAGTACCATAATCGATACAAGAAAAACAAAAACTAAAGGCATATCATTAGCAGTTTATGGCTTTATACCACCATCATTTGTATGTTAAGTCATCCGTTATGCCTTACCGTTTGCATAGTACGCATTCGACTAGACATTAAAATCCTAATTAATTTTTAAAAACCATATCCCAGATTAAATCAATATCGAAAACTATTTTTAAATTTTTTAACCTTATCAATTTAGAGATAATGATATTATTCCAAAATTATAATTACCAATTTATCAATGCTCTCGGCCAAAAATGGCTTTATATTTGATTTAACATGTTGTTCCGTTAGGGCCGTTAATTTTGAATAAACCTGAGAATCCATTTTATGGCTACACATATTCTCGACAGCTTGATACAATTCTTCGAGTGAATATGCAATAGACTTTGATGTTTGTATAGCAACAACAGCTTTTTGTAACTTTTCCCATGTCTTCTCTTGATAATTTTCAGGTAACGTTGGTTTAGCTAAAAATGGAAATAAAATAAGAAAAATCAAAAATAAAATTTTTTTGGAGGTTAGATTTTTCATTTTGTTTCTCTTTTTGGCATGCATTTCCATTTTGTCATTGCACAACATAAATAATTTTTGTTTGTGAAAATAATTTTTTTTTTTTTTTTTATCAAACCTTGAACCAATTTTTATGTATTTTATGATTTAGCAAACTTTATATTCATGTACGTACATTTAAAATTTTTTATAACTAATTTTTTAATATCGCCTGGCTTAGTTGTTGGATTTGTTGAAGGCATTTTATTTACTAAAGCACCATTTGTTGTATTGCCAAGGGCCGAAAAATTAGCACGCTTCTCCATATCTTTGCGATTTAGTCCCGTTGTTGTTTGATCACCACCCGCAATATCGATATCCATCGATTTTATTCGTTTATTTTTATGGTATGATGGATGCAGGTGATTTCCAATGCTACTTGTATCTTCTTTACTACCCGTCGACGACGTTTGTTGTTGATTTTGTGAATTTATCGATGAAAGAAAATTTCTTTTCCGTGATGTAGTATTTTGACTATGTTGATAATTTGATTGTATTTGTAATGATGTTGTTATAGTTGTATTATTATTAGTGCTCTCTCTTTCATTTAATAACGACGACGAAGATTGTAAATTATTTTGATGGTCCGCTAAATTGCGGTCATTTTCATCAATATTCGACATAGAAAAGCATAATTCGATCTATCAAAAAACAATATTTGATTTGATTTATTATAACACGGCACTTTTGTACGTTTTCGTTTTAGTAAATAATGTAACCACTGAATTATGTAAATAATAGTAGAGAATTAACTTCCTTTTTGTTCTTTTAATTAACAAATGGAAAAAAATATATAGTTAAAAAAAAAGGATTTTAAAACACACGCACGAGATTGAGTCAAACACAGGCGAATGTCAAACACAACTTATGGAAAACGAACAAATATGGCTGCGGCCAAGAAATATGGCAACAATCAAAAACTTCTCGACGCTTGTACTACTACTTATTTTGCTCACTGAAGTGTAATATATTTTATTTGTGATTTCTTTCGATGGATGTCACTATGCAGCAATAAAATTTTGAAAATACACCGCGGTTTTAAATTTTTGATCGGTAAATTTAAATTTAAAACATCATAAATAATAATAATCGGTATTTACAGGTAAATATTTCATCAAAATAAAGCCATAATCATCGACAGTGACCTATCCCTAGTTTTGTTTCATATTTCTAATATCATAGGAGTGTTACGTAAATGGTTAGACGTGAAAAAAAAGAGAGTCATTACGAGCCATGATACAAAGATATAATATCCCCAGATATTTCATCGAAATATCTCAAAACATTCAAACAAAAATGCTGTCGGTCAATGAAAAAAATTCCTTGAAGAAATTTTCCTTGAGAACTTGTGAGAACTTCTCAAAAGATTCTCTGAGAGGTACTTATACTCTTATGACGCAGAATGTATGTCACAGTATGTACGCATAAAATTTACGTTTAGTGGATTTACGTTGCAAAAATTCCAATAGATGGCCTTTGCAAATTTATTTATGTTGAATTCGATTTGCCAAAAGCATCACTAATGTCGACTTTATTTGTTTACATTTCTAAATTAACATACAATTATGTGTTGGTATTAGTTAAAATGGCAGAAAAATGTACATTTCCATGGAAATGCATTTTCATATTTCTGTCAAAATTTTTTGTTGGTAAAGACGAGCACCAAATTTCCGTCAAATTTAACGTCAAAAAGCAAATTTTCGTCAAAATATAAATCACAAATGTCTTTAATTTTATGTACTGGATCGGGTTCGTGTTTATTCCACCAGATCTACAAACAGTTGTCAATACTTTTGTGTAATAATTTTTGTTTACCAATAATGGTTCTTTACTTTCTCACGATGTAATTGTGGTGCCATCTTTTGTCGAATGATAGAGACTTATTTGTATAATATATATATATAGTAGTGTGCGTTATTCAAGGGCATATAAGACGCATTTCATAATTGTCCGTTTGGTGAAATCCTCCATGTGTCTGGAATATGCGTTACATAAAACAACGCAGTGTATAATTTTGACACCGCATAGCACTTAACCGACCCTACCTACTATACAAGCGAAAACTTAAACTCTTCCATAAACCACAAATTTAATAACAAGCTCTATGAACTCGAATTTATTTTTATTATAAAATAAAAATGGCTGCTAATGTGTTTATAAAAAGTTTAATATGGATTTTAATATTAAATTATTGCAAAGGTGATCGTAATTTAAACAAAATAATTAATCTAAAATTACAGAAATATTGTTGTTAAATAAAAAAATAAAGTTTCTTTGTTAAATTTTGTAATATAGTTGAATTTAAAATAAATTTAATTTTAAGCGTCACTCATTTTTTTTTTTATTGTCAAATTGAAATTTTATTATTTAACTTCATAACAATTTAAATGTTGTTATTAACCGAAATGATGATTATATTGTATTATTTTTATGTGTTTAGGTGAAATTAATGGTAGGTTGCTGGATGAAAACCAAGAAAATTTGGATTTAGATTTGCATTTTACAAATCGAGATCTTCCTCATCAGAATTCAATTGATACACATCCAAGGTAAATAGAACAAAATTTTATGATCTCTAGACACTTGTATCTTTAGTAAGCTATTTATAGAAAATCCCTATTAATATATAAAAGTTATAAAATATCTTTAAATTTTGTTTAATTAATGCTAACATAAATGTAAATAAATAGGAGACACGCTAAATCAAAGCGTCGTATGAAAAAAAGGTAATCCATTCATTCCGAAGATGAGAGTTAAAATTTGCTTTTATTATTTTATAAATAATCTGTAGAAAACCGATCCTATTTCGATTTGGACTTACTTTGTTTATGTTATTTATTAACTGACGATGCATCGAGTTGAAATGTAGGTTTTTATTAGTGGCTTCTACACTTTAATTCTTCAATAGTTTGCACAGTAATTCTAGTAGAACGATTTGTATGTCAAAAGGCTTGAGTAAGGCTGTTTCATGTAGTTCTTAAGATCATAATTTCTTCAATTAAAATATGTGAAACTTCTGTAAAGGGACCCAGAAATGTTGGTCACATGGAAGTGCTAAAGAAAAAAATTCAAAGGCTACTTTTAAAGACTAGCTTGAGACGCGATAATTCATGAAAGTATGTCTCGCGACATATTTGCAACATCTTCCTTTACTGTAATCGAATTCTATAATGTGTCTAATGCGTATCAGGGTCTTTGAAGTCATAACCTTCCATTAATATTAATGTACCCAATAAATTTATCATTTTAAAAAAACAACCATTACGCTGGTAGATAACGATTTGCCTTCTTCGGGTTGTCTAAAATAATACGAAAAACAATGGAGCCAGAATATCAATTTGGTACGGGCCAGCAATGGACTGTAAAACCCGTTTTATTATTTGGACTATTGCAAAAATGTGAATCGATGTTAATTTAAATAAATAACAAAACGGTAATATAATCCGAAGCTAACTTTGGATCACACTGTATTTTATGCACATTCCGTTAACGGGATCTTCCTCTTGAATTATTCTCGATTAAAATAGTAATCATGTTTCAATACAAGTATAAAAAAACCCATTACCCAATGGTACACAGTTATAACAGTAGTAAATCTCGATAAAAAAATAACAAACATAATCTTATCCGTTGTTTATAATTTATATCGGCTTTGATTGTTTTCATTTGTGCGGTGATGGCGCCAAAACAAGTCAAGTTGTTTGCTTTGCATTTATATAAATAAATTTATAGTTTTAATTTTTTTTTACGTAATTTGTATTTAAAAAAAAAATATTCATCGAAATTCCTTCATTGAATTGTTTAGATATAAATGTTATTCGTGTGATCCGCCCGATTGTTCTGATGTGCCGGATAAAAATCATTATTGTAAAGATGCTGTGCAATGTTGGAAATCTCGTACTCGAGATTCGCATGGATTTGAACGTGTGTCACGGGGATGTACAACGTCACACGATCAAGTAAATCTGTTATGCAAAGCAGCAAGAAATGTAAGAATATATTTATAGATTTTCAGTTAGTTTTGAATGTAAATAATGCTTTTCTTTTTTTTCTAGAATTCGAATACCGGGCCAAAAAAACGGCAAGCAGGACATTATAATATACAATGTTGTGAAGGCGATTACTGCAATGAGGGGAACTTTCCAGAACTTCCCCAAGTTTTTACAAGTATGTTGAAAATTTTTTGAAATTAATTTTATTAATATAAATCTACTGATTTTGCAATAATTTATATTACAGCCGATATCAGCCAAATGGATGCAAACAGTAGTTATTTACTTAAATTATCATTTGCAATATTCTCGCCCGTATTGATTATAAGTGCACTCGCTGTTATTGTTATATTTTTTATGCGACGAACACATCGAAAACGTTTGCTCGCAACGCGAAATAAAGATCCGGAAACATATTATGCCAGCGATGAATTATTACGTGTTACAAGTCCAGGTGATAGTACACTTCGAGAATATTTACAACATTCGGTTACATCGGGTTCGGGTAGTGGACTACCGCTATTAATTCAACGAACATTGGCAAAACAAGTATCATTGTGCGAGTGTATCGGACGTGGTCGATATGGTGAAGTGTGGCGTGGTATATGGCATGGCGAAAGTGTTGCCGTTAAAATTTTTTTTAGCCGTGATGAAGAATCATGGAAACGTGAAACGGAAATTTATAGTACATCACTACTACGACATGAAAATATTTTGGGATATATTGGATCAGATATGACCTCAAGAAATTCATGTACGCAATTATGGTTAATGACGCATTATTTTCCGTTAGGATCACTGTACGATCATTTAAATCGAACAGCGCTGACACATCATCAAATGGCTATAATAATGCTATCGATTGCAAACGGTTTAGTTCATTTACATACGGAAATTTTTGGTACACAAGGTAAACCGGCTATTGCACATCGTGACTTAAAATCGAAAAATATTTTAATTCGTGTTAACGGTACATGCGTTATAGCTGATTTTGGTTTGGCTGTTACTCATACGCAGGTAACAGGAAAAATTGATTTTGGTACAAATCCACGTGTTGGAACAAAACGATATATGGCACCAGAGGTTCTAGAAGAAAGGTTAGTTAAATATAAAATATTTTATAATTTTAAGATTTTACTATATTTGGCGGGACTATATACATTTACAGAGTTATGTTGTTTAACAAGTTGTGTATGATGAATGTATGAAACCCGGTAGGGTTAGAGAAAATTCGAATGACATTTGTGTTGAGTTTGAATGGGATGAATTCCTGTGGATTTAAGTCAAAGTCTAGACCCTAGGAACCAATCGAGTGGGTTATAGAATTATTACAAATTTGGGTTTTAAAGTAAAGGTAACTTGTGTTGAGAAATCGGATAAGTGTAAAGAAGTCAGAGTCGTACGCGTATCCAAAAGAGATCGGGATAGAAATCAGGCTGTTTATGAAATTGGTAAATGATATGATGAAAGAAAGAATTGAAAAATTCTTGAAGGGGTTCAAGTTCGAGTTCAGGTGCTAGCACAAGAATATGTTGGAGTCGGATTAAGGGTCGGGTTCGAGTTCGGGTTAAAAAAAATATTTTACTTATTTCGTTTATTTAAAAATTCATTGGAATTTCCATTTTTATTATAATGGCGTATCCAATTTAATGTTTAGAAAAACATTTTATTCGTTTGAAACTCTAGGAAAAGTTTGATATACAACAAACTCATTTTTATACAATCAACGCATTGCCATTTTCGTTGCTTTCTGTAGCTGAAGTTAACCTCTTTTTTGGTCTTCAAGATTTATTCCAACACGTTGGAATCATTTCTATACTTTTTTGTCAATCCATTTGTAATGATTTTACATTTTGTTAATTTTTGTTAAAAACTGGGTTTTGGCTTTGCCAGTATTTTCTTCATTTATAGCAGTCTAAAGGTGTAAACAGAACCAGAGCGTCAACGACGAGCGTCGACGCATGCCAAATTAAAATACACTAAATGCATAGTATGCTAACTACGGTAGCGAAAACGATTTTTTCGTTGACATAAATTTAGAGTCTATTTCTAATTTTATCGCCGGCGAAACAATGTTGCCAACTGTTTTTTATTTTTTTATGTTGCCTTTTTAATAAAGTGCGTATTAAGCAGCCATGTTTTAAAATTTTTTATTGTAATTTTTATATCGCGATACGCTGACGCTTTGGTTTGTTATGTTTACTACAGCGCTATCGCTGTCGAAATTTATATTTATTCGTTGACGCTCTGGTTCTGTTTATACCTTAAACTTAATATAGACTCTAAATTTATTACAACGAAAAAATCGTCGTCGCTACCTGCGATATTTCTATTAGCATGCTATGCTTTTAGTGTATTTTAATTTGGCATGCGTCGACGCTCGTCGCTGTCGCTCTGGTTTTGTTTATACCTTAAATGTAGAAACCTAATAAATCGCAGCAGTTTTTAATTTTTTACTGGCTCAAAAACTTTCAAAAAATTTAAACAAAAGTCCCACGTATTAGCATAAATTGTTACGTTTTATTTTTATTTTTTACACCTAATTGAGTTTTAGTTTGGTATACACTTTAAGAAATTACTAAAAAAGATAAAAAAAAAGTTAATTCCGTTATGTTTAACTGCAGAAATATTAACAAAAATGTTTGCAGAACCGAAAGGTTCGGGTTCGGTTCGAAACCACTCCGCCTACGAATGGAACGGTAGTTTTGAACATTAAAAAATCGTAAGATTTTGTGGTTCCAGGAAAACTATATCAGGTGCTCTTGAATCTGGCACGGAAAATTTGCGAATGGGTGATGATTTAATGAATGAACGTATATTAATTTAGAGTGGAAGGGAAGGTTGGAGGGAGAGGTGAGCATTAACAATTTCACATACTCTCTTCAATTTGTATACGAGCTTAATTCATGGATTAGACTCGGACGACCTTGTCATTCTGCAGTTTGCAAATGTCTTTGTCATGATGGATAAAGGTTTAAACATAGAAACGGCATGTGATCGAGTTCAGAAATTTGTGGATCAAGTAATTAACTATTTGACCGATCTAAATCTGCGCGTAAACTCGATAAAATTTTTTTGTATGGCTTTTCGATCGGAGATTGTAACTCTTTAATTCCTTTTGTTTTTGACACATTTTAGAAACGGTATGAATATTTCTTTTGTTGTAGATTTTGGATTTCACTGGATTGATTAAAATAGGTTGGTAATAGTGGCGAGTGTGTTTTATGGCAGTAATTCTGCCTGGTTGGTATGGTTATAGTCCTCCCCTTCAAAGGACAGCCAGAGCTAACATTAGTATACCGCTTTTTGACATTTTTATTTTTAAAGTATACTGCTGCTGCGACTGCCCTTTCTGACGCATCGCTAAAACCACGGAGCTCGTGCTTTATTTGTTGTTTGTGTTCTATCCATCGAGATATGGTTAAGTTTCTAATTTCATCTAGATTTTCTGTGAATTGGATCCATTGTTTAGTAGCTGAATGTGTCGCAGCTTTGGTCCCTTACGTAACTGTTTAAGTTTAAACATTTTGAGTTCTTGTTTTGGTGTTTCTCTCCATAGCAAGCGTTGCGACTTTCTATCATTTTCTTTGACGGATCATCTTTTCTATGCCGGCATAGAAAACTATTTAACATTAAGTCGTTAAAAGATGTACCTGAAGTTGTTTTGGCTGAGCCATCAAAAACGACTCGTAGTTTTGTTGATGTGCTTTCTTTTTTCCCGCACGATGTGGTAGGTAATAAGCACCTTCTCATCCTTCCTCAGTTTGTTCAATATGGCCAAGTTGTTAATATTCCCGCAAAAAGCCTGTATAACTTTCCTTGAGCATTGTATCACCGGATAATCTTTTCTTGACTTGAACAAGTCTTGCCGTTCGTTTTGAATATCCTAGGTATGTTGTTGGATCTTTCTGGAAGGGAATACAAACTTCGTACCGCTCATCTTTAAGTCGTTGTGAATTTTGAAAATTTTTTTCACATTCGATCTCTGGTTTTGCTAGGTTGTGTGGTGGATGAAGTTCCTCTAGCTCCCAACAATTTTTGGGCTGCTCATCTATCTCCGTTGATGTGACGTATGATTTAACTAGTTCAGTCTTCCTGCCCAGTGCCGATATTTTCCCTAAGATGACCAATCTAAATTCTGTTAGTTGAGCAGCTGGTTCGTTCTTATTTCCCTTGATGAATTAGGATTTAAGAATTTGACTGTAATGCGCCTAGCAACATATCAATGGGCGCCGGAATATTATAATTTGGATGCACTTCTGACATATTTTGTAGCATACAAATGCTAGTGTGAGTGATGCTCGGGCGGGTGTAGGCATTCTCATTCCAGCACAAAAAAAATGTGAGAAAACGGTAGCATCTGATAATGAATGCTGAATTGAGTAGGATTATGGCAGGAGTCAAGTTGACAACGAATGAAGGGAGAAGGAGAGTCATTTTACACTCCGACTCCCTAGTGCATTAACTTTGATAAGTAGGAAATGGAGGTACTCAGGTCAATCTATATGATTTTATGAGTGCTAGAGATGTACTTCGTATGTCACAGGTAAATCTGTGACGAAAATGAGAGAATGAATTTGTTGAAAAGTTTCAAATAAAAAAAGCGAGTGAGACTGAATCATTGAAATTGGAAGGAATGTCTGCATTCGAGCTTGTTAGAATAAATGGTATTACAGTATGAAAGCGTGTCGATGCGTGAAAGATATGAAAAAAAAGCTACATTATTTTTTTTTTTTTTTTAAATTTTCAGTATAAACATGGAATGCTTTGAAGCATTTCGACGTGCTGACATATACGCTTTGGCATTGATATTCTGGGAGGTGTGTCGCCGTACATTATCGTGTGGCATAGCCGAAGAGTATAAAGTACCATTTTATGATGTAGTACCATCAGATCCAAGCTTCGAAGATATGAGAAAAGTTGTGTGTATTGATAATTATAGACCGTCGATACCAAATCGATGGTCATCGGATCCGGTAAGATATAAATATATATAAAAAACAATTTATTTTTTCATTTAAAATTTATACAATTTTTTGAAATTTTATATTCGTTATATAGTTACTCGCTGGCATGTCAAAATTAATGCGAGAATGTTGGCATCAAAATCCCAATGTTCGTTTGCCAGCGCTACGAATAAAAAAAACTCTACTAAAATTGGCAACATCCGACGATACCGTAAAATTAAATTACGATGCCGAGGTATGTGTTTGATTATTAATTATAAATAAAATTATTAGTGGAAAACAAAACAACATCAAAAAATACTATTATCAATAATAATATGTACTACGATATTAACAATAATATTTAATTAATTAATTAGTTTTTATATTAAGAACTATTTTTTTTTTGTGTTGGTAATTTAAGTATAAATAAGAAAACAATATATTTTTTAAAGTAAAAGAAAATCTAAATCCTATAAGTATACATTTTCGTTAATGTAAATAGAAATTGAATTTTTATTTTGTTTATATTAATCTTAAATTTTTTAATTTAATATTTAATCGTTATAGTTTATTGAATACGAAAAAAAAAAAAAAAAATTATTACGAAATTGAATCACTTTATATACGACGAAAATTTCATTTGACTTGTTTTTAAAAATATGTGTACTTCGAGCAACAAATTTAATTAATTTAAAATAAGTGATGTCGACAAACACATATAGATGCATATTTAAAATTTGTGATATTAAAATCGTTAAAAATTATTTTCAGAAAAATTTATGTATAAATTAGAAATTCTGCTCAATTTAATAGGCTGTTACTTTTTTAATACGTTCGTCTATAAATTATTCTAGGTTATTGTTTAAAGAAAACGGTTGCTACCACCGAACATACGTCTTCCTGTTTAATTGATACTTAAAATAATCTCGAAAATCTTTTATCATTATGATCGGCTCCCAAGCTGGTGTGTGATGGCGATAGATTACAATTTAACGTGGTTTTATAATACTTTTGCTGGGCTTGGTGAAAAAAAAACAGTGATTACCATATTATTTCATTGCTCTTTGCATTATAGAATTTTATTCTGTGATAATATAATTTTCAAACTACGTTTTATAAGCAAGGTAACTTCATCTTTTAAAATTTAGTTTATTATTATTTTTCCACGTGAGAATTATTAAGATGGTAGTTCTGCGATCCAGGATTATAAACGATTTAAAATTTACTCGTACCATATTTTTTGTTCTTTTTTTGCTTTTGATATTATTTTAGAGAACATATAGTATTCAGTATCAGAAAACCTTCTATATTTATACCTAAATAATCCTTGACATACAACAGTTTTATTAATTTAACCGATCACCAAGGTTTGTTACGACATCGCGTAAGTGGTACGGTAGAAGAATTCAACAGAATTATTAGTGTTCATATTACTTAAATTCGTAACCCAATCGATTGACGTAATTTCTTTATTGATGGTGTTATAATCACACTTCTTAAAATTAAATTTTACTTCGTTAAGCACTAAGTAGTCCTCTTTAATATTTGGCAGTTATGTTTAATGGTAGATGATGTTTATCAACAATTATATATATTTCTTTGAATTATTTATTTTACCATTAACATTTATTATTATTAATTACTTAATAATTATATTTATATTTCTAATTTTCTTAACTAATTATTAACAAGCAAATTTCAACTTCGTTTTTCACCATCTTGGTTTTCTGTTTCTATTTTTTTCTTTTTATTTTAATTTTTCAATCAACGTGATTAACTTAATACAAGTCGTATCTCTTTTCATAATCACCAACCAAATCCCCCCGACCAAAATCAAACACCACTTTATATACCTACTTATTACCCCGTTACTTAATTTGTAAACAAACAGTAGTAGGAGCAATGAGCAGGTATACCAACATAAAAAAATTTAATTTTAAATTAATTTAAAAAAACAAAAAAATTCAGAGGTGGACAGAAATAAAAATTGTGGTACCCACAGAACGAGCACTAAAAGGGTTGCTCGTTACAGGTCATCAATGGATGGAACGTAATAAAAAATAGTTGAGATATCCACTATGTTTACTAAACCCCAGATCAGTAATATTTTGTAATTTCGGTCCAATTAAGGCATCTTACATGCTAAATAGTTAAAACAAAAATCAAAAATATGCATAAAAAAAAATGCCGCATCCGGTGTGGTCTTATTTTTTTCTTGATGTCTCCAAAAAAGTTTATTTTATTTGATCGTGTTTTTTGGTATCATAAAATTGTATTTTTTGGAAAATTGCTGTAACCTTTTGCGATCATACTTTGTCTAATGAACTCGCTTTTCGATTTAAACACAAACAAAATTTATTCGCAGTATACACAGTATTATTTGTCGAGAAATGTCAAAAAAAGAAATAATTGGTTGTAAATGTTTGATACACTGTCGTTTTCAATTAAAAAAACAATTCCCTTTTTTACACTGTAAAACATAAAATTTGCTGTACATTTTGAGCATTTGAATGATGAATTGCAGTACTTTAAGATTGCATTTTTTTTTTAGATTTCATCCTTTTTGTGCTTGTCAATATCTTTTAACGCTTTTACTAAACCATTTACTAAACTAAACCATGTTTACTGTTAAAAAATTAAACCATAATTTACTACTAAACCATGCGCCATAGCGGTAAATAAACATATGATGACTAGATTTTGATGACCATCTTGTATCACGGTGACTTTTAAGAGATATTTTGAAAATAGTCATAAGAATTTCCCGTCTCTTGACTGACCAAGAAAATAATAAAAACAATTCCTGCACTATTCTGCAAAATGTGATCATCAATGTGCTACTTTTTGCAGCGTGTTCACCGCATAAATTTAGAGAATGCGAACTGCATGGTGCAAATCGTGCAAATTTATTTTCCTTAAGAATGCAAGCCTGCACACCCTTAATCTTCCCAGCCAATGCAGTGGCCTTATCATAAGTTTGAGCTCTAACATCAGAACCATCCAACTCGTCTCATATCAATATCAATGTCACATTAAAAAAAAAAATTCTCGCAAAAAAAATGTTTTTTTTCGGGATTCGGGAACTGGTTATTTCTTAATTTTCCCAGGAATTTCCTGAAAGAAACACATTGTAAATCAATATCCTCAAAAGATGTTAAAAAGTTTCCTGAAGATCGCATCTAATACCACCGACTCATTTAAAATCAGAGGTGATCTATCACATCTAAAAACAACAAAATCAAAAGAAAAGGACGATGAAACCTTTGTGTCGGTCCCAGAGTATGTTGTAACTGTTGCATAAGAAGGCTTTAGACCAGGAAAAGATCCGTTGGCCAATTTTTCCAATAATTCTTGTATTAATCTAAAATTTTCAACCACATTCGATTCAATATTTTTAATATCGATAATATTGCTCGGTCCGCAATATCATCGATTTTTTTGTAAAGGTTTGCAACCTGATTATTTTATATCCCAAATTTTCAATCGCCACAAAAATATAATGGGTTTGTAAATTTTTTGTTGATGTTAATAGCAGCTCGATCAATACCTTGACTTACGCCGTATAATTTTAATACAGATTTTTTATTTTTGGAATATCATTATATAAAATATGTCAAATTTCTGACCCTATGTCAATAAATTGACCAAGTTTCGGTATCGATATAAATTCAAGCTAAAAACTCAACCCATATCGTTAAACGATATAAGTTCAGTTTTCAACCCGAATTCACATCGCCACCTATATTCACATAGCATTTCTAGTCATGTTAATTTTTCTGTATTAACTACATAGATGTTTATTCATGTACACATATATATTTTTTCTTTTATCTTAAATTTTTAACTATTATTCGACACATCTTAATTGAATCAACTTTTATTTTTTATTTTATTAACAATTTATTAATAATTGTATTTCTCGACTGAACCAACAAAAAAAATATTTGAAATTTGGTTTTATAAATAATCAGTAGACGGTACAAAACAGAGCCGTAATCAACTCGAGTAATCGAATTGTTATACATATAATATAATATTTAATAAATTGTAGGATACTGATTAATTTTTAAACGACTATTTTAAATTGATTGAATTTTTCTCAATTTGGTTGACGTCAAATGAAATACAAAAGTAATATGACGTACATCAAATCAACAACAGATCGGCCCTCCATCTATTTTTGAGTTTTGTAATGTTAAAGATTAATAGCTGTATTTCTTTGGTTCAATGTGTTTTAATGAGTTTAGAAGACGCTTTTGGAGTTATATGTAATTGTTAAAGATTTAGGATTTCGAGTAATAATCGGTTATTCAAATAAATACTCGATAATCGAATGAGGTAAAATGGGACGAGTAAAATCGAATAGTCGATAATCGATTACTCTATTTGAAAAGCAATAACATCGACGAGATAACCTCAATTTCGTGCAAATTAAATAGTATTGAATTCAAAATAGATGATGACTGGTTGGCTGCAATAATGTTGGCTGGTTTGACAAATGAATATAAAACTCTTATTCTGAGTTGTGAGGCAAATGAAACCATCAATGCAAATCACATTAAAATAAAATTACTTGACACACAGTACGTATCAAAGTCAAACGAAAGCAATGCGTTTTCAGTAAATACAATACAAAAAAAAATTCATCGAAAATATATATCATTATTCTCACAATCAAAATCTTCCATCTGGTTTTTAGACGGTGGTGCGTCGAGTCACATGACGCCCGTTGCAAATTTATTGAAAAATCGAAGAACAACTGAAACTGTTGAAATAATAGCGGCAAATGATATGAAAAATAAAAAAATACCAGTAGAAGAAATCGTTTAAGTTTATTCGACAAAATTATGAAAATTGTAATTTTAAAACTAAAAATGTATAGCTATAGGGAATTCACACAAACTTTTTTTTTAATACTGTGGACGGAAATATACTTTTGAAAAATTTATTTTCGATAAAACCTTGAGTTGCATGCAAACCTTATTTGTGATTGGCATACGACAGCTCAAACAAAGCACACGGATTCTAATATGTAAATGTATATTTGCATATTTTTTCATTGTTCAAAAATACTGAAATAATATGAATGAGTGCAACAATAATAATAGAAAACCGAATAGTATATATTTAGGCAAAATTCGAAAGAATAATTAGTTTTACGAATTAAAATATATTAAAATTTACAAAACCGCGGTTGGACAAACCGGTTTTCGGTTACGGTTTTTTGGTTTTGAAAACCGAGGTTTCGCTTAACCGAACCGTGGAAACTCTAGGTAGTCTGTGCTTGATCTCATATTTCGGAAAGGATGGAGAACACAACATGTGAGTTTCGAAATGTTCTGAGGCCGACTATCTGATCAGAAAGCTAGTAAGCATCCCATGTGTTTCGTCCGTGAACTTTATTTATGGCTGATGGATTGTTTTAGAAAATGCTCAATTTATACCTTTATTTAATTTCAAAATCTTTTTATTTTTATTCAAACGTTCAATTTGGCGTTCAAGTTTAAGTTGTTTCTTTTAATATTCACAAAAAACTAACTTTATTTCCATACCTTACCTAGTTAATATTACATTATGTTAAATTAAAACAATACGGTTAGCTCTAACCGTTCCTTTTTCTTTGTGTGTTTTAACAATATATAGAGAAAAACAAATCAAGAAAAGTTAGAGAAAGGCGTACAATAAATATCAATATATACTATAGTTTAAAATTATATACTTTACATTTCTTCGATTACATCAATTCCATTTAAATCTTAGAATCATCTCAACCATGGTATTGGGTTCTGGGAACTGTGGATACAGGTGTTGCCCTGTATTGGAAACTACATTACCAACAGCTCTTAACAACAGTAAAATAGGTTCTGGAATACAGAAGGGCTGTTATTCAATAAGAGTAAGGATTTGCTCCTCACTTGACATGGGAGGGAATCTGTGTTATGTCTTTTACTATATTAATAATTTTGAAAATTTAACCCACATATTAAAATAAAAGCCCATCAAAATTGTGCCATTATACGAAAATAAACAAAATCAGAAAAACAATCTTGATGGGCAGCTCCACAAATTTATAAATCTTAGGTACAAACCGTTAACTCTCATACATATACCAGAAATCATGAACTTCATGTTGTGCCAAAGAGACGTTTCACAATCTCACACAATAGGTCATATGAGACAAGTCGGGCGACATACTTTCAACTTCATATAATATCAAAAATTTGTGATATTGATCGACTTTTTACTCCCACCATGTTTTAATTTGTAATTATAAATTATTTGTTTTGATTTTCACCACGGCCATCAATCATTTTAAAACATTGGCCTAAAACATCAAATAACTTGGCAAAACAAAACAAATCAATTCTATTAATAAAAGTAATTTACCATATCGCAATCAATCCGATTCTGATCTGAAAATATCACTTTATTAATTTTCCTATGAGAATCTCTTACTCCAAATTCCATTATTTTATTCCTACACTATACAATTGTGCTAAGATAAAGGTTCAAATCTTTACTATTAAACCAACTCGAAGGTACAATTCTCGACCCTAGATGTCCTTTTCAATACCAACCACCACCTGCGGATCGTTTTAATACGAATAAACATTTTTCATTTTCTTTACATTATAAACATTGTAAGAATATTATATATTAACAAAATTTGTGTTTATTTTATTTGATTTGAATTTACCGCTACTAGCAAAACCCTCTTTACTACATATGAAAAATTATATAATTGACTTCATGTGATGCAACAGATAACCCTCCTCGTTGTAAATAATTAAAATAGTGTGAATTAGTGAGGGTTCCTTTATCTTCCAAAAATATAAAATCACAAGCTTGCATTTAAAAAAATTAAACGTTTTAAGCGCCGCGTACCCACTTACGTGTAATTTAGCATCGTTGTCAATTTCTACTTTTTGAAGATAAGAATTCCCAACAAACAATTTTAATTTACAGAACGTTAACTGAAAATATACCTCGTATCCGTAAAATTACAGTGGGAAACGTTCTGTAAACGATCTGTTAATATTGAGTATACATTTTGGGGAAAATTATTCGGTTTACAGATCGTTTACCAATTCGAATTATTGTTAATAATATGTGTATATACCTATTATTTTGTAAAGTTACAGTAAGCAATATATATAAATCTGTTTCGTTTACAGATCTTTTACAAATAATATACAACATCATGAATCTTTTGCACACATACAAATACATATTATTTTATACCTATGTAATATTTTATTAAATTTATAATATTGAATTTAATTAATTTTGCTAGTAACAATGTTGAAAATTACAAACGAATGCCATTTTTTCTGGTAAAATTCTGAAATAGCTTGTTAAGAGCAATGCGTCATAAAAATTATGAATTTTATTAATTTTTTAATTAATTATGAGATAATTTTTTTTTTACATTTTAAATTAATGAAATAATAATGATCTAAAATAATGTTTAACTTTATCATTACATGATTTTATAAAATATTCTTCACATCCGAAATCATAAAAACGAATAATGTTGACAAAATATTAAAAATTTAATTCTGTTTAAAAAATTTTGTTTAATATGGACGGCATCCATATTAAAAAAAATGGCTATGTTTTTGATCCGTAAACTTTAAAATACATGTTAACGTTAAGTAAACAGTTTGAGAGTAAATTGCATAAATACGATTACAAATCACTTACATTTACAATCCCATATTTAAAATGTTTACATGACTACATTATGTAAACGATTTGTGTTGGTTACGTACAAATGATCTTACATTTAAATTTCATTATTAACCCTTTCACGAACACAACAATTTTAAATAATGCTCGCACTAACATTTGGCACTAATAATTTTTTTATTTTTTTTTATCTAGAAAAAATAAATTTATGTAATGGTTGAACCTAAAAAAATAGAAAGTGTGAACAGTTATTATAAAAATGTTTGTACACAAAAGATTATATTCTAAACATGCCATGAAAATTACGACGGCTATATACGACGTACCATTATAGTACATATTATCTATGTCGG
Source organism: Tipula confusa (assembly GCA_963556175.1). Lineage (NCBI taxonomy): Eukaryota > Metazoa > Arthropoda > Insecta > Diptera > Tipulidae > Tipula > Tipula confusa. The sequence continues at coordinate 37,774,856 of OY744477.1, read as the reverse complement.
TATGCGACGTGTCCCACCGCAAACCATTCAAAATGACGGCATAGGCCAACGTGTCCGCAAAAAGGTTAAATTCTTTAAGTATACGTAAACGATATAATATGGTAATGCAGAAGTAAATTTACATTTATATATCTTATTCAAACTGTTTACATGCATATGATATGTAAACGCTTTGTATTGATAATTTTACATTTTTTGACATTTCTCATTTGACATTTTTCGACAACATTAAATAGAAATGGTCAATTCTTTAGGTGGTGATGTTGATCAAAATTGGTAGAAAATTAATATTTAATGTGATAAAACTATTAAATGTATGGTGTTAATTTGGATGTTCAATCCACACAAGCAATTACTTCGTCTGTAATACCAGTATATTCCGTTGCCCATAAAAAATATATGTTGTTTATGGTGTTGTAATATAGTATGTACGAGCAAAAAGTGTAACAAATTGGATTTCAATTTAAACATTCTGTGTACAAAATGTTAGTGTTCGAAGTGAAATTCTATAAATCAATGCCGAGTTTCTTCAACACTCCATTGTCAAAAATTTGTTTTTAATTTCTTATAAGAACCGGACATTTTATTGGAAAATCAAATTCATATCTGTAGTCAATTTTCATTTTATGTGTGTTGGAGTTACTACAAAACTTGGAATCGTTTTGAGATGAAGTATTATGATTTATGATATTGTCCCTACTTCATGCAAATTTTTAGCGTATTCCTTAATTCATTAGAGTTGTTTTATTATTTATATGAATAAAATTTTTTTTTTGACATTAGAAAACTGTGACGTAGGAATACAAAACAATTTAGATTCGTTTACAATGCAAACATTTTGTAGATCTACGAGGTAGTCTTATGCTCTCAATAAAGTTACTTCTATAACCAATATGTGATAGTAGAAATACATTTGCAATGTAAATGTTTAGTAAATATACATGGTAGATTTAAGCTCTCGTGAAGTCTACAAGACGTAAACATTTTGTAAATGTAATCGTAAAATGACAAAGTATATGAACAGAAACGATAGTTGTGTAGCTAAAAGTTTACCTTTACAGTGTAGCTTAATGGTATACATTTCAAAACTATAATTTGTAGACACTTGCTCACAGCTACATATTTCCGATACTGTAAATGTTCCGTAAATTATACATTGAAAATTTGTGACTATGATCTATACAAAATGTTACTTGGGTTATCGTCCAAAATTAAACTAAGATCAGTTATATCAAAATTCTCGTACAACAAATTTTTATTAGTTTGTTGTAACATTTTCTTATAATCTTTCGGATGATGCTGAAAGATATTATGTATCCTAATTTTTTTTTCGCACTCTATTGTAACGGTTCAACCAGGGGTAGAGCCGCTACTGAATTGTTTTGTTTCCTCATAGGTTTCGATGCGGTCATATTTTAGCCAGCTAGGACTCAGGAGCGTAGGGGTGGGCTTTACCGAAACATAAGGAAACCTTGCTAGACCGCGGGAAGGAAAAACAAGGAGAATCGGGGAAAGGAGTAGAAAGGAAAGAATTAAGGCATGGATCAACTTACCATGATGAACTGTGTCGGATACTTACCCCCTCTTTCCTTATTGTATTTAACCACACATTACATACATATTACATATACAAGTGAAGGAATAGCACATCCACTCCCACAAGAGAAGAAAAACCCAAGAAGAGAAAGCGAAGAAAGAGAAAGAAGAGAAAATAACGTTGTATGATATATTTCGTATGTTGTATTTCACCAAAACAAAAAAAATTTTAATTAACTAATCAATCTCAAACTTGTTAAAAAAAAAAATTGTATATAAAAAAAATATATAAAAATATAAAAAAATATTACAAAAAAAATATAACTATACTTATTATTAATACAGGCTTAGCTTACCCAACACCTATGTACAATATTTAGATAGATAACAACCATTAATAATATTGTTTGATGTTCTTCGTGGTGGTTGTAGTTGATAATATCATAGATCTTCTCTGTTGCTGATGACGTAGTAATCCACTTGACCGTTGTTATGTTTATACCAAGGTTAATTATTGGTATGCCGCAAATGAGGTATTGTTGGTTGAATACGGAGTAGGTTTAAATTACTTATACTACCGTATTGCACAACTATAGTTAAACATAAATCAGTGGTTTTGAGTTAATTTTTCACAGTTTGATATGTTTTTTTTTCTTAACATTCGTTTACAACATAGATGTATTTATGTCGTTTTTACATTTAAGGTATCTTCATAATTTAGATACTCATAATTAAAAAAAAAAATATAATTCATTTATTAACAATTTACTAATTTAATTTATATTGTTTTATATAATTCACTTATAACACTATTATTTGAATTTAATTGTAAACTACACTATTATTGTAAATAAGTTTATAATTTTAGATAGTATACAATTCTTTTTTTTTTTTTTATAGTTTTATTTAACTTTGTATGTCACCATTCACTTTCAGGTAAAACGTTAATTATAGCTTCGAAAAAAAAAATCTCTTGTTTTTTTATTATTTTTTTTTTTTTTTTTTTTTTTTTTTTTAATTTTTATTTAACACCCAAATTCAGAAAAACTACTGACCCGTGTTTTGCAAAATTTCGGTCTTTTATATCATACCCGCATAATTAACGGGAAATCGCAATGCTTATAACAATTAAGCATGATACAATTTCTGTATGTTATTTTCTCTCCCTCTCTTCCCATCTCTAAACAAGTTTGGAACTTGCGGTTGTAAATAAAAAAAAAATTAATCAGGGATATCAAACCTTGTAACACAACACACGTTGTTACAAATCGTAACTGGGGAGGACCAAGAGCTAGAACTCTCCTCAATGACCCCCAACGACAACATTCGGTCTAATTTCTTATATAATTCTTCCTGCTTTTTAGGTGAGACTGGGTAGTAACGCTGCTTGATAGGAGTAGCTGATCCTACATCTATAGTATGTGCCAGTATTGTGTTTGTCCGAGTCCCAGTTTTTCGCTTGAAGGAAAGCTATTAACAATTTCATCCAAAATATTCTGTTGTTCAAAATTCAAAGTATGCTTATTAATATCTGATCTATCATCTAACTTGATATCATCTTTATCAAGTTCGTTAATTATTAAGGGAGTTAGACCAAATAGGTGCCAAAAATCAATCCCTAAATAAAGTGGTTGCACTAATCCAGGAGCTATATGGAGACGAAGACGCTTTTCCTTACCCTCATATATAATCGGGAGAATAACATGCCCAATAATTTTAACCTTTCCTCCACCTGCAGTCGTTAAAAATGTGGCCAGTGAGTGGAATTTGATACCTGTTTTCTTTAAGAACTCTTCTGAACCTGCCCCAAGAACACTGATGTTGGCCCCACTGTCCAATAATCCACAGTAGGGTGTTCCTGATATCAGAACATTGGCATAGGGTCGTTTATCATGGACTGTGGTATGTAAAACCGATTCTCTAATCAATTTCTTTAATCCATTACGTAATAGTACATATTTAATACGTCTGGATAAAGGCTTTATCATTGGTAAAGTATAGTCCGTTTGAGTTGAAGTAGACTTCACTGCAGTATTCAGGTTACCTTCTATAGTCTGTTTAGGCTGAACGGTATTTTGGTTTGCTACGTTTGATAATTGGTCTGCCAATGCGTCGCAAAAAGGATTATTTTGGTTAAGCTTTAAATATTCATTTATTGGCAAATGATGGTGCTGTTGGTCAGAATAAATAAAAGTTGGTTTGTTTGCAGAGGAATTTACATTTTTCTCATCAGTTCCGGACATGTATTCGAAGCTGTCTCTTCGGTTTGTTGCCTGGTTGTTCGTGTTTTGTCGGGAAGAGGAGCACCAGGGGTTCTCATCTCCCGCCAATGGTTTCCCGTACTCCGGCCATTGCAATACGCACAGTTTGACCTAATCATATTAGGAGCTCCACACCCGAAACAATATCGATTCGCGTTATTTGGATTCCTCCAACTGTCTTGTTGGACTGATGGTTGACTTCGTTTAAAATAAGGTGCACCATTACGATTCTGTTGACTTGCTGATGCCATGGCACATAATTCATTAGAATATTCATCTCTCGCATAGTCTAAACATTGATTTCTGTCCGCATAAGAACGTTCAGGCCCATTTGGAAAGTGGTATTCTGTTTTGTTTTGATAAGACGAATTTTGATTATTTGAATAATCAGGATCCAAGGGATTTGTCTCGGTAGGGTTAGGACGGACATCACCAGGATTATTGTCAATCAGCTCATGAACTTGTCTAAATGAAACATGCCGTTCTAATTTTTCTTGATTTAGCCTTTTCCACGTATCCTCTATATCGACACACTGACGCATCAACTCTGTCACCGTATCAATCTGTCGTCCTGCGATTTTGTATTGTAATGAATTACTCATGTTACGACGCAATATAAAATAAAGGTCACTGTCAGAAAGAGGTTTACTAAGCGATAAAGTAGCGTCTACTACGCGAGTATAAAAGTCCATAAAACCTTCATTGGCATTCTGTTTTATAAAGGAAATGGATTGTTTAATTTCTGCATCCGTTCGTCGGTCTTTAAACCTTTCCAGAAGTCCCATTTTTAAATTATCCCAAGTAATATTCCCATTACGCTCTAAAAACGACCAGTACCACTCAAGGGCACTTTTCCGTAGTAATAAATACAAATCGTTGACCAAACGTTCTGATGCAATTTTGTTTGCAAATGAAAGTCTTTCCACCCGGTATAAAAACCGTTCTACTGCTGGTCCATTAGGTGACCCATCAAAAGAAATATTCCATTTATGAATGCCAATTGTTAGTGGATCCAATTTGTTTACATTATTGTTCGAGCAATTGTCCAAAATGGGATCTGAAATAATTCTGCTTATGTTGTTTGAATGTGCCTGAGTATCTCGCGATTGAAATTGATTATTTCTATGAGAAGTGGAAGGTTGTGGAGTACTCATAGTATGAATAGATACATTTTTTTCTTCACAATCATTAGTAGATAAGATGGGATTGTTACTGATGGATAATTTATTTATAATTTTCATTAGATCGTTATATTCGTTTATGGATAGAGTTTTGTGTGTGCCTGCTATATTATCATTTACTTCCGTCTTGGAAGTGACTCCTGCTGAAACACTCACGCGTTTTAATTCAGGTTTTGCATGCACTGGAGGTACTTCAGCATCTGAAGAATCAGAGGTACTGCCACTGTGCGGTGAAGTTAATACGACAGTATTTTCATCTGGCATAACTTCAGAAACTGACTTTTCAAATTCCTCTACCGAAACTTTTGACTCAATTAGTGATTGGATCACCTGAAGCATTTTATCACATGCTACTATTAAACCTTGGGCAGATTTCTTGCAACTAGGAGAAGTATTCACTAAGCGTTGCAGTCGACCAGTGACATGTAGAATTCGTGTACTTAATACAGCAAGCTTCTTATCGTTCGTTTATATCAAGCTCGACAATCTCCTGCACTTGTGGCTTGAGGTCTATTAATTTATTGGAACAGAGGTTCAGTTCTCTCTGAGGAGATTTTCGTGCACTTAAGTGTGTTTTTTCAGGAGGAGTCGCCGTTCCCTCATATTCAGATTTAATCGTAGCCGATAATATTTTGAGTTGCTGGAGTATCGATCCGTTGATATTCCTTACCCAACACTCAACCTCAATTTCGTCAACGCTCATATATTTCGGCTCCATTACTAACACTTATTATGAATGTTGTTTTAATTTAGAGCAATTATATTATTCAAAAGATGTAGAAAAAAAACTAAAAAAAAACAAAACGAAAACAAAAAAAAAATAATTCAACTAATTTAATTAATCAATGAAAAAAAAATTGCAATTAAAACTCAGATAATTTGAACTCAAAATTTTCCAAGATCACCCCCGAAATAATGATTATAATTCACTTTAATACTCGACTAAACACAGTCTCAAAAAAATTTCAAAATAAATTTCAAGATATCATGTAATTGATATCATCCATAAAAGAAAATACGGGTTCGATTAATAAATATACGTAACTAGTATCTTGTAAACAGTTAGAAAAAACAATACCCTTTGCTATACGTCTTCTTAAAATTAGAAACTATACAGTATGTAAATATTTTTTCTTTTATATATGTACATGAAAGCAGATAATAAAATAAATGCTTATTAATATACTGAATTCATATTTCAAGGAATATTTTATAATTTAAATAATAAAAATAATAATTAGAGAAAAAAAATGTTATAATAATTTAACGTGAGGATGAACTGGTAATCTCGATCACAAATACTTTCACGGCAAGCCGATCATGCCTTAGGGACAAAAAGATAAAGGAAATGAGGATAAGGGAAATTTCATTATTTAGTGTTTCATTATATTTTAGCTCAAAAAGCCTAATGCCGACAATAAATTTAAATGAACACACTAAAGTAAAAACTCTTCAATTCGTAAAAATAGTTCGATTCAACCGGTTCAAAACAGCAAAGCTGGACTACGCATGATCGAGGTTCTATTATTACTAATCAAATATTTAAACTACACTACCGCCAATATTTTCCAAAACTAAATCAAATCCAAAAAAAAAAATGGAGAAACATGAATCAATATTGGAAGTATGTATCTGTATGTCAAACAAGATATGAAGTAGCGCTGATGAACAATAAAGTCAAAAACGTAATATTACGGAATTATTGACCCATCCGTTTCGCTACATCACCATCTATGACGTAAAAATTGATAACTTAGAAAAAGTTGTTTTAAGTTGTATAACCGTTGTTTTGGGCTATATAATAATGGCCGATTTTTGTCGTCAATCCATGCCAAAGCAAAAAGGTGTCATGGCGACGGGATGTATGTGTTTGAAAACGAAATTTACGCAGTTGGCAGTATGTGAAAATAATTATAATTGTCACGGTACCACCTAGTGTGCGATAGCATAAGTGTAAATATATGAAGATTTCTCTAAGCTTAACCTTAGAGACATCTATTAGATATCAATAGTACTGGTAGTACTAAAAATTGAGCAAATTAAATGTAGTAGTGACATCTCGATAGAAGTAGAAAGTTCGAGATATTTTAATTTGTGTATATAAGCGAATCGATGTTGTATGCGAAAAATAGTTGTACTTGAACTACGAAAGCGATAACAAGCGGTTAAAATAAAAAGTGATAGAAAGTGATAGTAAGTGATAGTAAGTGATTTTTAATTGTTAAATAAAGTGAACAGTGATTTTTGTGAAATAAAGAATTGGTAAAGGAACTAAGTTGTGAATAATTGTGTTTTATTGAGGCAATTATTGTCTGTGAAAGTAAACAGTGTTAAAGTGGAACTTGTGTAGTTTTGTGAAATTTGTTAGTGAACAGTGGTGTTCGGGTAGTTATTCACAATCCAGAGATACGAACCTTAAGTGACAAGGCAAGAACGTAGCAATTGGTGACAGCGGTGGGATTGTGAATAAAAAAAAATAAATAAAAAATAAAAATAAAAATGAAACTCTACAAGTTAAAAGTTCCAGAACTAAAGAAAGAGTTGGAGAAGCGTGGTTTAGAGACAGAAGGTCGTAAAGACGAGTTGATGTTACGATTGCGTGAAGCAATGGAGCGTGATGGTTTAGATCTAGAAAGTTATGAGTTTGAAATAGAAACGCCGGAGTTACGCATCGAAGCATCGTCTGGAAATTTCGATATGGCGCAGTTGATGGCAGTCATGCAACAGATGATGACAGAACAAACGAAACGTCAAGAAACAATTCAAGAGGAAATTCATGAACAAATTAAACGACAAGAGAAATTTCAAGGAGACCAAATTAAACGACAAGAGGAAATTCATGAACAAATTAAACGACAAGAGAAAGTTCAAGAAGATCAAATTAAACGACTAGAAATACTCGTAGTAGAAGGTCAAAATAAAATGGAAGAAAAACTTCTCGAATTAGCTAGTACTTTCCAAGGCGAAGTAGAGAAAGTGAAAGACGAATTTACAACGAAAATTCTAGAAGTTAAAACTGATGTTAAACATGTTGATCAAAAATTGGACAACAATATTGAATATGTCGAACAAAAATTTCTTCGTCTCGAAAAGGAGGTCAGTGTAATGAAACTCAATGGAACATCAGCGCAAGTAATCCAACCAGTAAACACTTTTAAATTGAAGCCACCAACGTTTGACGGCACCACATCATTCGCCATTTTTAAGCTTCAATTTGAAATGGCGTCCACACAAAATCACTGGGACGACGCGCATAAAGTAGCAGCGTTAATAGTGGCACTTAAGGGAGAAGCAGCCGAGATATTACAAACAATTCCGGAAAACGATCGCAAAGAATATGGTGAAATAATGAAGGCATTGGAACGCAAATATGGAAGTGACCATAAGCGGGAAATTTATCGAATGGAATTGAAAGGACGGTCACAGAAAGTTGGAGAAACTTTACAAGAATTTGCATCCGCCGTCGAGAGGCTAGCACATCTAGCACATGCAAATACTGCTTCCGATTTCATGGAAAGAATTAAAATGGACGCATTTATTGATGGTATACGAGACCAAGACACACGCAGAGCAGTGATATTATCACCAAAGGCTACTTTCGCGGAAACCATTGCTTGTGCGTTAATGAATGAGACGGCACAAACTCTCATTGGACCAAGAATCAATAAGATACGTCGGGTAGAAATAAGTACCAGCAGTAATATGGAGCAGTCGGCCCCTAGAATTTCGAATGGTGGCAAAATAAAATGCTGGATATGTGACAAATTGGGTCACAACTCACGAGACTGCTATAAAAATAAACGGAAACGTGGAAGATCACCATCTCCAATGGTACGAAGGGACGGAGGGAGGTCCATCTCCAATGGTACGGAGGGAGGTCAAGTAGTGACCAATCGAGACGCATTGTCAAGACAACCATGTCAGGCAGAAAGCAAACATTGTAGTTGCGTAGAGGGGAAGGAGAATATCATTGATGTCAGGCTGATGAAAGTGTTACCTCATGATGAATGGACCAATGAAGCAATCCGAGAGGAACAACAACGAGATCCGAATTTGTCGATAATTTTGGAATATAAGAAGAGGAAGTACCGGCCAACATGGAATGAGATCGCGGACAAAGCCCCCACTGTAAAGGCTTATTGGGCACAATGGCAGAGCCTTACATTAGAAGACGGCTGTTTAAAACGAGTGTGGGAAAGCACTGACGGTAACGTTAAACAATCCTTGATCGTGGTACCTCAAAGTCGTATTAAGGAAATTCTGAAGGAATATCACGAGGGAACTAGTGGAGGTCACTTAGGAATTAACAAAACGCTAGCTAAGGTACGTCAGCGGTTTTATTGGTCCGGGTGTAGACAGTCGGTGGTTGAATGGTGCCAAAAATGTGATCTATGTGCAGCCGCAAAGGGACCGGCTCGGAAAACTCGAGGAGCTATGCAACAGTATAATGTTGGAGCACCTTTTGAGAGAATTGCCATGGATGTGGCAGGTCCATTTCCCACTACCGATAATGGAAACAAATATGTGCTAGTTATAATGGATTATTTTAGCAAATGGCCGGAGGTGTATCCACTACCAAACCAGGAAACTACTACAATAGCGAATGCCGTTGTTAATAATTGGATTAGTCGTTTTGGAGTACCAATGGAACTTCATACGGATCAAGGAAGAAATTTTGAGTCGGTTGTATTCCAGGAGATCTGTCAGATGCTCGGTATCAACAAAACGCGAACGACGCCTTTGCATCCACAATCGGATGGAATGGTAGAAAGGTTTAACGGAACATTGGAAGAATATCTAAAGAAGGTGATAGATAAAAACCAACGCAACTGGGATCAACATATACCGATGTTTTTGATGGCTTATCGATCAGCAGTACATGACACTACTGGGATGACGCCAGCACAGACGCTTTTCGGAAATAATCTTCGCCTGCCTGGAGATTTGAAGTTTGGGGTTGTTCCATCAGCGGCCTTATGCGGACAAGATTATGTAGACCGGATGAAAGAAGAAATTAATGAGATACATCAGTTTGTACGAGACAAAATACGGATAGCAAGTGACAAAGTGAAAGCTCGATATGATATACGAGCAAATAGCAAAGGCTTCGAAGAAGGGCAATTGATATGGCTTCATAACCCGCAACGACGAAAGGGTTTATCACCGAAATTACAGTCAGCATGGGAAGGACCTTACACTATCATCACAAAGATGAACGACGTGATTTATAGGATCAAGAAAGGGCGACGAGGTAAACCAAAAGTGGTGCATCTCGAGCGGATGGCTATTTATAGAGGAGAGATTTTGGATCCTGTTCGGGACGAACAGGTTTAGGTGAGGGGTAGTGTCACGGTACCACCTAGTGTGCGATAGCATAAGTGTAAATATATGAAGATTTCTCTAAGCTTAACCTTAGAGACATCTATTAGATATCAATAGTACTGGTAGTACTAAAAATTGAGCAAATTAAATGTAGTAGTGACATCTCGATAGAAGTAGAAAGTTCGAGATATTTTAATTTGTGTATATAAGCGAATCGATGTTGTATGCGAAAAATAGTTGTACTTGAACTACGAAAGCGATAACAAGCGGTTAAAATAAAAAGTGATAGAAAGTGATAGTAAGTGATTTTTAATTGTTAAATAAAGTGAACAGTGATTTTTGTGAAATAAAGAATTGGTAAAGGAACTAAGTTGTGAATAATTGTGTTTTATTGAGGCAATTATTGTCTGTAAAAGTAAACAGTGTTAAAGTGGAACTTGTGTAGTTTTGTGAAATTTGTTAGTGAACAGTGGTGTTCGGGTAGTTATTCACAATCCAGAGATACGAACCTTAAGTGACAAGGCAAGAACGTAGCATAATTATTATTTTCAGACTCAAACCCGTAATATTTTTCGAACTCATGGTTCGTATCTCTGCCATCGATATAATTTGTAGTTCAAATTATATTGTGCAGAGATCAGGGCGAGTAACTAAAATGAAATATAAATCTGCCATGGTATATAATATATAGTGTAGAATAAATTTGAATTTTATCCATTGATAAAATAAATTTATTCTGATTTGTTTAATTGTGGCTCGCGAATATTTCGCGTCGCCACAACTTCTAAAATACGTTGTACAGCTGGCAGTAATGATAGCCATCGCGTTTTACTATGGTATAATAAAAATTTAAATTCTGTGCCTACAAATTCACAAAAATCCTTCAGCTGTTCAACTCGTAGTGTAAAAATTGAAAAATGGTTGTATATAGCAAGTACAATTCCGTCGACATTAACGGATAATTGATTTAAACCGCAGTGCGTAGCATTGTGAGCTACATGTACTGGACATCCCACACCAACAATTTTATCATTTATTTTTTCTTTCAATTTCTGAAAAACATTGTTAAATCCACTTCTGTTGGGGCCACCGAAGTTCGTGTTACAGTTATCTCCAGAAAAGCCCACACATTTAGACATTAAGTTAACTTCTGTTAACCCGTCAATTATTAAAGAGACAATAGTATCTGATTTTTCATTTTTCGTGTTGGTTATTTGCAGTATTTTTGATTGAATTCCGGAGTTTTTATAATCATAATACTGAATCAGTAAAGGAAAAAGTTTTATTGCACCATGATTACTAGCGTCTGTGGAGATGGTGATATAAGGAATATCGGTTAAATCGTTTAACATTTTTTTAATAGAATGTGGCGCTAATACTTTTAAAACTATAGCCTCAGCTTTGGTCCGTGCACATGAAACTTTTCGACATATTTTTGAGTCTTTGAACATGATTTTATATAATGGAACCGAACAATCATGTGATTTAAATGACTGATGATGTTTCACTGTATGATAGGCTAATACACCTTCCGCCGCTCTCACAAATTTGGTGTCATTGTCGGTTATTATAAATTTTTCTAATATATTTGATGTGCAAGAAGTTGATTGAATATTTCAATTAAAGTTTTAAAGTTTTAATATGCTCCGAAATATCTAATCTTCCTTTGTTACCAATAGAAATATATGTATTGCATAATTTACAAAAAACATCGTTATCAGTTTTTCCTTTTTTAAAAGAGGGAAACTCCTGGAGAATTTCATCATTTACCACGCACTTTCTTTTTGTTTGTTTAGACATCACTGCCTATAGACTTGACATACACTATTTATTTATTTTACTTGCTATATTTTTATTTATCGATTTATAATATTTATATAAATTTAAATAAATAATTACTTAATAGATTTATTTGTTATTTTCTGTTTATTATTTTGGATACTGTACAGTAACCACTTTCCGTATTTCTAGAACTTTTTTCTCTTTAATTGAAAAATTGAGATTGTTTTAATAATAATTAGGTACGTTCAAGGAATGCGTTTGATTTAAAGAGTGTGCATTCCCTAAATTATGTCAGTAAGCCACTATATTATTATAGTGGCTATATTACTATTGTGGCTACATATTTCACTTAATATTTTGTTGTACATGGTTTAATAAATTAATTTTTTTAAATTTAGTACTTTTGAATGTTTTTGGTTTTGAATTTTTGGTTATTATATATTTAATTATAATGAAATACGATAATGTAATAGGAACATTTTGAAAAACGAGGACAACAATTGAAAACCTCCGAGGACAAACGGCAACCATCGAAAAACTAGGACTTGTCCTCGGAAACGAGGACGTCTGGTAACCCTAGTCCTGGAAATAGTATTTGACAATTTTCAACACCCAACATTAAAGTTGAAACTGGAATTGTTATAGTTTTTTCATGCAACAACCATATTTTCAATGAGAGAGTTGAAAATACTAGAGACAACCTTGGGAGAGTGATTGCTGTTGAGCCTTTCCCAGCTTGTTTTTTTTACTGACAAACCATCTTTAGCTTTAACAAAGAGTTGATATGTCTCTTTATTAGTGGTGTTAGCTTCAGTTATGTTTGAGATATTAGGACCCCTCTTATGCAAAACTACCATCAAAATGCAAAGATGAAAAATGAAGAAAAAATCAAAAATGAAGCATGTTGAAAAATTTACAATCTTGGCAATGACGTCAAACAACACACCAGAGTCAATTCCAGCGCATTTGCTGTGTATTACACTTTTACATGCGTTAGCGCACACAAAAAAATTGTCCGTAAATAAGGAACTACACACACAGCAGTTATTCATTGTAAAAAATGTTAATCTGAACACAATTAAATAAACACTATTTAATTAAACAGAGACTAAACTAAAACAATCTCAAATACCAAAAATCACTTATATCACTGCAACTTTTAATTACGGTGAACTTATAAATATCTCCTTGGATTTTTTAATTGTTTATCCAATTAATAAGAATATTTATTTAATTTGTTTTTTTTGAATAATTTATCATAATTAATGATTTATAATTGTATACTTTAAAGCTCTATTAAATTTCGCTCCGCTTCTTGACATCCAAAACGAAAAATCAATGACTGACTAAAAAAATGCGTTTTGTTTTTTCATCTATACCACCTTTTCATTTATCTGGCTTCGTTCGTAGTCGTCTCATTGTCGGTCGGTTGTTTAAATTCGTTATGTAAAATTCGTTATTATTTCGTAATCGTCGTGGTGTTGATCGTCGTTAACATTGGGAGTACCATCGCGAGACTGTATAGCAGTCTAGATATTACTGTTGCGTGTGACCGTTTGCAGATGGCATTGCATGACGATCGTTATTTTAGGTGTGACCAAAAATTTGTATTCACAATTATTGGTCACTACAAACTCAAAATAAAAAAGAAAAAAAAAAATCGAGAATAATTTAAAATTACGTCCGTACAACTTGACGAATGAATTTAGAATAAGAATTCATTTCATTATATTTATATTATTTTCAACAAACCAGTCTTTTACCACCTTCGCCGTGTGCTTCGGATCATTGTCCTGCTGTGAAACACTCAGCGAAGCGACATGTCTTCTTCGGCATAAGCAAGCATGGTAACTCTTAGAATATCATCCATATAAATTTCTTTATTTAAATTTTGATGAATCCAACATATAGGTCCAACACCTCTATATAAGAAACAACCTCAGAGCATAATGTTTCCTCCGCCATGTTTGACAGTTTTTACTGTATAGCTTGGATCGTATTTTTTTTCTTTGGGTCGTCGGACATACTGGTTGATACAATCTGATCCAAACAAATTAATTTTTGTTTTATCAGACCATAATATGTGTCGCCATTTTGTTATAGACCACTTCACGTGATCCTTAGCGATTTTTTTTCTTGCTGATATATTATGGTTCGATAAAAATGGAACCTTTTTTGATATATGTTCAAGCTTGCATTTTCTTTTCAATTAAACGTCTTCGGATTGTAGAGGCATCAATTTTTAGGCCTAGTTGCTTTTTAATGTCATTAGAAGTAGCAAAAGGATTTTTTTAAACAAATCGGACATCTGTCCTTTCGCTTGTTTTTCTTTTACGGCACCGATTTTTGATCCGCTTAATGTGTTTTAACGCGTTTGCTACTATATTTATGGAGCGGTCTACAAAACTGGCAATTTCCTTTAATGTTCTGCCCTCAGTTCTTAGTTTTCCAATCAAATCCCTTTGACTTTCGGAGCAATGTTTTCCGCGGCCCATTTCTTCAGTAAAATTGGATATGGGGGAAATATAAATAATTTTTAATATTTAATTTTAGATAAAATTTTAGGGCTAAATAAAAATTATGCAATTTTGTCACTAACCATTAAAACGAATTATTTTATTAAACCTATTATTTTACACAACGACTTTACCGAAAATTGAATTCAAACTGAATTCAAAACTCAAAGAAATAGTACAGTTTGTTTTAAAACAAAGGAAAACGAAACAAAATTGTTTTTTAAATCATATTACCATAGCTGTTCAAATAATCACACAAATCAAATAATATCGTAAAAAACAGTTAATTACTTATGATACTTAATGTATTTGTATTGTATTACCTATTATAATGAACATGGCTGTATATAGTGTAGAATAAATTTGAATTTTATCAGTTGATAAAATAAACTTATTCTGATTAATAAATTGTTTAAGTGATTGTGGCTAGCGGATACAATCGCGCTGCCACAAATCGTCATAATGCAACTGATTTTACATTTAGTATTACTTTACCGATCTAACTGTTTTACTCTTTCTCGGATTCGTTTAGGATTTTGCAATTAAAACGCTCGAATATTTGTTCCTCTCAATTCAGAACATTTCTCTATTTTTACTTTTAGCACTTCACTGATTCACTGTGCTCTTTTTCGGCCTAGTTTTTAATAGATTAAAGTACTGTTCGTGTACATTTTCAGTATTTACACAATAAACAATACAATTTTTAAAATGTTAATCCGGATCATCATCATTATATATTTTTATCTTTTAACCCTTAGCTGGTATCGACTTTTTTTTAAAAATATCTAATCCAAAATATCACTCAAAATAAAAGTTTGAAAATTCAGAAAATCAATTCATAAATTAAAAATATAAAATTATAACGGTAAAAATATAATTCAAAAAAATTTCATTTATAACAATTTTGACAGAGAGTCAAAGTACATGTCCCGCAAATAAAATCTTGACAACAAACGCATTGTTTTGTCGTCGTGTTATGAGGACAGTGCTGGCAACGACGACGTTTTGAAGGTGGGGTCCGGTAGTAGGTGTGATTAGCACTGAAACTGTAACCCCGACAAACATTACAATTTTAAGCCCGAAAAATTACCGAAGAATTATTGGAGACCGTGTCAGGCAATTACTGGCATATTACTGACTAAATACTGTATTTTGGCGCTCTTTGGGCAGGCACAAATTACTGTACCAGTAATTTTGTGGTCCATTATTACTGTAAAATTTCAGTTTACATTACTGAATTTATACCCGAGTATTTTAGGATGTTTAACTCGGTAATTTTGTGGTAAAAGTTTCTGTACAATTTTGGTGAATGTTACTGAATTTACTCATTAATATTACTAGGATTTTTGCAGATCAATTTCTAGTGAATTCATTATTACCTTATAGGTCAAAAAGACTGTAAAATATCATTAATATTACTTCATGTGTACATAAACATTTGTAGATTTTTTACTGTTCGAACTAACTTTTTCGACTAGGTAATTTTGTTTAATATTACGGAACGTATGTAACGGAGCGCCATGTGGTGGCCCACATGGTAACCGTGTACAATACTTAAAACTACAGCTGAATGGGAGAGCCCTCGCATAGCACGTGTCTGGCTATAAACTCACGGCGATGGGGTGGGATGTAATTAATGAGGGTTACCATCCAGCTTCTATTAAGCTATGTTTGTTTTATGTTAGGTACTCAAGTGGTTCCATCCCTTATTCACCCGCACCAAATAATTTTATTACATAAACATCAAAAGTAAATTAATTAGAATAAAAAAAAAATAACTAAAATATTTCTTACCATTCCGTTTACACAAGTTTGGGTCGTCTATGTTCTCCGTTAAATGGTATGATAGTTGTTCCGCACACGCTCCAATCAATTATTTCAGCAAGCATAACTCTTCTTGAGTAAAATTCAATTTATTTTACAATTTTTTTTATCCATATGATTTGAAACATGTGAATATTCGTACTTGAATATTTGCAATAAACCAAAAGTATGAATGGGATTGGTTTTTTTTTCTTCGGTTTTATTTTTATTTTTATTTTAAATAAATTTAATTTAAGTTATTTAATTATTCTTATTATTTTTATTTATTCGTGTACACTTATTTATATAAATTTATATCAGTATAATTATTAATACAGTTTTATTTTTCTTTTCTTATATATTTATTACATTTTAGTAACTTATCCACAAAATAACTTTAATCACATTTCTTTCAAACACATTTTTAGTTTGTTTATTTATTAATTAATTAATGAAAATAAATTTTATTTATATATTTAATATTTATATAAAAAATTTTCTTTATAAATAGTTCACTTAGATGTAATATACATGTATAGTTCAATACTAATTAATAAGTTTTATTTTAATTTTTTTTTTAATTTTATAAAAAACATTATACAGTGTTTATTTCTTTTTCAATTTCCAATTATAAAAAAAAATATTTTTTTTTTGTTTTGTTTTTGTGAATATGATCAATTTATTAATTAGATGTTGACCATTCGAATTACCAATATTTTGTGTTCCAATTTTTAAATATTTTTTTTTTATGTTTTAAATCAACAAGAAAAAAAACTAAAAATACATTTAACCTTCCCCTCACCAACATACGCCTCAATATTAAATACAAATTTGCTTAATTATTTTGTTGTTGTTGTTGTGACGATATCAATTTTGTTTTACTTGAGCATTTGGTTGGCTACCGCAGCGTTTGTTGTTGAAATGATAATTTCGTGGTACTCTTTTTTTTATGTAAGAACGCAACAGCTGTTGTTGTTACGGAGCAATATTGTTACTGTTTTCAATGCTGCCGTTATTTAATGCCGATGATTATATGTATATTTCGTTGTTAAAATCCACGTGCTAATTTTTTTTTTTCAGTTGATTTATCATACAATATTTGTTTTATCAATCTTCTTGATTGAGTATATGCACTATTGTCAATCACCAATTAAAACATTAAACTAATATATAATCACACACTCAATAGAGTAAAGTCTATGTAGATATATATTTTAGAACTATATTATATTTTTATATATATAATTACATATAATTTAGTTGTTTTTTTGTTTTTTTATTATAAATTATTATGTCACCAAAACTATTATTCTTTTCTTTTCAGTTTTTACTTCAAACTTAACTTTACTTTTAAAATTTTATATTTTTTCAAGTTTTTCGTACCAACTTCAGCACTTCATTATTAATTTTTATTTGATTTATTTCTAACAACTGACCGCTTGTTCAACAACGTTCCGCCTTTTTAAGCTCTCGGGTCACATACATCATTAAACAAATTGTACCGTACAATTTTTATAATTTATGATTATTAAATTGAACACGTTGGATGACAAAAAAATAGGAGACGTTACAGTATACATAAGCTATTACAGAATTTGCACCGGCCGAATTAACTTGCCGAATTGGTGATTATTGAATTTGATTTATAGTAAAATGCTGGTAAATATTACCACGTTACACGTCTTTATTTATAGGAATTTTACTAATCAATTTCGATTCATTGGTTGGTAACTTTATGGTAAAAAGGACTGTAAAATATCATTTCGCACTTCTGAATGTACACGTAAAGTAGTGCGAGGTTTTTACTGGTTAACGACAACATTAATTTGTAACGGAAAAGTCGACCGTAATCAACATTCTCGTTAGCAGACACGGTATAGTGATTCTACGCGATCATTGAGCAGGCTATGACTCAGGGTATAGAGGCGTGGGGTTTGTAGAATTTACTACCGTGCTTGAAAGGATCGCAGTTAAGGAGAAACAAGACGAAAAGAATGGGATCATGTAACGAGGGCTACCTAAAATTCAAGACTATACACCGACATGATGAAGACCTACTTCACCCACTTCGACACCTCCAGCTTCACAAAAAACTTAATCACACATCGAGGGAAAAAAAAAATAAAAATGTATTGAATAAAAACTGAAAAATAAAAAAAAAACAAATAGAAATGGAAATCGTAAAAAAAACGTGGTCAAAAGGACCGTAATATATCGTTACAACTATCGTTAAACTAAAAAGAATATAGTTTTTTTTTTTTTTTAAATATAAAACCACTATCGATGCAGGAACCCCTCACACCGTCTCCACCTCCTATTTTTTTTTTAATTTTTTTTTATTTTTTTCCAGTCGTACCAATCAGTAAAGTACTTTTTTTATTATTTCTTTATAAATATGAGGGGGTGCACACCAAAAATTGTGACGCACAACTCAGTTGGACGTTACAACCCAGCAAACAAATGCGTCGCATACTCACATCCTCTCGCCGCACCACCACAGCTCGCCCTCTGTACATTTATGTATACTATATAATATTTTTTTTATTTTTTTTATTTTTTTTTTTTTTATTTTTTTTTTTTTTTTTTTTTATTGGGGAAGGTGAAAATGCTTTTTGCGCACACAGTGTCGGGCTCGCATTCCTGCACTACCGACTAAAAACACCTTCCCCTCTCTACCGGACTAGCCTGGAACTGTTATTCACATTACTTCGGGCCAGTCCGTTTTTTGTTTGTATGCTCTCCCCGAGCTGCCTCCTTACTTAGGGAAATCTATCCAGGTCCACCTTTTTCTCTCTCAGAATTCCCTCAATGAACTGTGACACGCGAACCCACCGATCCACCCCGTGAAGCAGAACATCCACGGCCGTCTCTGGTGACCATGCACCTACTTCTACCTCCAGTCTTGCTCTTTGCTCTTCCCATGCGTGACACGTAAAGAATGTGTGCTCCACATCATCAATACTTCCTGGGCAGTACAGGCATTCTGCCGACGTCACCTTCCGCATTCTAAACAGATATGATCGGAAGTATCCGTGGCCGCTCAGGAACTGTGTCAGGTAGAATCCGACCTCTCCATGCATCCTTTCAATCCAAGGGCCAACCTGTCCTATAAGCCTCGCTGTCCACCTACCCTTTGTTTCCCTCTCCCAGGCTTCCTGCCATATTTCTAGAGTTCGACATCTTTCTTCGAGGCTCGCTGTTTTTCGACCGATCTCCGACTTTCTGGTATATATAGCCTTCCGTTCCTTAGCCAGCAGATGAATGGGAATACACCCAGCTATAACCAGTATGGCCGCTTCCGATACGGTTCGGTAGGCCGAAGCAACTCGCAGAGCACTCCGCCTTTGTACCTGTGACAGACGCTTCCGGTACATATCCTTCTCCAGGGAGTCAGCCCAAATCTCTGCTCCATACAGGAGGACAGATTGGACCGCTGACATCAAAAGACGACGCTTGCCCGCTTTCGGGCCACCAACATTTGCCATAAGACGGCTTAGTGCCGTAACACCTTTCGAAGCCTTGTCTGCTGTTCTCTTGATCTGTTCAAAAAAGGTCATTTTTGAATCAATCACTAAACCTAGGTATTTAGCTGTTGGTTTTGTCTCGACCACTTCATCGCCAATCCACATTGGTAACGAAGCTTGTATTCTTTTTTTTGTAAGGATTACTATTTCCGTTTTTTGAAGCGCTATTGATAACCCATGTTCTGACATCCAGCCAATCACGGTTCTCATCACTTGGTTGAGTTTAAATTGAGCCTGATTTATGTCCCGGGCAGCAATGAGCGCAGCGATATCATCCGCATAGCCAACTAAATGAGTCTCATCAGGCATTTCAGCTCGTAATAAACTGTCATAGGAGGCATTCCAGAGATCAGGTCCTAAGACATATCCCTGTGCCGCTCCGGCTGTGACTCCTATCTTTCGCTTCCCTTCCTCGGTATCGTATATCAAGGTTCGATCCCTCAGATAATCGTGCAGTATCCTCATCAGATATTCCGGTACCCGAAACGACTGCTCCAATGCGCCAAGCATATCACCCCAACTCGCGGAATTAAATGCGTTCTTCACGTCGAGTGTTACTAACAAGACAATTCGCTTTGAAAAGTTGTTATATTGCTCCGATCTCCTGACCGCTCCCACAACCTCCTGGATCGCATCCACCGTAGATAGACCCACTCGGAATCCATATTGTTTGGGGGAGAAATCACCAGCGGCTTTAATCGCGGTGGTAAGCCTTGACCTTATTAGTTTTTCAAGAACTTTTCCTGCGGTGTCAAGCATACATAACGGCCGAT
Organism: Tipula confusa; assembly: GCA_963556175.1. Taxonomy (NCBI): domain Eukaryota; kingdom Metazoa; phylum Arthropoda; class Insecta; order Diptera; family Tipulidae; genus Tipula; species Tipula confusa. Next base: position 37,754,158 of record OY744477.1, on the reverse strand, counting down.
ACGACGATGGAAGCTTGGGGTCTCCTTTACCTTTGTTTATAAGGACAAGTTTTGCGCATTTCCAACGAGAACTAAAAACTCCCGCTGCCAGGCATGAATTATACATCCTGAGCAATAAACTAGGATCTTGTCGATAAACCATCTTCAGTACCTCATTGGGTATTCCATCTGGTCCAGGGGCTTTCCGTTTCTTTGTCGATAGGACAGCTGCTTCCAGTTCCTCTTCAGAAAAAAGGGGTATTTCTTCCTGCAGTCTAAGCTCAGTTGCGGCTCGCTCCGGATGGCTTGGAAAAAGTTGCAACAATTGTTTCCATTATGTGCGAGTCCATCACACTTGTTGGTTTCTGGGCTCCGAGCTTCTTAGTAACGATTTTGTATCCTAACCCCCACGGGTCTCGGTCTATATCCTATACTAGAGTTCTCCAGCAACTTCCTTTACTACGGTTGATCGCTCGTCGTAGTTCCTTTTTTGCGGCCTTATATTCCGGAGACCTGAGATTAGCTTCCTCACGGCTTTTTGCACGTTGCGCTTTACGCCGGAGCATGAGGCATCTCTTTCGCAAGTCTGATATTTCAGGCGTCCACCAATAAACGGGAGGCTTTCCATGTCGTGGTTTTTTCCGTGGCATAGATGCCTCGCATGCCGAGGTGATGAGACACATGGTAGAAGCTACCAGAGCCTCAGTTGTAGGTCTTCCATCTCCATATAATGTCTCCGATAATTGCGTGCCTTTGGCAAGTACTCTTTCAAACCGCTCAACATTAATTTTCAGTAAATTCCACCTGAGGGGTTTTTCATACGATCGGGATTGTCGTACATCACCAATCTGAAAGGTAATGTACTGATGGTCACTCGCAGTAAAATCTTCCAACACCTTCCATCCCTGAATGAGTGGTACAAGTCCCTCAGATGCAAGAGTAATATCTGGTATGGTTTCGGTGTATCCTGGTCTGCGAAATGTCGTAGTCGACCCAGAGTTTAGGACCAAGAGCCCTATTCTAGCAGCCGTTTCCAAAATCAGTCTTCCCCTGGAATCTGTATGTGGCATCCCCCACTCGAGAGCTCTCGCGTTTAGATCCCCGGCTACAACTACCGATCCGGTCACACGTAAAATTTCATCCTCCAAGGCGTCGAGTTTATTTCTGAAGTCAGCAATAACCTCGTTTGGAGTAAAATAGCAGCTGAAGTAGGTTACACTCTGGCTCTTCACCCATACAAAACCTCTGCCTGCCCCATGACTTTCAACATGGGCTTCTCTATTGGGTATCCAAATTGCCGCCGTGCCTAGTAAATCGGAATACCAGCAAGTTGACTCCTTGTTTCTATACTGTTCACTTAGAATGAGCAGCTGGGCCCCTTTTTCTACTGCCAGCTGATGCAAGAGATGGTCAGCAGTCTTGCTCCTGTGCATATTACCTTGCAAGATACGTATTATATTCGGTTCCTGGCCACCTGCAGTGCCTCACGATACACTTGGCACTTACCAGATCCTGGAAAATGAGTAAGCTTGGCCTGCTCAATCCCCTTTTCCGTGCATAGCATACAACTTTCCGCAGCAGTACACACTCTTGCTTTGTGACCGGCCCCGAAACACTTATAGCACAGCTTGCTTCGGTCTGGCCCTTTGCAGTCCTTGGCCATATGACCATACCCAGAGCACCTAAAACATCGCGTGGCTACGGCTCTTTCCCGCACCCTACAGTACACCCAACCAATCTTTATCCTTCCTTCGTTAATAAGATCGGCGGCCCATTTATCACACATCTCTATGATGGCCACTTGCTGCCCCCTAATGCAAGGGACAAGATTAATTTTAATATCCCCTACCTCTGGAATATCGCTCTTGATTGCTGCCGCGACTTCTTGTTCCGTGGTGAAACCGTCAATGTCACGAATCTCCACCGACACCTTTGGCTGAAGGTTTAAAATCCTAGCCTGGTTGCCCAATGCGTCTCTCAGCGCGCCACAAAAGCCATCTTTATTCTTGGGGTTCGGTCCTAATTCCAAGAGAACGTCGCCTGTTCTGGTCTGCCGGATTGAGTGGACCTGTACCTCGGAGTCCTCGGGTTTAACCTTACTACGAATTTCCCCAAGAATTTCTGCGTAGGATTTCCCTTCCATTGGTTTTATTATCAGCGCTTCAGGTCGGTACCTACGGCGCTTACCACGCCTTTTCTTGGGTTTCCCTTGTGTGGTAGAGATGATCTTGGACTCAGCAGTGGGCTTGGTACCCTCCAGCTTCTTATTCTCCACTGCCTTCATCTCCAGGTTTCTCCGTCTCCTCTCTCTCTTGGATACCTGTCTTTCCCAGGCAACTTTCCCTGTGGCGTTTGGCGTCTCATCTCTAACCTTCTTCTCCTGGTGGTTATGCTGGTCCGCCGGACTCGAGGCAGGTCTTTTCTGCCTTCCTGCTGTGTTGGGGGTTTCGGGAGCTTTCTGCAACCCTGTACTATAAGGAAGTTGGTTTTCGGGCTTCCTCCGGTTAGAGACACCATATGCAATGGCGCCAAACACATCTTCCAGTTCAACCAGACCGAACTTAATATCATTAGATATATTTTTTTGTCTATTGGTCACAGCCTTCATCTTGCTGATGATGCTCTTGCATCTCTTCAGTAACTCCTCCATACCTATACTCTTCTCCAGAATAAGTTGTCGGTCCGGAGAAGTGTGAGTTCCAGGCGTTAAGTTCTCATCCATCCGGCCTTCATTCTCATTGGTACCTCCACTCCCATTTAGGCTGATCAATATAGAATTATCCTCGCTCTCCTTATCCCCTGGAGCTTGTTTTGCTGGTAAAGGTGGTACTTTACGTATAGCACCGCTCTCTTTCGGTGCTTTTGTTGTTTCATCCTTCATTACCTGGCCAGGTAACTTTAGTTGGCTAGGTGGTGTTCTTTGCATCCGACCACTTCTGCCAAATAGGATGTCTTCCCTCTCCTCAGCATCAACCAAGTCACCCGTTGGTATAAGGTGACCAAGGCTAACCACAGCAGCTTGGCTTGGTGCCATATCTGGTCCTGAAGCCAAGTTAGCCGTCCCTACTACTTTATTGTACAATGTCCAATTACCATCTAAGCTCTCCAACCTGGTTGCTCCGGAAGTATTTGGGGACATCGTTAAATCTACTGCCCTTAATATTGTTGTTTTATTATTATACTATTATACTATATAATATTAGAATATAGTATATTCTAATATTATATAGTATACATAAATACTGATGGATCACAAGCCTTTTTGTGATGATTTTATTCGGTGTCACATGCATCTCCTGGGCTAGATTCATGGGACTGCTTTCACAGTGTGCTTTGGTAGTTTTTGCTCCTTTCTTGACTCCTGTGTTCGCCAACCGTTTGCAGGTGAGTCCTCTCATCCTCTTCTCTTCCTTTCACTCAGCCGGGCTTGAAGCAGTTCGTTCGCTGCTACCTGCCAGGGCGATCTGAGTATTAGGTTCATTTGGTTGTCCTTGTAGAAAAAGCGCCTTTCTCCTTAGTTGTGGCTCTTTTTTGCTTCTGCCTCTCTTGGTTTTGAGCGATGGCTTCGATTACATCCTCTAATTCGACCAATCCATATTTAATATCGTTTGATATATTTTGCTGCCTGCTCGTGGCCGCTTTCATCTTGGCAATTATTTGCCTGCATAAACTCACAAAGTCACCTTCTGCTCTTTGATATATCGCTGGAACTAGTTGCCTGTAGGCCATAGGTGTCTAATTCTCCTGATCCTTTCTTAATAAGGTCCTTGTCTCTCTTTTCTATTGGCGATGGCGTTCGTTGTACTTTTGAGCTTCCCATAAATCGAGATTGCCTTGTTGCCCCCTCTCCAGAATCCGTGGGGCAGGCCGACAAGTCGAAGTGGGATTCAGAACTTGCGTACCAACCCACCTGGGGTATATCGTTGTTTAACCTAGACATCCTCATTACGTGGTTTTTTATTCTGGTGGTTCCACCCATAGCATTTTATACATGTATATAAAAAATACAGACGGGATGTGTAATGGTTAATTGTACGAGTCTATCCAAATATTCCAAATTTAATTGATTGAACCAAATAAGTTACACCACAACCAATTTTTATTCTCTTGTCCACGTTTATTCGAAACTTGTAATATTAATAATGTTGATAAGGTTGATGTTGCTTAAGTGTGTACATTGTAAATACTGTAACGATTAGAGGGTTACCGTACCCCTTATCGTTAACAGATTCTTCCTATAGCTCTACACATTAATGACTGCAGCACGTTTGCTGGCCAGGTGGAGTCGGTGGGTATGGTTCTTGTCATTAGCTATAGGAAGCTTGTAGTGCTGCGATATGCCATATTGACAATCTGACACGAATAATCATGGAACGACTTGCAAATTACACTAAGATAGATGATTGACAAATTAAATTGAATACACTAACTAAACAAAAGTTCAGAAACAAAATTAATTAAATAAATTAAATAAATTAAATTAATTAAATAAATCAAACAAATTAAATAAACTGATTAGCAAGGGAATAATTAAACTTTTTGTCACAACCGTATTTCAGGTTTCTCGTTTTAATGTGGTCAAGGTGTTGGACCACGTGCTCATCACCCACCCTTATGGCAATATCACGCACAAATATAAGATAATCCCCTTCTTACGATTCTTTTACTAACCTCAAACACACCGTTAGAAGCTACACAAGCAATATCATACATATAACCATCATATTTACTCACATTCACACTAATATCGTTTACTCTCTGTTCACGACTTATGGATAGATTTTTTTTCCATCAGTGGGCATACCATGTGTGATCACTGAAACTGTCCCAATTCACGCCGCATAACCCTCACTATTTTATCAAGCATCTTTTTTTTTTTTTCTTCAAATTCACCAGGTTCTAATAATTCATATCGATTAACTCACTAATATCATCAACATCATATTTACTGTCAACAACATCTTTTACAACATTCATAAACCTTTCACCAGAATACAACGCTCGTTGCAACATGCGTACAGCATACAAACTGAATTTTCCTTGAATATCCCTTTCATTCACACCTAAAAATTTACCAACACAGCCAACCAAAACCTTTTTCTCAATCAAACCACCAGCGTCATTTAAATGCAGACGCATCCTAGCAAATATATCAGGTACATCAAAACGCTCGCCAGATTTCACCATATCGGCATTAGTAAGCCAACTCCTCAACCACTCATCCAATAAATCACCTATCACTGCATAATTATCCCTATCACGCAAAAATCCCTCACATAATAAAACCACACGCGTATCACCATAGTAATACGACCAGTCACAAAATATACTCACTTTCTCAAAACAACCTAACAATTTCAAATCCACATCAATCAAACACTCACACCTAAACACACATGCCATAGCATCACTCGACAAAAGCGACGCATCAAACTCTCCGCAAGAATTAAATACATATAAAAACTCACCAGTAGTTTTCATATTCATCAACCCCACCTATAACGGTTGCGAGAGATGTGAGAGGTGTTCAAATAAAATAAAATAAATGCCCCATAAAGATTCTCTCCCGTTATTTGAAAATTTAACTTTTATCCATCCAGAGGCATCAAAGCGGTCGTTTTTGCCGGCTAAGACTCGACGGAGTGTTCGTGGGTGTTTTGATGCATGGATGAACCTTGCTAGACCGCTTAGGGGTTTAAGGGAAATGCAGACGCCCTGAACTTACCTTTAATTGATTCAATTAATTCTTTATCTCGATTTTCTCAACCACGTTAACTAAATAACTTGAACTAATGGCATTTAACTTCAAAAACAAATTATTTAATTAAAAAAATCAAGAAGAAACAAAACGTACAGTTACGAATAGTTTGGAAAAAAAAATAAATAAAATAATAAAATATAATATATTCTAATACAATATTATACTGTATTATATTCAAAAACAAAAGGAAAAAAAATATATATATAGACAAAAAAAAATTTGTGCTACTAAAAAAAAAACTTACCACCACCCCAATACCAACACAAGCCTTAAAAATTAATTTATAAAAAAAAAATATTTCCCAGTGGGAACTGTTGTTGTAGTTGTTGTCGCAGTTGTTGATGTGCTGTCTTATTATATATATATATATACTGATGATGATGATACAGATGATGACGTTGGTATTTGGTTGTGGTAATTAGTATTATGATTGAGATTTTTTTATTAATACTTTTATGATGATTTCTTATTAAGCACCATCGGACGGTATCTGTTACCGCCCAATTTCACCGTTATTATTATTATTATTTGTATTATTATATTTGATATTTTTTTTTTCCATCAGTTGTGGATAATCCACTCTTTAGAGAAAAACACGTGGTATCTCTTTTTCTTATAATAATTCACTTAATTACTCTTATAATAATTCACTTAATTAATCTTATAATAATTCACTTAATTACTCTTATAATAATAATCAAATTATCCAGTCCCATAAACCTATTTTTGGGTTTTTCAATTCACATTATCAATTTACATTTCACACTCATTTTTAATTACCAAAAAAAAAGAATCAGAAAATTTTTTTTTCATTTTCAAAACTATTTGCAAAAAAAAATCCAAAATTCTGTTTTGTCTTTTCTTTCTTTTCTAAAAAACTTGTTCTCTCTTTAAATGCTTAATTCCATCTCCTCCACTTGCACACAAAAAAACTCCAAAAACCAAAAAAAACAAACAAAAAAAACTTCCCAGTATTCAAAATATTGGGAATTTTCTTTTTCCTTGGTTTGTGCATTCATTCCATGACGAAACGGAACGCACCGATCGCAGCCGTTTCACACCACAGTTTCCCAATTCGTCAAATTCCCTCTCATACCAACAACCTGAGATTTCAACACCAAGCCAGCTACCATGGCACACTCATAAGTTCCATTATAAAATTCATCATGCACCACGCGAATCGGATCAAAAGCCCTTAACAATCTATCACTTACATTCAAAAACCATTCATCCTGAGTGTATACATCGACATGACCTCCTTTACCTACAACTTTCCATTTCAGATGAATACACTCCCTATCATTAACATTATCACATTCAGGATTAAAACTATACGCACGTGTAACTACTTTATATCCATCCACACAACCATGCACACATATCCATCACTGTATCCACACATATATTCCTTATTATCACTAAAAAAAAAAACAACACTTTTCATTATCATACACATTCAAACTTTTCCTTCTCAAATACACACTTATATCATCACCAGATACATTTCCTAAAACATGCAACCAACTTTCCTTTAACGCAATCTCATTCACTCTGTCAGTTAACGACGTCACGTGTACAAATTCAATGAACGCGTTTCTGAATGTGGATTCATTATCACTCTCCTCTATGTACACTGGTGAACGATGTATACCTAAGTCACTATCATTCAACTTTGGGAAAACATGCACACCCAACTTGTAACGGATCAAGGTGCGAGTCCCAGAGGTGTCATTAAAACGACACCTTTGAGATCCGCACCCCGATGGCGTTAACAGAATCTTCGGACCAGAGGCTGAGCGCGGTTATTGAGCCGGCTAGAACTCAGGGAGTGATGGGCGTGGAATTTGCCCAGCATGGTCCAAAGCTTGAAAAACCGCGGGATGGAAAACAGGAAAGGAAAAGGAAGGAAAAAAGGTGGGAGAGTGGATATACTCACCCTTCGGCCATCATGCGCCCCCACACGCATGAGACCGAACCGTCGAGATCATCACATCATCACAATAAACAAATTATTTTGACATTATAAAATTCAAATAAATTTAATTAGAAAAAAAAATAATGGAAAACAAAATTATCAACAAGAAAAACAACAACAAAATAAATCCTTAACTAACTTAACTATAAAAAATACAAAAAAAACTTAACTACGACTTATCTAAATTACCAACACCAAAAAAAAAAAAAAAAAATACAAATCTTAATCTTACCCCTCCACCAATCGTAGTGATTTTTCTATTTTTTTTTTTTTATAGAAATTATTTTTTTTTTGTTTTCGTTCTTGATGTGGCTGTTGTTATAGTTGTGTTGTATTTGACGTCGTAGTTGTTGTCGTATTTGATATCGTAGTTGTTGTCGACGTAGTTGTGGCCATAAGCACCGTAATTATCCAAGGCAACGATGGTTATTTTCTGAGATCATAATCTATTTGGTTTTTAATGAGTTTACAGAATAGCTGTATCTTGGTGGTAGAATAATCGTTGTTTATGCGTTTTGTGACGTATTTTCTTACGATTATGCAAATTTTTAGGCATTTAAATATAAGTTCGATATAAATTATAATATTGTAACTTTTATTTATATAACACTATAATTATTCAACATTTTACAACAAAAAAACATTATGCACAAGAGACTAATTGTAGTTTGTTTTTTTTTTCTTTATGTATGTATAGTTATATTTCTATATGTCGAAATTCACATTAGTTTAGCACAAATATTCATTCACCATTTACTTTTTTATTTTGTTGATATTTGGTTTTTCATTATTTTTTTTTAAAATTTGTATTGACAAAAAAAATTCACGTATAACTGAAAAATAAGTCCTCAAAAAAATATATTACCCGACTGAGGTTCAGCAAAAAATTTTAAAATAAAAAAATCAACTGTTCACTATTTATTCTAAAAAAAAAAAAAAATGATAATTTTGTTCATCTATCTTTAAACATCAAACTCAAACTGTCTTCTACAAATTTAGATAATTTACTCTCTTTATAAAATTTAATTATCGACTCCTCCCCCGCATGGCAATGGACGCATTTATATATAATTATACCGGTGAATATGAATTTTCCTCTCTTTACAATGCTTTCCGCAAGTATGCGTTTGTACACCCACTCACATCCCGTTACTCAAGTTGTGAAACGAAAGTAAGAGAAGTGAGCGGGTACACAAACACAACACACAGAAATCATTATAAAGAGAGGAAAATTCATCAGCGGTGGTCACAGATTGTAGCGCGTACCACAAGGTACGCGTTACAAACTCGCAATCAATATTGTCCGGGGAGGCCAAACAATTATAATGGCCGTTGCGGTAATTATACAACGTAACTCTCATATTATTCATATCATCCAACAAACTTTTCATGTGCACGACATTCACACTTACATCCGTACCAACTCTAGCACCTATACCATTCTCAAACCATCTGTTCAAAACATTCATTAAAAACCGCAACCTAGATAACACTTCACCGTCAACCATAATAAAATTAATTTTTCCATCCGCACATTTTCTAACATACAATTCATCGACAACATCAACGACCTTCATCATCTTATGTTTCTTTATCAGTTTATCCTTATTTTCTAACACGGAACAATTTAAAACTTTCTTTATGCCACGGGATACATCAACATATATTCTTTTATACACACTAAAATAAGATATCGTCACAGCGCACCCGATTGAAAAATTATGATGATACGTAACAAAAATTTTCTTTTCTTTTGCCGGGTACCTGTACTTGACAATCATATCCCTAACCTCATCCATACACACCTCACGAACCGGCTCACTCAAAAATATGCTATTAAACAAACCACCTGAAAATTTTTTTTTATGAGTTTCACAGTATCAGACACACTATTCATACTACTCTCACTTCTCAAACTAACATTATCATTCAACAACTCAGACATAGAACTACTATCCAACGACATCATACTTGATTTATTCTTCACATTCACCAACTCGGGCGTAGTAATATTACCCAGTGACAATATACTCGCTTTATTCTCCATGTAATCATATACAATAACACTATCCTTCGATAAAGACAATTTAGGAAATGTCTCAATCAATTTTTTTTTTCATTCACATTACCCATTTCACTATCTTTCGATAGAGTTGATTCAGGTACTGTCTCATCCGAACTTACCATATCAATCAAACTATCAAATTCACTCACACAATCACTACCGACACCAACACTGCTATAATCATCTAACAATTTAGTATCATAATTTTCATCCCATTCACACTCCACAACACTATTACCATTAACACTAACCTCATTCACACTCTCACTCATTTAAATCAATCAAATCACGTGATTCGCTCAAACCATCCCTCGAACTAACGATAGAGGTAGAACGACACTTCTCAGAATTATAGCCGCTACTCAAGTCATCTTTTGAATTACCTAAAGAAACAGAGAAACCGTCTTCAATTATATAACACTGCACACTAACATCCACCTTCCGAACATATTTTCCACATCTTACCGCCCTTCTTTATATAGATGGGGATATAGTCATAACGATCTATTTTGCCAACAACACAGGTACAAAGCAAAACAAAACGATAAGGGGTACGGTAACCCGCTAATCGTTACAAGTGATCGCCAAAATATAAGAGAGTGATTTTATTTATTTTTTCATCTTTTATAGACTTGTCAATCAGGTAATTTTTATAGCACCAGGAAATTTGTATTGTGGATGACATCTATACTACTTGTTTCTATACTACGTGTATTGGCCGCATTCTTTACTATAATTTCTCATCTATATCTATTAGTATATAGTCTATTTAGTATATAGTCTATCTATTTAGTATATAGTACAAGCATATTGACAGTTTGTTTTGATTATGCATGTAAATAAGAATAAGTGTTGTTATATACTTATAATTAATTATACATCAATTTTGGTAATAAAATTAGTTTTGGTTCTCCAACAATACATACTGCCAAGTCTTGCAGTACAGCTCTTCTAATGGAGAACAGACGCTGACCAGTAAGCCGCTCAATATGAAACAGACGCTTCTGGATTTACTGGTATTAGATTTAGGTCCATCCCCAGCGTTTGTTTTCCCCGGTACTTGCCATATCTGGTGGGCATTCCCCTATTAAAAAATTTTCCCCAGCTAAAAAATTTAACTCGATAAGTGCAGATTAATTTTGTTCTCAAGAAAACAGCAAAATTTTGATTTAAAATATGAAACTCAAACTATATTTAACTAAATCCAATTTAATTTTTTATTTAGTTCCTGAGTGGAATTATTCAGTGCAATTTTTGTTGTGAATTTCTCACGAAACAACAAATGTGTACAATTTTTAATTCGAATCAGAGATTCACGAAACGATTTAAGGCCACGGGGGTTTTCTTTTAATATAATATATTTTTATGTAATAAATATATGAGAATTTATGTAATGTTGATAATTTTTATCTCTATGCGGCCCCTCGGATTGCCGACGTTTTCACCAGTTGCTTGACCAAATATAGCGCCAGGACCAAAATAATTATGGCCAGTAACGTTACTTCATTTTTATATAATGTTGTTAACTCCTCCAATAATTGCTTTATTCTTCGGGAGGATAACAAGTCTTCTTTGAACAGTTCGTGCGTTTCCTTTGGCACGATTTGAAACTCTTTTACGTTCGTGTTTCCCATTATATTAAAACTTTTCATATGTTTTTTTTTCGACAAGAACTGGCAAAATCGCCATGTTATGTTCCTACTAACGTACTTAAGGAAAACACGTCTTTTCTCTTGCGATCAAACTTCGACTCTTTTTTTCTATATTTTCGTTTTACAATATTTTTTCTGGTCAATCGCATTTAATTTTATATGCTTATCGCATCATATCATATTATGTTATATTGCAACATAATATTATATAAATGCGTTGCATTTATTATGCATTACATTGTATTGGAAGAGTACGTTTTTAGAATCTCTGCCGAAGGCCGTCACTACCGCAGGTCTACTGCCACTGGTATTGCGGATGCGCCACCAATATACCACTAATAAAAAAACACTATTTAACTTTGATGTTCAAATCAATGTCTTTATTTTTGATTATAAAAAAATAATTATAGATATCCTAATTTCACAAGTGAACTGTTTTAAATCACCACTGCACTAAATATCGAATATCTAAATTTTAGAATATCGACTACCAACTTATTTATTTTTTTTATGACTCTTGTCCAAAATCAAGAGCACGACTATTTTTTTTTTTTTTTTTACGAGCAGTGTACGAGCATAATCGTACCGCGCAAAGTAGTGTATGTATATGTGAGCATTTACGCCATATCCGGGACGACACCGCTTAAGTATGATTTATACTGTGTCTGTCGTGGCGGTTTAGAGATGTCACTACGAATGAAAGAAATGTTTTTATTTCTAATTCGTATTACCAAGTTGTATTTTGTATGGGCTTATACTTGTCGACTATGATGTGCGTCAGTATGTGATGAGGGTTGTTGGGATTGTTTATGAATTAATGTGAAATGTTATAGTTATGTGAATGAAACAGATGAGTGTGTGTGTGTGTGTATGGTTTTGTGTTTATATTTAACCACTTGTACCTAATTCTTAATTTCACCTAATTCTGTTTTTACGCGATAGATACGTTCCCCGAAAATACGCGTAAAAGAAAATCGCGTAAAAAAAGATATGGTGTCCATATAAAAGTAGAGGATTGGTTCTTCATTTCCAAAATCAACTAAAATAATCTGATTAAAGTATACAAATTCATGGTTTTTACGTGTTTTATACACTTTTTATTTATTTAAATATATATTTATGAATAAAATAACGACAAACGAAAAAAAATACTAATTCAACAAAAAAATCACAAAAAATTCATTTTAGTAAAACAAAAAGTGGCAAAATATATCATTAAACATATTTTTTAATTGCTGTCACTTCGTGATGCTTTACGTATTCGTTTACGCGAGACTTGAACGCCACAATCACTGTCATCACTAGAAATATTTTCCACTTCATTTTCATGTTGAAGTGGTGTTGATGTTTTAGCGGTTCTAGTCAAAAATTCAGTAATCAATTGTTGTTGTCTGGGTTTGATAATGCTGTTATGTAATTCGCGATAATTTCCCATCAATAATTTCACGTCACGTTGAAATTTCCGAGCTCTTTCCTCAATAGGATCATGCTTGCCAAAATGATCGCTTAATTTGGCTGCTAGTTGAAGTCCTTCTTTAATTAGATCTGCGGTGAGGGTAGGAACCTCTACGTCGTCATCTTCGCTAATTTCTTGCACATCGGGTGTCTCAAGCGCAAAAGCAATGATTTCATCACTGCTAAGTACCGTATCCACTAATAGTTCTTCTATATCTGCAGACGATAGATCATCAAAACCTTCTCCGCCTACTTCATGAGCTAAGGCTATGATATTGCTAAACTCGACTGCATTAGAAGGTATCGGATCTTTATTTTTGACGCATTCCGACCAAAGGGACTTCCAACATGCGTTTAAAGTTGATGGTTTTAGTTCGGATAGCGCTAATCCAGCATGTTTGATGCAGTCATTAATAGAAAATTTCTTCCACGCGTCCATAACTTTTAAATTGTCATCATTCATTAATTGATCTAAAATATACCGGAATGTTTGCTTAACATAATAGGTTTTAAAGGTTGCTATAATTCCTTGATCCAGTGGTTGTATCAACGAAGTAGTATTGGGTGGCAAAAAACAAAATTCGACATTTGGATGCTCCATATGGGGATGACCTGGTGCGTTGTCTATAATCAACAGAACCTTGAATTCAAGACCTTTATCGCTCATATAGCGGCGAACTTCTGGGACAAAATTTTTGAGGAACCACTCCTTAAAAGTCTTAGTTGTCACCCAAGCTTTTTTATTAGCTGTCCAGTGAACTGGCAATGTACTGAAATTTACACCTTTCATAGACCGTGGTTTTAGAGCTCGATTTACAAGTAAAGGTTTTAGCATTCGATCTCCTGAAGCGTTAGAACAAAATAAAAAGGTCACACGATCCTTGGCTACTTTAAACCCACTTGCAATTTTTTGGGATTTAGCTACGTATGTTCTGCTCGGCATTCGTTTCCAGAAAAGGCCGGTTTCATCTGCATTCCATACCTGATCAGCAGTGTAGCCACCTTCTTCAATTATTTTAGCCAATTTTTGGGGAAATTCTTTGGCTGCTACCTCATCTGCAGATGCAATTTCACCCCTAATTTTTATATTATGCAGCGCGTGCCTTTGCAGATAACCTGTCATCCAACCTGTACTTGCAGAAAATTCAAATTTTTTATCTCTCTGGCCTGATGTGTGTGGTTCCATTTCTTTCATCTGCTTATAGATCCGTAATGCCATCTGCTTTATTCCATTTCCATCAACTGGTATTCGTTTTTGTGAGCAATCCTCCATCCATATTACAAGAGCCTTCTCCATTTTCTCTTTTACAATGTCTCTTGTGTATGATGATGTATGAGCACTCATATTTGTTCCAGCAATCACAGATTTTCTGATAGCTTCTTCATTTTTTTTTTATTGTTCTTATGGTAGATTCTTTTAAATTAAAATATTTTCCTACAGAAGTGGCACCTTCTCCAGTGGCTAGTCTATCCAAAATTTTGATTTTAACTTCCAATAGCTTTTCTATTCGTTTGTTTTTTAGCTGACATTGTTAATTGTAATGAGGTCCCTATAAAAATAATTTATTTGCAGGTAATAAATAAATGCACTTCAAATTATAAATTACATACCGTTAATTGAATTCAGGAATTGTATAAATCTCTTGGTAAAATCTTCAAACACAATTGATACCAAATTTGGATTGGTATTTTATACTAAAACACCTATTATAACACCTATTATCGAATAACTTAAAAAAATTCAAATGTTTTAGAAAAATAAAGGTACATGTGAATGTAAATATTTTAGTTTTCTCACCTCAGAATTTTGATTATTGTACATACATTAAAATAGAAATTGTTTTAAACCTAAACTACAAATTAGCAGTAAACTATAAAGAATTAACGAACTATAAAAATATTTTATTCTTTTTTTAATTTTGTATTGCTCACTTTAAACAAACATAACATCTAACCCGCACTATACAAACTTTCATCAAAATATAAACTAATTTTAGAAAAAATTTAGGGAAATCCCCTACGTTTGTGTGTCGTATTTCTTTTTTGTGTGTTGTTATTTCTTGGTTTCGGACAATTTTCTTTTTTTACCATGAAACATGTACATACATGTTTTTTCTTGTTAAAAAATGAATTTTTTTTTAATCGCGTTAAATCAAATCAAATCGCGTAAAAACAGAACGAAATAATTTTTTTGAATCGCGTTAAATCAAATTCGCGTAAAAAAAGTTCGCGTAAAAACAGAATTAGGTGTATTTGACTTTTGTTTTACAAGTGTTTGTCACTTTATTTATTTAATTTAAACACGTAACTATTTGTTTTTATTTTAATTACTATTTTTGTAATTTATTTAATTTTTATAAACTTAAAACTAACATTTAATAAAACTATGTATATTTTTAACTCATCTCTTTGAAGTTTATGTTAATACGGTGTAAAACTAACTCTGTTTTAATTCTTGAATTTAACTGTTCTGTTCAAGTTCTCTATTAAGACTGTGTTCTTTTTTTACTATCTCTTTAAGAAGGGATGTTTTAATTTTTTTTTATGTTATTTTATTTTCTTAGAAATTGGTAAATGATCATTCTTTTTAATTGTTTTATTGGATTCTTGGAAGGATTTAGATAATTGTATTTATGATAAAAAATTTAAAAAAATGAGGTAATTATTTTATTGCTGTTTTAAAAAAAGTAAGGAGAAATAAAAAAAGGTTAATAAAAAAAGGATAATAAAAATAAGGTAAGGAGAAATTCTTTAAACATGTGTTAAGCATATCGTCGCATCCAAATAAAAGTATTACATTTGCAAATCGTCATTTTTCAAGAGAGAAGATTAAAGTTTTCAATGATAAATTAGATGTTATTTTTTTTAAATTAAATTATTTTAACACTTTATGAATTAAATTTTATTACAATATTTGTATATTATATATATATCATGGCTACTGCATTTTAATTTGTATTTTTATTTAAGAAAATTATAGTTTTCGAAAATGTAATATTATTCTATGGAAAATTTAAATAAACCACTATGACAAACTATGTTTGTAATACTCTCGCTCGTAAAAAAGTATATACCTATGTATAATATAATATTAAGAAATAAAGTTAATAGGAGATAAATAAAACTCATGTTTCATAAAGTGGTTAATAATTATTAACGAGTATATTGGTGTTCAAATCACAAAGTAAATTCTATCACATTTCAGTTTTTCTTAAAAAATAAACAAAAATAAAAAAAAATAAAATTCAATTTTTCTAATATATAAAATTAAATATAAAAATAAATTGATTGATTGATTGATTGATTAGAGTGTACGGCCAAGGACGAACCAGGAACTCCCGGAATGCCGGGCACCACCGTACACCCGAGTTACATATAACAAAACCGAAGGAATGGAAGGAATGTTAGTTGTGACAGACTCGACCCGGTTGCAGACACCTAAGCGATCGATAGTTAGTGTTTTTTTTTTTTGTGGTATAAGGAAAGGAAGGACATGTTAGTAATGACAGATTTGACCCGGTTTTCCGGAAGCCAATTTTCAACTAATGTTAGCACAAGACAATCACAATTTTGACGGGCTGCTCTGCATTATTTCATTTTTTATCATCAACTGCAGTGTGCCCCCATTCAGGTGTATCAGCCAATTTTTCCTAAAAGCAAAATCTATTAATGAAATAACCGCTCTTACACTCAGAGAAAAAACCACTTAAAAATGAAAAAAAACGTTTCGTTTTTAAAAAATTCATGTACGTTTTCCAAGCAACAACGAAATATAATGATTTAAAAATAAACCTTTTAAAATGGTATTGTTTTTTTTAAATTGAGTTAATCGATTTAAAAACACATCATTTTTAAATTATAAATTTAATTTTTATTTTAAACCGGTTAACATATACAAATGTATTGCTGAGGTTTTTAATTTAAAAGCTTAATTTTATTAGTGTTGTAATTGTCTTTTAAAATTAAAACGCAACATTAACTATATGAACATGTTAAAGCATCATTTCAAAAACTGGTCTGAATGGTTTTAAACATAGTGGCTATGCAATCAAAACGTTTAGATTAATTTTTAAAACGAATCGGATTTGATATTAACCTTAATGTTAATAAATATAAAACGTTGTAGTTTTATTTTAAAACTTATAATTTTAAATTTTAGAAAACAGTAATATGATTTAGAAAACTTTAATTTTAATTTTGGAAGTATTTTAGTTTTGATTTAAATATGTTCAAGTATAAGAATAAATTATATTGTTCATGAAATTAAAATGTTTCAATTACATTTTAAATGCAAGAAGCTTTTGATTATAATTTGAATGTTAATAAATTTAAAATGTTTTGTTTTTGATGTATATCCTTATAATTTTAAATTCAAAATTACTACAAAATTTAGATTTTAAGAGATTTAGTTTTTAGTATTTAATTATGAATTATGAAAACCTTGTTTTATTTTACTTTTGTAATTGAAATTTACGTCCAAATTGTAATTGGATATGTATGTGTATACAATACCAATTTTTATACATACCGCTAAATCAAACCTATTAAAGTTGTTTCCTTATAAATCTTGTTCAATTGGCTGATGATTATTGAAAAACTAAATTTTAAGTTAATGTTACAAAATTGATATAATAAATTTTATTTATATAAAATAAAAATAATAATACAAGTCATAATTATAATAATAATAATAATAATAATAATAATAAAAATAATAATAATAATTATAATAATAATAAATAATAATAATAATAATAATAATAATAATAATAATAATAATAATAATAATAATAATAATAATAATAATAATAATAATAATAATAATAATAATAATAATAATAATATAAATAATAATACAATATAAATAAAATAATAAAAATAAAAAATAAATTAAAACAATTCAAATGATTAAAAAAACTAAGGTTTTTTCGAGATAACAAACAATAAAAGCTCTAAAAAAACTTAAAATGCAAATTCCAATTTAATTTCTATTTAATGTCGTGATTAAATGTAGCAAAAAAAAAAAATTATATATTAGGGTTGTGTTCTAAAAACCGTAAGAGTGATGTAATGCCTGGAGACTTTACATCAGTTTTAGTGTAAATATCGTAAAAATATTGTTGGATAAACACCCATGGCGCGAATTACGTTTTTGTAGTTGTGGTGTTTTTAAAAAAAGAAATCACTTTTTTTAAAATTCACTTGATTTAAAATTTTTTTTTACTTAATGATTTTATTAATTTTATTCACTTTTAAAAAACGTAATAAATTTATATTATACGTATTGGAGTTATCTGGTTAAGGTATAAAATAGTTCTAACCCGATTGTATCTTAATTATGAGTTTATATAATGCAAAAGAATAAAGAAAATAATCTACGTTAACTAACACAAGTGTGTAAAAGAAAATATTATGATATATGAAATCATAATATGATAAAGTATATATCTACGTTAAAATAACACAAGTGTTCAATTTGATTTGAAAGCAAAAATTGATATCGCAAAATATTCTTTATGAGAATATTTTGTAAACAAAAATTGAAAGCAAAAATTTGATGACCCAAAATATTCTTTATGAGAATATTTTGTAAACAGAAAAATGATTACATTGTTTTACATTGTTGCATTGTTTTATTTAACAGTTGCAGAGGTTTGTGTTGGTGAAGAAGCGGGTGAAGGCGTAAGACGTAACTTCTCCCCCCTAAGAGATGGCCATAAACGACGTTTGTGGACATCATCTGAAGTGCTGCTGTCTTCAATAGGTTGTAATGGAATGTTGATGTTAACGGCTGATTTCTTTTTGTGTCTTTTAATGCAGGTTACAACGGTGTATACTCCAATGAGTACAGTTATTATGATTATTGTACCTGAAAATATACTTTTGTGCATGGTATGCGTTATGTTATTAATATGAAGTAATTCAATTTCTTGGTTATTTTGAATCGTCCAATTTTGTAAGGTAGGTAAATCGACGTAAGTATCAATATTTGATATGTTGATATCATTATAAGGTGATATAAAGATGGTTTTATCGTAGTATATATTAGTTGGGTTGTCATATTCCTCATTATTGATGTTGATGATGCAATTGGAAAACTGGATTAAATTGATTCCTTTTACCGATTTTTGCTGCTGTAAACATGTTGAATTAAATGGTAGTTCCTGCTGTGTTGCTACATATAAGTGTTGCGGATGTAAATAAGTGATTTCCGTTTCAAACTTCTGTTTGGTGAAATTGCATATTGCTGGTTTGTTTAATACGATGTTTGGTATGCAATTATCTGCTACTGATTTTAATTTGTCTTTTCCACAATATTGGATTTGTTCAATTTCTAGGCATGGTTTATACACATATTGATACACATGTTCATTTAGTAATAGGATTTGGGATTCAGGTTTTAACATTAGTGTTTGGTTAATAGGTATTGCTTTTAATTTATAATAAGAAAATATGTCAGAATGAAATTTAGGAATTTGAATGCTAAAAATTAATCTTGTATCATTATAATATGCTTGTAATTTTAATAATTGGTATATATTTTCCTCCGAATTAATACTAATATTATCTTTGGCTAATCTGATATGAATATATTCTATTTCCTCATTATATAATAAATGTCTAGAAATAGTTTCTAATTTTGCGAATGCTATTGTTTCAGTTATATCTAAAATATGATTGTTAAGTGTATCTATGTTATAATTGATTTTGAAAAAATATTGATCTAGTTTTAAAATTTGTACCAAATTTTCCGTATAATTTTTGATAGTTTTAATTTCAAATTCTATTTTCCGGGCATGATTGTTAATATATTTTTGAATTTCGTTGAATCTATCAATCATTTTATTATTGATTTGTACCTGAGAATTATATTGATCCTTTAGCGTTTCTTGATTTACATAAAGTTTATCAATCGCGTTTCCAATTTCTATATAATCGTCATGGTCCATGTTACCAGTAATTGATTTGAGTACTGTTCCTAGTCCGTCAATGAGTCCTCGTTTCGGTCTAAATTTTGGTCTTATGTGATCTATATTTTTTACTAAGTCGTTATATTTTAATAATAATATTTCTATGCGAGGTTTATAAAGTGGTTTTAAAAGAGAATTATTTGTAACTAATTTATTAATTGATTGAATATTGTCGTATAAGATTTCAGTATTATGGTCATAGTTGTCTAATTCGATGATATGTAATAGTCGTGAATAACCATCGATTATTCTAGCTTCTGATATTTTAAGTGGGAGTATCCCTTTATTGTCGTCCAAGTTAATTATGTTTATCGTTTGTGTCAAGGATGTCCGGATGAACCTGAAATGATAGGTTTCTTTATTTTCTTTTTATGAATTTTACGTTTACCGGTTGTTACTGTAATTTTGTTATCTTTCTTTACTATGTGCTTTGTAAATTTTGCAGCTAGTTTATTTCGTCTATTATCTGCTTCGTAAACTATGTCATTTTCTTTAAAAATTGGGGGATCTACTCTTGTTTTATTTAAATTTTCAAATAGATTCTGTTTTGTCTGTGTGTTTCGTAAATGTATTAAGTTTGTTAATTTATTATATTTTGATTTGTGGTCTTGTAAATAATCTTGTTCAGTATTAATGTTCGTTTCTGGTGGAAAAGGATTTGAGTCATTATAATGTCCTGTCAGTAATTCAAAGGGTGTCATTTTTGTTGTAGAATGAATTGAATTATTATAAGTCAACACTGCTTCGTTCATAGCTTCAGATATTAATTTAGTTTTAGTTTCTGTGTAAATTACTCTAAGGATTTCCGTTAAGGTTGAGTGAAAACGTTCAACTGGAGAATTTCCGGTTGATGATTTTGCTGATGTAATATGCATTTCAATTTTGTAAAGTTTTAGAAAATCTTGGAATATAAGTGAGGTAAACTCAGTTCCATTATCTGTTACTATTTTTTGTGGAATTCCATGATGAGAAAAGTAATGCTTCATGTGCTGAATTAAATCCAAACTATTTCTTGAATTTAACATGTAAGCACTTCCGAATTTTGAAAACTTATCTATGATGGTTAGGAAGTTACCTTTATTTACTGAATATACATCTATATGTAATATTTGTAGTGGTTTGGTCGGGGTTTCCGTAATCTCAAATTTTAATTTTTTCCTGTTTCTTTGATATTTAACCGTTTGACAAATTTCGCATTTATTGATGTAACTGTTAATTATTGACTTCATGTTAGGAAAGTAATACTTCCTTTTTAATTTTTCGTAGCTTTCGGTTATTCCTCTGTGATTTGAATCGGAATGATAATTTTTAATAATGGTTACCTGATCTTCCTTTTTTGTTATGTCTTCGACTAGGGTTGTGCATCTGATTAATTTAAAATTACTACAATGTTTTTGGTATATTAGCTCCAATATTTTGAATATTTTGTCACTACATATTATTCCAACTAATTTATTTGGATTTATATATTCTTGAATTAATTTAAGGATTGTTTCTTCTGTTCCTAGATTATTTTGTTTAATTACGTATCTTCGTTTGTTTCCGAATAATATTTTAAATTTAATGTCTGGTTGAGGATCTTCGATTTCCTCAAAAATAACTTGATGGGAAAATTCGTTTACACAGGTTTTTGAAATTGGTATTTTGTTTATATTAATAGTATTTTCTGAATTATTAGAAATTGGTGAACTGTTATATTCTGAATCTGAATAAGAATGTTCATTTATGTTTAGTTCAGTAATGTTATTATTAAATTTGTTATTGTTGTTTTCATTTAAGTTTTCTATCTCTATACGAGATAACGCATCTGCGTTAGTGTTTTTTACACCTTTCTTGTATTCGATAGTATAGTCGTATTCTTCTAATCGTAAACGCCATCTAACAAGCTTTGAGTTAGGTTCCTTTAA
Organism: Tipula confusa; assembly: GCA_963556175.1. Taxonomy (NCBI): domain Eukaryota; kingdom Metazoa; phylum Arthropoda; class Insecta; order Diptera; family Tipulidae; genus Tipula; species Tipula confusa. The sequence goes on along the minus strand of OY744477.1, from coordinate 37,732,393 downwards.
GTTAAATAACCATGTTAACGGCTTATGATCCGTTATAATTTTGAATTTGCGACCAAAAAGATAGGGTCGGAAATATTTTGTGGACCATACTATTGCAAGTAACTCCTTTTCAATAGTGGAGTAATTTTGCTCCGTTTGCGTTAATGTTCGGCTTGCATAACATAAAGGTTTATCGGATCCTATTGGTCCTTGTGATAATATGGCTCCCAATGCAATATTACTTGCGTCGGTAGTTAGAATGAAAGGTTTAGAGAAGTCTGGATATTGTAAGATGGGATCATTACATAGTAATGTTTTACAATATTCAAAGCAATTTATGTAGTTATCATTTAATATAATATTTTTACCTTTACGTAAACATTCGGTAAATGGTTTTGTTACCTTTGCGAAGTCCTTAATGAACTTCCTATAATATCCGAGTAAACCGAGAAATGATTTTATTTGTTTCTCTGTTCGAGGAATTGGGAAATTTTTTATAGTTTTTATTTTTTCCGGATTTGGTTTTACTCCTTCGGTAGTTATAAGGTGTCCAAGGAATGCAATTTCCTTGTGTAAAAATTCGGATTTATCAATCTGTATTTTTAAGTTGGCTTCTTTGAGTTTTGTAAAGACTTTGTCTAAGCTATCAATATGTTCCTGAAGGGAAGTAGAGAATACTACTATATCGTCCATATAGCAGAGGCAAATTTTACCTTGAAGATCTTTGAGTACATTGTCCATGACTCTTTGAAACGTTGCCGGGGCATTTTTAAGACCGAATGGCATTCGAACATATTCGAAATGTCCATTATCTACCGTGAAGGCAGTCTTTTGAATATCTTGTTTCCTAACTTCAATCTGGTGAAATCCAGATGCCAGATCTAACGTAGTGAAATACATACACTTGCCAAGCTTGTCTAGTATTTCGTTAATATTAGGAAGGGGATAACGGTCATCTATTGTTTTTTCGTTTAATTTGCGATAGTCTACAACTAATCGCCATTTGACTTTGCCTGAAGCATCAAGTTTCTTTGGGACTATCCATATAGGTGCTGACCAGGGGGAATACGAAGGGCGTATGATACCTTGATCCAACATTTTATTAATTTGAGATTTAACTTCCTCTTTATGGATATAGGGATATCGGTAACTTTTGTTAAAAATAGGGGTTTCATTGCTAAGATTTATTTCGTGTTTTATTTGATTCGTAAATGTAAGTTTTTGGTCTTCTTGGAAGAAAATTTCTTCATACCTGTGAACTAGTTTATGAATTGCTTTTTCTTCTTCTTTATTTAAATGATTTGTTCTAAGGGAATTTATTACTTTAGTATTATATTTATGATTTACGATTTGAGATGTAGTTGAATGATGATTGATTTCGACATGGTAATGAGAATGCAGTGATTGAACTTTTAGAGGTTGTTCAATCATGAAATTTTGAACTTTATCTGAAAAATTCACTACTTCTAAGTGTGAATACCAATTTTTACATTTATAGATACCTTCGGGTATGGTTAAGTATTCGTTAATTTTTACTGGAGTTAGGTAGATATCTCCGTCTTTTATATCTACAGGTAATAAAACTATAATTTTACTTCTGGGACTAACGGTGTATGGTTTTGACATTAAGTTGGGTTTAAATATTAATTGAATTTTTACTTTATCGGTTTCAATTAAAGAATTTTGAAAGTCGATTTTTATTTTAAGTTGTTGCATCATTTCGAGGCCAATTAAACCATCGAAATAATTATGAAACTTGAAAACTAAGAATTGAAGAGGTTCACGTGTTTTAAATTCCATTAACCCTTGTATTTCTACTTGTTGATCTATTTCATGAGTATTAAATAATGTCTTGATATTGACTGGTTTTATTTTTGTGATCCGTGAAGGATGTACATACTTGGGGTCGATAAATGATTTGTTGCTTCCAGTATCGATTAGCATTTTAAGTTTGGTAGTAGGGTTTAATGATATGTTTATATAGGGTAAGAGAAAAGATTGATGCGAATTTAGATTTATGTATCCGATGGGGGTTCCAAGGCTTCTTGATGAAAATCCTCATCATCGACTTCATTATTTGATTGGATATCCAAACTTGGGTAATAATTATCGTCTTCTTGATAAACGTTAGGATAGTTGAAATAATCTTCCTCGGAATATTCTTCTTGTGGAATTTCTGAGTGAAATAATTCCTGAGAATGGAATCTTGGAGGCCCATTAGTTGGGAATTGATAAGGAGGTCTATATGGGGTTTGTTGAGGAAACCGTGTAGGTTGTTTGTATTTGTCCATGTTAGACGTGGTATCCATGGGTTCGGGTTTTGTTTGATAATTGTTACTAATATTTGGTTTGTTGTTGGTTTGTTGGTAAAATTTCGGTTTTTCCTTACTAAAATTATTTGAAAAATTTCTTTGAGGATTGAAATTTTGGCTAGGGAATGGTTGGAATGGTTTATAGGTAGGGGAATTATTAAAAGGTTTGTGGAAATGAGGTTGTTGTAATCGAGGTTGAAATGTTTGTGAAGGATTTCGCTGTGGAATGAAATTTTGATAGATTGGTCTATAAGGAATGGGTTTCCTTAACTGAGGTGGATTATACGAATTATTTTGTTTATTTTTTAAGTATGACATATTTTGTTCCTTTACACAATTTGTAAAGGCATCTGTTAAGTTTTCGGGCTGCATTGCCCTAATCATTGATCCCAATGGTTCTTTTAACCCTGACAGAAATGTACTTAAACACATTTCTTCATATAAGATTTTCTTGGCCATTATTACCGAACTATTGGTTTCGTTGAGTTTAATGTGATTGATTATTGTGCTTTGAATGTCAATAATCTTTGAGAAGTATTTTTCGACCGTGTCACTTCCCTGACTTAAACTATACAAGTCTTTCACCAGACTTGTCTCATTACGTTTATCTGCGTAGTGAGTTATTAAGTTGTCTCGAATAGCTTCCCATTCGAGAGGAGTACCATACATGTTTAAAATTTCATTGGCTTCACCAACGATTTTGTTACGGATTGCTCTTAGGAATATTTTTGAGCATGGCTCACCATCTATATCATTACATAAGCTAAGGATTTCTTGAATATTTTCAATAAAATCGAAAAGTGTATGTCTATTACCATCAAAACGAGGTAAATCTTTAATAGCATCAGGGATTCTGAGGCAATTATATAGGCTTGGGCTCACTTTACTTAAATCTTCGCAAGACATCTTACAAATTTCAGGTAAATTATTTAATTGTTTATTAATTTCTAATTTGTCTAACTTTAAAACTTTATCAATATTTAATTCTTTATTTACTTTAAATTCTTTAATATTTCTTAATTCACTTATTTTAAATTTTAATTCTTTATTTAATTTTCTTTCAATATTTATTTCTTTATTTGATTTTTCTTCAATATTTATTTCTTTATCTATTTTCAAATTACTTATTTTTTCTATGATCTTATCTATTTCTATACCTAATTTAGATTTTGTACCATAAACCGTGGTACTGTGAGAACTATTAACCACACTATTGTTTGTAATTTGGGGATTATTTTTCTTGAACATGTAAAAAAAATACGTGTACTCACCATCCAATTAACAACAGGACCAGCTCCATATGCGTAGGTGTGCGGCTCAGCAATTCGTGATTAAAATGTTGTTCGTCGATAAACCGTCGATTCACTTTCACTTTTCACTTATTGTCAATAGTTTTTATATATATATTTTTTTTTTCTCTGACACTTTCACTAGCACTGATAAACCGTCAGTGTGGATTTCTCCCGAATAATGCACTTGAATAAAAAAAAAATGTTTTTAACTATTTCTGAACGCACTTGAATATTAAAAAATATCCGCTGCCAACTGCGCCAATTACGTTTTTGTAGTTGTGGTGTTTTTAAAAAAAGAAATCACTTTTTTTAAAATTCACTTGATTTAAAATTTTTTTTTACTTAATGATTTTATTAATTTTATTCACTTTTAAAAAACGTAATAAATTTATATTATACGTATTGGAGTTATCTGGTTAAGGTATAAAATAGTTCTAACCCGATTGTATCTTAATTATGAGTTTATATAATGCAAAAGAATAAAGAAAATAATCTACGTTAACTAACACAAGTGTGTAAAAGAAAATATTATGATATATGAAATCATAATATGATAAAGTATATATCTACGTTAAAATAACACAAGTGTTCAATTTGATTTGAAAGCAAAAATTGATATCGCAAAATATTCTTTATGAGAATATTTTGTAAACAAAAATTGAAAGCAAAAATTTGATGACCCAAAATATTCTTTATGAGAATATTTTGTAAACAGAAAAATGATTACATTGTTTTACATTGTTGCATTGTTTTATTTAACAGTTGCAGAGGTTTGTGTTGGTGAAGAAGCGGGTGAAGGCGTAAGACGTAACTCGCGCGACAAGCCTGGGGGTACTCCAAACAAAGCACTTGGAACAATTGAAATCCTATATTTAAACACTCAAGGAATGACTCAAACTTATATAAAGTTTGATCAAAATAGATATAAAAATTTTTAATATCTATTTCGAAAGTGCCTTCAATAATTATAAACGGCTGAATGGTCGTGCCGATACAATAATATTTTTGTATCAATTCTGATATCTTATTTCGATAGTCATTTATACAATTTAGACGCATAATAAAGCTCTCCTGAGCATCGTTAATTGTTACTTTTCGTTTATTGCGTCCATTTCTATCTTTAAAACGTGCTACCGGTAGTAAAACTGCATTTAAAAGTGTTGTTATTAAATAGTCCTCCGCATCTGAAAACAGTCAAAATTAAAATAAATTAGTAAATTTAAATTTATAATAATGCTTTTACCTTTGTTTGTCGTTGACTTTGCCAAAGCCAGTAGATGTTTGCAGGGCTCATTATGGATATATAAATCATAAAACAGTTTAATTTTCTGTTTAAATAGATCCCATTTACTATATAAACAGAACGATTTTTGCGGGTACATAATTTCAAAATCGATGTTGATCTGCAATTTTGGGGTAAGAGAAAAGTAAAGTAAGATTTTTTTATATTATTAATATTCATGTTTTATCACATCAGGCTATAATATCTAACCCTAAACTACACTACGATTATATGACTTAATACCTACAGAACTGACGAGATAATGCTAAATTAATGAAGTCAATACATACCAATTTAGGAGCCCGAGAATCCGCAAATTTCGGCCATGCTTTTAAAAATTCGAGATTTGACAGTGATTTTAAATCTTGTTGTCTTAAACTATACGTTTTTTGCCATTTATCAGTAATTGCTTCCCAGTCTGAACTGTCTCTGGCTAGAAATAATTTCATCGCGTTTGCTATGGTTGTATCAATTTCATTTTGTGGGTCGCTATCGATTTTTGGAACTTCCGTGCTTTTTGAGCAAGAAGATAATTTTCGGCGTTTGTGGCGTACGTTTACATACTTTGAATATAATTTCCCTTTAGGATTTGACCTTCCATCTCGGGCGATGAAGTAGTAATCCTTAACAAAAAAAAAAATAAAAAATATTACCGTTTTTGTATCACATATGTATAGCATATTTTAAAATAATACTACCTTTGCTTGTTTTTCAGTAGGAAATATGTTGCAAATTTGATCAATTATGGACGGAAAATCACACGGCCGTAGAAATGTATCACTACATATTATTTGTTCTATTATAATTGATATGAGGTCGTCCCGGTTCATATTAGTTAGTGTACTGTTTATTTGATAAGCACTTAACAATGATCTTCCTTTTGCTGTTTCTTTTAAAATATGCTCGACATTCTGTTAGTAGAAAAAAAAATTAATAAGTTAACATTCTTTACCAAAATAATAACGAAATCAATACGTATATGTATGTAAAAGAAAATAATTTTTTTTATTTACCAGCTGAAAATATGGTGAGACTCCAGTAGTTTTGACGCTGGACCTTGATGTCGATGGTGTATTTGTTTCCTTTTTCGAACTCGTTTAACAGATACCGATATAGCTGTAAAAAGGTCAGTTATTATGTTTTGAATTTCAAGAACTGCATTTCGAGGCATTACATTTTTAGCATAAAGATTTAAAGATAAGCCCACTGCCTTTTTCTTTAACCTCTCTAATGTGAGAGATGCATTAACTGTTGAAGCAGCGACATTGGTAATCATATTTGTTTCATTTTTATCCTTGTTGATAAGAGAGGTCCCTTTATCTTTTAAAATTCCCATCTGAGTTGTACTATTTTGGACTGATGAAACAGAAACTAATTTATGAAATCTCGTTAAATGACAGCAAAAAGTTGAATAATTATTAAAAAGTTGATTACAGTCATTTTGTTTACACTGGACTGAAATGGTTTTGCCTTTAATTTGATGGATATCTTTTAAATGTTGCCTCAGAATGTTTGGATTTTGAAAAGTGCCCATACACTTAAAACATACAAACATTTTAAATTTATTTATTAGTGTTGTGTTCCAAATAACGTTAAAGTGAAGAGATGGCTGAAGATTTTAAAAGCTTGTAAGTATTAATATTAAAAAAATAGTTTTTGTATTATAAGGTAATATAAGGTATTATGCTTTATTTTTCACTTATTCCACATGTTTATTACTTTTTTTTTAATTCCAAATAATTTTGCACTCTTCACAAAAACGTTTTATTGTAAATGTCGAACTTATCTAAATGTTTTATTATTATAAATATATATAGTTTTATAATATTTTAATTTACAATTACACTTGATAGGCACGTTATAATTTCACTTCACACCAACTTTTATAATTATAGTTGTATTAATAACTAAATCGCTAACTAAATCGTTTCAAACATTCAAAGACGACAATTTAAAATCGAATGATCCTGATCGCTAAGCAAAAGAACCACAATGCAATGTATAATATTTTATATTGCAATTAGTTTGTATTTAAAACAATTTTTTTAAGAAAGATAATGAGCCTTTTATATTTAAATTGGCTCAGAAAAAACGTTTTATATTTTAAAATGTTCGTATAAAACTAAAATGATGAGTTTTAATTTGAAAGCAAAACAATTTGAAAATAAATTGTTTCCAATACATTATTTTATTGCTTCAAATTTAAAAGGTTTTTTTTTAATTTAAATAAAAACAGGTTTAGTTCTAAAGTATTTTGTCTGTTCTAATTGATATATCAGTATTTTTGAATTGAAAATTTTGTATTTAATTATAAAATGGATTTTTTCTCTCAGTGTAGCCTAGGCTGTAATAAATTGAATTAGTTTTCATCTGAAATGATAAATTAATTAATTTGTAATACAATAAACTAATAATATCATAATATAATTTCTGCAAGCCGTAGACTGTAAAAAACTGGATTAGTTTTCCCTGAAAACACAAATATATTAATTTGTCTCATACTGATAATATATTAATGTAATATAAATATATAAATACCTAAATACATAAATATTAAAATATATAAATGCATAAATATATAAATACATAAAAGCATAAAAGCAATTACACAAAGCATCAAAATCCTGTTTAAATTTACTTTAAAACCAAAAACACTACAAATCGAATTTTATTCAAATAATTAAACAAATGAATTCGATCAAATCCACCGTTTTTTAGCAATTACACAATGTACTCGCACTAAAATCCTATTTATATTAACTTTAAAACCAAAACACTACAAATTGAATTTTATTAAAATAATTGAACAATTGAACTTGATCAAATTCACCGTTTTTTAGCAATTACCATATATACATATATACACACATATATACATATATTCTAATTTTAAAAAATTAATCGCGAAACAAACTAAAAATCAAAAAACAAAAACAACAATCTATGTGAATTAACTCCACGAGCAAAATACACATTCATTTAATTCAGTTGCTCAATTTTTTCAACTGAATTAACAGGTCCGAATCGAACAGTCAAATCACCTCAGTTGATTCAGTTAATTCAGTTAACTCCATCCATTCATGTCAATCGAAAGCGCCTATAAATGTGAAATATAAAATATGCAAAAAAAAAAATGTTCCTGCAAAATCAAATTAGTTTGTGATGTCATTCATTTCCCACATTCATTTCAATCGTTCAACAAGTTTACAAATTAAAATAAAATAACACTAAACAAATAAACAAATACGATCCTTATCTGATTTGGTCCATTCATCTCCCGTCATCTGTCCAACCAGCCTCTCTTTTTTAACTTCCATCTCCATTATTTCACCATTAATACTCGGTGGCCGTCGCTTTATACATTAACATTGTTAATCTTCGTTTCGTTTATACATATTAATATTTCCCCTTCCTCTTTCCCTCACTTTTACTAGCACTTTTATATTCCCACTACTTCACTTTTACATTTACTTTCCACTACAATTGCTGAAACCGGCCGAAAGCGAGCAAGCTTATTAAATTCAATTTAATTTATTATTTACTCACCTTCCATATTCACTCTTATAAATAAATTATTTTTACAAAGTTTATAAATTGATTTATAAACTTATTCCAGCTAGAAAAAAATTTAGGATTCTGGCAAGATTCTTATAACAGAAATTGTCATTGGTGTTTTTTTCTAAGGGAAAGTGCCGTTTTACAATGTGATATATAAATAAAATATGTACTCACAATGGCAACTACAAAATCTAATTACAGTTTACAAACTTATCAAACCTACAAAAATTATAAAGAGCACTAAACAGGTTAGCCAACCAACAGCCACTCAATATTAAAAATAATATTTATTTTTAAATATAAAAATAAATATTAATTTAATTCTTGTTGTTATAGAAATTCTTCTTCTTCTGAAGGACTTCCCAAATTATTTAAGCCAGTGGCTGCGTAGGGAATATTTTTATAGAAGTCGTGGTATGTTGAATTTATACAATTCTTATTGCACAAATGCATTAAGTCTTTGTATTTCGCTTCGCTGATTTTCAGGGGTTCTTTGTAAACTGGAATCAATTCAAAATTTAAAGTAATGTTGTTTTTGATTGGTTTCCGACCTCTTGACTTTCGTTCAGTTTCCCTTATTAGAGTAATCGTTTTAAAATTTTCCTGGAAATTGTACTTATACTTCAAAATGTTCGAATTGCCATGATCAATAAATATTTCTTTTGTTTTAGTTGTATAAAATATTTCATTTGAATCATTTTTCTGAAAATTAAAATCCATTGATGGAGTTTTATAGTCCAAAAAATCGTTTTGGTTCATTTCGGTAACAACGTAATGCGGTGGTTTTACCTTTGCGCATTTAATCAACTGATACCATTGATCTGGTGTAAATATCTCTTGGTGTCTAGCCATTCTTTCGATACAAGAGTGAATACTATCACCCTCATTTTGGGTATGTCCCTTTTCAAAATATCTGTGTGAAATATTTATATTATATTTTTTGGAGGCCCATGCGTAAAATGTATAGAGAACTTTATTTTTATTTTGACCACCACAATTATCGGACCAAAACCGAAATTCTTTGCAATTAGGATAAAATTCATAGAATTTGCGTAGACAACTAGCAACCTCAACTCCTCCGCGCTTAACAATGGTTTCGTGCCAAACAAAACAATAACCAATACTGTCATTCAAACAGTAAACGGTAAAATTATAGACAAAATATTTTCTTTTGTAATAAAAAATTGATGCTGTAGACTGCGGTAAAATCAATAGTTTTTGAAAATCGAAGATCGCAACGGTTATTTCAGAATTTTGCTGCGCCTCAAGTTTATCTAGGTCTTTAAGCCGTCGAGCTTCAGTTTTATTATAAAGGTGCTGTTGTTGTGTCGATTCCTGTTTATTTTGATCTTCCTTTGTTAAATTGTCGAATGTAACACAAACATCACAATGGTCCTTTTTTGGAACATGGAATCCTAAATTATAATTTTCATTGAATATATTACGGTATTGGCGTTCAGTTACATCGTGCGAAATAGATGCTTCATTCATTTTTTCTTTGAACAATCGATACATTCTGGCAATATTTAAATCACTGGGCAGGTATTTTTTAGAGCTGTTGCTTCGACAATAATGCGAATCAATGGTAGGAAACGATTTTATATGTTCACATACTGCATCAAACATAGCCAATTTAACAGGATTTGTCTGCCTTTGATGGGTTCCTCGCTGGTCATATTCTAAAATTCCATTGCCAGACAATTTCTTTTTATAAGCAGTTGTAATCCATTGGCTGTTAATGGCCAAAGTATTTAGAAACATTAACTTACACACCTATAAACAAAATAAAAATTATTAAAAAATAAAAAAAATTTAACATAGCTTACTCTATGCTTATCTACTATTGTGCCTTCATTCCAGATTGAAAAAAAAAAAATTCGGTTTGGCTGACGATTTATCTTTGGAGATAATAAGGCTCTAGTTTTTTTCGTTTCTTCCGTATTGTGAACAATAAAATTCCACTGTCGATATCTATCAGCGAGATCCCAAAATTGTTTGAAATTGGTTTCCCTATCAGTTTGCGTTATTTTATCTGAGCATTTCATAGTGCAATTTACACAAGCTGGTCCCATTTCTCGTCCCTTAATTTGTTTACCCTTTGAATTAATATAAGAAATTCCCTTGTTGTACGAGTTTTTGGACATAACTGTTTGCCAAAGTTCCTGGTGTTTTTTGCGCTTTCTGACTACTAAAGGCCTTGGGATGGTATTTTCTTGAGAATTAACTGCAATGTTAAATTTCGGTGTAATGGAGCTCCATGCTAGGTTTTCAGGGTCTGATGTTTCTGACGGCTGCGGTGTTCGTAACGTTTCTGGAGTTTGTGATGATTCACGTGATGATCGAATCGGTGTTAAATCATGGTGTGAGGCTTGTGTTGTGACAAATTGTAGAAAAGTTTTTTAAAAATAATTCTGTTAAATAAATATATTTTTTGTAACAAAAGTACTTAACAGAGCAAGGCTGAACTTCACTATCTGAATCTGATAATTCATTGTCTGCCGGCAGATATTCACTGCCGCTGTCACTGAAATCTATCCAAAATAAAATAAATCGTGAAGCCGCATTAAAAGTTTTCAACTGTCTGTATTTCATACCTGATCCCGATATATCAGATTTATTAATCTGTCCAAATGTCCCGTTATGTCCATCTTCCACTTCATTATCACATTGGCCTAAAAGCTGAGTTAAGCTCAGCTCTAAAAAAAAAAATCGAAAACCCTTTTGATTATTCTGTTACTAAAAATCGTTTGTAATAGTCTTACCGGAATTTTCCTTAATTTTTTCCTGAGCTAATTTAACAATTTTTCGCGCTCTTGTAGACATTTTGCACATAACAACTTATGATGATGTTACATGCTCGAACGAAAAATGAAAACTAAATTTTTAACCAACAAAAATTATCTGTCAAACTTTAGCGCCAAAATGTTATCTATTATTTTTCCAATTTTTAATATTACATTATACTTTTATACAACAATACATTTGATTAATTGCACAGTAGAGTATTACAAGTTACGTTTAAGATACAAAAAAAATTAAAAAAAAACCGAACATATCACTTTATTTTATTGAACACAGAAAAATTTGCCGATCATATGTATCACAATAAACTTTATAATACAATAAAATGAAAATTTTCCATGCTAAACTAGTTCAAACTATTTTGTTTTAGATTTAAATGGAAATTTATTTACTTGATTTCAAAATAACAGTATAATATCTCTTTTTGAGGTCGAAGGCGGTGTTTTATATTCCTAAAAAAAAATTCATATACTAAGTCGATGTTGTAGAGTTCAAATTCACCATAATTTAATAATAGTACATTTTACTTTGTAATACTTTTATTTGGATGCGACGATATGTGATAACACAACAACCATATGTTTTCCGTAAAAATACAGGGTGAGCATCTACGCTATATGTGTGAACACTAACCCAATAGAATGTTTAATGTGACTAGCGGTTTAGAGATGACACCGCGAATAATATTGTTACACTGCGTGAACAAATATTGAAATCAATTATTTGTTGCGACGCTACACGTTGTACTCTTTACAATATGCTTATCAATCGACTTATTGTATTTACATTTAATTATGTATACATGTGTCGATTACGATCTAACATACTATGTGTGTACATTATTAGCTTTGTTGTTATGTTTTTATTAGATAACGCAGCATTATTCTTATTGCGTTGTTGCAGATTATGCCCTATGTTTCGATGCAACATAATTATTGAAGAATACACTTAATTTGATACACATTTAGGTTAACACTTTATTATTTTTGTAACACATTTTCCTTTTATTTCTTTGAATTATATTCGGTTGTTTTACTTTTGCAATTTGATATATAAATTTACGCTGAAAAAAAGGGAAATAGAAATTGTGAATTATTGTAATTATTATTATTAATTTTAAATAATTAGCTCATAGTTTGGGATGTCTCGGTTTCACATAAAATTATAATTAATTAATTAAAATATTAAATTTTGTACAAACAAACACAAAAATGAGAACAAACGCAAAATTGTTTGACATTTTGACATTTGTTATGTAGCGACTAAATTGCCATCTCGCACAATTTATGTGAACTAGAACTTGTTATATTTTTGTAAACTGTTCTAATCTTGTAGTCGAGTGATGAGAAAATACTTTTATCGGGAAAAAAAAGTGGTTAAAGAATTGGGGATGTTACACTCAGAGAAAAAACCACTTAAAAATGAAAAAAAACGTTTCGTTTTTAAAAAATTCATGTACGTTTTCCAAGCAACAACGAAATATAATGATTTAAAAATAAACCTTTTAAAATGGTATTGTTTTTTTTAAATTGAGTTAATCGATTTAAAAACACATCATTTTTAAATTATAAATTTAATTTTTATTTTAAACCGGTTAACATATACAAATGTATTGCTGAGGTTTTTAATTTAAAAGCTTAATTTTATTAGTGTTGTAATTGTCTTTTAAAATTAAAACGCAACATTAACTATATGAACATGTTAAAGCATCATTTCAAAAACTGGTCTGAATGGTTTTAAACATAGTGGCTATGCAATCAAAACGTTTAGATTAATTTTTAAAACGAATCGGATTTGATATTAACCTTAATGTTAATAAATATAAAACGTTGTAGTTTTATTTTAAAACTTATAATTTTAAATTTTAGAAAACAGTAATATGATTTAGAAAACTTTAATTTTAATTTTGGAAGTATTTTAGTTTTGATTTAAATATGTTCAAGTATAAGAATAAATTATATTGTTCATGAAATTAAAATGTTTCAATTACATTTTAAATGCAAGAAGCTTTTGATTATAATTTGAATGTTAATAAATTTAAAATGTTTTGTTTTTGATGTATATCCTTATAATTTTAAATTCAAAATTACTACAAAATTTAGATTTTAAGAGATTTAGTTTTTAGTATTTAATTATGAATTATGAAAACCTTGTTTTATTTTACTTTTCTAATTGAAATTTACGTCCAAATTGTAATTGGATATGTATGTGTATACAATACCAATTTTTATACATACCGCTAAATCAAACCTATTAAAGTTGTTTCCTTATAAATCTTGTTCAATTGGCTGATGATTATTGAAAAACTAAATTTTAAGTTAATGTTACAAAATTGATATAATAAATTTTATTTATATAAAATAAAAATAATAATACAAGTCATAATTATAATAATAATAATAATAATAATAATAATAAAAATAATAATAATAATTATAATAATAATAAATAATAATAATAATAATAATAATAATAATAATAATAATAATAATAATAATAATAATAATAATAATAATAATAATAATAATAATAATAATAATAATAATAATAATAATAATAATAATATAAATAATAATACAATATAAATAAAATAATAAAAATAAAAAATAAATTAAAACAATTCAAATGATTAAAAAAACTAAGGTTTTTTCGAGATAACAAACAATAAAAGCTCTAAAAAAACTTAAAATGCAAATTCCAATTTAATTTCTATTTAATGTCGTGATTAAATGTAGCAAAAAAAAAAAATTATATATTAGGGTTGTGTTCTAAAAACCGTAAGAGTGATGTAATGCCTGGAGACTTTACATCAGTTTTAGTGTAAATATCGTAAAAATATTGTTGGATAAACACCCATGGCGCGCGACAAGCCTGGGGGTACTCCAAACAAAGCACTTGGAACAATTGAAATCCTATATTTAAACACTCAAGGAATGACTCAAACTTATATAAAGTTTGATCAAAATAGATATAAAAATTTTTAATATCTATTTCGAAAGTGCCTTCAATAATTATAAACGGCTGAATGGTCGTGCCGATACAATAATATTTTTGTATCAATTCTGATATCTTATTTCGATAGTCATTTATACAATTTAGACGCATAATAAAGCTCTCCTGAGCATCGTTAATTGTTACTTTTCGTTTATTGCGTCCATTTCTATCTTTAAAACGTGCTACCGGTAGTAAAACTGCATTTAAAAGTGTTGTTATTAAATAGTCCTCCGCATCTGAAAACAGTCAAAATTAAAATAAATTAGTAAATTTAAATTTATAATAATGCTTTTACCTTAATAATGCTTAATAATGCTTAATAATGCTTAATGCTTTGCTTTGGCAAAGTCAACGACAAACAAAGGTAAAAGCACCATAAAGATTCTCTCCCGTTATTCGAAAATTTAACTTTTATCCATCCAGAGGCATCAAAGCGGTCGTTTTTGCCGGCTAAGACTCGACGGAGTGTTCGTGGGTGTTTTAATGCATGGATGAACCTTGCTAGACCGCTTAGGGTTTTAAGGGAAATGCAGATGCCCTGAACTTACCTTTAATTGATTCAATTAATTCTTTATCTCGATTTTCTCAACCACGTGAAAATAAATTGAACTAATGGCATTTAACTTCAAAAACAAAATATTTAATTAAAAAAAAAAATCAAGAGATAACAAAATGTACAGTTCGAATAGTTTGAAAAAAAAAAAAATAATAATAAAATATAATATATTCTAATACAATATTATTTGGTATTATATTCAAAAACAAAAAAAATAAAAATATATATATACAAAAAAAAATTTATGCTACTAAAAAAAAACTTACCACCACCCCAATACCAACACAAGCCTTAAAAATTAATTTACAAACAACTAAAAAAAAACACGCTTATATCGTAATAAAAAAATAAGCGTATACAACGTGATTCGTTGACCGGGACTCCCTTTCCCAAAAAACTTGTTCTCTCTTTTAAATGCTTAATTCCATCCCCTCCACTTGCACACCAAAAAAAAACTCCAAAAACAAACAACAAAAAAACTTCCCAGTATTCAAAATACTGGGAATTTTCTTTTTCCTTGGTTTGTGCATTCATTCCATGACGAAACGGAACGCACCGATCGCAGCCGTTTCACGTATATGTTGAAGTTTTATATATTAGGATACTTACCAATTTGTCTTCCCTTGCTGCTCAATTCGGCGTTAATGATGATAAGTCTTTTATTTAGTTATATAAATTATAGATTTTATTTTTTAATTTTCGCTTAGTTGTTTTTCACGTGATATATCTTTTATTTTTTTTTTAAATGTTTTCTCTTATATTCTAAAAAAATCTTACTATCTATTTTCTCCTTTTTAACTTTACTTTACTTGGTTTTGGGTGGGTGTAGAGTTATAAATCATGTTTTATTTATTTTGTATTTTTTAATACAAAATAGCAAAAATAGCAAAATTATATATATAATGAGCACTAATATTGCTCATAATTTGTTTGTTTTTTTTAATGTTGGATGTTTGCGATGAAAATTTGCTAATGGTGTGTACATGTACGTGATTAAAAATCACAGGATGAAGTTAGTAACAAAAGCGTTTGCTCAAAATTATTACCTATTTTACTTGACATATGAAACATACGTAATTATAATAACTGTAATGTGTTAAGTAATTATAACTTACTCTGTGGCAACATGCGTTTTCATAAATTCCATCTCTCGAATCAACCAAGCATCGCGATTATTAATTGAAGGTCCTTCGCTACCGCTCCGAGCAGGCAAACGAGTATATTTCGCTCTGAGTATCTTCCAGATCTTCATACACTTATCCGCTGCCATACCTATTTCCTTCCTAATTTCCGTCCATGTTAACCTTTTAAGAGGGTTGTTTTATATTGGAAGTGCCCAATTTCATATAAAAACTACCGTCCTTCCATTCTCACTGCCTCAATCAGCTTGACAGCTACGTTTTGATGTATTCTATACTTTCTATAACAATAAGAAAATGTGTAAACATATTTAAATAATCGGTAAATAACTTCATAGATAAGCAATACTTACTGGTCCGTATAAAATAAAAATTGAAACAAATTAAAATTGCAACAAATTAAAATTAGAACAATTTAAAATAATTAGACTGGAAAGGCGAAGTTAAAAATATTCATATGAACAAAATCCAGCATCAATGCGGGGAAAACAATTTGACAGGGCGCTCCATCAAATGTATGGGCACACGCACCCGGGAAGAAATATAGTCGTCGTCCACTTAACAATGGTATTAATCCTGCGTCGAATTAGAAAAAAAATTAAAAATAAGTAAATTAATTAAAATAAATAAATTAAGTTTTAAGTATATTTAAAATAAAAAAAAAACACTTACATACAATCTCGGCAGAGGAAATGCAGCCAGGGGTTTTCCAAAAGTAGGGGGTACACAAATGAGGAGCCCGAGTTTTTTCTTTCTCGCTCTTTTTATCGGGCTGTTTGAAGTATATCGGAAGGATGATTGCCCGGCTGACGAATTCCCGCAATGGCGGACAATTTAGTTTGCTATAAAAAATTTTTAATTTTTTTAGGAGCTCCTCATTTGTGTAACCCGTAATTTTGGAAGACGGGCCTGGCGCCATTTCCTCCTCCTTAGGTGCAGGATCCGCTGCCCATCCTGTCGAAACCCCTCCACACTCCAAAGGAAGTTCCACCGCAAATTCCGGTTGCGGAATTTCCACCGCTTCCGCTCCACATTCCGCAGCTGGAATTTGCGGTGGATCTTCCAATGTCACGGTATGTAGAGGTTTACGTTTGGCTGTAAACATAAAATAAAATTTAAAAAAATTATTCTAAAATTTTTTTTTTTTATATATTTTAATGATACTTACGATGTTTAGTGGCCTGCACCTTATTGTAGTGATTAATACCATTATTCAAAACTGGCCCATAAGCCAGTTTTTCCCCTCGGGGCATATGTTCAAACATCTGATGGATTGCCCGATCAAATTGTTTTCCCCGCAACGCCGAGTTTTTAGGGCATTGAAAAATAAATTCAACATCCCCGATCCAGTCAACACATAGTTTTGGGCTGCAGATTCTAACAAATTTGGGGAAGGATGAATTTTATTTTCCACCGAACATAAATTCAAAAACTTACCTTAGCATTTTGGATTCCCAGAACATCATATGGAAGTCTTCCTAAAATGAAAAAATAAAATTTAAATTATTTTATAAAAAATAATATATTTATTTATACTTACGAGGATTAGACACGGCCAATAACCGTAATCCTCGAAGACTCCAAATGCGTAGATCCCATTACAATTTTGTTCTTCCATTATAATTTGTATATCTGTTTAATTTGTATATACATAGTGTTGAGGAAGTTATGTAATTTATTTATTTATATTCACAACAATGTTTATGATTTTATTCAATTTATTTAAAAATTATCCACCGAATCACCAGGTATAATAGGCCAATACTGGTTGCGGAAAAAACGAGAGTGGCTAATGAAAATCAAATATATTTTTTTAATTACTAATTGACTGGCAAAAATCGACAGACATAAAAAATGTATTTTGGACAATTAGTGTCTCACTACCAATAAACATTCTATTACGTAGTTGTTGCGGCTTACTCAATCAAAATGTGTGTGTGTGTGTTTACAATTATTTATTTAAGTTGTTGTTGTAGTTTAATTTACAATTTTATTTAGTTAAGTTATTTAAGAGTGTAGCAGCTTACTCGTTCAAAATAGGTGTGTGTTATACCGTCGCCAATTGTAATCTGTCCTCAGCACAGCTGATATTTTATTTTACTTTATTTGTATAAATTTTGACAATCCACATCATAACTCATAAATCAGAATTGAAAATCCGTATGAATAATAATTGGAAAGCGACCTTAATACCGAACAATTTATGGATAAAATAATTGCGAGGTGAAGGCATAGATGTCTATAGCTTATGTTCTTTATTTTTATGTAAATGTGTTATGATCGTGAACATAACTCCCCTTCGTTAAAGCTGGAAGTTTTAACAATTATCTAGTTGGTCTTCATCATTAGTTGGTAGTCGAAGTAATTTTGAAACTGGACGTTTGAATACCGATTCCTTGTATTTAACTGTAGCTACTCTTACGATGCCATCAGCTCCTGGATGTATATCAATGACTTTTCCCATTGGCCAAATACCTGGTGGATTGTTTCCCTCTTTCACCAATACTATATCGTTGATTTGGATATTGCGTGTTTTGAATTTCGCTGACGTTCTTTGTTGTAGCGTATGTAAATAATTCCTCGAAAATTTTTTCCAGTAGGATTGGACAAGCTGTTGAACGCGTTGCCAACGGGTTAGCCTCGAAGCGGTGATTTCCGTGTAATTTGTATCGGGTATTAGGGCAGAGGTTCCCATGGTTAAAAAGTGCGCCGGGGTGAGTGCATCAATATTTGTTGGATCTTCATTATTTATAAGACATAACGGTCGGGAATTCAATATGCACTCGATCTGTGCTAGTACTGTAGACATTTCTTCAAACGTCAAGTGCGAGTTCCCTACAACCCTTACTAAATGCGCCTTGATTGATCGGACGGCTCGTTCCCAGATTCCGCCAAAATTTGGTGAAAGTGGGGGAATAAATGACCATTTGATTTGGTTATCTAATGCATATTGCTGTGCTGCGTAATTGTATTCGTCAGACTGGAACATTCTGAAAAGATCAGTTAACAAATGATTAGTTCCTCGAAAACTAGACCCGTTATCTGATAAAATTTGATTAGGTACTCCCCTTCGTGCTGTGAATCTCCTTAAAGCACCCATGAATGTCGTTGTCGTCATATCACTGGCTGCTTCGATATGAAGAGCCTTTGTACATAGACATACAAATATTACGATGTATCCTTTAATAAGTCGCGATCCTCTGCCTCGCTTAGATGCTAGCATAATCGGCCCTGCATAATCAACTCCTGTTTTGGAAAATGGGCGGGATGGGATGACTCGTTCGCTTGGTAAATTTCCCATTAATTGTGATGAAGTACGTCTCGAATAACGGAGGCAAGCGACACATTTTTGGCTTACAGTTCGTGCTATTTTTCGTACTCCAAGAATCCAGTATTTCATACGGGAAAGTGAAACAATTAGTGCAGGTCCAGGATGTAGATGCTTTCTATGTAAATAATTTAATATCATTGTCGCTAGCTTGTGGTTCTTTGGAATGATTAAAGGATGTTTAGTTGCGTATGAGCAAGTTGCGTTTTCCAATCGGCCACCCACTCGTAATAAGCCGATATGGTCGATAAACGGAGTTAATGCCAGTAGTGTTGAATTTGCTTTTAGCTGTTTGTTTTCTCTTAAAGTACTTATTTCGTGATAAAATGCTTCTTGTTGTATGTGTTTTATGATTGTAGTTTCCGCTTCGTTAAGCTCTTCTATGGACAACCATCCTGATTTTTTCACCGTAGCGTTGCGAATATTGAACGTAAATCTTAACATGATCGAGAGTATTCTTACTAATTTAGACCAACTTGCGGTTTTGTTAATCATTTCGGCAATTATCGAAGTATCTTTATTCGTGCTTAGTTGTAAGCTGATCACGTTCAATCGTCGCTCTTGATTTGTCTCGTTCACAGGAAATTGTTTTGGCCATGGCTCATCGGGTGTAAAAAGCCATTTTGGTCCCTTCCACCATAACTCGTTTGATAGTACTTGGCTTACGTTGATTCCTCGGGTTGATAAATCTGCAGGGTTATTCTTACCGCTTACGTGTCTCCAGATCGCATTTGGTACTAATTTGTGAATTTCAGATGTGCGGTTTGCAACGTAATTTTTCCATTTTTTTTTGGTGGACCTGATTGCAACCACGACAATACTACCGTTGAATCAGTCCATAAGCAAATTGGAGTATCTGTAAATTCGAATGCGCGGCAAACATTGGTGATGAGCTTAGCTAGTAAATGTGCACCACATAATTCCAATCGGGGAAGACTTATGACCTGGATAGGCGCTACTTTATTCTTGCTGGTTACCAAGTTAGTTGTAATTTGATCATTGTTGGACTTAATTCGGAAATAGACACAAGCAGCATACGCGAGCTCGCTTGCATCACTGAACCCATGTATTTCGATGTTAATCAAATTTGGACCAATGCACCTCGGGATTCGGATTTTCTCGATTGTTTTGAATTCATGCTTGATGTCCAACCATCTATCCTGCAGTTCCTCTGATATTTCTTCGTCCCAAGACACCTTAGCTAGCCACAAATGTTGCATCATCAACTTGGTTTTTATTATAAATGGCGATAACCAACCCAAAGGGTCGTATATTCTTGATATTACTGAGAGTATTCCTCTTTTGGTACGAACGTTTTCATTTGGAATGTTTACGTTGAAGTAAAATACGTCTTTGGCAGGATCCCATAATAACCCCAGTACTTGTGTAAAATTATGCTGATCCGAAAGGGAAATGGATTGGAAGTGATCCCCCAAATGGTGTACGTTCGATTTCCATTTCCTTAATTGAAATCCGTAGCTTTGTAATATTGATAGTAGATCGGTTTTTAACTGTGTAGCTTCAGCTACGTCATTAGCGCCAGTAAGAAGATCATCAACATAAAAATTCTGTTTAATTATTTTTGATACTGCGCGAAATGTTTGCTCAGTTTCTTCAGCCACTAAAAGTAATGCTCTGGTTGATAAGAATGATGCCGCTGATGTACCGTACGTTACTGTTTTCAGCTCGTAATGTTCTATTTGCCTATCTTTCGAACTTCTCCATAAAATTCTTTGGTATCTGGTTTGATCTGAATCAATCAAAATCTGCCTATACATTTTTTCAATGTCGGCACTTAATGCAATAGGAAACCTTCTAAATCGAAGCAATACAGTCCACAATGTTGGTTGAACTGTGGGACCAATTAATAAGTTATCATTCAGTGATGTCCCCGTAGATGATTGACAGGACCCGTCAAACACGACCCTTAGCTTAGTGGTCTCACTGTTGTGTTTCCAAACACCATGATGTGGTAAATAACACACTCCATCACGTGCTATGTTTAATTCCTTAGATGATAGTTTGACCATATGCCCCAATGATTCGTATTCTTCCATGAATTCTCGGTACATTTTCCCAAAGATAGCGTTCGTTTCTATTTTACGCTCCATGGCCAGTAATCTGCATTTTGCGGCTGTTAAGGTATCACCCAACGATGGGACACAGTCCTTAAATGGAAGTTGTACAATAAACCTTCCTGAATCGTTACGCTTTGTGGTAGTTTTAAACTGTCGCTCGCATTTATGCTCATCTTCGTTCCATACATTTGTTGTGGTAATTTCTTCTAATTCCCAAAATCGTTTGAGTGTTGAGTCCAAATTGACCTCAGTTTGAACTGCTATATGAATATCGCATATTGTACCAGTTTCATCAATTTCCGTAGCTTGCGAGTGTCCAGATATGACCCAACCAAATATTGTTTCTTGTGCTATTGAACAATAACCAAATATTGTTTCTTGTGTAAGTGTGGTGATGTGATTTGCTTACCGATTTTTAAAATGTTAAAGAATTGGTCAGCGCCTATGAGAATGTCAATGGTTTTCTTATCGTAGTATGTTGGATCAGCTAACTGTATGCCATCAAATTGTGGTGCTTTTATATTATCTTGCTTATACTGTGAAGTTGTAGTTATATGGTCAACGATAAACGTAGTCAGGCGAATCTCAATTGAACTGTCGTATTTTGATCGAATTGTAATGGTTGTTTTACCCTTAGTTAACGTATTAGATGTGGCAAGTCCACCAACAACAATATTAGCTCTTTGCCGCGGTAATTGTAAGCTTCTCGCATACGAATCCGAAATAAATGATATTTGTGATCCTGAATCCAGCAGTGCATTGCATTCGTGACTGCGACCGTAACGATCCTGTGTTAATACTACTGCTGTGGGCAATATGGCATAACCTGATTGTGCCAAATGAATTTTAGCGCTACTTCCTTCGGGTTTAACTTGCTCGGATTGGCATGCATCTTTGTTAATATGAGTTGGGATATGCAAACTTGTAACGTTTGATGTGGCCACGTTATTCGATGGTGGCAACTGAATTGCTTCTTGAGTTACTTTAACTGATTGTACGTTGCTGATTACACGGGATGCGACACCATCATGTAACATACTGTGATGCCGGCGACCACATTTCTGGCATGAGCGTTGCGATTGACATCTATTGACTCGATGTAATGTGGAAAGGCAATTAAAACATGCATTTAGTTTCAGTACTTCGCTCCGTTTATCCTTTGACTCGAGTCCTTTGAATTTATCGCATTCGAACAACCTGTGTGGCTGATTACACAACGGACATGGTCTCATTGGCCTTGGATACTCTTGGTTAGCTGAAACGATATGTGAATTTACATAATATGATGACTTACTTTGGGGTTTTATGGATTCACAAGGCTCTAATCCGTCACAGCGATTATTAATGAAATGGAGGAACTCTTCGAATGTTGGACTACTCTTACTGGAACTTGAAAGTGCCCAGGCTTGCTGCGTTTCAGTATCGGTTTTCATTAATAAAATATGCAAAAGCCAATGGTCTCGTGATTCGGCCTCTGGACCCATTGCTTGAAGTCCACGAATAACTTGATCAGCAATATTATGTAAATTTCTCAATTTGTTAGCGGAACTTTGTCTGATAGGTTGTAAATCAAGGAATGTTCGTATGAAATGACTTATCGCGATATGTTTTTTGTCGTAACGATCACAAATTTTCGACCGAGCTGCCTTATAGTTTGCATCCGATATTGAGAAATGTCGTATAAGCTCGGCAGGTTCGCCTTTCAGGCAACTTCTTAAGTATTGAAACTTTTCGACATCAGCGAGATATGACTTAGTATGAACAGATGCGGTAAATAGATCCTTAAAACTATGGAATTCCTTATAATCCCCAGAAAATGTTGGTACTTGTAATCTGGGAAGCCTTGCAGCAAAATGTGGTTCTTCTGATGACTGATTTAAGATGCTCTGATTCAATGATGTTGATAGTGTATTTGTAAAATTTGTTAGAAATTCGTTTTGCTGTGCCGTTGTACTTGCAATGATTTTATTAAACTCGTCGATTACTGATGTAGTCGTTGATACACGGCTGGATATAAACTCACTTAACTTTACCTTCAAATTTAAATATTTAGATTCGATATCAATAATTTCTGACGCACACTCTAAAGCAAGTAACCTTGAATCAGCTTCTTTGAAATCATTGAATGCACGCTCTAATAATTCTAACCGAGATGACGCTTCGTTAGTCCGAGTATCTTTATTTAAAACTTCTACGAATGAAGCGATGCGTGTGATGCTACCCTTCGCTTGACCTCGCTTTGCTGTCCAGTCCTTAATTTTTTCTGATGACATCTTTACTGATAATTTGCACTAACGAATCTCACCTAATATTACAGTTAACTTATATGGAACAACCTTAACGTCGATATTCAGTTAACGAACAAATAAATTTTTACTTGACGCGTGGCTAATGATTTATGATTAATCACTTTTTTATACGAAACACCACTCCAGTTTAACTATCACGTGATTGACCAATGATGCGAAATGCTTTTACACTAATACCGTTATAATATTTATAATATCCACTATGCGCGAACACTGTTATTTCTAGTTTTATCACGTGTCCGTTAACTTAGTTTATACGTAACAATCTTAACTTAAGCAGATTCCACACTATGCTTACGGTTTGTTAGTTTAAGTGAAAATGCAAATTAATCACCGTGGCCTTAAATGCTTCAATAAATCTTAACGTGCGGGTGCGGATTGCCAATAATGATTTGCAACTAGTTGTTTATAGCTTGTATTATTCACTTTCACTTAAATTGCGTATTTTGAACGAGCATATATAAATTTTAACAATGGCGTACTTACTAATGTACAGTGTACTGTCTCAATATTACCACCTGGCGATATGTATCAGATGAATAAATCCGGCTCGAAGGACCAATTATGTTGCGGCTTACTCAATCAAAATGTGTGTGTGTGTGTTTACAATTATTTATTTAAGTTGTTGTTGTAGTTTAATTTACAATTTTATTTAGTTAAGTTATTTAAGAGTGTAGCAGCTTACTCGTTCAAAATAGGTGTGTGTTATACCGTCGCCAATTGTAATCTGTCCTCAGCACAGCTGATATTTTATTTTACTTTATTTGTATAAATTTTGACAATCCACATCATAACTCATAAATCAGAATTGAAAATCCGTATGAATAATAATTGGAAAGCGACCTTAATACCGAACAATTTATGGATAAAATAATTGCGAGGTGAAGGCATAGATGTCTATAGCTTATGTTCTTTATTTTTATGTAAATGTGTTATGATCGTGAACAGTAGTTGTAAAATGAAAAAGCATTATATGAATTGCATATGGAATGGTATTCGGTGACAAGGAAAAACAATTGAGATAAAGCGCGTACGTATTTGTGCAGCTGTGTGTATACGCACCAATAAATTGAAAATGCTGTACGTACACAGAAACATCTGTAAAATATGTACATGTCGTGTATGCAATTGACCAATTAAAAGTATACACGTATCAGAATAATATAAATGTACGTACTACTATACAATCCATAGATTTGAAATATTTCGTTATAATTGAACGATAATAATAATAATTCTCCTATCCATTAGTAGATGTAGTGGATTTGTAACGGAAAAGTAGACCGTAATCAACATTCTCGTTAACAGACACGGTATAGTGATTCTACGCGATCATTGAGCAGGCTATGACTCAGGGTATAGAGGCGTGGGGTTTGTAGAATTTACTACCGTGCTTGAAAGGATCGCATTTAAGGAGAAACAAGACGAAAAGAATGGGATCATGTAACGAGGGCTACTGATTGGTACTGATTTTTTCAGAGTGCACAACCTTATCATAAGTCCCCCTCTATATATGAGACCCATTGAAAAAAAAAAAAAAAAAAAATGTATTGAATAAAAACTGAAAAATAAAAAAACAAATAGAAATGGAAATCGTAAAAAAAAAACGTGGTCAAAAGGACCGTAATATATCGTTACAACTATCGTTAAACTGAAAAGAAAATATTTTTTTTTTTTTTAAATATAAAACCACTATCGATGCAGGAACCCCTCACACCGTTTCCACCTCCTATTTTTTTTTTTTTTTTTTAATTTTATTTTTATTTTTCCAGTCGTACCAATCAGTAAAGTTCTTTTTTTATTATTTCTTTATAAATATGAGGGGGTGCACACCAAAAATTGTGACGCACAACTCAGTTGGACGTTACAGATTGATAGACAAGAGAAATAGAAATGAAATGTTAATATATTGCAACGCGAGTTAAATGGAAATAAAATGTTTAATTCGTCCTCTACAAATACAACATATGCAAATTTATTTTTATTTTATTTTTACATTTTTTTTTTTCGTCAATTAATATTTAACATTAAGTTTATATAAATTATTTACACAAATTTATTATACATTTAATATTGTAATTTTAAATTTTTTAATTCTTTTGAAAATTTTACAAAACATATATTGTGCCCATTTTAAGGACAGTGGTTTTATTTATTTTTATAATTTTATGAATGTCCTTTGGGCAAATCTAACATTCTATAATATTTTTTTTGTTAGTAGTTTTAAGTTACCTCTCTAAAAAAAATGTTTTAATAAATTGGATTGTTATTTATATATATAAAAAACAAGTCTACTTAAATTTTGTATTAAGCAGAAATGGTTATCGTCCTCATTTTCTATATACAACAAATTTATATGAGTATCTTTTCGACTATCTGTAAAATATAAAGGACTTACTATTTGATTATCTTCCTATCCATAAACATTTATACTAATATTATTATCATTTTTAAAAAAACTTATTTGCTTAAAACTTATAGGTAAACTTACATTATTTAAATTTAAGATGCTAGTGTAATGTGGATATGAAGAAATTAAACCCTTGTGACTTCTCGCTGGATGTAAAGCTGCTGTAACAGTCCATGCAAAACATGCGTCGTCTTGGTTCTTTATGTTGATCACAGCATATTTATTTTCTTAGGAGGCAGCTTAAAATACGATGATGCCCTTATTGGGTTGAATTTACAGATGTTGAGTTCTAGGTATTTTATTTCTTGAAACGCCCAGCCCAAATTTTTTAACTGGAACTCCTCACTTTGAGTTGTAATATATAATGGAATAGTATTTTTATACACTATTCTATATTTATATTTTTATATTTATATTTTTTATATTTTTATATGCTGTTTGTTTATTTAAGAGATTAGTGAACCTACCGTGGGTCGGTGCTAGTCCACTAATTCTAAATAAATGTTTTTTATTGTAAATGAGAAGCGTTAGTTTTTTGCTTTTCTAACTTCTATCTACTCTATTCTATTTTTATATAGTCGAGGAAGTAACAATAAAAGGTGATATTTTGTTATATCCCCTTAGGGATAAATAAACTTTTAATTGTTAAACAAACTTTTAATTGTTTTAATTGTTAATAAACTTTAATTAAATTTCAATGTTTTATAATTATAATTATGTAATGTAATTTTAATTATCTACACCTTTATATTATAATGATATCTATAAATAGATCTCCACGTTTATAGTATATATATATTTTTTTCCACTCCGTCTAATGCACTTCGTTAGAAAGCAAGGAAAATAATGAAAAATAAAGAACGAGTAACCCACAGATATTTGGCTCGGTACCACCCGAATGATTTTGGGAATGCCGGAAGTCAAGTATTCTAATAACATGTATTTGATTAATGCAGTACTGTATGTTTTAAGTACTGCTGCCACCTTGTTAAATATAAACACACTGTGAACTATAAATATATAGTGTGTATTAGATATCCCGCGATTCCAATGATCGATTTCTATGTATTCCATTGCATGCCTACCTTTGGGCGAATTAATTTATAATTAATTTATAAATATGGAATACCGGGTGATGCAGAAAATGTATTGTGGTGCACTGAGTTTATTGTAGCAATGTACAATCTTTGTGCAGCCGCTACAAAACGATACGAAAAATTCTTCGACGTCAAAAATCTCTATCGACAGGTTAAAACCTGTATTCAACGAAAATCTAGATTTATTCTTATCTGCGTCATCGTCAGTAGATAATACCAGAATAAAACCTAAAAGTAAAAAGAAAGTTTCTTTTAATTTAACGCCAGAAGTTCAACCAATTTTCGATAATCTTACCACTCGTTCAGGTCGAACAATTAAAACTCCTCTTCGATTTCTACAATCCGTAGAGTCAAGCACGATAGTTGATGAGATTATTTCCTATTGTCAACATAAATTTTAAAATTAATTATCTATCATTTACTTTTTGTTATCAATTTTATTTCACTTACCTTTTTTACGTTACATGTCGTTTCACCATATATTTTTTTGAGCAAATTAGTCGTTTTTATTTTGGTTGCTGACAACAATGGATACAAATTATTTTTTAGTTCAAGTTTTCTTTTTTATAACAAAATTTTGTATATAAAAATACCATACTGCCGGATTTTGATGGTACAACGGTGGTGTTGCTCTAAATGCAATATGTGACACCGAACCAGACGTAGCGATAGGTGAAACCGTGATTGGTGTTTCAGTGCAGTCACGACCAGCGCTAGATCTAGTGCCTGGTTGTCTACAAGCCAATATAGCCGCAGCGACACTATTTTCGATGAATCTTGTTAATTGCACATTAGTTAATAAGATTGATTCCGAATTAGAGGAAGACGAGCTTGCTTAAAGTGGAATATTGACGTCCTCGTTTTCCTAATTTGCTCAAAAAAATATATGGTCGTGTAAAATTATTGAGACGTCAATTTTGGCATTAATCACGCGCCACAACTCTATGATATGCTCTCATAAGCAACGTTGGGTTTTCTAACGGTAAACTCTAACCGGAGTTCTAGTTTAATAATTAACGATATAATCACTTTTCTTTAAATATCACAAATTTTAGTGGAAGTTTATAAAATTAATGTTTACAAAAAAAATGTGCCTTACCATGTCAATATTATCAGCAAAAATATTTTGTTACAGCGAGCGTTTGTATTTTTTGCACTTAAAGACCTCGAAATTATTTTCTTTAAGTGCCCTCGAGTTTCCTTTACACTCGCGCTATTTTATTAATATTTTATTTTAAGAGTTTACAAAATTGTTTTTATCTCTACCACGTCAAGAAAAAGAATGACAGAAAATTTTAACTTTAAGCTTAATTACGAATGCAACTTGCTTTTAACTACTGACATCTATGATTGATAATTATAACTAAATTTGCGCCTTTTCCCAATATATGAATTTGCGCCCTTTCGAAATATAAATTTATAAAGTACAGTGCATAAATGAAAACAAACAATAACAATGACATTTAAGTAACATTTAAGTAAATATTAATTCGTGATGTTCTGTGTCAACATATTTTGTACATCTTCTGGATGCTTTGTACTGTATACTTCGTGTTGATCAGACACTAACTATTTAGCACTTTACTTTATACTGTTCTTTTTCTTAACTTGTACACATTATTTTTGATTTTGATTTTCACTTTTAAAATCTTCTTGTGTTTTATTCCTTATTGATGTTCACTTGTTATTATATTTAATTAAACTTATTTTCATTTGTTATATTTCAACTGCGCCAGTTATGTGGTAGATGCGACCTTTAATATAGGTAGAGCGTTACCAACGAAAACAATGTTTAAATAAAATGCAGAATAGTTAATAAGACAATTTGTGTTTATTATTGAGAAGTCAAAACTGAACTGAATTTGTTTTATATGCTGCTGATGGATGCATTTTTTAACTTGCTGCATTGTTGTTGCTGTTCTTGGTAATTCGTGGTGTCAACACATAACTATATATATATATATATATATATATATATATATATATATATATATATATATATATATATATATATATATATATATATATATATATATATATATATATATATATACACTCAATTCTGTTTTTATGCGATGGATACGTTCCTCAGAAAAACGCAAAAAAAAATCGCATAAAAAAGACACTCCCTATTGTAGTAGTTTGCGGTTACCGATCATGCGGTACATTTTTTTTGGGATATGCTCGCCTGAGAGGGGTTCGTTTGATCGGTTTTATCAAACCACCTTAAATTGCACGTACCTTCAATAACTACAATCATCTATCATCACACTTCCTCAAATAAAAAAATGTTAACTACTTTTATAATCGATTTTATAATTAACCTTTATAAACTTTAAATTATCCATTTTTAATTATTAATTTTTTGCTTGAAGGTAACTCGTCGAATTTGCATTTGGAACTGATTTTACTAAACATGTAAAATCATGTTCCAAAATAAAAAGAAAAAACCGAAATTACCGTTGTTAAACAATTTTATTTAGTTAAAAAGATTAAATTTTATTCTGATATACTTAAATTTTAATAATGCATTGCTATTTATGCTATTAATAAAATAGCATAATATTTTTTACCGTGTATATATATATATATATATATATATATATATATATATATATATATATATATATATATATATATAGTTACGGGATCGAACTTATTTGGTTCGAGCGAAAGTTCTTTGCACGTCGTGTCGCGTTTCACTTTATTAAAACCTCCGGACTTATTTATTTAAAATGTGGATTTTATTTGTCAAAACGTGTTAGCGTTTAAAGTTTAACTAGAATAATGAACCACGATTTACATTTGGTTTTGCTTATATACACTATAGAATAGTGTTTAGATTTGTTATCTTTTGTATTTCATTCGCAGAATGAAATAATTATACAAAGAAATTAATTTGGATTTTGTTTACAATATTGTTTTGAATATTATCACGGACGGCGATAATCATTAAATGAAATTTATATAGGGTTTGATATTAAGATTATTATCATTTCCTGTTATTTAGAACAGCGGAATGAGATCGATTTTATTATTTTATATTGATAAATATGCAACGTTTGAAAATAAATTTATTCATATTGATAAAATATTGTTTTGAATATTATCACGGACGGCGATAATATTATAAATGAAATCAATATAGGGTTAAATATAATACTAAGATTACTCTCATTTCCTGTTATTTATAACAGTGGAATGAGATTGATTTTATTATTTTGTATTGATAAATTCTGTTTGTTCTTTGATTAGTTTAAGATCTGGAAATAATTTTGTATATTGTGAGGTTGTTGTTGGTATTTGGTTGAGTACTGGATCTGGATGTAACTCCTCCATCCCAAGATTTTCACTGTCCTCAGTGGAATTTGTTTTTTGTAGTTTCTTTGAGATGTTTTTGATGTCTGGTGACTTCATGATTGTTGTATACCATTGACATGGTGTACAGCTGGGGCAGTATCTCAGCATACAAAGATACGCGATGATGCTGACTGTTATTATTGTGGTTATGCTCCAGGCAGTGTAATGATGTACTTGTGGTATAGTAGTTTGTTTTACGTATTCTAGTTTATTCATGTTGTCTATTGCGATATTGGTAATAATTTCTGGCTCCAACATTTTTGTTTTATTTGTTATAATTATCTCGTTGAACGGTACATAGCTGTACGTCTCTTGATATTCTTTATGTACATTGTGATAAGTTATATTTTTGATTGTTATGGTACAGTTCTTAAAGGTTATGAGACATTGTTTTGGAAGGTGTTTTGATGTCTGATTTGCGCAATCTGTTCTGTATTCAAGTGATTCATTCTCATTTACTATAATGAATTTTTGTTCTATTTGTTGGATGTAGTTTATGGTTTTGCCTTCCGTTAATGTGCATTGTGCTGGTTGGTTTGTAACTATGTGTTCGATGCATTTATCTTGGGTTTCGTAGATTTCTTCTTTACTGCAGAAATACGTATCGTCGATTTTGTCACATGGTTCGTTAGAATATTTTGCAATTTTATTGTGGGTATGAATGTATTTTGAAGGAATTTTAATGGTATAGGTTTGGTTAATGGTTAACGGATATAATTTTATGTGTTGGAATATATCTTTGGAATATTGTGGGATTATAATCGAGAATACCACCATTGAATGCTTGAAATATGTTTTTATTTTTAAGAATTGATATAATTCGTGTTCTGAATTTATTTTAATTTTTTGTTGTTCCAAATTATCATAAATGAAGTTACTTTCTTCTTTGGTTAAAATGTAGTGAGATATATAACCTTGTTTAGCTAATTGAACAGAGTCGAGAATTTCATCTACATGTTGCTGTAAGCTTCGTAATACATATTCTATTGAGTGAAGATTTTGCTCTGTTATTAATGTCATTTCTATTTCATTTAAGTGTCGATTGGCTTGATTTATGTTATTTGTGAGACTTTGTACTTCTCCGTTTATATGGTTTTCTATTTCCCTGAATCGATTTATCATGTTTTTATTTATTTCTACCTGTTCGTTAATTTTTGAAATTATTCTATTTTCGTTTGTGTTTATTGTTTTTAGTGCTTTATTTATCTGATCTGTATCAGCTTGTACTATGTCTCCGAAGATTATATGTATTCCTCTTCGAGTCCGTACTTTTGGTTGTATGGTAGCTATTGATTCTATTAAAGTTTTTGTTTCTTTTCTGAGAGTTCTCAGTCTAGTTTTGAAAAAATTTTCTAGTTTCGTGTTAGTTTGGTTTTTGATTTGTTCCGATATCTTGTCTAAATTGCTTGTGTTCTGTATGACTATGGGTAAATATGCTGTTGTGTTTATCACGTGTAGAAATTGCTGATTGTTTTCGTTGGCTTCGCCTTTTATTTTATTTCTAATAGCTTTTATGAATGTTACTGGAGGGTCTGTATTTTTTGGTAGTATTTCTCCGCACATAATGAATATGTCTTCGACATCGTTTATGAACTGATATAGTGTCCGTATGTCACCTGTGAATTCGTTCATGTCTCTAATTATGTCGGGAGTTCTAAATGTTTTAAATAATTTGTCTATAATTGAAGTCTGTGCCATAGTCATGTTAAGTTCGTCCATGTCTAATTTTTCAGTAGAATTATTAATTTGGTTAT
This sequence comes from Tipula confusa, assembly GCA_963556175.1. Lineage (NCBI taxonomy): Eukaryota > Metazoa > Arthropoda > Insecta > Diptera > Tipulidae > Tipula > Tipula confusa. The sequence continues at coordinate 37,700,143 of OY744477.1, read as the reverse complement.
CTCCAGGCATTTTTATGATAGTTATTCACTTCGTAAAATTTAAATAAATTTTTAATTTTTAATTTTTAAGTTTTGATTTTTAATTTTTAAGGCCCCGTTTGCTGTCGTGCAAGCAGTGGTAGTATCCTTCGGTATTCTTATGTACCAAGGTTGGTGGGATATTATTTGGGTTGTGGAAATAAAATTTGCAAAAATATTTTCACTTACCATGCAACAATCGAATAGGCAATCGATACGAAAAATAAATTTTTCATTGTATTGAGATTGCTCGAAACTATTCTTTTACTTCTGATTGGTTTGTTGAACCGGTAATCTTCCGATAGATTGTGCACTAGTTAATTTTTTAAACAAAAACCAGTGTTAATTAAAGTGTTTTATTGTATTTTTGCACTAAGAACTGCACAAAAATGTTATAAATGTTCGCTTTATTTTATCTTTGCACTTAAAACTGCACAAAAATATTATTTACGTTCACTTTACTTTTTTTTTTTTTTTACACTGATTTTAACTTTTAAAATGTTATTTTTTAAATACTGTTCTAACACTTTTTGTTTTGACAAAATAATTTTTCAAACTGAAATTTGAAAAGCCACCGGCTGCGCCAGTTACGGGATCGAACTTATTTGGTTCGAGCGAAAGTTCTTTGCACGTCGTGTCGCATTTCACTTTATTAAAAACTCCGGACTTATTTATTTAAAATGTGGATTTTATTTGTCAAAACGTGTTAGCGTTTAAAGTTTAACTAGAATAATTAACCACGATTTACATTTGGTTTTGCTTATATACACTATAGAATAGTGTTTAGATTTGTTATCTTTTGTATTTCATTCGCAGAATGAAATAATTATACAAAAAAATTAATTTGGATTTTGTTTACAATATTGTTTTGAATATTATCACGGACGGCGATAATCATTAAATGAAATTTATATAGGGTTTGATATTAAGATTATTATCATTTCCTGTTATTTAGAACAGCGGAATGAGATCGATTTTATTATTTTGTATTGATAAATATGCAACGTTTGAAAATAAATTTTTTCATATTGATAAAATATTGTTTTGAATATTATCACGGACGGCGATAATTATAAATGAAATCAATATAGGGTTAAATATAATACTAAGATTACTCTCATTTCCTGTTATTTATAACAGTGGAATGAGATTGATTTTATTATTTTGTATTGATAAATTCTGTTTGTTCTTTGATTAGTTTAAGATCTGGAAATAATTTTGTATATTGTGAGGTTGTTGTTGGTATTTGGTTGAGTACTGGATCTGGATGTAACTATATATATATATATATATATATATATATATATATATATATATATATATATATATATACATTATAATTTGTATGTGTGAGACTCTTACTCACTAAAACAAACTACTCTCGCTCTTATGCCGTGAAGATGTTAGCGCAGGCAGCATGCATTAATTGAAGGTCAATCTCAAAGTTTTATCCAATCCCTGTCCTAGGTGTTAAGGTTGTCGTGGCGTTAAAGATTCGAAAACCTCTAACGCCACCAATTAAAGTTCTTGTACATATCAAAGCTGCACCATTTTTGTTTATTACGCCTAAAGCAATAAGTTGATTGATGGATTGTTTAGCCCAAATGCCTCTCCAATTTAGAGTTGCAGAAGTAACTATCACATTGTGAATTCTGAAACGCTCAACAATGTGGTGTTTAATCTCATCGGTATCATACTTATTAACCTTAGTCTTGTGCATTTCATTGATGTTATGCCCATCGGTAACGACTTGAGCATCAATCAGTATGGCATCATTCTCATGAACTGCGATAAGGTCAGGTTTACGGAGGCCTAAAGATGTTGTTATGTGAGGTTCGAGAGTGGTTTCCCATCCCTTATTCACAAGACCTTTTTCGATGAATTTAATAATTGTGTCATGCCTATCTATTCTATTACCATGAGTCCTATGACATCCTTGAAGGATGTGATTAGTTGTTTCTGGGACTCTACAACCTGCGCGACATTGCCTGTCTTCGCGAACTCTACCCCTAGTCGTTCTTGACTTAGACGGAAGAGCATTAATTCGCAATTTTAGACAATTAACAAAGTCGCGACCTGATAATAGTTTAGATGGTTCATGAATCCATCTATGTGCAAACGGAGCGTCTGAAGCATATTGCAAACCCGACCCATCGACCGATGCATACAGCTTGATACTCCAGAAAGAGTCTATGTCAGATCTTGAATTAAGAAACCGTCCGTCAACCATTAGCCTTTTACGTGCATTATCCATTTCCCTGGCTAACAAAGTGTTAGCAACGCGGGTATTTTCTAGATGGGGCAGTTTAAGACCCTCTAGGCAGTGTAATCTCAACATAGGAGCCATCCACCGTAGACTTGGTAAACCAAGTCCACCGTGACTGACTGGTGTGTAGAAAAATGCGGTTGGAACATCAGCTGGTAGATTGAACCATTCCCTCACTGCTTTACGGATAATGACGTCGGTCTTTCTAAGGCTTCCAATCGTAATGTTCCCTAAGGTAACTCGATGGTATAATTGTGGTATCAGGACAGTTCTTAGTGCGTAAAGTCTTTGTTGTGGCTTAAGTGGGGCCTTCCGTAGATAGCCTAATTTTGGCTCTAGGAGGGTTTGAGGGTAGAATTTACTTTTCCCTTCAGCTGTAAAATTTACGCCAAGGTAGCACCATTCCTCAGATCTTTTGAGAGATGGTATTGGTGAACCGGCAACAGTAAATGTTCGCTGACTTACATACGAATGCTTATTTTTACCACTGGCATCAATGCTTATAGTAAAGCACTTGGACCTATTCAAATCCATGCCACATTGTGACAGGAAATCCTGAATAAGGTCCAACAACCTTTGTAAGCCAAGTGGTGTAGAAGCCATCAATATAATATCATCAGCGAACGCTATTGCGTTCACAGTGGTGCCACCAAGGTCGATTCCCACTTCATCCGGGAGTGTCTTTAAAAGTCTATCAATAATTAAATTAAAGATGACCGGAGATAATGGATCTCCTTGTTTGACACCTCGCAACGGACGAATGTCACCACTCATCCAATCATCACCATACAGCCTTGTTGTTGAGTTGCTATATATATATTCTATATATGCAACGAACGCCTCGGGCATTCCATATGATCTTAATGTTCCAATAATTGCAGTATGTGAAACTGAATCGAATGCCTTACTTATATCGAGGGATGCTATGTAACAAGGATCATTGCGCTGATGGTGATCCCTTAGAACCATATCCAACAATGTTGTATTATCAGCACAACCATTAGTAAATCTAAAGGCGCGCTGTCTTGAATCAAAGTCAAAGACTTTATTGATTCTTTTAGCGATAATACCGTGTAGATGTCTTAATAACACTGAAGGAATGGTTATGGGCCTAAAGTCGCCAGGTTCAAAAGCCCCATTTTTCTTGGCCAAAAAGATTGTTTTTGCTCCAAGAACACAGGTCGGAGGCTTTTCACACCACATTATTATGTTGAAAATCAACATAAGAATTTCTGGCGGAACAGATCTCAGATGTCTTGATGTTATTCCATCAGGACCTGGTGAGGTTGAAATTTTAGGCAAACTTGTAGTGACTTCGTGAGTGGTAATCGGAGCCCAGACATCATTTAAGTTACTGAATAAGTTCTCGTTTTGTGGCGATACAACCATTCTATGTTCCATAATAGCCTTCCAGAAGGGCACCATTATCTCTTTAGCAGGGATCGCGCCCTGTATTGAGCCTTCTATGATCGATCTAATGCAACGGCCCTGGTGCTTTTGAAAATTCCTTTGGGTACGTGCGTATTCGAACCTCCTCTTTTGTCTTCTACTCAAAGTAATACTAGGAGTAGAAGTACTGGTAATCTTTACAGATCGTGGATGGTTCGGAAATACATTAGATAGATATGAGGTCAGCTCTATGAGTATTAACTCTTTGCTAGACCTTGCGGCTTGTTTCGCTATGGAAATTAGATGGTCAGGTTGTAGGCTAGCATTATTGATGTTTAAGAGCGCGGATGATAAATGCTCCAGTAATTCGTTTGATACCGCAGGAGTCACTGCTACAGTTTGTAACCGTGAACGTTCCTCGATTTCAGTAATAAACTGACGGACCATATTTCTATAGTCCGCTTTTTGCCTAGCCTTTTTGATCGCTTCGACGGACCTATTCGGGAATAAGTCTACGAGTCGAATATTCATGTAACGCTTACCCTCTATGGTAAGTTGCGCTTCTGATAAAGCAACCAGTGATGTCTCTTCTTTAGACCAACGCACTTTGACATCGTTATTATTTATTTCTCTTTCTGCGTCGACTTCGTCAGGATGGGCTTTACGCCTATGCACACCTACACCGATCTTAGTGGTGAAGGCTCTATTGCAGCTTTGACATACAAAACTCATGACGGGTGGAGTTGAGATTGATCTCCTTTTTTGTTGGTGGTCACGAGCTGAGGCTCGTGACCGAGTAATCCGAGGCTCATTTATTAAATTTATACCAACAATTGACGTCAATTGGGCTGGTAACCCAATTGACCAAAGCCTTCTTCTATTAGCCGATCAATACAAGTATTTCTCGTTACCGGCGGGCACCACGAGGAGGTGCCACATACTAATTTAGTCGTATTCGTCGTCAATTTCACTGAAATTGGAGTAGTACCCATGAAGCGTTCCAGTGTTGCTACTCACGTTATGCCCGGCACTTTTCACTAGGGTATTGTTCAGTATCACAATTTTTCTGCCTTCTGGAACAAACAATTTTAATTTTAGTTATTTAATTATCATATTTTGTTGAATAAATAATAATTTTCATAGTATTTATTTGAACTACACAACTTAAAAAATTAAAATTCACGATCAAAAAATAATAATTTAGACAAACTTACTGAAATTATTCATTTTTATTAATTTTATTCTCACAAATTCACATATGTATTAAGATTTTTTTTAGTTAATTAATAATTTAATTTAGTTCAACAATATTTAATTTAAATTGTATCTTAAATTTCCAATAATAATAAAAAACAAAAATTAAACCATATGGTTCTTTTACCGCTGTTGTATAAAATGTTATATATAAACTGTTTTATTGTTTATAAAATTTATTTTATTTATAATTATTTTTACTGTTACACTTTAACACTTTCTTAATTATCTTAATTATTTATTTTTTGTTAATTTTTTAAACTGAACACTTACACTTCTTAAGACCAACTGCCAATATTTTATTATTTTTTTTTTAAACTCCCATGAACCACCGAAAAAATTGGTTCATGCGAGTTTTTTTTTTACATATGTCGTTTTTTCTTTTATCGACATATTTATGTTCCCATTTAATTTTATTTAAATTCTACAACTCGGCAATAAGAAATATATTTACTGTGAAATTCATATATCATGTGTAAGATATTGATATATGATCCACACGACACATTTATAAATATAATTTATTTGGTTTCGAAACGACAACGTTTGAAATTCGATCACAAGAAGTGACCGACATAATTTTGTAATTGTTATGGGTGAATGGTATTTGTTGGAATGCGAATGGATAAGGAAAACCAATTGTAATGGTTTACAACACCGCACTAAAAATCAAATTGAAATGAATTGTACTATAAAAAAATTAATTAACCCATTTCCTCCCATGGTCATTTAAAACCCAAATAAAAAAACACGGTTCAGTTTTTATTCCAGTTTATATTTTAGCAATCAAAAAATAAAAAAATTAACAATTAATATATTTCAGTTTCGCGGATATTTGCGTGTGCTCAAACTAGTACATTGGGAATAACGTTACGTTTTTGTTTGTATAATTTGTATACTTTTTTTATTATAAAACGACAAGTTTATTATTATTTTGTGTGAAATATGATGAAACAATCACGTTCCAAACACAAAGTTACGTTACATTTTCGGCAGGACCATGTAGCTCGCATGTGGCAGTGTCGACAACGCAATTGCTTATTTAGTTTTATTGGGAAATGCCCTCCTGCATGATCAGTGACACTCTTTGGAATTCGTCCACTCTGATTTGTGGAGTACGCAGATTTTGGATACACCATTAAGTAATGCCGTGCTATATTTCTCGTGAAGCCAAGCAAGTCCTCTTTACCTTTTTGTAAAATATGGAGCTTCCATGCATTTACAACGGCTACATTGATCATGTGTGTCCACAGAGGTCACCACCATTTTTTTCCTTGTATGCTAATGCGATAATTGTTTACACCTTGATCCAAAAGATCAACACCACCCATTGCTGCGTTATAATTGGCAAACAATTTCGGCTGTGGGACATCAATTTTCTTTTTTAGTTCCTTAGACCATCTTTTTACTTTTGATAAGGGTTCAATATTATCGTGGTTGGTCATCATGGTGACGATACTGTTATCTTTCCATCTAACAAGCAAAATTTTATTTTCTTTATCATACTGGTGGGTAAAATATCCTCGATTTCGTTTTGTTATTTCTTGATTTGATGGAAATGGGCACTTCTTTGTCCGATTATCTCGTACTGTCCCCGTCGCTCTAAAACCTAGGTCTCTTAGACTTTTCATCAGACTATTACTAGTGAAATAATTGTCAAAGTACACTATATGATCTTGAGGTATTTCAACAGCTTCAAGGAGTTCCAATACTATTTTAGACCCTAATGGCATTTTGTCCTTTACGTTGTTATTATATGTTTGTTTCGCACCACAATAGGTATCAAATTTGTAACAGTAACCGGTTGAACTGCATAACATCCAGCCTTTGTACCCAAATCGGACTGGCTTGCCACGGATAAACTGTTTTGATGAGTGATGACCGTAATATTTCACCATGGCCTCATCTATTGAAAGGTTCTGATGAAATATTCCCCATTGCAGAAATTTCTTGTTCAATAAACTCATTAGTGGCCTTAGTTTACATAGTTTATCGCGTTTGTCAATGTTGGTGTTATCTGACAAATGCAAATACTTCTTGATTTCTTGATATCTGTTTCGGGACATGCAGTTTCTGATAATTGTAGCACATAAATCGTTATCAAAACTCCAGTATAAATTTTCCCTCGGTAGTCTATGATAGCCACTAAATAAAAGAATCCCGATAAACATTTTTATTTCTGCTTCGGATACTGTGAAGCTATGATTGTTCTGCTGTTGGCATATCGAATTGTTTCTAAAACTATTAGATTTATAACTTCAGAGTCAAAAAATTTTTCAAAAATTTCGACATCATTCAACCCTTCGACATCGTTTTCAACACGTAGTTGTCGAGAAATATACCCATTTCCATTATTCATTTCGATTGACACGATTTGTTGCGTCCAAACTGGGGGAATCTCAACAGATTTTACCTTTTTGTTTGGTGGTTCACCTCTTGTGAACAAACAAGCTAATGGGATATCGTCATCAGAATCATCAAAACTTCGAGAAAAAACTTCTATTTGCCCTGGGACATCCTGTGGAAGCGTATCGGCTTGAATATCGTGCTCCTCTATATCATCTTCATCAGTTTGATAGTCTGCGTCCGGTGGAATAATAACAATTTCTACGTCTCTTTGTTCATTATTGATATCGTCAATTGCCGCTTCCAGATTTTCATACAATTTTCCATAAAATGAAGTGGTATTTATATGATTCATAGTTTTACTATACAAAAAAATAAATATATATATAGCGTCGCTAATTTACCAATGTACTCAAATAAGTACACCTATATTTATAAGGTAATATTTCAAGATACCACTTCGCAAATTGAAAAATTGCTACACATTATGATTTTTACATACCTTCTAAATAAATAACAATAGATTCACTAAAAATATTTTCAACTCCTAATTATTAAAAAATTAAAAATGAGAACATCGGTGAAATACACGTTTATAACCCAACTTAAATAATGTTTTTTATAACTATAAATATGAGATACATTTTTGTTTTTTCTTTTGTTTCGTTAAGGACAGAGTAAAGTATAATATAGATTGGTTTACATTGTTATATTTAGTGTAGATGGCACGATAAATAATTTTTAACAGTGTGTACTTCAATAAGTACAGTGGTAGGAAATGGGTTAATGTTAAACAATTGTTCTATTAAACAATTTATAACAATAACCTAAAAATATCAATTAAAATTTTTTTTTTCTATTTTGAATGTTAACTTACATATAGGTTTTATTTTAGCTACCATCAGATTGTATTTGTTTATATTTATATCAGTGAGTGAATTTTTTTCAAGATATCAGCTTTTAGCACGCAGTTTTAAACGTTAACGTGCTAGCATAAAAAAATTAATAATAATAATAATAAAAAGTATTGCAGTTCTCATATGCCCAGCTCAGACTTGGTAGCGGTTTTTATTTATTTGGTCGTGAATTCAATATACGAAGCACTCAATAAAATAAAAATTTATAGAAAAACAAAATTTTATGAATTTTACACCCTGTCCATATGTTACACACCCTATATTGCCAACCTAATTCTAATTTAAAGTTTCATTATAAAAAAAATAAGACATTATACCAAAACAATAATAATGCCAATAAATATGAAAATTGTTTAACAAAAAAAAATTAAATCTTCCAAACCAAAACACCACCGTTATCCGAGTCTCGATTCCTGCCGCTCTTCAAATGTAGAAAATGGAATGTCTTCTAGTCCCTGTTCCTGTTGTTTGTTTTATTTTTATTTATTTTTATATCTAAATACACCACGACTCAACGCAAAAACACGTGATTTAGTTGTTTAAAAATTTGTTTTTCTTAAGATTTTCATACTTTATTTCTTTTTCCTTTTTGTTTTTATTAATTTATTATCAACATTTTAATATTAATATTACACATGTATAATTTTAGTGGCAAACACTAATAACGGTTCACAATGTTTGTGCTATTTTAACTATAATATTGATCAATTGTTTTTTTTTTTTTTTTATAACCAATTTATTGTTTTTAATGTTGATACAATCATATTATAATATAACTTATTTTAAAACATAAAAATGTGATTAGTTTCTATATGATCCATAATTATTCATAATGATTGTGTTATTTAAATATAATGTTCAAATGTTTTTTTTTTATACAGCAATTTTTGTTTTTTAAATGTTTATACATATATGAATTATTTTACAACATTAAAGCAACATTAACTTTTTATATAATTCATAATGATTCACAAAGGTTGTGTGATTTAACTAAATTTTCACCTTTCACTTGTTTCTTAGCACTTGCTACAACAAATTTATACATGTAATATATTTTTCTATATAAATATATATATATATATATATATATATATATATATATATATATATATATATATATATATATATATATATATATATATATATATCATCCAAAGGTTTAAAAATAACTCTCCTTCTGCATGAGCTTTCCCGTCATTATATAGTCTCATGAATCCCGTTAACTAAAATAAAAAAAAATAAACAATAAAAAACAAACTCATAATTAATTCGACTGCACCATTATTCCTCAATAAAAAAAATCAATTTACAGATGGATCCAATTAACACTATTTAAAATTGCAATGACACGCGAAGCGTGTCGTTACAAGGTCTTGAAAATCTTCAACCGAATCCCTTTTTTTGTACATTATACCAAAACGTGTATTAATACAAATTGATAACGATAAATCAGCTATATAATACAGTTAATTATATTATCAATATGCAACTCATTAATATTGCATTAAAAATATTTATATTAAAACATTTAATTCTTTTACAATATTAACGTTTCTTCACATATTAGCTTTTCTTCAATATTTTTCAATATTTTTTCATTAAATTTAAATAATTCAACGGTTAACGGTTGTCTAGCCACTTCATTACCTCCAAGTTCGGGGGTTTCTTGGCCCCCTTCCACAGCATCAATCGATATAATTAATATAATTTTATTTTCAATATCTTTTGGTCCCATCTCATTTACTCGTCTTTGGTTTTGGAATCATTATTAATTTTAACATATTATTTACTTTAAATCCTCCCAATATTTCTGCCACTTCTCTCCTGTTTTAATGGTAATATGGGTATAGGTTTAGATTGTTAACCATCCTCATAATATTTCGACGGATTCAAATAAAAGAATTTGTAACGAGCGACTTTGTGGTGCTCGTTCCCCGTGGACCTAAAATAATTATGTGTTGTCCACACCAGTTTTGTTTTTTTTATATATTTAATTTATTTTGTACGTTTGTGTTGTATACCTACTCATTTCCCCTACATTAATTTTTTTAAATCAAGTAACGAGTAATGAGTAGGTATAAAACGCCGTGTTTTGAGTTATTCGGGAGAATTTTAGATTGAAAAAAATGTGTTAGTTGAGTAGAGATGTTTGAGTAAATTTGATGTGCTATGTTCGTAATGTTGTTTTAGCTTTTCTTGAATAAAATAAAAAAAAAAAAAATTTTCTCTTTAATATAAATAAATAAAGAGATGTGAAACATAGTATATAAATACAAATATTAGTTTTTTAATTTAAATAGCAAATGAAATAAAAAAGTTCATTAAGTTTTGTTTAAATTAACCATAAAAGAAAAAACAAAAAAAGTCTAGCGACTAGTGAATTGAAGGTTTTTAGTCGTGGGTGTTTTTGTTGTTTTTGTAATGATGATAAATCGCTTTTGGCTCGATTTTACCATGCTGATCGTGCTCTAACAGCAGTTGCTAGTGAATTGGATAGTTTTGATGGTAGAGCAGAACCAAAACGTTGTTCGCGGCTCGTCAGTCAATTGAGACAAGGACATGATTGTGTACTTGCGATTACAAATCAAATTACTGTGTGATGATCGGAGACCACGTGCAGTTCGTGCTAAATTTCCTGAAAAAGTACTCCAAGAAAGCTTAGCGGGACAGTTATGGTTTGTTGCGGAATGTCTTGCCGCCGGTTCATCGATAATGAATCGTGAAGAAGAAAGTGCTGCAATAAGACCATTAGCAAAAGCTGTTACAAAAAGTTTAGATAATGTACGTAATTTATTACGTGAACAGTGCCTTCGTAATAACATTCCAAATTCACCAACATTACATTTAGATTTAATTGATACAGCTACCGAAACTCTATACGAAAGTTTAAAAATATTTGCTTGTTTTTTTGCCGAATTTGAATTATCGTACGTATCGGCCATGGTACAAGTAAAATCGAAACAAGAACATGAAATGCAAGAGAAAGGTGGTTATGACTTGAACACATTAACACGAAGTGTTAATTCAGTTCGCAAAAGCTACATCTATCGGATTTGGGTTTAAAAAAATCTAAATTAAACCGCGTATTAAAAATGTACCTGTAATAGCTGCTTTTTACTGGTAAAATGTTTAATTCTGTACACTTTTTGGTGTGTAAATCAAACATTTTAGATATGTTTAAGTTGGCATCCAGATATTTTTTGCTGGTCTTTTCTTTGCAGTAATGAGACTCAACGCATCGAAAACTGTTTATATGCTGAATTATAAAATCTACCCTTGCAGGATCTATCGCTCTTGAACTATTCGTACCCTTCTTATTCTCTGAAACCGTGTCAGTGATATTGATTTTTTCATATACTGTGTATACTGGCTTTTGTGATATGGATAATGTGCCTAAATAGAATTGTTTGGAAACAGGTATCCGGTTGCCGTTTATACTAAAATAGTAGAAAAACGAATATGTATGTCGGGAACTCTTATTAGATTAGAATTTCCTATTACTGGTGGTCCTTTCTGTCTTCAACGTACAAAGTTGTATTTGCCTGCTTGGTTTAATTTATAATAATTATCAAAAATGGTTTTCCGCTCAGACTCTGCAATTAGTGTGGCACAACGCTTTTTACATACTGACAAGCAATTTTTCTGATTTTTAATTCCTTTTTTGGTCTTATTAGCCATAAAGGCTTACAAATTCCAAGCCAGCTTGTTATTTTATATTATTTTATAGACACTTGCTAATCAGCAGGCTTACATCGCCTTTTTCTTGTTAGGATCTAATTATAAAAATATGTAGCAGACTTAACTATACAAATATTTAAATTATTCGGATTATTAAACACTTACTAATTCATTGTTTGTTGAATCAGAAAATATTCCATCAGAAATGTGTGGGCATAATATTGGCATCGTTAGCTACTGTTTCGAAAATGGTACTGGATTTCGGTGAAACTATACTATGTTCATGTATTATATTATTATTACGTACATTCGGCTGTGTATTTTGTGATCCAACAAATGAAGTAATTTGAAGATCATCTATAATTAAAGTACAATCATTTTTCGATGTAGTAGGTGGTAGTTCAAATTCTAAAATTTGTTCACCCTCTTCAACCACAGTGTACTCAATATTGTAGTTTTGCAACATGACATTTCTGATTTAAATATAAAATAAAATTAGTTTCACTATCAAATTTTAAAAATCCAAAATTTAAATAGAGTACTTACAATTTGGTACAAATTTAATATTCGATAAAATACACAGTTTGAAAAATCCAAGAAAAATTTTGTATCACTACATGACCAAATATAACACGAAACTAAAATTTACCCGCGTAAAATCTGACGTTTTACATATTTTTAATAGAAACACTGAGAACAAAATAGTTGTAACTCAGAAAAGAGTATAAAAAAGTTCTATCATACATGAAAGATTTTTTTTCTATGTAAAAAAGTTGTATGTAACAATTTTGATGCAAATAGCACTATTTTTTATAAATTATTCATAAAATTTGTTTGAGATGCAACTTTTTCACACACCTATCTTTGAAATGGTACATTTTTTCGTAAATCTGACAACACCAATAGAACGATTGAGGTAAAATTAGTGGGTATATAGATATTTAAATGTTATTATCTATATAATAATTTCGGATTACACAATAATTACACACCTAGCGTAATCGATACAATTATTGACACCGTTAAGGAAATTTGTTTTAAAAGTGCAGCATTTGCCTATTAATTTAAATAAAATAATAAATGTTAAACGCTAATATGGTATTTTAGATATTTCTTTACAATTTTCAATTTCAAAAAGCTTAGCTAATGTTCCCAAATTTGTTAAATTACAAATTTTTGAAAACATGTTCAAAAACCACAATTATTAACACGCCTTTACAATTATTGACATCTCAATATAGTACATCTATTGACATGCACAAATACTAGTTAGTAATTTAATGATTGCTTACTAATTGGCTAACTAGTTAGCTTTATGAATTAGAAACTAGTTGTTTATTGATTATTTTAGGTAAATAAGGAACTTTATTCTTCGTATTAAAATAAAAAAAGCATAATTCGTTTATGCGAAACTTAAAAATATAAATAAATAAAAACATAAATAAAAATATACATCGAATTCTTTTACGAATAAATTTAAACTTAAACTTAATAGGAACATATTATGCTCTTAACTTTGCCGTTAAATCATTGGTGCTACAACGTTCATTGACAACTGCTGCATAGAAATTTGGGAATGTATGGAAGTTTCATTTGTTGTATGCAAGCAATATGGAATTCTCTAGTGCACTTCCCACATTTTATTCCTATTTTTTTTTTTAAAGAAAATGTGTATTTATAGCACATTGAACCAACCGCAATCCTATTCTCACCAATGCTTTCAAAATTCTCAGTTTCTTGGAAAAGGTTCTTTACGTGAGAATTGTTGAGTTTTGGCGAAGAACTTTGCTTATTATCACAAATATTATCATTGGAATGTAGAACTGCAACTGAAATTAAAATTTGGTTAGTAAAATTTCATTTAATAAATCCTGAAATTATTGGAATTGTACTAACCTTCGTCTTGACTGATCCCAATATCATTTTGGGACTCAAAATTTGAAGCAGCCGGTTGGATTTTTGGGTCATTATCGACTTCTTGTAACTTACTTGTAGTATCTTGAAGAGTACTCTCTATTAAACTTGGAGGTAATATTTTTTGGGCCCTTTTTTTAGTTATTTTTGGTTTTAACAATTTAGCTTTTTCTTTAATTTTTTTGTTTTTATTTTCCAATCTTTTCTGTTTTTTTCTTCTTTATCAATAATTTTCTTTTGTTTTTCTTCTTTTTTTAATTGTTCAGCCTTAATCCACAATGGATCAGTTATGACGTACGGTTTTCTAGCTTTAACGGGCTTAATGCCTTGTCTTGCTGGTGTGTTTGGCCAATCTAGAAAATCCTCTAATACTGGAGCAACCTTTACCGGCGTTACTTCGGGGATAAACGTCTGAGTTATTTCAACATTTGCTACAGTTTCTTCGACGACAACATCTTCATTTATAAATAAAAATTCATCAATGGAATATAAATCAGTAGTAATGCCGTCTGAATCAACAAAACGGTCGATTGATAAAATTTCAGCTTCTGAAATTGTTGTTGTGCTGACAGAACTCTTGTCCTTGATTTTTGGTATAAAATCGTCGGGTTGAAATTCGAGAAATATTTTGTACAAAATCCAGGAATCATCTGACCACTTCGCAGTATTGCATAAACCCTTGCTAGCATCTTCAAATTGTTTTAATTTGTCAGAACCTAGCAATTCTGAAAATGTATGGTAAGACACTCGTTTATCCGTCTTATTAATTGGTTCAAAAACTGGGAGATAGCTGGATGTTTTTCCTAAACACCTGGAAAAATCAATGGCATTACAGTTGAATGGAAAAATTCCACATGCTCGAAAACCATGCTTAATTATTGCAGGATTAATACTAGAATCTATCACTTGGGCAAGCAAAGGAGCAAATTTTTGTTTGGTCCGAAATTCTCCCGGATTTTGCCGCCGCCATTCAAAAACTTTTTTGTTCCAAGTATTTTTTAAAGGCTTGAATGCGCTTACATCAGCTGGTTGGAGAATGCGGGTTGCGTTGGGGTATAAAGCTATTAAAATTATTCCAAGCTGAACGCACAGTTTACTCACAGCTAATGTTTGACGAGTGGCATGGCCGTCAACAAAAAATATAATCGGAAATTTTGTCCCAATCTTGATTAGATATGACTGGAGGACTTTTAAAACGTATTCATAGAACACCTCTTTCGTCATCCACCCATTATCGCTGATGCCCAAACCCCATTCTTTTGGCACCGATTTTCTTATGTCATCAGGAATCCTTTTGTATGGATATATAATCATCGGAGGCACCGTTGTTCCAGTTGCGCCAAATGTAAACATTACAGTAAGGTTTGCTTTTGCCATGGTCAACCTCGTAAATATTGCGAGCCCCTTTTGCTGCAAGTACCGTTTTAGTTTTGGGGCAAAGTAAAAAGTTTGTTTCGTCCCCATTGAAGATTCTTGTTAGGTCCTCCAAAATATCAAAACAATTGGTTTCTGTCAGAAAGCTTTGAATTGAGCCAAACCAAGTTTTGATATCATTAGCACCTACGGTTGCACTAGCAGAGGTTACCGGATCTGGTGTCCTTAATGAAATACACGGATGTCTAGCCAAGAATGCCCGAAACCATCCAATTCCTGGCATATTACCGGGGCCAAACGGATGTTCCCTCGTATTATGATCTAAAAATTCCTTCACGGAATGTAAAACATCTTTTTTCCTTTTAGGAAATCCCTTTTTTTGTGACGTGATTATCCATTCCTCAATCACATCTTCCTCAATTTTAGATAAAATGGTTTGAGGACCAGGTCTGA
This sequence comes from Tipula confusa, assembly GCA_963556175.1. Lineage (NCBI taxonomy): Eukaryota > Metazoa > Arthropoda > Insecta > Diptera > Tipulidae > Tipula > Tipula confusa. Next base: position 37,684,534 of record OY744477.1, on the reverse strand, counting down.
CCTTAGTGAATTTTGGGCCTAAACGATAAATTAATGTTGCTCGTGGAATGTTAAAATATTTAGATGCCGCTTTTCTGGACATTTCTTTATTTCTAATGGCGTTAAGTGCCTTTTGAAGAAATTCTTCGGAATAGTGTCCCTTTATTTTGGGCATTTTAGGCTAGAAATTTATTTTGAATTTTTTGTAATTATTAACACCCTTAAAAATACAACTATTGACATAGTGGCAATTATTGTACTACAATAGGACACAATTATTGACACTATGTGTCAATAGCTAGATATAGAATATAATTCGAACCAATTATTGACACCACATTTATCTTTATTACTTAAGTAAAAAAATAAGTTTTTAATCTTTAAAACATATATTTAAATGTAAATAACTTTAAAAATCATTTAATTATTAACAAGAATTCAAAAACAAATAAACTATGATGTACTTACATAACGTATTCCTTAACAAAATTGGGTTTATCCACACAAAAAAAAAAGCGACAGGTCCCGAGATGACTTAATCGAACAAAATGCACTAGTAAACTGAAAGGTAAAAAAACTGTAGCAATCACGGAATGAGAAATTATGTAGATTATCGAAAGAGAGAGAAAAAATAGAAATATATACACTCAATTTACGTAAAAACCTTATGAAATGGAACAGTGTCAATAACTATGTTGAAATTTTGGGGTGTCAATAACTATATCGATTACGCTATATATTTTTCTGATAATTTATATTTTTCTGATAAAATCAGGAACTAATACTACCTACGACTTAATTTACATTTATTTCTTATTTTTAAAAAATCTATTATGGACATGCGTTGAACGCATTTTCTCAATTCATTTTCAAATTTCTCTCTCCCAAGTAGTCCACTACAGGCATCTAACGATATAAATACAAAAAGGTAAGAATTTTAAATTTTTGAAATTGAAATGGATTTTGACCAAATAGAACTGCATTGAATAGCTTTAGGGAGTTTAAAGCCCTTTTTCCTGCTCGGCCATTTAAATTGAACTCGTGATATACGTTGTTTGTTGCCATGTACCAAAACACACTCTCCACACTGGACGACCCCTTTAATTTACTCGGAAATATTACCTAACAATTAAAACTTGATTAGTTGAGCACGAGTCTTCTTGTTCGCCAACCAGTCTAGATAATGAGTGATCTAGCTTCTTGACATGACTCAAAGTTTCCATAATTATTTTATTTTGTGCATTTCGATGATTCTGATTTTCTTTTTCTGGTTTTTCCATGTTCCTTTCCAAATTAGAAATTTTGTTAATGATTGTGTTAATTTTATCCAACAGAATATATTCTAAAATTTATAGAGAAATAATGAGTCAGTTTTTAATAAATGTATCATATAATTTTTTTTAGTTTAAAAAAGAATGGATTTACCTATTGAAACTGTACTACGAGGGCCCTTCTATTCTTGCCTGATGTTCATATCCAATCCATATTTGATTCAATTGATATTTGGGTATTAAAACTGCACTGCAATCGATTTCAGTCCCTGTATTTACTATAATGCGGTTGTTCGGTGTTAAAAAGAGGGTTTTATTCATATAATTTATAGGTAATTCGTTATAACAAATATTGCTTTCTATTTTCCTTATTTCGACTAATCGAGGAACACATTTAGTAATGTAAATTGATTCACCTCTAGATATTGATATATATCCAGGTTCACCAAAGAAGGCTAGTGTAAAGCTTTCTGAATTTACAGGTACTGTCATTAATAAATTTATTAATCGTTTTCTTTCTTTTAAACAATCTTGAAGTTGCATATAAGAGGCTAACGAACTGACTTGATCTTTCAAATGATTGTATAAGTAATTAATTTTTGATGTAAAATAAGTTATTGTGTCTACATTACAGTTGGATTCTGTTGTTAATGGTTCCCAAAAAGTGTATCCTCCTGAGGGATCAAAACACTTGAAGTCTTTATATAAACAAGAGCTTCCTGATTGTAACATTAGTGTGCCATCTTCAATATTAATAATGGCTTTGTTTTTCCTTATAAAAATTGTAACTTCAGAGGTAACGACCGCTCGATCTATAACAATTCCTCTGTCCGAATATACTCCTCCTGGTTCGCAATCTCCATCGGATGATACATATCCAAAAGTGACCAAAGAATGTTTTGTGATTAAGTTTTCCTGAGGAACAACAAGTTTAAATTTCCTCTGGTATGTAAATTGTTTATCTTTAAAAATATTTTTGCAATCCTCATAAGATATGTCTAAAACTTCAGTAAATAAGGACAGAGGAGTAAATTGTTGCCATGACTTTCCACATCTAAATACATGATTTGATATAGATATGGAACATTGAATGAGGTCTATAGATGAAATATCTTTCTTCTCTACAATTTGGATTTCTACATTGGTTTCAGTTGTGTTTGTAATGATGGGGACACACTCTTTGATATTTCTACCAGAGTATTCCAGACTTTCTACATCAGGTGTTTCGCAATCGTATCCATATATTACCTCTGTATTATATCCTAGAGACATGGAGATACATGAAAACAACAAAATCCCGTAAGGTATAATTGTTATAGAATAAAGCAACATAATGTTATAGATTTTTCAATCCTGTTTTCGATGATTGTTTAATTTTATTGTTATTTTTGTTATTATTGTTTTTGGTGTTGTTTTCAAACACTGGTTGTATGGTTATTACTCTATTCGTGTTATTATTTTCGGGTTTATACCTTATAAGTTGATAGAGGTTAAGTGTTTTTCAGATAAAAGCTTTTGTTTAAATTTTACTTGTTAAAGGCTTTTTGTAGCTCAAAATTTTAATCGTAATAATTTTTCACTATTATCGGATTTCAAATTGTTAAAGTAATTAGATAATGACTTTTCTCGGTTTTTTAATATAACCATGAAATTTTGTTGAGCTTTTTAACGATGTTTTTACTAAAAATTGTTATTTTGACGTGAATCAGCCTTCCGTTTTTTAAATTTTAAAGATAAGTGTGTCTTGATCTTATTAGTTAAATACAAGAGGTTTTGGTTTTTTAACAGATGAAAATATTATAGGTGGATCGTTCGTGGTATCTACAGCATGAGAACCTTTGTTTATGTTGACTGGATTATACTGTGGAGGTGCTGGTTGACTTTCGATACATAATTCAGTCTTTGTTCTCTGAGTTGTCTCCTTTGAAAGAGTTGCAAACTGACTCAAGACATTTTCTATCATAGTTTCAAGTCTCGATTCGGGAAGAGTTTGTACTCTTGACTGTTCTAATTTGAGAACTGCTTTTTCCATAATTGGTAATGAGAGGTTCTAACATTTGACATGTTTCATTATATTCTTTTGTGCTTTCCATATTGCACAATAATGGTTTATATATATTTTTAAAATATCTGTCATCAATACCTCTGATCATAGCCAGACTTAATTCCATATTTTTTTGTCATTTTTGTCCAAGACAACTCAGAAGTAAGAACATCTAATATAGCATATCTACTAAGACTAACACATAGTATTCCTTTGTTTCTAATCTCTTCGTGTCTTTTCGCAAAGCTTTCTATGTAATTGGTTACCCTCATAACTTCTCCATAATCGTCGTCAGATTTTCCATCAACTGATTTGATAGGGTCACTCGTGGTAGGAGTGGTGATAGGTGGTGATTGACATCTTAATGTTTGTTCTTCTTCATTTATTTTAGCATGAAATTCATTCAATATGTCTTCATCAAACATACCTGCTATATCATCATAGTTCGTGTTGTTTGATTTTTCATACCCATAAAGATTTTTAGGTTTTATTAACCATTCTAACTCCAAATTGTAATCAAGTACAGTTTCTGTATATAACATTAATGGATATCTACAGTCATAGATGTTATATACAGAAACTGTACTTGAGGAATTGTTATAGACAATTGTTATAGATCGAGCGGTCGTTACCTCTGAAGTTACAATTTTTATAAGGAAAAACAAAGCCATTATTAATATTGAAGATGGCACACTAATGTTACAATCAGGAAGCTCTTGTTTATATAAAGACTTCAAGTGTTTTGATCCCTCAGGAGGATACACTTTTTGGGAACCATTAACAACAGAATCCAACTGTATTGTAGACCACTATGCAGTTATTTACGAGGGCCCTTCTATTTTGTCTTATGATCCTAAGATTCCTGACATAAATACTTATTACATAAAAACTGATAAAATTGAGTACTCACTAACATCTTACAGAGAATCAAGGACATGCGGTTATCAATCGAAAACTACAGAACATACTAGAATTTTTATCTTGGAAATTTTTATCGTTTATACCTATCCCTTCAAAAAAACAGAATTGTCTGGATACAATATAGTTAGATCAAAAGAAAACTCGAAAAAGCATTATGATACCTACTCTAAAAATAAAACGTATTCAACCGGAGATCTTGTATGGTTAAAAAACGAACAGCCTGCGAATAAATTTTCTTCGACTATTTTATTAGTTCCTTTGGGCATTTCATTCAACTACGGCCACATTGATATTGGTAATAAATTTTAATATTTAATTTTTAAATTTTAAATTTTTTTTTTTTTCAAAATGTTAAACTTTATAATTCTCAAACATATAATTTACTCACGTGTACAGCTTTCATATTTTGCATATTATGTTGATATACTGCTTGATTTCGTTACAACCTGCTTTTAATAGTAAGTAGATAGTATTCCAATTTCCCACACGTTGTATGTCCGTTGAATATGATGACTATGTATAAAGTTCCCTTATGATGATTATAATATGTTCCTTTCTGCTTGGGTGAAAGTTGTTCTGGTCAATTTCTCGTGTCCAATTTAAACAAGGAGTTCGGCGTAAATACTTTATTTATTATAATTTAGTTTTATATATTGTTTAGGTTTATGTGATTATGCCTAATCTGCGGCTGCAACTCGAATCAATCTTTTTATCTTTTCTTTTTCGCTTAAAATAATTGAGTCGTTAAAAACCGTTTAATGTAACCAGTTTGCACAGTCACTCATACTAATATAAAAATGTAGTATATACGCTTATACACAGTATATATGCTTAAACATAGTACATAATATTATACAATTGATACTATAGGGTTACAATTTTATTTAACATAATGAATGGCATGTTTTTACTGCACATTCATAACACCTCCACCCTTAGACATAGGATCTTCCATAAAACGTTGTCATACTTAATTTGTTTTATGATGATCTTATGTAAGTATATTTAAACTTATTTTCTAAAAATAATTATAACTATACATATTGTATGTAATTGGAACATTCTGTAATTTTTTTTTTTTTATATTTTTTTTTTATTTATTTTTTTTTTATAATTTTTATTTCAATTAATTATTTATTATTAAGATTATTAAAATTCCATAGATGTTTAAAAATTATATATAATAAACGCTTATAAATTATAATGTTTGAGAATTTTATTTGAGAAAAAATGAAATTAAAATTTAGGTATAACTAATAAATTTTAATTTTTAAATTTTTATTTTTTTATTTTTTTTATAAACTTCAAAACCCATTACCAACAATGCTATGGCTTTAGCTTTAGTCTGTTATTATGAACTATTTTCACCCGGTTTCCTATTTGTATTGCTGTATTTTCCGGCGATACTATATAATTTACTTTATAAGGTCCTAGCTATCGACTAGAAAATTTATTCGCAGGCTGTTCGTTTTTTAACCATACAAGATCTCCGGTTGAATACGTTTTATTTTTAGAGTAGGTATCATAATACCTTTTCGAGTTTTCTTTTGATCTAACTATATTGTATCCAGACAATTCTGTTTTTTTGAAGGGATAGGTATAAACATTTGACTTTTCCAAGATAAAAATTCTAGGATGTTCTGTAGTTTTCGATTGATAACCGCATGTCCTTGATTCTCTGTAAGATGTTAGTGAGTACTCAATTTTATCAGTTTTTATGTAATAAGTATTTATGTCAGGAATCTTAGGATCATAAGACAAAATAGAAGGGCCCTCGTAAATAACTGCATAGTGGTCTACAATACAGTTGGATTCTGTTGTTAATGGTTCCCAAAAAGTGTATCCTCCAGATACTGATCTTCAAGAACTTTTTTCTTGAAGATCAGTTGATTCACTTGAAGTTGACGATTCATTTAAGTAATTTAATGTATCTTCTATAAATGAACTTATTTTTAATCCTATTATTTGCTCTGGCGCCACTGGTGTTGATTGGTCTGCTTCATTGATTTTGGATCTCTGCCTTTTCCTAGGAGGAAACAAAATTTCACTGCTTTCACGAACATTTGTCATTTTCTGAATCGTCTTTTTTTGGATTTTGGTTAGAGGTTATAAATCCTTGGGAAACATTTTCGCTATTGTTCAAGTTTTCCCAATTGTCTATGATAGGTGACAACATAATATCTGTATGAGAATATATCAATAAATTAATTAATTTATTAATCTTAATTATGGTATAAAAATATGTACTTTTCGCTTTATTACCCATTTTAAATTACTACTCAATTCAGGAAAACAGGAACAATAGTAATGAAATGTCTATAGTTTAATATAATGATACAGAATTAGTATTTAATGCGAAAAGCTTTTAAATGTTTTATGTAAAATGGATATTAAAATGTATCCTTCCTCTGATGGTACACAAAAAAAATTATTTAAAACATCATTTAAATTAAAAGTTCGTAGTTTGGGAAGAATAACATTGGCAAGTACGATCCCAAGTGCTTTTGAAGAGTTAAAAGGTTTACCAAAATAATGTGATTTTTAAAAATATGGCCATTTGAAAGATGAAACATATCAAATATTGAGGGTTTAGGTTGTATATAAGCAGCTTTGATCTATTCTGTGCGTCTGTAAATTTGTTGCAAAATCTTATTTGGTTTCTTAATGATCCGTTTCATAAATTGCGTGTAGTTTTCATATTTGTAAGCACAGAATGAGTCTAACGAACCAAATTGTTTAACGCAATTAGGCAAATGTAACAGCCCATGAATATTGAAGCTGATCTGGTCCTCTCCATAAATTGATGGAAATGTGTCAACAAAATTTTTTATTAAAATCAAAGCTGCATCAGCATTTCTTCTGCAGTTTTTGTAGTCCGATAATAGCCTTATAGCGCAATGTAATAATAAAAAATAATGAAATATTATATCATCAACTAAGTCTTTTAGAACTATAATTCCAGTGTATAGTAAAAACTGCCTAAATTCAGTGGCTTTCCATAAGGCTTAATCTTGAAGTGTTCTACAGCTTCGACCAAACTCTGATGGGGTTCGTTAAGAACATATTTGTAATCTTGTGTTCAATAAGTCGAGATTTACTTTTATGTTTGATAATTTCTTTTTTATAATATGGTTTAATATTTTTTTACAACTCTTAAATCGATCAGATGCATGGGGTCGAGAGGAAGTTGGGATACCATACCGACGTATTGTTTCTAATATATGTTCGTTGTATAAAAAATTCTTCTGATGGTGATTCTGATCCCTTCTGATGTTGTAAGACATATTCGTCCTCTAAGTTCCAATTTATATTTCAAATACAACTCTTCGGTTTCGATATTTTCCAATTTGACAGCATTTTGGACAACTGAATCTAAATTTCCGTATCGTAATAAATCATTTTTAAATGATTTTTTTTTGCTTTCCTAAGCGATTTAAAAAGGTTTTTTTGACATATCTTAATTTTTAACACAATATACGCAAAATTACGTTAATTTTTAATTATTACCTGTATTAATTATTTACAATTTGTTGTAATATTGAGCAGCAAGACTAATATTAATAAATATTGATAATACTAATTTAATTAGGTAATTTTGTATATGGTATAGGTACTATTTAACTATTTATACACTGTTTTAATATATACACGAATTTATATGTAATGATGTACAAAAATTTACTGTTTTTCTAATTATTATCTATTGTCCGGCATTAGCACTTCAAATTTTTACACTTTACACAATTAAATTACAAATGTTAATACTGTTAAAAACTAATTTTAAAATATTCTTTCAAATATTTTCACTATTTATATAATATGTTATAAATGTTAAATGATATTAAAATAAGTAAAATATAAATTAAATACACAAAAATTAAAATTTTAGCTGTATTCCTTTGTATAAATACTTTACCAATATGGCGATGATAATTTTTTTTATTTACTTTAGCAGTGTCGACTCACTTTTTCATATATTGTATAAAAACGTTTATGTGTATGTAAACAGACGTTTGTATGTAGTTTAAAGTAGTGAGCTCACGTTTGCTGGGTAATAACTCGTTTACCTCACTTTTTCCCTAGAGATGGTTTCAATTTAAATTTTACTTAATTTTACTTAAATTTCCATTTTTCAATGTCAAATAACTTTAAAAATTAAATTTCCTAGAAATTAACTGAAAAAAATTGAATATAATTCTTTATTTAACGAAACTATTGCTGGTGTTAACTCATTTTAGCGATAAGTCGAGTTATTACGTTTTTCCTTGTTGCCACAGATATATTCCCCTTAATATAATATTGTATCAGCGACCCAAGAATAAACTTTGGAACGACCGACGGAACGGTATGTTCTTGTCCAAATACAAAAATAAAAGATCGCTTGTTTTATAAACTGGTTTTATTTTATTTTAATCACTGTTCTTCACAGTGTTTGATTCTCGTGGTGAACGCTCAAAGATTGTGTTTTGCAATATGGTTTAGTTTAGTTGTTTATGCTCATTGGCGAGTATTGTGAAAAAAAAATGTCGGCTCCTATCAGGATATCTATCTATAGGTGACGGTCGTTCAAAGTCAAGATCAGCTAATTGCAAAATACATTACAATTTTTTCAACAAACAAGTCCTAACAAGTTATAAACACGTTAACCCTTACCTATACCAATATACAAACCGTAATTCCCGAACGGTACAATAATATGTTCGAATTAAATTAAAATTATTTTTCGCTTTTTAAATAGATACAAACGTTACTAACACATGACAATATACGATAAAAAAAAGATAAAATTTGGTAAAATTACCCAATACACTGTAACGATAGTCGAGGTGTGACAGATGCACAGGCTCATGATAATTTGTTTTTTTTTATCTGGGTACTTAGCTGGTTCATGTTCTTAAATCCCATCCCTCATCTTTATCGTTCCCAATATATTTCATGTGCCTTAGAACTCGCAATTTCCCCAAGTAGTTTAAACCTTGACTGTATTTCCTCAAGAATAATAATTAAAAAATAAAAATATATATAAAAATATGTAACTATGTGAATTACCGAAAAGTCGCTATCTCAGTATTCCCTTCCATTAATGTGACTTAACAGACATTTTTGTTTAAAAATTTAAAATGTATGCTCAAAACATTATTTATCAATTTTTATTACCTTACGCGTAACTTCGATATGGTCATTTTAATTTAACGAAACGACAGAGGCAAAAGTATCTGATACCATCGTGGTGTAGCAAGTTATTATCTTTAAACAATAACAAATTCATCAAAAATGTTTCTGTATATTTTGCTTTATCGTGCTTTATTCTTATGCAGGTTTATTAAAAATTTAATGTTTTTTTTTCGATAATAAAAATAAACCGGGCAGTGGTTTTTTAGTTTTTCGATTTTAATATTACCTGCCAACATTAAAAACAAAAACAAGTCAAATGATTTTTTCAATACGTCAAAATGTTTAAAAAAACGTAAAAATAAAATAGTAGCCAAAAAATTTAATTATTATTTTTTAACTCCCACCTTTCAGCATATTTAGTTAAAATTAAATAAATCTAACATTAATAATTAGATACATAATTTAAAAACAAATAAATATTTTCCGAATAGTTTTAATAAATTAAAAACAAATTTTATCATTAAGATTTAATATTATATCGTGTAAATATTTAATTATAAAATGTATAAAATGAATGTAATATTTTTTAAAAAATGTTTAATTAATAATTAGGCTGTGTTTTTTTTTTGTTATTTAAAATTTACTGTAGAGTTCCGATTTATTTATATAAATTAGGTGTTATATTATTGTTAATTTAATTGAGAACAGTATTAATATATTTTTTTGTTTGTTTATAATCGAAATAAATTATTAAAAAGCACAGTCTAATATAATTAAATTTAGAAATTAATAGAACTGATCAATAAAATAAATATCTTATAATTAAAATTAAAAAAAAAATTATATTAATTAATTTTAAAATTCAAACAAATAATATCAACACCAAATGCATATTACAAAATATCGTAAAAAATAAAACTGAATACAAAGAAATTATTTTTATTAAGTTTTCTGTCGTTTTATTATTTTGCTTTAAGTTTTTTTTTTTTTTTTTAACTTTGGTAAGAGTTTTGATAATAGAGCTTGTTTTCAATTAGTTGGAATGATCACCAACAGATATTGTGTAATGGATATACACAACCAAAACGTCAATTTTGTATTGAAAACTATACGATATTTATTTCAAAGAAATGGTTGAAGCAAAAAAGTAATAATAGTTAAATAAATATCTTTTTATTTATACTCGTGTTGTATTTTTTGTGTATTTCTGATTCAATATGTTTTGCAAGTGCGTATTCACTATCCATTTTTCAGTTATAGTACTCCGGCAATAAACATACTTTGTATTTTTATCATAACTTCGTTTTAACCAACTGCAATATTTTGGTTGTTTTTTTTTTTTTTTTTTTTTTAGTTGAACTGGTTTAGTAGTTTTGTCCAAGAGTCTAGTTTCCATTTCAATAAGAAGCCGAGAAACTGTCGTAATTAAATGATGTCACTTTTTAATTTATTAGCAACAAATTACAATGCTAATAACATAAAATTACAATACAAATGCTGAACGCTGACAACTAGCATACATCAAATTGGAAAATTTAACTCAATAAAAATGTGAACCAAAAACATTACAAAAAAATGTTTATGGTTAAATTATATGTGTATTAACAAAAAATTTGTGACATTTGATAAATGTGCTTACAACAAATTTACTTTTGCCCAATATACCATAATATGTCACTACAATTTGAAATTCGCGTGAACTTAGTCACATTACATATAGAGGTTCTTAAAATTTAAATTTGAGCGGTTTATTTCTTACAATAACCTTACACATTAAATTCCACCGCTTTCCTATAAATATAAAAAAAATGGATTGTGGCACTCGTTATTGAGAAAATTTGTAAAGGCTAAAATAATAGGACCACTATTCTGGGTATAAACAGTTTTTTGTTAGTTCTCCCGCTTTCTTCATCTGTCCGTAACTAGTAATTAATATGTTTTATTTTTAAATTTTATTTTTTAACTGCTCTATTGCTTGAACAGTTATTCCAGGACAACTTGACGTGTTCTGCTACCATTAACGTATGGTTCTTTTATGAGGAAGGCTTATATCTTTTTTTTTAAATGTCTTATGAATTCATAATTATCCGCTTGTCAAAAAGAACGACACATCATGGTAAGCTGTCGTAGCTTTGGAGTATATTTCGTTAATAGTTTTCCATGTTTAAGTTCCTCAAGAAATGATTGATCTTGACTAATATTCTATTAAATAAGAAAAATAATTAATAAATAATTTAACATATTTGTTGTGGAATATTTACCTTGTTTATCGAAAGATCTAGATAAAATTATGCCATCGCCCTCAAACTCTTTTAAAAATACCTATAAATTTTAAACTTTGACGCTCAGCCGATTGTATTTGTAGAAGAATACTCTTACTTTTACGAGTTTTCTAGAAGTTTATCTGGTGATATATACGCATTTCTCAATGTATTGCTTAGTGAAATTCGTGATATTGAAGTAAATGGAGTAGTTTCGGACGATATATAATCATTTACAGGACTTTTAGTTGGATGTGCAAAAGAAAATTCATTTTGGGCGGTAGAATTTTATTCTGATTCGAATTCAAGACCGGTTAGTTTTGAACAATTGAAGGGCACATGAAATTAAAAAAGAACCGATTATCACGATATGGGAAAATGTCTAGATAGTTTTGCTAAAAAAACTGTTTTTAATAAATTTTGAAAAAACTATACCTGTTACAACAAAACATGGAAAATTACTGAAAATACGTTATACGCTATAGCAATTAAAAACAACGATGACGCTTAATTTTCACAATTGAATTAAAGAAAAACACAAAGACAAAATGGTAAAAAAACGAAACAAAAATATTTTCGTTAAAATTTTGAATTTGTTTGTCAAATAACGTATAATTAGACGATAAAACGATTAGGGTGACACCTTTAGATTTGCTCCGGAACTTGTTTTAACGAAAATAATTTAGTGCGCAAATTTACTGCGAAAAGTACAACCGATTTCCCTTATAGTATTATAAATTATTTATTACACTTACATCGTTTATTTTATATTATAGCTATATTCCATACAAAATAAAAAAAAATTTCAAATTCAAAATAAAAAACAGACAAGAATAACCGATCTCTATAAAATGGTACTTTTTATTTTTTTATTTTTATGCTTTAATTTTTTAGTATATTTTTTTTTTGCTACACATATAAAAAAAACACCCCCACTACCTCGCCATGTTTATTTTAACAAAATTTGTATAATGTATATACATATCTAGCACGTGAATTAGTATGTATTCGATTTGAGTACTTCTGGTAGGTAGGACGTGAAAACCGAAGCCTCGAATGTTTTTGCCAAAATAACAATGATTATTAAAAATAAACAAATATTTGAAATGTTCGAGTTCCGTTTTCGGGAATGAGGTAGGATTCCAATAAACCCATTGGAATGTAATAAATAATAAAAAACAATTGCAGTTTTAAAGGAAAATCCATATAGAAACCGTAAAATACGAGAGCAGAGTGAGTAGCCTGGTAAAAATGAAACAAGAAATAATATTTTCTGTCAAAAAAATTCTAGCAGCTCTAATATTGGACATAATAAAATTGTAGTCATGGTCACAAATAGCCATGAGTAAAAAAGGGCATGTTTTTTATAAATAAAAAATTCTGAGCCTGAATAACACCAATTGATGTTAAAATAATAACAATGTACAATTTGTAAACAACTTAGTTGAATTGTGACAGGTTTACCACCGATGGTACCAATACAAATTGGGAAATTCCATCGCCCTTCAAATCCGGCTGCAATTTTTTTTAAATATTCTTCGGTGAGCTTAGGAAACACTTCACCAACTATAACTTCAGGTATGCATGTAGTTTAATCTAGCACATCCGGCCCTTAATCCGAATTGGAATCCATAATTGGCTCTTTAATTTTTATTATTGCTCTACACTACACCAACCCGAAACAATTGTATTATTTTGAGGTATAAAGCAAGTTGTAGTTTAAAGCAAAATTTTCCCCTCGAATTTTTTATAGCATATACTTTTTACGTACTTTTCTAAATCAACGAACATAATAAACCAAGATGCTGTCTGGCCTCGCAAGAATAATATTATTTTTTTAAAATAATTTAAATGATGTAAAATACATCGTCAAACATTAAAAATTCGATTTTTCATTTTATTTAAATAATTTTTAGGTTATGTTTGGCTTGATGTTAAAAAGTTTTTCTATAAAAAATTTTTTTTTTGTTTCAGTCGCTCTCTTATGAATTTTTTATTCTTGTATCTCTTTAATTTTGAACAAAACAATTTTCATTTTGTTTAGAAAACTAGCTTTCTCTAGGAGAAAAAAAAATTTGCGTAATTAAGTCTGTATCCCATTATAAAAAATACTGCTTTACTGGATTTTAATACAAATGGCTAACTGATGTGAAAAACGATATTTTTATAGTAAAATGCTTCAGTATGTGATAAAAATTCCCTAGCATTATACAATCTATATGTCGATGCATTAAAAGTCCTGTACAAATTATTCTTGACTTGATATATTTTCTAGTAAGTTATGGTACTTATGCAGTAAATTATGGTACTGTTTTTAAAGTACTGATTACTGCAAAACATCTTTTTTTTCTCTTGCACTTCAAGTCAATTTATATTTTTATCTCACTTTATTTTTACTGAAAAGATACTTTTATAAAAGTAAAATACTAAAACAAAATAGAAAAACCGTAATTATAATAATAAAAAATAAAAGAATTTAAATAAAACCACAGATAATTATACTAGATGAATGTCGTGTATGGGTTAAATTTACACAAGTAAATGCATACTACGCAAATCAATGCAATCGAAATCTAATCAAAGGATAAATAAATTTACATATAAAAACACATATTTTCATCCTTTTCTTTTTTTTTGTGAAACTATAACGATCGAATAACGACTAAAAACTTTTTATTTTAAAAAATAATTTTTATTTTAATAATTTTTTTTTTCTATTTCATATCAAAAAGTTGTGAAAATTTTAAAAATTTTGATAAGTTTTAAATTCGATTAAATTAATTTATATATTTTTTTTTTGTTTAATTGCTAACAACAATAATAAGATTTATATCATGTAATAAAAATTAAATAAATAAAACAAAAAATTAATACAAATCATTTATTTACAACAAGCAATTTATTAAGTATAAATAAAAAATAAATTGAATAATACAAATCATATAAACCAAATTAATTAAAAATGTATATATATATATATATATATATATATATATATATATATATATATATATATATATTTATATAAATATATAATATATATATAAATATATATATATATATATATATATATATATATATATATATATATATATATATATATATATATATATATATATATATATATATATATATTTATATATATATATATATATATATATATATATATATATATATATATATATATATATATATATATATTAATATATATATATATATATATATATATATATATATTGTATATATATTATATATATATATATATATATATATATATATATATATATATATATATATATATATATATATATATATATATATTATATTATTAACATATCCAAACTATTAAAAATAAAAAAATTAAAAAAAAAACGAGAACAACATACTTAAATTAATTATCTTTAATTGAACATATAAAAATTAAGTTAATTAGCATTTATATTATGTTAAATTTAAATTTAAAACAATGTTTAATTATTAAATGAAATTTAATATTGGACTTAAACACAATGCCTTCTGTAAGATATAACATTTCTTAAAAGCCATAGCTCTAAAAATTAAATTTGCAATTTTAAATCGATATCACAATCTTTGAGAAGTGATTTAATCATATTGCAGAAGGCAACCATGTTTCAATTGAGTTTTAAAAATCGAAATTAATTTAATTTCTGTATTTTTATTTGTTTTTTGTTTTAAATATTGGCAAATTATATAAAAGTTGTTTAATTTTAAATTTTATAAAAAAAATAATAAAAAAATAAAAATTAAAACTTTTGTATTTTATTTTCTACTGTAACCTAGCTTATAGGAGGGTACCTGCAGCAAAATGAATTTTGTGCTGTAAAATTCAATTATGCGTGACAAATTGAATTAGTATGGTTTGTCATTGGAGAAGAATGTCGTTCTAAAATCTCACATTATCTTAGAGGACATCAAAAACTCCCCATTGCAAATGATGAAATGAAAAGAAGTAAATGGTAGGTATTACTTGATTACGAATTACGATAGGTAACGACGATGCACACAGATTTAACCCCTTTTTGGAGTGCAAATTTGATGACCGAAATCATCGTCGATGCCAGTACAAGATGGCTATAGCAACGCAATATGTTTACGAAAATCCTCACAAGAAAATAAAAAGTTGGACTAAAAGGAAATTTAAAAAAGAGAACTGACAAATTATTGATGAATTGGGTCTGGTAAGTATACGACCATGCCTTAATTTTTATCTGTAAAAACTTTATAAATTTGCGTTATGTAATAGCACGTAATAGTTTGAAGTTATCCGGATTTTAAATTTCCTGTATGAAATAACTAATCACAATAACTGAACGCGACTATTTCGTTTTCTCTACATGTATCACTATAGTATCACGACAGCCACTACATCTTTTCAAACTAGTGAAGATTCCAACTAATTAATATTTTTTAAATCTTTCGGCAGTAATATACAACAGTCAAAAATATTGATCTTAATATAATTCGACTATTTTAAACTGTAAAGTAATCACTTACTTTTCTATTTCAAATATACATAATAAAATATTACATCATGGTTATTGTCTTGTGCTGACTATCGTAGTGGTGTCAAGCGCACATAACGAGACCCAATAATTAGTTATTCTACTTTAAAATAGATGTCACTGATAATTTTAGGTAAATTGATGTAAATACTATATACAAAGGGTGTTTTAATTGGAGGTTATAATTTCAATTTCATATGCAACACATCAGTTTATTATAAAATGTTTATTACTATATAATTTCTCGCATGGGTGAATATCATCTTACTATAAACTTCGATGACGCTTTACAACTATGATCCCCTATTCAAACGAAAAAATCGATTGAAAACAAAATCTCATATATTGCCATGCATTGTCTAAATTTTGGAAATTTCCTAATTGTGGCATAAATTCCACCCTAATTGTGGCATAAATTTCATGGGCTAATAAATTTTCTGGATTATGGAAATTTTTGGTTCTTGCCACAAATTCCAGTTTTCATAGTCTAACCATCATAAATTTTCTGGATTGTTCAATATTTCGATTTGTAGTAATAATTTTCACAAATCCAGGATATTCATGATGGTTAGCCCATGAACATTGTTAAATTTATGCCACAAATAAAAAATTTCCAAAATCCAGAAAATTTATGAGGGTTAGCCCATGAAAACTGTGAAATATGTGCCACAAATAGAAAATTTCCAAAATCCAGATTTCATGATGGTTAGCCCATGAAAACTGTGGAATTTGTGCCACAAACCAAAAATTTACAAAATCCAGATTTCAAGATGGCTCATGAAAACTGTGGAATTTGTGCCACAAATAGAAAATGTCTATAATTCAGAAAATTAATGATGGTTAGCACATTAAAACAGGAATTTGTGCTAAAACCGAAAATTTTCATCATCCAGAATACCTAATAAAAACTGTGGAATATGTGCCACAAATAAAAATTTTCAAAAACCGATTTTATGATAGTCAGCCCATGAAAACGGTGGAATTTTGCTACAAATAGAAAATTTCCATATTCTAGATAATTCATGCTGGTTAGCACATGAAAACTGAAATTTATGCTACAAATCGATAATTTCTAAATTCCAGAAAATTTTTAATGTTTAGCCCATTAAATTTGTCAAAATGATCTCAAATATGGACAATTTTCAAAATTTTGACAATGCATGTCAAAATATGAGATTTTTAGAGGATCATAGTTGTAAAGCGTTATCGAAAATTATAGTAAGATGATATTCACTCCCGTTTATAATATCAAATATGCTCCTATATATAGGGAGTCCCAATAACCGGTTCAGATTTGACATATCGGTTTTTTGGCTCTGGCAACACTAATGTCATACTGTCTTTGACAGAAACTTAGTATAATATTTCTTGTTGACGAAGTGAGTCGCTTATCGCTTCAACAAAAGTGGGAAATGTTGGTTCTAAGAAAATGTCGAACAAAATTTGGTCGAAACACGGGACTCATACTCAACGGTATCAAGAAGTATGTGCATAAAGTGCGTCATTCAGGCTACTTAGTCGTCAGGCCAAAGAGTACCCGTGCTCGTCGTGGTCTTTCAGCCGAAAACATCGACGCGGTTGCCGAAAATGTGCGCCAACGGCCGAAAACAACGGAATCAACTACCGCCACATGTTAACATCGTTTTTTGTGGCCATATCTTGAAGATATTGGTTTGGACGACCTTTGGTTCCAGTCCACACACCGGGCGTTACAATAGTGAAACTGCGTAAAAAGATTCGATGGCCGCATTATCAGTCGAAATGATGAAGTGAATTGGCCGGCAAGGAGCTGTGATTAGAAGCATTTGAAGGACAGGTGGTATACGGAATTGGACCGACCGAATAGAGTAAGCCAAGACCAGCGTCGGCTCCCATTTGAATGAAATCATTTTCCATAAATAACCAGGAGGATTGTACTTTCAAACAAAAAAATAAATTTGAAAATATATTGAGCCGGTTTTGTTTTATTAAATTTTTCAATCTGATCTTCTTACTGGGACACCCTTTATAAGTTAAACGATATTAATATGCAAATCTTTTGATGTAAACATAAACTTCGACCCATGCGAGAAATTATGTAGTAAAAATCATTTTATAATAAACTAATGTGTTTCACATGAAATAAAAATTATAACCTCCAATTAAAACACCCTTTGTATATAGTGTGTCCATCATAAAATTGACTTAATATTATCAACGCCATCTATTTTAAAGTAGAATAACTAATTATTGATTCTTGTTATGTGCTCTTGACACCACTACGATAGTCAGCACAAGATGTAATATTTTATTATGTATATTTGAAATAGAAAAATGAGTGATTACTTTACATTTTAAAATAGTCAAAGTTATATTAAAATCATTATTTTAACTGTAGCATTGACTGTTGTATATTACTGCCGAAATATTTAAAAAATATTAATTAGTTGGAATCTTCACTAGTTTGAAAAGATGTAGTGGCTGTCGCGATACTGTAGTAATACAAATAGAGAAAACCAAATAGTCGCGTTGTTATTGTAATTAGTTGAGTTTGGAATATTTAAATAAAATGACAGGAACCAAATGGTTTGGTATTAGCCAACCGCTGCTAGCAATAAAGCATTTAATTTTAAATGTACGCGTTTCTTCTTTAGATCATTCAAAATCATAGACCTATTTGTAGTTACAATTAGTAATCAGAACAAGATTTAAAATTGATTGACCAATATGGAAGCCAGGTGATCGAGATAAGGTTATTTATAGTTATTTCAATAAAACTTTCTAGTACTTTTTTAGTAGTTTGCGCCCATATAATTTGAATGCGACATTTATGGTAGTTAGATTTACTTTCAGTTTCTAATTACTTTTTAAGATGGAATAGTCAGTTTCTTAATACCAAAAATTCAATTGAACGATATTTTGCAAAATGACTGCCAATTTATTTTGCTTTCTTCTACTCTGTAAATTAAACATTTTGTTGTTTAATTTTAAACTATAAATTTTTTTGTAATATTGTTGGTTAAGCCAGTAATATTCTTTTTTTCTGTATTGTACGCAAAAGTGTGGTTTAATTTTAACTGACGACAATTTAATACCATCGAACAGACGTTGGTTGAGCTATAGCGCATATCATTTAAATTATCTGCTCGATGC
Organism: Tipula confusa; assembly: GCA_963556175.1. Classification (NCBI taxonomy): domain Eukaryota; kingdom Metazoa; phylum Arthropoda; class Insecta; order Diptera; family Tipulidae; genus Tipula; species Tipula confusa. The sequence goes on along the minus strand of OY744477.1, from coordinate 37,665,288 downwards.
AGGAATCTTGGAATTATTCGATTTGTGGCATAAATTCCACAGTTTTCATGGATATCATGAAATTTCTGCATTTTGGAAATTTAATTAATCGATTTGCGGCTTAAATTTTACAGTTTTCATGGGCTTACCATTATGAATATTTTGGATTTTTGAGATTTTCGATTTGTGGCACAAAGTTCACAGTTTTGATGGGCTAACCATCATAAATTTCTGGGTTTTGGAAATTTTCGATTTGTGGCACAAACTCCAGAGTTTTCATCGGCTAACCATCGTGACTTTTTTGATTTTGGAGATTTTCAATTTATGGCACAAAGCCCACAGTTTTCATGGGCTAACCATCAGTTCGGTTCATGAATTTCTGGATTTTGGAGATTTTCACAGTTTTCATGAATTTTCATCATCACCGTGTTTTTGAATTTAGGAAATTTGTATTTGTGACAAATTTTTACAATTTTGAAAACACCTGAGAAATTTATGCCATAACCCTAAAATCCGCCGGAAAACAGAGGTCATTGTTATTTTTGGTAACATACATTTTACGATGTGTGGACTATGGTTGGCATTTTATGGTACGCTACTGAATGCTATCATAATTAAACGTACTCAAGTCGAACATATAAAATTTAAACATAAAAGTGAAAGAATTGTATATCGTATGCGAATCGTGCGGCACACGCCACTGGATTACGTTAATAATATTAATTAACATTGAGACAATTATAACTTTTTTTTTATAATTGTTATAGCATTGAGCGTGACATTGATGAAATAAAATTATATTGATCAAGACGTAAGAATTTTATGAATTCTACTATCTCCTGATTCCGATATGCAATAGTAATTTAGGCTATCCAAAAATTACGATACGCGAACTCGTATAGGCTCATAGTTGTTGCATTATTTCTTGACTCGTTCTGTTTGTTGAGGCTCATTTGAAGTGGCACAGTCATCTTATTCGGTTGGATATTTTGAACCTATAATCCAACGAAAAAGACATCATTTGCATTTCTTTAATTGGAAATATAAAAACTATACCATCAGATTCTTCTTTTTCAGAATAGAAATTTAAATTTTATCAAACGCGACAGTTAATCTGCACCTACGAAAGACATGTCAAGGTATAGTTCTGATATGAATATGACACCCACCAATTTTAAACTATGTTATCATATTTTTTTATATACTCTATATACAAATCTTATAAAAATACTTAGCCGTTCCCAATATTTTAATTTTTATCGCATGATATTTCCGTGTGTCAATAATCCATTTTATAAAGCCGTTAAAAAACCTTCAGTTTTGGTCGGTATATTCTCGTAAAAACTATATATGACCAAATTCGCTGTATTTTCGGTATTAACTATACATAACCACTATAATGTCATAAATACTCGTCGTATACTGTCTGGACAAGCCTAAAAAAATTTTATTTTCTTTATAAAAAAAAACATTTATCACTTTTATACATACATATACATACACAGTTCGGTTCTAAAATACAGTCCCTCACAAAATTATTTGTCTAGGCCAATAATTTAACGAATCTTATCGAAATGCATCTAAATTTTTCGCAGCTTCCATTTAACGTTTCTTCCTTCATGTTAAGTGTCATAACATTAACTTTATGGCAAAAAACTAGTTTAAACCAGATTATTTTTTGTTAGTTGCAATGTTGCCATATTCATAAACGACGTTAATAAACGACACATAGAGTTAAAAAAAAGAAGCTCGAAGTTTTAAAGGCCAATGATGAACTAAGGTTGCAAATTGAATAATTGATGTTTTTTTTGCTTTTATTTTATGATGAAATAAAATTTAAAATATCATAGGCTAGGAGAACTACCTCATCAATCAATACAACCTCTGATTGCAGGGTTCCTCTAACTTTTCTCAACTATATAGTTGTACAACAGTGTAAAATTTCGTTTCTATATATTGGCACTATTTAGTACGTTTGCACAAATTTCCCGAATTTTTGCAATGTCCAAATAATTTTGTGACAGACTGTATTTCTATGTTATTGTACAAATTATATATAAATAAAAAAAAATTCGATAAATTTGCACACACATGGTCTTAACGACGACAAATCCTTATAAATGTATAAATTTTACAATTTTTTTTTTGTTGATTAAAATCAACTGATAACAGAATTAAATTAAAAATAAAATCAACATTTTCACTTATGACTAAATTAAAATAATTAAAGCTGCTGACTCGGTTCTTAAAAATAATTACTCTCTAATGGCGATGCCGACGATTATGCTTCACTATGATTTTCGGCATGTGATAATATGGTTGTTGTTCCATTACCATTTTGTTGTGTCACCACCGCTGGATCGATTAGCGGAATTTCGTCTGTTTCACTCTCCGTCATAACAACACTCGACCGATTGCGTAACACATCAGGGATATAGATAGGTGTTCGACCAATCGGTTCGATTATTTCGAGTGCTTTCGTTGCCCACTTTTTTATATACGACATGAATGTAAAAAATGCGAGTGTTACATTTAGTGCAACGATTAGTACGATACCGCGTGCATCTAATCCTCCGCCACGCGCCGTCGTTAACGCCGCCATAATAATTAATAATATTATAACGGCGATTTTTGTCATTGTAATGGCGGCAAAATGTATTCGTCGTCCTTGTGTCACCATATAGCTTGCACCGTAGGCAAAAAATAAATTATGCCGATCGACAAAATGTTTAAGTCCCATATAAATCATAGCGAACGGCATGATGAGTGGACATGCAATACTATAAACCGTCGATATTGTAAATATTAAAAGTGTCCAGGCGTATTGTACGCCAAATGGAAATTCGTTTACAAGAGTTTTTCGTATGTAAGCGGTTTCGGCTCGAGTTTTTGCCACCGCTAATTGCCACACGTAATCGATTAATTCGGGTAGCCGCATCAATTCGAATGCTGTACCAATAAATGCTGCTGTCACGACATAATTAACGAAAAATGCACCTTTACCCGGTAGAAATATGCATTCCCATCGATACCTCTCACGATCATTGTAATACAGTGTCCACTCCAAAAATGCTTGGGCACTCGTTAATCCTAGTGACGGTAAAATTAATATCATAAACAGTAAGTATCCAAATGATTTTGTCATGATTGTATAGTTCAATTTTGACCTGGTCGAATGTGATAGTAATTTTTCCGAATATGTCACAATGGCGGGCATGCCGGCCGCCAAGGTCCATAGCATAAGCGTTGGCAAAAAATCGGATATCATCGGTGAAATTTGTTCGGTCGCACTTTTATATATTCCAAATGTTGCCAGTAAATTAACGACAATAATCGGGGTGGTTAAAAAAAATAGTACAAGGAATAGTACCAAGTTCACTGTGAGCCACTTTAAAAACCATAAACTGGTGTCCGATTGTAGATTCTCCCAAAATATATCGGATGGTAGGGGCGCAAATGATAAATGCCAATTATAAAAAGTGCCCGCTTTAAAACTTTTAATTAAATTTTGTGCCGAACTTACGGTACTCATCGATATGAACGCAATGCCCAGAGGGCTTTGTAATGCCTCCTCGCGTAATTCGTCCACCTGACGCTGCAATTGTAATTCTTTATGCTCATAATATTCGAGCGCATCCCTTTTTTGGCATGTACATCCCGATTCACGCATTAGTACCGGTTTTCGTTGACAATATCGTCGAGCTTCGTGTACCCGATGATACTTCTCCGACACTTCGATCAATCGTTTGACCGCAAACGCAAGTTGAATATCCGTTATTTCGCACGTCGGGAATAATTGATTTAGATAACTTCCAATTTCTTCTTTATTACATTGACTCGAAGAAACATTTCTTGCCATTATGGTACGAGTACCAGCTCGTTTTGCCGCATTACGACCGCTAGCAAGACGCATAACAAGCACGACCAATGGTACATAACAAATCGCCGTTACAACATGTATCCATAGTAACGACGATTCGGGTTTTAAATTCGAAACGGTCGTACGCCCAAATGCATTTGCATCGGGTATTAATTCACCATGAAAATTCACTGGTAATATTATTCCAATCGAAATCACGGTTATAACGCCCATCACAATCATTAAATGTCGTTGAAATGACAAATAGTGAATTGCGTCTGGACCACAATTTTTTAGTATCTGATCGTCTTTTAGTTTACACGTTATCACAATCCAATTAAATATGCCACTATCTTTATTGATCAGTCCCAAAACACTTTGCCGTATATTACGGATAGTTCGATCACAATCACCATTATCACATGTCGCTTTATACGAATCTTCGCGCAAATAAAATAATTCCATCCACTTTTGTCGTTTATTATTTTTATTACGATTCATAAGGCCCAACCGACCGTAATTCCAGGCATGTTTACGTATCACCGAAAATATTAAAATTATTATCAGCCATACGCAAAAATTTAACAGTAACGTTTGCGGTATGGCCTCGTACACGTGAGTTAAAAATAACGTATCGTTACGTTTACGAATTAAACAATTTTCCGGATTTGGATATATGCCACGGCTTATATTGGCGAGTGTATCCATCGTGAAATCATTTATCCAACTGAATTGGAAATTTCTTTTTTGTTTCGTTTTTCGTATTTTTCAATAACATTCTCGCCGATGTTTGTTTATGTAAAAATCATCACAGCACATGACGTGTTCTCGATAAGGGAAGTATTTTGTGCTTGTGTGATGTCATTTTACGTTTGTTGGAATTTCATTTTTTATTTCTGTTTTTACCTTTGATGATTTCATTATAGTATCGTCGCATCATTTCTATAGTTGGTTGTGGTTTACGTCACTTAGTTTGTTTTTTGCTGTATAAATTAACGATTTAATCGTCAAAATAAATGTTCGTTATACAGTGATAACCACTGGTTTTTAATACTAGAATTGCAACATAACTTGTTGTGACTAATCGTTAGATAAACCGAGCAATTGGCGATGTGGTTTAAGGGAGGCAAAAGGTATTTTTCATCACAAGATTGCGATCGACGGTGACGTTGAACAAAACTGTGCTCTGAGACCTACTGTTAGAGTGCAGAATCCAGAAAGTAAGTAAAGTAAGATGTTAACAATTAACTTCGTAATAGTGGACAGTACTTCAGGTTCCGAACAAAATGCAAAAATCATGAAAAAATCGGACAAAATGCAAAAATCATGAAAAAATAAATGATGATAACCCAACTGACACTGGTAATAACCCCAATCATCGGCACAGATTTAATTACACATATTTTGGATTATTAATCTTTTACGGAAGAAAATGATAATCGATCTACTCACCGGCTTAAATTTAAGTTGCATGTGCATCGTGGTAAACGAGACCTTTGAATTGAAAACATAAGAAAGTGAATTCGATTTATAGTGATCTTCTCGAAGAGTAGAAAAAAATCACGAAAATGTCCAGGAAGCAAAATTTCTACAGCTGTTGTACATCAAATTCTGATGACAGGACAGCCCATCTACGCTAGACCTCGACAATTAGATCCCGAGAAACTTGAGGCAGCTCAAAAAGAATGTTTGATAGAGGCCGGAATATGTCGAACGTGAAGCAGTAATTAGACAAGGAGGCTCTACTTGGTAACGAAGCCCGACGGATCATGCTTTCGCTGATAATTTGCAAGGTAAGATCATTTTTTCAAAGATCGACTTATAAAGATGCTTCCATCAAGTTTCAGTCACCGAAGAAGACATTAAGAGATCGGCTATTAAAACGCAATTAGGACTCTTTGAGTTCAGATTCATAACGTTCAGAATCACAAACAACTGCGCATCCACTTCCGGCGATAGTGAAGCCATTACAATTTTTTTGGCGTCTCTAAATTTCTACCATTCCTGTCGAACGCTATCGAAACGCAAGTCAAATTGTTGAAGATGATTGCTGGTAACAAGAGGAATTACCGAACATTGCTGATAAGAACGGCCGAGGCGAGAGATGCATTTGATAAGTGCAAACTAGATCTAGCGGACGTTGTTTTGCTCGCTCATCCATCAAAAATAGCAGAACTGTCTCAATATGTCGACGTTTCCGAAATCGATGATGGCGCCGCACGTTATCAAGTCGTCGACAACACTTTACAACCGCTTGGGTTTTTCTCAAAAAAATTCGATAATTCGCAACTTCGCTACAATACGCATAAACGCAAGCTCACACCAATGTATTTGGCCGTCCAACATTTCAAATTCATGCTGCGAAAAAGAAGTTGCCACATCTACACCGATCATAAGCCACTCACCTTCGTCTTCGCACAAAAGCTTAAAAAAGCCAAAGATCGTCAGACAGCTCGATTATATCGGACAAATAACCATCGATATCCGTCACATTAAATGATCTGAAAATGTAACTGCATATCTTATGACGTATCGAAAGCATCCATTCAACCGCCAAAAGCTATTACGGAAAACTAGCGGACAACCAGCAAAACGACGATAAATTAAAATTACTGCTATGCCAGAAAAAGGTAATTTTGAAATTTCGATTAGGTTAATTAAAACTTTTTACTATTCCAGCTCATACACGATATCTCGTATCCTGGAATTCGTGCCACAGCTAAATTAATTACGAAACGATTTGTTTGGCCTGGCGTTACTATTAGCAAGTATATTTTCGATAGCGGCTACCAAATCGCGAAACGAATGTCACTATCGATCGCTTTAAACTAGCATATATATCCAAAGCAACAAATGTGGTATCGACGACATAAGTGCACACATCAAACAAACCGTCTACTTCTATGACAGTACGAACATCGACGAAAGTCGATGCGGTCGACAGGTGCGAATCTCGGATAAGTATCTATAAGCACCAACTTTCGTCCAAGAAAGGAGTACCATAGCCGATAAATGCACAACAATCAGAAAAGTTAAAAAACAAAACTCGACCAGTAATATAATAATATAATAATATAATAATATAATAATATAATAATATAATAATATAATAATATAATAATATAATAATATAATAATATAATAATATAATAATATAATAATATAATAATATAATAATATAATAATATAATAATATAATAATATAATAATATAATAATATAATAATATAATAATATAATAATATAATAATATAATAATATAATAATATAATAATATAATAATATAATAATATAATAATATAATAATATAATAATATAATAATATAATAATATAATAATATAATAATATAATAATATAATAATATAATAATATAATAATATAATAATATAATAATATAATAATATAATAATATAATAATATAATAATATAATAATATAATAATATAATAATATAATAATATAATAATATAATAATATAATAATATAATAATATAATAATATAATAATATAATAATATAATAATATAATAATATAATAATATAATAATATAATAATATAATAATATAATAATATAATAATATAATAATATAATAATATAATAATATAATAATATAATAATATAATAATATAATAATATAATAATATAATAATATAATAATATAATAATATAATAATATAATAATATAATAATATAATAATATAATAATATAATAATATAATAATATAATAATATAATAATATAATAATATAATAATATAATAATATAATAATATAATAATATAATAATATAATAATATAATAATATAATAATATAATAATATAATAATATAATAATATAATAATATAATAATATAATAATATAATAATATAATAATATAATAATATAATAATATAATAATATAATAATATAATAATATAATAATATAATAATATAATAATATAATAATATAATAATATAATAATATAATAATATAATAATATAATAATATAATAATATAATAATATAATAATATAATAATATAATAATATAATAATATAATAATATAATAATATAATAATATAATAATATAATAATATAATAATATAATAATATAATAATATAATAATATAATAATATAATAATATAATAATATAATAATATAATAATATAATAATATAATAATATAATAATATAATAATATAATAATATAATAATATAATAATATAATAATATAATAATATAATAATATAATAATATAATAATATAATAATATAATAATATAATAATATAATAATATAATAATATAATAATATAATAATATAATAATATAATAATATAATAATATAATAATATAATAATATAATAATATAATAATATAATAATATAATAATATAATAATATAATAATATAATAATATAATAATATAATAATATAATAATATAATAATATAATAATATAATAATATAATAATATAATAATATAATAATATAATAATATAATAATATAATAATATAATAATATAATAATATAATAATATAATAATATAATAATATAATAATATAATAATATAATAATATAATAATATAATAATATAATAATATAATAATATAATAATATAATAATATAATAATATAATAATATAATAATATAATAATATAATAATATAATAATATAATAATATAATAATATAATAATATAATAATATAATAATATAATAATATAATAATATAATAATATAATAATATAATAATATAATAATATAATAATATAATAATATAATAATATAATAATATAATAATATAATAATATAATAATATAATAATATAATAATATAATAATATAATAATATAATAATATAATAATATAATAATATAATAATATAATAATATAATAATATAATAATATAATAATATAATAATATAATAATATAATAATATAATAATATAATAATATAATAATATAATAATATAATAATATAATAATATAATAATATAATAATATAATAATATAATAATATAATAATATAATAATATAATAATATAATAATATAATAATATAATAATATAATAATATAATAATATAATAATATAATAATATAATAATATAATAATATAATAATATAATAATATAATAATATAATAATATAATAATATAATAATATAATAATATAATAATATAATAATATAATAATATAATAATATAATAATATAATAATATAATAATATAATAATATAATAATATAATAATATAATAATATAATAATATAATAATATAATAATATAATAATATAATAATATAATAATATAATAATATAATAATATAATAATATAATAATATAATAATATAATAATATAATAATATAATAATATAATAATATAATAATATAATAATATAATAATATAATAATATAATAATATAATAATATAATAATATAATAATATAATAATATAATAATATAATAATATAATAATATAATAATATAATAATATAATAATATAATAATATAATAATATAATAATATAATAATATAATAATATAATAATATAATAATATAATAATATAATAATATAATAATATAATAATATAATAATATAATAATATAATAATATAATAATATAATAATATAATAATATAATAATATAATAATATAATAATATAATAATATAATAATATAATAATATAATAATATAATAATATAATAATATAATAATATAATAATATAATAATATAATAATATAATAATATAATAATATAATAATATAATAATATAATAATATAATAATATAATAATATAATAATATAATAATATAATAATATAATAATATAATAATATAATAATATAATAATATAATAATATAATAATATAATAATATAATAATATAATAATATAATAATATAATAATATAATAATATAATAATATAATAATATAATAATATAATAATATAATAATATAATAATATAATAATATAATAATATAATAATATAATAATATAATAATATAATAATATAATAATATAATAATATAATAATATAATAATATAATAATATAATAATATAATAATATAATAATATAATAATATAATAATATAATAATATAATAATATAATAATATAATAATATAATAATATAATAATATAATAATATAATAATATAATAATATAATAATATAATAATATAATAATATAATAATATAATAATATAATAATATAATAATATAATAATATAATAATATAATAATATAATAATATAATAATATAATAATATAATAATATAATAATATAATAATATAATAATATAATAATATAATAATATAATAATATAATAATATAATAATATAATAATATAATAATATAATAATATAATAATATAATAATATAATAATATAATAATATAATAATATAATAATATAATAATATAATAATATAATAATATAATAATATAATAATATAATAATATAATAATATAATAATATAATAATATAATAATATAATAATATAATAATATAATAATATAATAATATAATAATATAATAATATAATAATATAATAATATAATAATATAATAATATAATAATATAATAATATAATAATATAATAATATAATAATATAATAATATAATAATATAATAATATAATAATATAATAATATAATAATATAATAATATAATAATATAATAATATAATAATATAATAATATAATAATATAATAATATAATAATATAATAATATAATAATATAATAATATAATAATATAATAATATAATAATATAATAATATAATAATATAATAATATAATAATATAATAATATAATAATATAATAATATAATAATATAATAATATAATAATATAATAATATAATAATATAATAATATAATAATATAATAATATAATAATATAATAATATAATAATATAATAATATAATAATATAATAATATAATAATATAATAATATAATAATATAATAATATAATAATATAATAATATAATAATATAATAATATAATAATATAATAATATAATAATATAATAATATAATAATATAATAATATAATAATATAATAATATAATAATATAATAATATAATAATATAATAATATAATAATATAATAATATAATAATATAATAATATAATAATATAATAATATAATAATATAATAATATAATAATATAATAATATAATAATATAATAATATAATAATATAATAATATAATAATATAATAATATAATAATATAATAATATAATAATATAATAATATAATAATATAATAATATAATAATATAATAATATAATAATATAATAATATAATAATATAATAATATAATAATATAATAATATAATAATATAATAATATAATAATATAATAATATAATAATATAATAATATAATAATATAATAATATAATAATATAATAATATAATAATATAATAATATAATAATATAATAATATAATAATATAATAATATAATAATATAATAATATAATAATATAATAATATAATAATATAATAATATAATAATATAATAATATAATAATATAATAATATAATAATATAATAATATAATAATATAATAATGTAATAATGTAATAATGTAAAATTACATTATTACATTATTACATTATTACATTATTATATTATTATAATTTTTAATAACTAATTTACGCAAAAATTAGACCTCTCCCCTGCGGTTGATTGCATTAATTCCAACTCTTGATATTCTGAGAGGATACTTTGTGAAACTATCTTTTCGACCTTATTCTATTAGTATGGCAATGTGAAGTTATGCCTGATGAATGGGAATTGACTGCATTGTGCCATGTCCTTAAAAAAGGAGATCACTAAAAATGCGAAAAGTATCGCGCAATAGCCCTCCTTTGCACAGCATACAAATTATTATCTTACATAATATTGGAGCGAATCATTCCTCTGGCGAAGTAAATCGTAGGTGACTCAATGAAGATTTTGTCCGAATCGGTCAGTGTCAGGAGGATGGTACAGTATTGAAATCGAAAATCGAGCATGTCTAACACGTGATTTCGCCATCACCAAATTAGGTGTTGGTGTTTATATTTATTATTTACTAAAACCGTCCAACTAAAAATGTAACTACTTTGCGGGAGTTTTATTGTTACGAACATAAACCACCATTAAATTGTGATTGAACAATGCGACAATAAATCGTATAAACGCATAGATTATACACCCCATTTACGCTATGAGCTTTAAAAATGCATAAAGTCTCGACTAAAAATAATCAATGGACTTGCATGTAATTCCTATAATTATTAATTTTTATGTATATGTTATGACGGGCTAACAACATATCTGTATAATATGTACAACTGTATATGCCTAAACATTTTGTGTTGTTAACCTTCACGAACCAAACAGAAGCAAAATGTACGGCGTGTCAATCCTGTACGTTGCATGACAAAAACAGATTGCAAACGAAAATAAAATCATTCTATTGATTGGAAATTACGATTCAGTGACTCATAATACGTACAAATTTGAATATATTTTTGTACAGCATGCAGAGCCGGCATCATGCATTGTAGCGGTCGGCTTAGTTCATGAATTATCTTCACGATTTGTGTAACTTCCACATATACGAGAGAGTCTTGTTGGATTGTAAGGTAGTTTTTAATTGGTTTGCTCCTTTCCTATGCATATTATGCAAATTTAAAAATAATTTATAAATTATATATTTTATACCCTGTATAGGTTAAATAAGTCATTTATGAAATTGTATGCATATTTCAATGCAGTATTAATGCTGATACCAGGAGCTTTAAATTAAAGTATCACCCGTCAAAATCGGACCACCATTACGTCTTTTATTGCATAATTTATGGAATTTCGTAATTTTGTGGGCTAACCCCTTGCCTGATTTTTTGGCTTCAAAATAATTTATGAAATTGTATGCATATTTCAATGCAGTATTAATGCTGATACCAGGAGCTTTAAATTAAAGTATCACCCGTCAAAATCGGACCACCATTACGTCTTTTATTGCATAATTTATGGAATTTCGTAATTTTGTGGGCTAACCCCTTGCCTGATTTTTTGGCTTCAAAATAATTTATGAAATTGTATGCATATTTCAATGCAGTATTAATGCTGATACCAGGAGCTTTAAATTAAAGTATCACCCGTCAAAATCGGACCACCATTACGTCTTTTATTGCATAATTTATGGAATTTCGTAATTTTGTGGGCTAACCCCTTGCCTGATTTTTTGGCTTCAAAATAATTTATGAAATTGTATGCATATTTCAATGCAGTATTAATGCTGATACCAGGAGCTTTAAATTAAAGTATCACTCGTCAAAATCGGACCACTATTACGTCTTTTATTGCATAATTTATGGAATTTCGTAATTTTGTGGGCTAACCCCTTGCCTGATTTTTTGGCTTCAAAATAATTTATGAAATTGTATGCATATTTCAATGCAGTATTAATGCTGATACCAGGAGCTTTAAATTAAAGTATCACCCGTCAAAATCGGACCACCATTACGTCTTTTATTGCATAATTTATGGAATTTCGTAATTTTGTGGGCTAACCCCTTGCCTGATTTTTTGGCTTCAAAATAATTTATGAAATTGTATGCATATTTCAATGCAGTATTAATGCTGATACCAGGAGCTTTAAATTAAAGTATCACTCGTCAAAATCGGACCACTATTACGTCTTTTATTGCATAATTTATGGAATTTCGTAATTTTGTGGGCTAACCCCTTGCCTGATTTTTTGGCTTCAAAATAATTTATGAAATTGTATGCATATTTCAATGCAGTATTAATGCTGATACCGGGAGCTTTAAATTAAAGTTTCACTCGTCAAAATCGGACCACTATTACGTCTTTTATTGCATAATTTATGAAATTTCGTAATTTTGTGGGCAAAATGAAATTTCGTAATGAAACCCCTTGCCTGATTTTTTGGCTTCAAAATAATTTATGAAATTGTATGCATATTTCAATGCAGTATTAATGCTGATACCAGGAGCTTTAAATTAAAGTATCACCCGTCAAAATCGGACCACCATTACGTCTTTTATTGCATAATTTATGGAATTTCGTAATTTTGTGGGCTAACCCCTTGCCTGATTTTTTGGCTTCAAAATAATTTATGAAATTGTATGCATATTTCAATGCAGTATTAATGCTGATACCAGGAGCTTTAAATTAAAGTATCACCCGTCAAAATCGGACCACCATTACGTCTTTTATTGCATAATTTATGGAATTTCGTAATTTTGTGGGCTAACCCCTTGCCTGATTTTTTGGCTTCAAAATAATTTATGAAATTGTATGCATATTTCAATGCAGTATTAATGCTGATACCAGGAGCTTTAAATTAAAGTATCACTCGTCAAAATCGGACCACTATTACGTCTTTTATTGCATAATTTATGGAATTTCGTAATTTTGTGGGCTAACCCCTTGCCTGATTTTTTGGCTTCAAAATAATTTATGAAATTGTATGCATATTTCAATGCAGTATTAATGCTGTACCGGGAGCTTTAAATTAAAGTTTCACTCGTCAAAATCGGACCACTATTACGTCTTTTATTGCATAATTTATGAAATTTCGTAATTTTGTGGGCAAAATGAAATTTCGTAATGAAACCCCTTGCCTGATTTTTTGGCTTCAAAATAATTTATGAAATTGTATGCATATTTCAATGCAGTATTAATGCTGATACCAGGAGCTTTAAATTAAAGTATCACCCGTCAAAATCGGACCACCATTACGTCTTTTATTGCATAATTTATGGAATTTCGTAATTTTGTGGGCTAACCCCTTGCCTGATTTTTTGGCTTCAAAATAATTTATGAAATTGTATGCATATTTCAATGCAGTATTAATGCTGATACCAGGAGCTTTAAATTAAAGTATCACCCGTCAAAATCGGACCACCATTACGTCTTTTATTGCATAATTTATGGAATTTCGTAATTTTGTGGGCTAACCCCTTGCCTGATTTTTTGGCTTCAAAATAATTTATGAAATTGTATGCATATTTCAATGCAGTATTAATGCTGATACCAGGAGCTTTAAATTAAAGTATCACTCGTCAAAATCGGACCACTATTACGTCTTTTATTGCATAATTTATGGAATTTCGTAATTTTGTGGGCTAACCCCTTGCCTGATTTTTTGGCTTCAAAATAATTTATGAAATTGTATGCATATTTCAATGCAGTATTAATGCTGATACCGGGAGCTTTAAATTAAAGTTTCACTCGTCAAAATCGGACCACTATTACGTCTTTTATTGCATAATTTATGAAATTTCGTAATTTTGTGGGCAAAATGAAATTTCGTAATGAAACCCCTTGCCTGATTTTTTGGCTTCAAAATAATTTATGAAATTGTATGCATATTTCAATGCAGTATTAATGCTGATACCAGGAGCTTTAAATTAAAGTATCACCCGTCAAAATCGGACCACCATTACGTCTTTTATTGCATAATTTATGGAATTTCGTAATTTTGTGGGCTAACCCCTTGCCTGATTTTTTGGCTTCAAAATAATTTATGAAATTGTATGCATATTTCAATGCAGTATTAATGCTGATACCAGGAGCTTTAAATTAAAGTATCACCCGTCAAAATCGGACCACCATTACGTCTTTTATTGCATAATTTATGGAATTTCGTAATTTTGTGGGCTAACCCCTTGCCTGATTTTTTGGCTTCAAAATAATTTATGAAATTGTATGCATATTTCAATGCAGTATTAATGCTGATACCAGGAGCTTTAAATTAAAGTATCACCCGTCAAAATCGGACCACCATTACGTCTTTTATTGCATAATTTATGGAATTTCGTAATTTTGTGGGCTAACCCCTTGCCTGATTTTTTGGCTTCAAAATAATTTATGAAATTGTATGCATATTTCAATGCAGTATTAATGCTGATACCGGGAGCTTTAAATTAAAGTTTCACTCGTCAAAATCGGACCACTATTACGTCTTTTATTGCATAATTTATGAAATTTCGTAATTTTGTGGGCTAACCCCTTGCCTGATTTTTTGGCTTCAAAATAATTTATGAAATTGTATGCATATTTCAATGCAGTATTAATGCTGATACCAGGAGCTTTAAATTAAAGTATCACCCGTCAAAATCGGACCACTATTACGTCTTTTATTGCATAATTTATGAAATTTCGTAATTTTGTGGGCTAACCCCTTGCCTGATTTTTGGCTTCAAAATAATTTATGAAATTGTATGCATATTTCAATGCAGTATCAATGCTGATACCAGGAGCTTTAAATTAAAGTATCACCCGTCAAAATCGGACCACCATTACGTCTTTTATTGCATAATTTATGGAATTTCGTAATTTTGTGGGCTAACCCCTTGCCTGATTTTTTGGCTTCAAAATAATTTATGAAATTGTATGCATATTTCAATGCAGTATTAATGCTGATACCGGGAGCTTTAAATTAAAGTTTCACTCGTCAAAATCGGACCACTATTACGTCTTTTATTGCATAATTTATGAAATTTCGTAATTTTGTGGGCTAACCCCTTGCCTGATTTTTTGGCTTCAAAATAATTTATGAAATTGTATGCATATTTCAATGCAGTATCAATGCTGATACCAGGAGCTTTAAATTAAAGTATCACCCGTCAAAATCGGACCACCATTACGTCTTTTATTGCATAATTTATGGAATTTCGTAATTTTGTGGGCTAACCCCTTGCCTGATTTTTTGGCTTCAAAATAATTTATGAAATTGTATGCATATTTCAATGCAGTATTAATGCTGATACCGGGAGCTTTAAATTAAAGTTTCACTCGTCAAAATCGGACCACTATTACGTCTTTTATTGCATAATTTATGAAATTTCGTAATTTTGTGGGCTAACCCCTTGCCTGATTTTTTGGCTTCAAAATAATTTATGAAATTGTATGCATATTTCAATGCAGTATCAATGCTGATACCAGGAGCTTTAAATTAAAGTATCACCCGTCAAAATCGGACCACTATTACGTCTTTTATTGCATAATTTATGAAATTTCATAATTTTGTGGGCTAACCCCTTGCCTGATTTTTGGCTTCAAAATAATTTATGAAATTGTATGCATATTTCAATGCAGTATCAATGCTGATACCAGGAGCTTTAAATTAAAGTATCACCCGTCAAAATCGGACCACCATTACGTCTTTTATTGCATAATTTATGGAATTTCGTAATTTTGTGGGCTAACCCCTTGCCTGATTTTTTGGCTTCAAAATAATTTATGAAATTGTATGCATATTTCAATGCAGTATTAATGCTGATACCGGGAGCTTTAAATTAAAGTTTCACTCGTCAAAATCGGACCACTATTACGTCTTTTATTGCATAATTTATGAAATTTCGTAATTTTGTGGGCTAACCCCTTGCCTGATTTTTTGGCTTCAAAATAATTTATGAAATTGTATGCATATTTCAATGCAGTATCAATGCTGATACCAGGAGCTTTAAATTAAAGTATCACCCGTCAAAATCGGACCACTATTACGTCTTTTATTGCATAATTTATGAAATTTCGTAATTTTGTGGGCTAACCCCTTGCCTGATTTTTTGGCTTCAAAATAATTTATGAAATTGTATGCATATTTCAATGCAGTATTAATGCTGATACCGGGAGCTTTAAATTAAAGTATCACCCGTCAAAATCGGACCACTATTACGTCTTTTATTGCATAATTTATGAAATTTCGTAATTTTGTGGGCTAACCCCTTGCCTGATTTTTTGGCTTCAAAATAATTTATGAAATTGTATGCATATTTCAATGCAGTATTAATGCTGATACCGGGAGCTTTAAATTAAAGTATCACCCGTCAAAATCGGACCACCATTACGTCTTTTATTGCATAATTTAAGGAATTTCGTAATTTTGTGGGCTAACCCCTTGCCTGATTTTTTGGCTTCAAAATAATTTATGAAATTGTATGCATATTTCAATGCAGTATTAATGCTGATACCGGGAGCTTTAAATTAAAGTATCACCCGTCAAAATCGGACCACCATTACGTCTTTTATTGCATAATTTATGAAATTTCGTAATTTTGTGGGCTAACCCCTTGCCTGATTTTTTGGCTTCAAAATAATTTATGAAATTGTATGCATATTTCAATGCAGTATCAATGCTGATACCAGGAGCTTTAAATTAAAGTATCACCCGTCAAAATCGGACCACTATTACGTCTTTTATTGCATAATTTATGGAATTTCGTAATTTTGTGGGCTAACCCCTTGCCTGATTTTTTGGCTTCAAAATAATTTATGAAATTGTATGCATATTTCAATGCAGTATTAATGCTGATACCAGGAGCTTTAAATTAAAGTATCACCCGTCAAAATCGGACCACCATTACGTCTTTTATTGCATAATTTATGGAATTTCGTAATTTTGTGGGCTAACCCCTTGCCTGATTTTTTGGCTTCAAAATAATTTATGAAATTGTATGCATATTTCAATGCAGTATTAATGCTGATACCGGGAGCTTTAAATTAAAGTTTCACTCGTCAAAATCGGACCACTATTACGTCTTTTATTGCATAATTTATGAAATTTCGTAATTTTGTGGGCTAACCCCTTGCCTGATTTTTTGGCTTCAAAATAATTTATGAAATTGTATGCATATTTCAATGCAGTATCAATACTGATACCAGGAGCTTTAAATTAAAGTATCACCCGTCAAAATCGGACCACTATTACGTCTTTTATTGCATAATTTATGGAATTTCGTAATTTTGTGGGCTAACCCCTTGCCTGATTTTTTGGCTTCAAAATAATTTATGAAATTGTATGCATAATTCAATGCAGTATTAATGTTGATACCGGGAGCTTTAAATTAAAGTATCACCCGTCAAAATCGGAACACTATTACGTCTTTTATTGCATAATTTAAGGAATTTCGTAATTTTGTGGGCTAACCCCTTGCCTGATTTTTTGGCTTCAAAATAATTTATGAAATTGTATGCATATTTCAATGCAGTATTAATGTTGATTCCGGGAGCTTTAAATTAAAGTATCACCCGTCAAAATCGGAACACTATTACGTCTTTTATTGCATAATTTAAGGAATTTCGTAATTTTGTGGGCTAACCCCTTGCCTGATTTTTTGGCTTCAAAATAATTTATGAAATTGTATGCATATTTCAATGCAGTTTTTATGCTGATTCCGGGAGCTTTAAATTAAAGTATCACTCATCAAAATCGGACCACTATTACGTCTTTTATTGCATAATTTATAGAATTTTGGAATTTTGTGGGCTAACCCCTTGCCTGATTTTTTGGCTTCAAAATAATTTATGAAATTGTATGCATAATTCAATGCAGTATTAATGCTGATACCGGGAGCTTTAAATTAAAGTATCACCCGTCAAAATCGGAACACTATTACGTCTTTTATTGCATAATTTATGGAATTTCGTAATTTTGTGGGCTAACCCCTTGCCTGATTTTTTGGCTTCAAAATAATTTATGAAATTGTATGCATATTTCAATGCAGTATTAATGCTGATACCAGGAGCTTTAAATTAAAGTATCACCCGTCAAAATCGGACCACCATTACGTCTTTTATTACATAATTTATGGAATTTCGTAATTTTGTGGGCTAACCCCTTGCCTGATTTTTTGGCTTCAAAATAATTTATGAAATTGTATGCATATTTCAATGCAGTATTAATGCTGATACCGGGAGCTTTAAATTAAAGTTTCACTCGTCAAAATCGGACCACTATTACGTCTTTTATTGCATAATTTATGAAATTTCGTAATTTTGTGGGCTAACCCCTTGCCTGATTTTTTGGCTTCAAAATAATTTATGAAATTGTATGCATATTTCAATGCAGTATCAATACTGATACCAGGAGCTTTAAATTAAAGTATCACCCGTCAAAATCGGACCACTATTACGTCTTTTATTGCATAATTTATGGAATTTCGTAATTTTGTGGGCTAACCCCTTGCCTGATTTTTTGGCTTCAAAATAATTTATGAAATTGTATGCATATTTCAATGCAGTATTAATGTTGATTCCGGGAGCTTTAAATTAAAGTATCACCCGTCAAAATCGGAACACTATTACGTCTTTTATTGCATAATTTAAGGAATTTCGTAATTTTGTGGGCTAACCCCTTGCCTGATTTTTTGGCTTCAAAATAATTTATGAAATTGTATGCATATTTCAATGCAGTATTAATGTTGATTCCGGGAGCTTTAAATTAAAGTATCACTCAGCAAAATCAGACCACTATTACGTCTTTTATTGCATAATTTATGGAATTTCGGAATTTTGTGGGCTAACCCCTTGCCTGATTTTTTGGCTTCAAAATAATTTATGAAATTGTATGCATATTTCAATGCAGTTTTTATGCTGATTCCGGGAGCTTTAAATTAAAGTATCACTCATCAAAATCGGACCACTATTACGTCTTTTATTGCATAATTTATAGAATTTTGGAATTTTGTGGGCTAACCCCTTGCCTGATTTTTTGGCTTCAAAATAATTTATGAAATTGTATGCATAATTCAATGCAGTATTAATGCTGATACCGGGAGCTTTAAATTAAAGTATCACCCGTCAAAATCGGAACACTATTACGTCTTTTATTGCATAATTTATGGAATTTCGTAATTTTGTGGGCTAACCCCTTGCCTGATTTTTTGGCTTCAAAATAATTTATGAAATTGTATGCATATTTCAATGCAGTATTAATGCTGATACCGGGAGCTTTAAATTAAAGTTTCACTCGTCAAAATCGGACCACTATTACGTCTTTTATTGCATAATTTATGAAATTTCGTAATTTTGTGGGCTAACCCCTTGCCTGATTTTTTGGCTTCAAAATAATTTATGAAATTGTATGCATATTTCAATGCAGTATCAATGCTGATACCAGGAGCTTTAAATTAAAGTATCACCCGTCAAAATCGGACCACTATTACGTCTTTTATTGCATAATTTATGAAATTTCGTAATTTTGTGGGCTAACCCCTTGCCTGATTTTTGGCTTCAAAATAATTTATGAAATTGTATGCATATTTCAATGCAGTATCAATGCTGATACCAGGAGCTTTAAATTAAAGTATCACCCGTCAAAATCGGACCACCATTACGTCTTTTATTGCATAATTTATGGAATTTCGTAATTTTGTGGGCTAACCCCTTGCCTGATTTTTTGGCTTCAAAATAATTTATGAAATTGTATGCATATTTCAATGCAGTATTAATGCTGATACCGGGAGCTTTAAATTAAAGTTTCACTCGTCAAAATCGGACCACTATTACGTCTTTTATTGCATAATTTATGAAATTTCGTAATTTTGTGGGCTAACCCCTTGCCTGATTTTTTGGCTTCAAAATAATTTATGAAATTGTATGCATATTTCAATGCAGTATTAATGCTGATACCGGGAGCTTTAAATTAAAGTATCACCCGTCAAAATCGGACCACTATTACGTCTTTTATTGCATAATTTATGAAATTTCGTAATTTTGTGGGCTAACCCCTTGCCTGATTTTTTGGCTTCAAAATAATTTATGAAATTGTATGCATATTTCAATGCAGTATTAATGCTGATACCGGGAGCTTTAAATTAAAGTATCACCCGTCAAAATCGGACCACCATTACGTCTTTTATTGCATAATTTAAGGAATTTCGTAATTTTGTGGGCTAACCCCTTGCCTGATTTTTTGGCTTCAAAATAATTTATGAAATTGTATGCATATTTCAATGCAGTATTAATGCTGATACCGGGAGCTTTAAATTAAAGTATCACCCGTCAAAATCGGACCACCATTACGTCTTTTATTGCATAATTTATGAAATTTCGTAATTTTGTGGGCTAACCCCTTGCCTGATTTTTTGGCTTCAAAATAATTTATGAAATTGTATGCATATTTCAATGCAGTATCAATGCTGATACCAGGAGCTTTAAATTAAAGTATCACCCGTCAAAATCGGACCACTATTACGTCTTTTATTGCATAATTTATGGAATTTCGTAATTTTGTGGGCTAACCCCTTGCCTGATTTTTTGGCTTCAAAATAATTTATGAAATTGTATGCATATTTCAATGCAGTATTAATGCTGATACCAGGAGCTTTAAATTAAAGTATCACCCGTCAAAATCGGACCACCATTACGTCTTTTATTGCATAATTTATGGAATTTCGTAATTTTGTGGGCTAACCCCTTGCCTGATTTTTTGGCTTCAAAATAATTTATGAAATTGTATGCATATTTCAATGCAGTATTAATGCTGATACCGGGAGCTTTAAATTAAAGTTTCACTCGTCAAAATCGGACCACTATTACGTCTTTTATTGCATAATTTATGAAATTTCGTAATTTTGTGGGCTAACCCCTTGCCTGATTTTTTGGCTTCAAAATAATTTATGAAATTGTATGCATATTTCAATGCAGTATCAATGCTGATACCAGGAGCTTTAAATTAAAGTATCACCCGTCAAAATCGGACCACTATTACGTCTTTTATTGCATAATTTATGGAATTTCGTAATTTTGTGGGCTAACCCCTTGCCTGATTTTTTGGCTTCAAAATAATTTATGAAATTGTATGCATAATTCAATGCAGTATTAATGTTGATACCGGGAGCTTTAAATTAAAGTATCACCCGTCAAAATCGGAACACTATTACGTCTTTTATTGCATAATTTAAGGAATTTCGTAATTTTGTGGGCTAACCCCTTGCCTGATTTTTTGGCTTCAAAATAATTTATGAAATTGTATGCATAATTCAATGCAGTATTAATGTTGATACCGGGAGCTTTAAATTAAAGTATCACCCGTCAAAATCGGAACACTATTACGTCTTTTATTGCATAATTTATGGAATTTCGTAATTTTGTGGGCTAACCCCTTGCCTGATTTTTTGGCTTCAAAATAATTTATGAAATTGTATGCATAATTCAATGCAGTATTAATGTTGATACCGGGAGCTTTAAATTAAAGTATCACCCGTCAAAATCGGAACACTATTACGTCTTTTATTGCATAATTTATGGAATTTCGTAATTTTGTGGGCTAACCCCTTGCCTGATTTTTTGGCTTCAAAATAATTTATGAAATTGTATGCATAATTCAATGAAGTATTAATGTTGATACCGGGAGCTTTAAATTAAAGTATCACCCGTCAAAATCGGAACACTATTACGTCTTTTATTGCATAATTTATGGAATTTCGTAATTTTGATGGCTAATCTCTTGCCTGATTTTTTGGCTCCATAAATTATGTAATAGAAGACGTAATAGTGGTCCGATTTTGCTGAGTGATACTTTAATTTAAAGCTCTTGGTATCAGCATAAATACTTCATTGTAATATGTAAATATTTTTATATTTTAATTATTATTATTATTATTTTGGCACCAGCTTTAGCACCAGATGGAGGAATAATAGCGAGCAGGGGACGATGCTCCTGCTTCCGTACAAGCCGAGGAAGCGACGGAAATTGGAGCAATTCTAAATGCCATATTGTTCCAAATGAATAATGCCGAAAACAACAAGCGCAGCAAAATGAAGTTTTCAACAAAATGAAGTTTGATCAAATGCAGGCTAAACAACTGACGTAACAGACATGAAAGGGAAATACAAGATTTTAAAAAATCCACTGCAGCTGATACAATGTGAAAGACGCAAGAATTTAAGGAGAAAATAAAAGGATTCGAAGCTGCTCTGAATAACTTCTCCAAGCACACCGATGGAATTGCCTAACAGAGCTGTGTAAAACCACTGAATACACATTATTCGCGCGGCAAGCATACAATAAAACTCTTCTCGATATCTTAAATGTATTAACCGTGAATGCCTTCATCAACACCATAGGAGATGACCAGATAAAACTTTAACTGAAAACAATTGCGAATAATTTTTTGGAAAATCTATGAACGAGGTGTTAGGGTCAGCATTGGAACACGAAGTAGCTAAAACCACCTTAGCTACTTAGTAGACGCCGACAGTTCAAATCCCGTTTAAAATCTTTTAAATGTTAAAAACAGATAGCTTTATTAGAAATTGTACCGGACCAAGGACCTTAACGTTAAAGCAGCATGACAATCGGAAAAACAACCGGCAAAATTGCCAGCCTACTCGTTTACAACCGATCATAGGATGGGATTATTGCACAACATGACTGATAGAATGTCCACGAGATCAAGTGTTGTTGAAAGTAAGCATTGCGTAAGACAGGAGGAGAAGAGCTACGCTACAAGAACTGCACGGATAGTGTCGACGTATAGAAGAGCGCTGGATAAAACAACTTTGCTGCAATCCAGCAAATCGTGCTATTAACAAGCCGAGCCGAAGAAGTTTCGCATAAGATGCATATAATGGTGAATCCGGTCCCAGAAAAGTAGATTTATATCAGGAGTCAAACCCGTTGAAAATTATAAAATAAATACAAAATCAAAGATGCTCTTAGCACATATTATATGTACTAAAAACCTCTTGCCAACGGACAATGCTCGGCGACATAGTAAACACCAAGATTGAAACTAATTTAACTTAAATGGATGGGCCCAAACTATCTATAATTGGCCTAGCAGAAACTAACCATTTCGACAATTTTTTATCAATCAACAACTACTTCAAAATATTCTTAGTCATTATGTTTGCAAATAAAAAGATTGGCACTATTCAACCACAACTTAAAGCTGGATTTAATTATCTTCCACAAAACTTATATGAAAGTGGTTGGTCTACAATTACAAAGTGCGTACTTTTGTAACGGCCAACTTAATGTATAGAATGTTCTAATCTAGAGTAACGTAAACTATAATGTGAAACCCTCTTATTAATTTATTGTTCGAGTATAGTGCGCTATTCTGAATCGATATAAAAAAACTGACTCTGGCAGCATGGCATGTCATATATACTATATAGAATTTGAAAAATGTTTGGCTGCCAAGTAAACAATATATTGGGTTTTTGCCAAACAAATTTAATCGAGTTTTTATAACTATGTGTATTCTATGTACTATCTCTATGTACATATATTCAGTACTATGTACACTCTAATCAGTTTATCAATTTAGTTAACATAATATTAATGTGGTGGAGATAAACATGCATTACGATTTACGGCTAACAAAAAAATGTCATAGATAACAATTTAAATATTCAATGCTATGTCAGCTTACACTATCGTTCTATTATACAGTATGATTTGTAGAAAACTTTGCTGGCGATTTCGGCGGTTTGAGTCGAAGTATTAAACTATTGTTTAAAGTAATATCTTGAGATTTCGAAACGAGCATGTTATCCTTAAAATTCTACTACAGCATCCTTTGCTTGTCGTAGGAGGCGACTAAACAAAAGTTAAATCGCTAGGCTAATTAAAAAGCTTTACTGTTAAAAAAATCAACAAAAAAAATATGGATACCACCAAAATTTAACCAGGCACGTGCAGTCCTAATCAAACAACAGGCGCAGTTTGTTGGCACTACATTAGCCATGCGAAAGACTAACGCTTGGAACTCGTTGCTCTCAAGGCTATACGTTGATTTAAAGTGCAGATAACGGCAAGAGATTATCAGTTGATATTCTTGAAACGTTAGTAGTGCCGGTGGGACGGTTTTCAGATGGAATAAAATTGCCACTGTATCCCTAAAAACGACAAGTTGTTTGAAATATCGTCCAAATGATGATGACCTGTAGAAATTTATTTACTACAACAAAATTTGCAACTTGCATTAAATTACTTGTTGCAATGGTAATTATGTTGTTTTGTGGCACTTATGCCTTGAAGAAGCCAAAATTGCTTAGCGTTAAGTTCACAACTGCAAACAAAGTGCTTTTATGCGCCCAATCGAGGTTTAAGCTCGTGATATGGCATTTAGATGGTAGTTACATCAAGTGTTTTCCATTATACTGTAGTAATTGAGAGCTGCAAACTCCTACGAATGTAAGTTATTATATAACCTGTCAATAAGATTGTTGTGCTTATTGCAGCAAATTCCAGATGTGGCTTTCGAATGAATTATCGTTCCTAGTAAGGTTGTTTTCGCTGTAGTGTTAGTTTAAGTGACTTGACGCCTAGTCTAATGGGCTTGTTGTCATCGTAGGCGTTGTTGGAGCTCCATTAAATCGTTATTTTTTGTTTAATTTCTGGTTCATCCGTCTTGCAGTTATTCTGCAGAGTCTCTAGCTTTGTGGCAATTTCCTGTTACTTTTCTATAATAGCGAATCCATCATGACCGCTTGGATTTTTTGTTTTCATAGCTTATATGTTGTTGTTATTGTACTTAGGTCGTAAATCTAAGTGTAATTTATCTCTGTTGTTGTTGGATAAGATTACTTCGTTGCTGTATACTTGTTAGTTCTGCTAACTAGTCTTTGTGGGCGGTGCCTGCTTGGGAACTTAGCTGCCTGCTTTTAGTGGCTCGAAGGCCCAAAAGTTAATTTGTAATGAGTTTGATCGACAGTTGATCTAAAAATGTCTATAATTTTCAAAAAATAAATTGTACATGCCTCGTATATAGATAACCAAATTAAGTTTTCTATAGATCATACTGTGTACCTCTGAATATATGACCTCGATTGATATGAGCATTTTCAATAGTAAAATGCATGACGAATTGTTATAAGTACTTGTGACTATGTATTTTCAATTGCAATGGATAATCTTTCTTTATGTCAAACAGGCATACACAAATACGGGTACTCGTAGAAAAACAGTCATAAAGTGAATACATTTTTAAGTAAATGACACAAATTAAAGATTGTGATAGAAATCAAAGTGGAAAAATAATTTAATACATGCACCAAACTTGGGTGATACACTCTAATTTGGACGACTGAGTCTGACTGTGGTGCGCACGCTGTAATTTTTTCATCTTACTACCAATATTATTTTAATCCGTAAAAATATATTCACCCATGTGGAGTCCAAGTCTAAAATTACTTTCTTCACAACGCCCCCAACTTTTGTTTAACAAAATTTGGCTAACTGATATCTGTTATAGCACAGCACACCTAACTCTTTTCAAAGGAATTTTATTTTTTATACGTTACACTGTTGTCAGTTAAACTCAGGATGCCGCTTCAGTTGAGTACAGCTGTCTAATTACATAAAAAGAAGGAAAATGGTTTATTTGATTGATAATGTTCACTCCAAGTTCCAACAGAGAGTTATAGTAGTGTGTTCCTCGTCATCACTGCGATCGTAATTAAAAATTCTATTATATAACCTGTCATCCTCCCTCTTTTTTCTTTCTGGATTGTAAAATCATACCAAAAATCCTTACTTCAATACTAAAATGTATTTACCCGAAAGTCATTCCGCTGATCTTTTCAATGTTGACTTTTTCTCTTCTTTATGCAAATTCCATCAACTAAGTTCATTCTAAACACATATTGCTTACATTAAATTTTACTGGGTCGTCAGGGCAGCTCCTGCGGTTCTTCAATTTAAATTAAATTTTAATGTTGTTATAAATTTCTAGACCCAATGCAATACGCATATCAGTTCTGCTTCTGCCAGCAACAATAAATCTAATATCTATCAAAATATTTTCTGCGTTCGTTTTAGTAGCACCTTAGGAACATAACTATACTCGAAATCATGACTGTGGCGATCAAATTAAATACTTTAAGGCACTATGCTCTATACTTAAGCGAAGATTAGACCGTGTCAGTTAAAAGCTTATCGCAACACCGAGATTTAGAACCTCGATACTAAACAAAATTCAAAGAATAAGATGGGATTTTCTTTAAAATGACAGTTTAAACGATAATATGCACTATTTAAAAACCATGGGATGGAGGTGGTAAGGGAAGAATAATGATCTTGATGCTTGGTGGCAGCTAATAATTACAATGACAAATAGAAGCTGCCCTGAAATCAAAACCAATTTCAGTTTACTCTCATGAGCTGTACGGTAATAAACAACCATCGACTGCATAAATGTTAATTAAATTCCCTCTTCTCAGCGATTCAAATGCAATGGTCAACATCACCTTTGCAGCATATATACCAAAAAGCAAAATTACTATGCTGGCCTCATTCTATAACATGTTTAGTGTATAAAGGAAACCACATCGTTACTGTACTTCCATAATAAATCTCAACACACAATGCTTACCACAAAATTGGAAAACACTCTAAAAGTTAAGACAGAAAAAAGTTCATAACACTATTGATCTAGTGAACCAATGCGAGCTACCATCAATAACAAAAATAATTTAACCTCGAATTTATTTTATCGAAAAAAACTCAAAGAGATCGAAACTGCCACATAAGTCATCTTTAGCAAGATTATCGTCAATGGCAATTAGGAGTATATACCAGACTTAGAAGATCGAAAATTTAACCAATCACCGAAAAACAGAAGTAGGATCGATTACATTTGGAAATAGAAGAAATAAGATCTGTAAGGATTAAAACGGAAGAAGGTTGAGCTTATTCCAAGCAATAGCAAGTCACAGTCTTCCGTTATATAGGACTATTTCCTTTTTAACAAAACGTACCATCGCTGGGAATCTCTAACTACAGAGGTTATAACCACAAAATATAGTGGAGATTGAATGATGGAAGAATTGCTAAGCGATTACGCCGATCTCATAGGGGCATTCTATCATTACTGACGTTCGATAGAACTTTGATAGAAAAGTAAGAAAGATCACCGCCATAAGAGACGAGCATGCTGAACTGAATACAAATAAAACTGATGTTCTCAGTATGGGACTTCCAAAACCTACTAACTAAAACTTGCGCCAACAAATGAGAAGATACAGCTTATTATAAGTTAAATAATGGCAAAGCCCCGGTACTCGATACAGTTCCGCAGAGCTTGTTAAAAAGTAACACATTCAACTCACCTTTACGATCTCAAGATTGGAAAGCAGCAATCATATGCATCGAACACCAAGTTTACATGAAAATATAAAAGCCAGCACTGCTGCCGGTTAAAAAGTTCTTTACACACAGCTAAATCAAAACATATATTGCGCTCATGCAAACTCGTGCTGTAAGGAGCACTAATTCGAACCGTGGTCATCTACGTAAGCAAAAGCATAACCCTAACTTCCAACTGCAGAATTCTCTCTATATTCAAGAGAAATATCTTACAATCGATCTATGGTTCCATAAAAGTCGCGGAGAACCATTATCGGATTAGAATGAATTTTGAGACTATGCAACTTGTTGGTGATTACGACATGGTCGGATTCAAATCCAACCGCTTGATAATGACGAAAGAGTCCCAATACATCGAACCATTACAAGTACGTAGGAGTGGAAGATCCAGACTTCGCTGCCGTGATGACAATATATGCCTGGCATAAGATGTCGAAACTGGAGGTAAAGTGCGATGCAACGAGATGAATGACAGTGCGATGGCGAGGGCATCCCTTTATAGGGGTTAAGCTAGAGAGATAGAAAGAAATGGTATTGTTGCCATCAACTAACATTATCGAGTGAGTGAGTCTCTTACCAGAAGCCATATTTGTGAATAATTTACGTATACGAAAGTACTAGATTTGTACTGAAAATAGAACCCAAAACTTTTTGAACTACATGTTCCGAAAACGATTGTCAGCCGAAAACGATTGTTTCTATATAATTTGGCCACCGAAGTTTTAATTTTATTGACTTCGAGACTACAGCTACTGATTTTGTTTTTTATATAATCTATCCATTTATTCTGGACCCAACTCTTTCGCAGGTAATTTTTCCTACTTTACGCCGTCGCCAGTCAAAACGAGCAAGCACGATTACAGGTTCGATTTTAATTGCCATCTGCACATGGCATTGCACCAGCCTTCCCTGTTCATAGATTCGGCAGTTTACCAGCGACCATAGGTGTTTTCATCGTCCTCACCGGTCGCAATCTCTTTCGTTGAGATTTAGAACCGATACCTCCCTACTTATACATCGTATATATATATATATATATATATATATATATATATATATATATATATATATATATATATATATATATATATATATATATATATATATATATATATATATATATATATAACCACTGCGCCAATTGTTTGAAAACTACAGTTCCTGTTTGATGATCATACCGGGGTCTATTATTTAATTTTCGAGCCAAGTTTTGTTTCGATACTATCGACCGATTCTACAACGTCGAAAATATCTATTATGAAATTTCGACAACGAAAATATAAATGATAAATAAATTCGAAGACGCCATTTTATTTTATTATTAAATAAATTATTTAGTTAGCATTTTTATAACAAATATACAACTAAACTAAAGAATATACTAATTAAAGAAAAAAATATGTTATAAAATATAAACCACATTTGTCTGTTCATTCGTCCCCTTAGCTGTCGTAAAATGTCCGTCTTTATCTAAATAAAACACGTCCTTTGTATCATAATAAGAAATTTTCAACAAAATGACGCGCGTCGAAAATTTCATAATACCAAATTTTCGACAATGTCGAAAAAATACGCGCGTCAAAAATTTCATAATACCAAATTTTCGACAGTGTCGAAAAAATACGCGCGTCGAAAATTTCATAATAGACCCCGAATTACATAATGCGTCGATTATAGTTAACTCGAGCTGTCATGTCAGCAATGTTCAAACACATAGACAATTTTAAAAAGCGATAAATTATATAATTTATTCAATAATATTAATAAAATTTTTATTTATTTACAAACATAATCAAGAAAAATTACATAATTATTAATAATGATATACTTATTATACAAATATATCTATTTGTAGATGCTAAAAAATATATATTAAATTATATAAATTAAACTATATTATTTTTAAAAATACTTTTATTTTATTTAAGGCTGACAGTTTTTAATTTTTTTAATTTTTATTTTTAACATGCAGCGATTTGGGTGGTGCTGATCTATATAAGGTATCTATACCGATTTACGTTGGTGGAGGTGCCTCTCAATAATTTATTTTATTTTACTACTTAGCACTCTAAAAAGCTGATTAAAATCTAAAAATGGGATTAATTAAGATAGTTTTAATTAAATCATATAAAATACATTTCTGGCCAATCTTATTAAGACACATAACAAAAACTGGGATGAGATTGGAAATTGATATACAAATTAAAAAAACAAATCTGTGGTCTGATCTAATCGGACATAATCGACATAATAGAAAATATACAATCACACACGCACACACACAATTAATTTTTTTTTTTTTTAAATATCAATAGATGTTCGCCGCGGTGATGAAGGGTCGCTTATTGTTAGTTCAACCGAATTTTCTGAACCATATCCGAAATGATTGGGACTATCGGGTAGTATACGTTTATTGAGTAACACGTCCGCAATATAAATTGGTGCTGGCCCAACTGGTTCGGCAAATTGTGTAGGGCGGGTCGTACATTTTTTTATCGGTGACATAAACGTAAATAATACAATCGTTATACAAAGTGAAACAATTAAAACAATTCCACGAGAATCAATACCACCGCCTCGAACCGAGGCGAGAGCCGCCATAATAATTAACAATAATATCACAGACACTTTTGTCATTGTAACAGCTGTCGAATGGATTTTACCTCCACCCTGACTTATCATGTTACTCGGCCCGTATGCAAAATATAAATTATGACGATCGACAAAATGTTTTAGCCCGATGTACACCATAGCGAAGGGCATAATAAGGGGACACGCCAAACTATATACAGTCGACATGGTAAATACCATTAGAGTCCAAGCATAATGAATGCCAAATGGAAATTCACTTAGAATTGATTTTCGAATATGTGATGTTTCGGCGCGCGATTTTGCTGTTATAATTTGATAGGTATAATCGATAAGTTCCGGTAACCGCATTAATTCAAAGGCGGTACCAATAAACGCGGCGGTTATAACGTAATTTACAAAAAACGCACCCTTATCGGGCATAAAGATACATTCCCATCTATACGTATTATTTTTGGAATAGTGAAGCGTCCACTCAAGAAACGCTTGGACACTCGTTAATCCCAATGATGGCAAAACTAAAATCATAAGCAGTAAGTAGCTAAACGATTTAGTCATAATTGCATAATTTAATTTCGAACGGGTCCAATGTGATAACCATCTTTCAGAATAAGCAACAATCGCTGGCATCACAACTGCTAGGGTCCACAGCATGAGTGTAGGTAAAAATTCCGAGACCAACGGACTAATTTTTGTAATCGAATTGGTTGTCTTCTTCATAATCGAAAGCGTATCGAGTACGTTAACAATGATTACGGGCGTGGTTAAAAAGAACAATACTAGGAATAAGATAAAATTAACAACAACCCATTTTAGGTACCACTGGCTCGACGATACCGATAAATTTTCCCAAAATATATCGGACGGTGCTGGTGCATATGTAAGTGTCCACTCTCGATTTGTTGCCGGTTTAAAATTTACAATGACATGATGCGCCATATCTGTTGTGGGCACCGATATAAAAGCTATACCGAGTGGATCATTTAATGCCGATGCCCTCAATCGAACGACTTGTCCATGTAAATTTTGTTCCTCCCGCCTATAATATTCCAATCCATCGATTCGATCGCATGACGTACATTTTGGTCGCACTGTTACCGGGTCACGTGTTTTATTGTGCTCACAATAAATTCGCGCCTCAAAAATTAACTCATATTCGATGGCCACATTCGTTAATTTTTCGATGTTGTATGCAAGCTGTACATCTGTTACATGTATATCCGGAAAACGTTGCTGAATATACTCTTTTATTGTGTGTTCATCACAATCTCGTTTTAAAATATTCGTTGCCATAATCGTTCGGGTTGGTGCCTTTTTACCCGCATTACGCCCTGACGATCGCCTCATGATAAGCACGACTAGTGGTACAAAACTGATTGCAACAAAAACGTGAATCCACAGTAGTCCGGAATCTGGTTCCAAATTCGAAACGGTCGTATGCCCAAATGAATTAACGTCACCGCTAAGTGTGCCCTGGAAATTGACCGGCAATATCACAACCAGTGAAATAAACGTAATTATTCCCATCACAAGTATTAAATGACGTTGAAATGATAAATAGTGAACTGCATCGGGTCCCGAGTGATTTAATATTTGCTCATCTTTTAATTTTAGTGTTATCCAAATCCATGAGAAAAAACTATTATCCGGATGGCTCTGTGCCACCGGTAGTACACCTTCTCGTCTCTCATACGTTTCCACGATATCATCATTATTTTGAGCATAAAATATTTGCGTCCATCGTTTTTTATCACCGTGACTATTGACGAGGGCAAGTCGCCCATAATCCCAAGCTTGCTGTCGCAGCAGTGTAAACAGGAGTAAGAGAAAAATCCATGCGATTAAATTTAAGATAAGCGTTTGTGGTATACCTTCGTATAAATTTGTAATAATTGTGTTGTTGTTTTTAGTTTTGATTAGACATGCCATCGAATCGGGTCCTTCGTACTGCCAAAAGTCTGCCATTTTATTTTAATTGTGATTTTATTTAGTGTGATTTGATAATAACTCTGCAATGACATTAAGATAAGATAAGTTTAATTAAATTGAAATAATCAATCAATTGCATTTATGATAAATTTTACGATAATTTTAAATTTCTAAAGTGCATGTGAGAAACGTGTTATTGGCCGTCTATTGACCAAACTGATACTAAAATCAACGAAAACATACTTCGATTTCGACGGTACAGAAATGCGGACATATCCCAATTTGGTAATTGTGATATAAACGGAGTAATTTTAGTATAAATCTTTCACCTGACGATAGAAGTTCTCACAAAAGCTGAACATAACACCGTAACTGAAAATACCGGTAGTAAATACGGTAGTGACAATAAAGGAGGCATTTACCGGATGGAATTGAAAATTAAACGGACCTATCCGATAAACCATCATCAAACTTGCTTCTAAAATGAACCATTAGCCATCAACAGTACCACCGAGCGGTCGGTCAGTACCCAGACACCTATAGGAGAGTAAACGCTTAGATGTTGAATATGGGACACATCACGGAACTGTTTAACAGTTACGCTGTGAAGGCAAAATCAATATCCTTTTTCCAACATCAAAACAAACGAAGAGATGGAGGTGGTGTACACAGTATATATAAACATAGTAACCATGTAAACATCATAAAATATAAAATACAATGCAGACATATTCTATGTAACAAAATAGTTAGTTAATAATTCCCATCTGAACAAGAAGTGTTATGTGTTTTTCATGGCCGCTAATCATCACATGGCGTCAGAAGTAGAAAATGGAAAAAATATAATCTAACTCTTGGTTTCGACCAAAAAATCGGTTGTTTTTTTACAAAGGGAAATATTTTAATTTTTTTTATGTATGTGTATTGAAATTCTATGTATTAGAATTATAAATTTAAATATTTGAATTTTAACGTTGATTTTTTTTCATAAAAATTTATTGTAAATGGTTGCAAATCCAAAATGTTTAAAGTTTAATAAAAAATAAATGGCTATTAGTGTTTTAAAAAAATAAATAACTTTTATTTACATTTGAATCGCAACAAAAATACATGATAATGGGTCTGTTTTTTTTTTATATCGGAGAAATCGGAGAGATAAATTTACTGTCAAATTTTCAGATATGCGTTTTTTTTTAATATCCGAGAAAAAAATTATCTCTCTGTGTCGTTTTTTTTACGCTCCGATAATTATCGGATACGATCTTTTTACTCTGAAAAAATGTACAGATTATTTTATATTTTTTAGTAAATTCTAAAATGGCGACTCCGATTAATGTTGAGCTATCAGGTGACAAATAAAACTTTAATTTAGGGAGTTTAATGCTGAAATTCATAAAATAATTTATTATTTTTGGTACTAAAAAATAACACAAAAAATATTTTTTTCGATCTGATAGATAAAAATCGGAGAAAAAAATTATCAGATATATCCGATAAATAATCTCTCTGATCTCTCCGATTTCTCCGATATCAAAAAAAAACACGGCCAATGACATATTTTAAATAAATGGGTTTCCATAAAATTTCCTAGAGGAAATTTTATATTTTAGTACCAATGTAAAACAAACAACAGCAAAAGTTCTCTTCTAGTACAAATCGGTTGTTTTTTCTACAAATTGGTTGTTTTTTGTTTGCATTTGTAGGTAATAAATTTTGTGTTGAGACGCAATTTTTTGAGAATGTATACTATCCGTGTGAGATGCGATGTAAAAAAAACAACCAAATTTTTGGTGGAAACGTACGCAAAGATCAAATTGGATTATCAATTAATGCGTAATAATTAAAATTAAGTGAGGAAAAACGACGAAACATTAAATAAAAAGAACGCGAAAAATAAAATCGAATTATAGATACACAACAAAAGGGTGTATAAAATAAAAAGAGAAAAAAAACAAGTGGTATAAAACATCGTATTTGTTTCACAAAATGAAGGGATTGAATCACCAAAAAGATTGCTGATCAACAGTGATGTGGCTAATGAATGGAAATTATGGCAATAACAATTTAAATATTACTCAACAGCAACGGGACTTAACAAAAAGGATGAGCAAATCAAGGTAGCGACGCTCCAAATTAGCGGATACATTCGACTTCGATGATGCAACAGGTCTCTAGAACAGGTAATAAAGAAATGTACCGAAGTTTTTACACCTAAATCGAATTATACATATAAAAGATACGTATTTAACAATCAAGAACAGGGTGAAAGCTTTGATGAATTTCTGGTCAAATGTAAATTGCAGTTGCTAAAATTTAATTTATATAATATAAAACCGGATGAAACTCTCAAAGAGAAATAAATAATAGGAATAATCAAAAGTGATTTACGGCAAGAGCTCCTATCTAACGACAAACAGCCGCTAGAGACTTAATCAGCACGTGTTAAACGAACGGAATTACACTGCAACGAGTACTATCATTTAAAAATGAAACGGTTTATGCTGTCAGAAACCAAATTAGTAGCTTGGAAAAAAATAGAAACCCTTTTAGTTGCAATAGATGTAAAACGACACATGGACCTGGAGATCAAAAAAGAAAATAGAAAAGAAAAATATTAAATGGGAAAAAAGTTGATTGTCTTCAACGAACATGTAACTGATACCGAGTATTATGATCAGCTAGCAAACATAGTACTCCCGAAGATATTACGATAAAAAACGTTTCAGTCAAATTTAAAACCGACACAGGAGCTATGTGCAACGTATTATGTAAATCATTACTAGATAGTTTAGAGTTACAGTTGGATCGATCAAATACAAAAAGCTTGGAATCATACGGAGGGAACTTAATCAAAGTCATAGGTGAGAAACAAATTAAGTGTTCAGTGAGAAAGAAGAATAAAATAATCGAGGAAGAAGGAACACCGAAAATAGGGCTTCATACAGCAATCGATTTAGGGTTAGTTAAAAGATGTGAGTTCATAGATCAATCCCAATCCGAAAAAGTTTTTGAGCTAGATGACGACATTACGGGATAGGTAAAGTAAACAATTTTACGTACCACATTGACCTAATTCTAAATCCGAAATTTATCATATCTTCACCTCGTAAAATAGCTTACTTAATTAGAGAGGAAGTAAAGAAACAGTTGGACATCATGGTAAAATGGGGAATAATAAAAAAGAGCCAACACCGGTTGTTTCTTCATTAGTTGCGATAAAGCAAAAAGGAAAACTTCGGATTTGTATAGATCCACCCAATTTAAATCAAAATATACTTAGACGACACTATCCGTTAAAAACAATAGACGAAATCGCAACAAATATGAAGAGGGCTAAATACTTCACCATTTTAGACTGCGTAAAAGGACATCTAAAAAGATGTTCTGTATGTGAACAAACACAGCGTAGTAAAAATAAAGAACCAATTACTACGAAAACTGTCCCAGAACTGCCATTTCAGAAAGTAGCAACCGATCTATTCTCGTACAATTCAAAAACATATATAATCATAGTAGACAGCTATTCCGGGTATTTAGATTTCAAAAAGTTAAACTCCCAATATGCAACCGAGGTTAAAGGAAAAGTTCAAGAATGGTAATATTAGAATCCGACAATGAGCCTCAATTTTCATCACGAGAGTTTAAGCAATTTGCAAAGGAATGGGGATTTGAGCACAGAACTTCGATTTAAGTCCTTACTTCCCAAGAGCTAACGGCTTAGCGGAAAGAGCCGTTCAAACGTCAAAGCTAATCTTGAAAAAATGTTCGAAAGATAATTGTAACTCATATATCGCATTGCTCGCAAAACCAAAAGTAGAAAACGACGTAACGAAAAATCTTCAACGAGCGAGAGATAAACAGAAAACTTATGCAAACAAGAGCCAGAATACAGTACCGATAGAAGTCAAAGATAGAGTTAGAATTAGAATGAGCCCAAGCGATTGGGTAACAGGAGGAGTAATAGAAAATTTCGTTATTGTCAGTTATAGTCCACTGACAAGAACGAAACTTACAGGAGGAATTGGCATCACGTGACCAAAACGAATGCAACTAATAGACGACCTTGAAACGAACAAACCAACCATCGACGGTAACAATTCAGGCGAAAAGGACAATTGTGATCGTGAAACTCAGTCAGAGGCTGGAGGAGAGACTGGAGGGTGACAACGAAAAAGGTATTCCCAAGATCTGGTCGCATCATCAAACCATCAGAGCGATTAGATATATAAATTTTTAAAAAGGGATTAATTCTTAAATATTATAATTTTTATATAAGTTTGATTTAAATTAAAAAAAGGGGGAAGATGTAACACAGTACATATAAACATAGTAACCATATTCTATGTAATTAAACAGTTAGTTATTAATTCCCATCTGAACAAGACGTGTAATGTGTTTTATCATGACCGCTCATCATCACAGGTGGGAAATCACACAAGAAACAATTAGACATAAGCGAAAATCGATCTCACTCTATGTAGTCAGCGTACAAAATATGCATCTTCAATGGAATAGTAATGAATGTGGCAGGACCGTTTCCAACTTCTTAAAATAAAAATAATTATGTGCTGGCCATGAACTATTTCAGCATATGGGCATAGGTGTATCCCAGTCAATAGACCACAACGATCAATAAATAGCTCATTCCACTCTGAATAATTGGATTAGTACATTTAGTGGCGATTCATACAGAATACGGTAAAAAATAGTTTTCGAGTTTGACTTCCCAACTCACATCGGATACCAAAGGGAAAGAAATGGGTAAAAAGGTTTCACAACGGATCAAAGTTAACCAAGATTGGTGCATATGGAGCGATTTACGGTACCGAATAAGTAATAATTTGTGTTCCTGTTCGAAACGAATGTGTACGCACGTAAGCTTTATGCGCAAGGATCCAACACAAGTTGACTGTTTGATAATAAAAACCATGTTGAATTGGTGGAAAGAAATGCATACAAAATACAACTATGCTGCGTCAAAATTGCTTCTTTTCACGTCAACCTAGGAACATTAACAAACATCGAGCTCAGAAACACGAAGCAGTTGGACATTGAGATCGAAATAAAAAAACGGAAATGGAGATGGATTGGTCACACACTAAGGAAAAAACCAAGTGATATAACAAGGATACTTTGTAAATTGTAGAAATGCAAACAGTAGGCCCCTTACCATTAAATGATTATAAAGGGGGAAAACTGTATGCGTAAATTCAAAGAGGTTTTTTCCCTGTGTCATGTAACTTAAAAGATCTGGAAGCAAATTATATTTTGCACACAAGTGTTTCACAGATATTACCTTTAAATTCGAAGTAAACCATCAATGTAAATTCAAATGAATTTCATTATCATCATTGATGTCATCACAAATAATTCCATCCAAAATTTAATTTAATTTAATTCAATCAATTGTGTAACGTAATTGGGCAATACTCGAATGCTGTTAAGAAGCGAAAAACGTAACCTAATTGAGTATTAATTCTAAATAAAACTTAAATGAAATGAAAACGCAAGACAAATATAGAAACATCTTATTCGATAAGAAAGAAAACTATAGCGGATGTTTTCAATTACAAAAAAAAGTAAAATCACTTTTAATTCAAGACCGACAACTAAAAAGTGATAAATGAGTTACGTATAATCTTAACGTTTTATTATGAGTTAATTTTTTTTTTTTTTTTTGTTTATGTATCTACTAAAATTTTAAATGATAATTTAAAGCGATAAACAATTTAGTGATACTTTTTATTTAACTGTCTAAATTATGTACATATTTGGTTTGTAGTCGGATTGTTTGTTTGATGTACATATTTAATATTATCGCACAGTTATAAACTCATAACGAAGAACTGATTAGGGCAGAGATGCTTAAACAATATTATGATATTTTTAAAGGAAAAGTGTAAAAATTTAGCAAATCACTCGAATAAATTTAAAAATTTGGACCAAAATATAACTTAACCTTCACTTTGTCGATTAATTGATTGATTTAGAATGTATGGCCAAGCATTAAGCGGGATACCCCGGAAAGCGCCGGATAAGGCAGGATATTAGTTAAATTATTGAGCCTTTTATACAATTATAATGAATACAACTCAAGATATAACAAAGAAAGATCAAATCAGTCAAATATTTAGATATGCAAAAATCATTAAAAATGAGAAGGATGAGCCAATATCAATTGAAATTTGAAAAGAATTTTTGGGGTTCACTGAAATACACAATTATTCAGCTACCGGGCTTTACGCAGAAACATTAAAATTATTAAGCAAAAATCATATACAATTAAGCAAATGCAGGGGACAAGGATATGATGGTGCGAATGTTATGAGCGGGACATACAGAGGTGTTCAACCCCTTCTCAAGCAAGATCAACCTAACGCTGCATGCATACACTGCGCAGCTCATAATTTAAACTTAGTTGTAAACGATGCAGTTAAAAAATTCTAAAAAATTGTAGTTACGCCACTGGCTGCAGGGCTAGCAAGTTTAAAACATTTTTATTTAAAACAATGTTAAAAACATGTCCGAAACAAATGATTTTGTTTTAAAACTTAAAACGAAAAGGATTCAAATTGAGCCGGATTTAAGCTTAATCTCTGAAACCGCGGGGCTGTTATATTGGCAATGAAGTGAGTCGGAGTCGGTGCTCTTTGTAGTCCTTTGTTGCAAACTTATAAATCGGATAATGAAATTTACTGAGCAACGGCATTTCATTTAAGTTTTCATAGAAAATACTCCGCCATTATTTTTAAGGTCGAATATTTTATTTTAGATGTGGATTTTTGGAACAAACTTTTATTAAAATTTGTCAAATTTTATGGTTAAATAATTCGTTGTATGATTCCATACAATCAACTAAAGTGTATCAGCGCCAACCAAGTTGACAAATGGAAGTGTGGCTTTTATCCGCAGCAGCAAAAGAATCAACCATGTATGTTCGTTAACAGGCCAAATCACACTGGAAAGAAAGAACTAGCATTTTCGGCGAGATTTTATTTTATGTATAATTTTATTGCAGTATATATAATACAGATATTCACCTTAGATGGAAAAAATGACTTTTGAGGAAGTTGAAGTTTAAATTTACAAACTAATTTTGCATAAAATTCGTTAAAAAAAATAAATCATGCAATTGTTTTGAGATATTAACCATTATAATAAGCAGAACAATTTTGTCGCATAAAAATTAAAAATAATGTTGCTTATTATGAAAAAATAAACAAAATAGTGTTTTGTCTAACACAAGGAATAAAAAACTTTCCTTAATACTAATCAATAATGACTTATTTATCAATAAGTCATTGATATCACAAAATAAATTGACAATTAGTTTTTACTTGCGCAGCATTTATACCTTATCTATCTCATAAATCGGTTATGGCTCTTTAATATTAATAATTTTCTTTTAAACATTGTAATATTTTAGTTAGACTTTTTTTTTTGTTGATTAGTTAGTTTTTTTTAAATCCACCAATGGGAAATATCACTTGGGTCAGTTTTACAAAATAGTCAATTTGCCTTAAGTGCAAACTAGTGCAAGTTTTGAAATAAATACGCCTTATCTGACAATAATATAAAGTGCTTCTGATTAAAATGCTTTAGTTAAGGTATTCTGTATTAGACCAAGCTAAGTTTTTTGTTAGAATGAATATCTATTTGCATATATAACTTAATTTGGCCAAAAATGTATAGTACGGCAGTATAGTTCTTAAGTAAGACCTATTTAAACTGTATTTTCCTTTTTTCTTTTTTTTTTATTATTACGACTGAGTAGTTTACTCATTTGGTAATTTAAATTGCATATTATTATACATTTATTGGAATTAAGCCTTATAGGATAATCCCAGTTTAAAATGATTCCTCATTAGGTTTCTTGCGCTGCTGTTATTCTGTCGTCTAGGTCACGTTAGGTCCATGGTTTGTTTTTTTTTATACCTTCTTGTCATAGTGATGCTGGTCATCATACGACAACTCCAGAGATGTATGCCATAGATCCATACCGGTTTCATAATTTGTTTATATAGCAGAAGAAGCTTATTATGAATTGAGAGCTCGGAGTGTCTCCCTAGAAGCCAGTGCATTTTCCTGAATTTGATGTTTAATTCTTCCCTCTTTTTTTTAATATGTTCCTTCCACCTTAGTTTAGCATCCAAGGTCATACCTAAGTATTTAGCCGTGTTTGCATACGGTACTTTTTGTGAATTAATCATTATTGGTATGTGCTAAACTCTGAGATTAGTAAAGTTTACACATGTTGATTTAGTTTCATTCAATTTAATACGCCATTTTTTTGTCCAATTGCATATTTTGTTTGTGGCTTTCTGCAGTTTGTTGGTAGAGTCAGTTGTGTTTGGTGCTGATGCTATAGTTTTATCAGTATTGGACATGTTTCTTGTATATAGGACTCTACCTTGGGTTACTCCTGCTGTTAGTATTTTTAGTTCAGAGTATTCATTCTCGTACTTTACTCGAAAGTGTCTGTCTGAAATATACGATTTCAATAGCTCATAAATTTGTTTCGGCAGATCTCGATGCATGTTGAATGCCATACCTTATCAAATGGTTGGGCCACATTTAAGAAAATCCTGGAGCATATTTGTTTGGATTCAAGTGATTTTTCGATTACATCGGTAATTCTATGAACTTGTTCTATAGTCGAGTGTTTTTCCCTGAAACCAAATCGATGTGAAGGAATAAGGTTTCCTTCTTCTATTATTAGTTTCAGTCTTTTTAGAAGTAACTTTTCGAATAATTTCGATAACGTTGGAATCAGAGATATCGGCCTATATGAAGATTTTTTATTCGGCGATTTGTTTGGTTTTAGAATCATAATCACTTCTGCAGCCTTCCATTGTCTTGGTACGTATTTTAAACGGATTGCTGAACTCATTATGTGCAATAATTTTTTCCTTCCTTTTTCTGGCAAGCTTTTAATTACTTGACCCGTTATTAACTCATACCCCGAAACCTTTTTAACGTTTAGGTTGTTCTTTATTTCCCAATTTAGTTCATACATTTTTATAGGTCTTATTCCGTAAACTCATCAATTTTGTCAACTGGGGTAATATCTTCCTCTGCAGATTGTCTTGGATATGGTTGAAATGTCACCTCTACATGATTTGCAAACAGATGTCTTTTGTTTGGGATTTCTAGCCCAGATATCGTTGTTTAAAATTGGAGGGGCCTGTAGGTTATGTCTTTTTAGGGCCTTGGTTGCCTTCCATAGAGAATAGTCTGAGTCTTTTTGTCCTGCCAGATTGTTTAGATATTTATGGACTGACTGGTTTTAAATCTTCTTTATTAAAGCTTTTAATTTATTGACCAAATTATTAAACAGTCTCTTTGTTTCCAGTGTTTACGAGCTTTCCTTTCATTTTTAATCAATTCTCTCATTTCTTCGGGATATGCAACGTTTTGATTTGTTTCCTTTATATGACTAGGAGTACTTTTCCAAGCAGCTTTGTATATTTTCTATGAGTGTTCATCTTCTAATGGCTCTGGATTGCGTATTGGGACTTAATATTATTTAGTTAAGCGTCGGCCAGTAGGTTGGTGTACCGCCTGAGTGGAATTCGCATTTTAGCTTTTTACCGCCTGCTAAAAGCTCCTTCTCTTTAATTGTTGTTAACCGCGATCCCAGTATATAAATTACTTCTAAGTATCTTGAGGAACATAATGTACTCTTCTTTTGAATTTTAGGATTTTGTAAAATGAATTTTACAAATTCCTAAAATTTGACTAAAGTTTGACTGATATCAAACATATATCTATGTTTTGTAGGTTTAAAAATATCTCTAGCTCTTAAATATGATTTACTAACCCTAGCTCTTAAATATGATTTACTAATTTGCATTCCAGGCTACTA
Source organism: Tipula confusa (assembly GCA_963556175.1). Taxonomy (NCBI): domain Eukaryota; kingdom Metazoa; phylum Arthropoda; class Insecta; order Diptera; family Tipulidae; genus Tipula; species Tipula confusa. Next base: position 37,622,184 of record OY744477.1, on the reverse strand, counting down.
TTCTCAGCGTCTTGATCATTTCTTAATTTTATAATTTGTTTTTATATAATTTATATTTTGATAAACTTTATCAAGGTTTTTGTCAACCCATTCATTTTGTTTTTTTATTTCTCCAAGTGTGATTTGAAGACCTTCTTCTTATGGATCTAATCGCTTATTGAGAGCTTCTAGATTTCTCAATATATCTTGTAAAATTTAATTTACTTTTTCTTGTCTTTGATCTTTTTGTTGGGCTACTTGAGCGTAAATCAAGTTTGTGCTTACTCGTTCACTTTGTTATCTCATATTATTATTTGTTACGATTCTTTCTTTTTCTGCTTCTCGTACATATTTACCATGGTTTTGTTTCGGATTTTATGTTTCCGAAATTTATTTCTCATTTTTTGTAGTTCTATTGCAACTTCACATACTCGATAGTTAGCTGGATGCTTCTTTTTGCAATTGATACATTTTGGAGGTGAGGTTTTTTTAATTTGACAAGCATTGGCTGCGTGTTTCCCTGCGCATTTGACACATCTAGGTTCCTGATAGTTTTGAATATGGTCAAACTCTTGGCTTTTCTTGCACTGTGGGATTAGTTTAGTCGCTTTTCCTAATGGCTCATTTTTAACTCTCTGGTGGAGAATTGTATTTATGTTATAGATTTTTTCTATAGTTTCTTTATTGTCGAAGGTTAACATGAACAGTGGAAGTCCTCTTCTGAAAATTTCAGTATTTCCGTCCCTGTTTTGCTTTTTCTCTTTTTTGATGATATTTACTGCATCTTTAATTTTAAAACCTTTACGTGTTAGTTCTTCTATAATGTCTTCAGTTGAACAAAACTGGTGGCGCCCCCGGGCCATAACTTTGATTGGGTGATCATTTTTGCCCTCATACGTATACCATTCAAACCCATCGGTGTTTAATTTAGTAGCGAGAGCTTTATAATCTTCTGGTTCTGTCGTGTTGATTCTCCAGATGTTATTATTTAATGATACTACTTTATAGTACTTGCTTTCGACCGATTTTAGTAGTTGCTGAATGTCATTGTATTCTTTCACTCCTATTATGTTAATAGGAGGTGGAAGAATTTCTTATCTTTATCTAGCACTTTTGGAGCTATTTGATTACTATATAATCGACAATATTTGCGGATGTTGGTTCAACTTCAGGTGATGACTCAGCCTTTTTTTTTGTCACTGTAATGTCTTTTCTTGCTTTTTTGTTAACTTCTTTTCTTCTTTCGAGAATCCAATTAGTTTCCCGTTCTAGTTCTCTTTCATCAGTACAGAATTGGTCTTCCATACTGAGTGGTTGAACTTTTTATTTAATATCACTATCTCTGATTCATCATTGATTTAGTCGTTCTTTAAAGAATGATTTACTCTTCTTAACTAGGAAACTTCATCATTTAGTTTTGCTATGGTTTTTTACATTTGCTCGAGCTTTTGCATTGGAACATTATTATTTACAGTGAATGTCGATTTTTCAGGTAGTGTTTTGCATGATGGTGATTTGAAGCTGAATTGCATATTCCTTACTGGTGACCGAGGTGCTAGGCACCTTCTGTGGAATGTTTATTGTTGTAATATGCGGCTCCCTCAGAATCCATGAAACCGACCTTTTCAGTAGAAAAGGGTGGATTAATTGTTTCCAGTAATTTCATTATTTGTTGTAGTCATATTACTTTATTTTGTGATTAATTTTCGAAGATTTATCTTCTGCTATCGTTTGGTAAAATGTATAACGCGATTTACAAGGCAGCACATGCATTTTATACTTACTGCCAAGTATTAAGGCAGCCACCTCTCCTGAGGTACAGACGCTGACCAGACAGCCGCCCAATATGAGAACAGACTTGTCTGAAATTTAACATTACTTAGCTTTTAAATGCATTGATCGCAAGTGACCTACGGACCCCCTCTGGCTTCAGCCCCGAACCAAGGGCATATAAAACCCGGTACCTCCCGACTCAAACACCGCACCACCACGGCGCCAATTTCTCGCTCTAGTTTTGTTTTATTTGTTCCATAAATCACAAAGTTTGAAAAAAGTTATTGATCCACGCGAATTATACTAAATTATCCAACCTTGTAATAAGCCTGAATTTAAAAGATATTTAAAGAAATTTACAGGAATTTTTTTTCCATAGGAAATGTATGACGTAAAAAATCTACCCCAGGTTGTATACAGTCAAGAAAATGGGTGTAAAATTTGAGTAATTAGCTTTGTAAGTTAAAGCCGCAATCTTAGGGAACTAATGTGCCAGAATGCCTATACCTATAAAAGAGTCAGCACAGTTTAACAACTGCTATCAAAGTTCGATTGCTTATTATATCAACCAATTTACAAATGAAAGTAGGTTGAAAAATGTATAAGGGAGCATGAAGAAACTGCCTTTAATCGTAAAAGAAGATGAAAAAATTGTGTAACTCTTAACCGCAACCGTCAGTCAAAAGTCAAACAAGTTCAGGATGTGAATAAAAACTCTCGGAAAGACAAAATTAGCCAGATGACTGTCATAATACGACGAGACAAAATGCAAAGCCTTTTGTTCAGTCCCGCGAACAAATCAGAAATCAATGAACAAATTAAAACATGCATGACAAAGTCTGATAAAAAATGTTATAAAACGAGTCCGCATTTGTATGGCTAATAGAAGCGGAGATTTTGATGGCATATTCTTCCGTTTTATTTTTTTAACTGTCCCTTTCGTATTCATTTTGTTTCCACATAAAGTCTTACAAAACAATAATAAGTCGTTGAAACACAATGTACCTGTCTTCAAACTCCAGCTCCATTTACCAAGTAAAGTTACAATTATACTTTGGGTCTTATTGTTGTTGAGTATAAAAGAAAAAGAAATGCTCTAAACCAATACATCGGACTCTCGATACAGCCAATAATTGCATTTAGCTAATCGGTAGTCAATCAATACTATAAAAATGATCTTTACGTTACTTCCGTTTAATATTTAAGCTATGTTAATAAACAACATTCATTTCGCGATTCTAAAACATGAGCATACCATTGTGGTCGTTCGATGAGAATTTATTTTACATACACGTTTTAGGTACTATAGTATTACGTAAACGCATTTAATTGTGTCTGAATATTTTTCTTGCACATTCTTCGATAATAAAATAAATAAAATCATCTAAAACGTGTTAAAATGATGAGTCATAAGAAAGTTTAAGTCGTTTGGCTAAGTATATATAGTGTACAAAGAAGTAAAAATTGTTTATGATGATGAAATAGTTGCCTGTATACGTTTCGTCTTGACTTATATGAATGAATTACGTACACCACAAATCATTTAAATTCGTCTTGATACGTCTTAGGAATATTTGATATCATTCTCTGACATCATCTAGCTTCCGTATACTTAAGCGTCTTGTTTATTGTGCTTGTTTACAGAAAATCTAATTTACCAGGAAGTTTTTTTTATAAATAATTTTGATTTTTCTCTAAATTCCAAATATCTTGCCGTGTTATTTTTATTCGATAAAGTAAATAAACTAATCTTACCATTAATTAACACATCGATCGAATTGTTTTTAATAATTAAGAATTTATTAGCTTTAAATCTATACACTATATTTTAAGCCAGTTGTTTAAACTTTTTAAGTGATGTAATATCGGGTTTATACAAGTGTGCTAATTTGTTTTTGGTGCCGCAACATTGACGAATACATATACTCTACACATTAACTGAGTTATCTAAACGTTCTGAATATTCGATGGTGTCACCATTAGAAGGTTCTTGACGATTATTGAAACTGAAACCATTTTATAATCATAGATAGGGTACCGGATATCATCGGTTGACAAACACATAACATAAAGAGGATTTGGATCGGTTTTTGTTAGTGGCATAGAAAACGGTTGCAGACACCCAAGCATAGTCGATATCAATTTATTAGATTATCAAGATGACGATGCGATAAATTACAAACGAGCTCTTATGGTCATTTGTTTTCGAAGTAGAAAGACAGTTAGAACTCTTAGTTTTGACCAACTGATAGCTGATTTAATAGTGTGTAGATATAGTTTGAATACCTGGGTCACATCCCTATCTGACCATTACCAGTTACTTTTACAAGTTAGCAAAGTGACAATTCTCCGACAATTGCATAAAACTACATTCAATGAGATGCTTTCTCAGTTCGAATTTATAATTCGGCAAATTTAGAAAATTTTGTAGTGAATTGGAACTCTTTAGACTAAATAATACATGCATTATAAGCAGAAAAGCAAAACTGCGTTATATCCTTTGGATCACTTCTGAAATAAAGGGTCTCGTTTTTAATTGAAAGAGACTTGTTCATTTTAATTAATAAAATATAGACCAATAAAAAATATTTGATTAAGACTCAGAATTAGCACGTGAGTTGTTAATTATTTCCCCCTCCAAATATCAAGAGCTTGGAATTAATGCAATCAAACACAGGGGCCCTTTTGTTTTTTGTCTCTACATGGCCAGAGTGAATTACTTGTAGGATGGGTTCTCTATGCACATCTTCATAGTCTGTATTTGACAACTTTCAAATATAGCATTTGACACTTGATGAACGTTTAGTAAATCAAACAAATTCTCCTTCCAAGTGTCGAACATCGATGTTGACACGGAAGTTTTCATCCTGAATGACACTAGACCTAGATTTGGTGCAGTCCGGTGACTCCTTAAAGTAAGTTACATTTTCCTGTGATCCCTGGCTTGTACGAAACCGGCCAATTAAGCTTTGCAGTGACAAATTAATGATCACTGCCTAAAAATTTGCCTGCCGACCAATAAGATCTCACAACTTAGATGACGCGAGACCTTCCCTTAGGAATTAACCTATGGTCAATTTGACTTCGTGACGTCTTACAAGAGGGTATTCATGTTTTCAAGTGGATATTTTTATGAGGAAAGAATGTGCTAGCCACAATGTGCGCGATTGCAAAGTGCATCATTCTTTTCCATTTACGGTCGCTAGATCGTGTCGAGAGTACGCACCTCTTTTTCACACAAGTTAGTCTGATTTTTGCTAATAAAGCCACCAATCACTATTCTGGCCATCCAAACTGTTTAGATCATCAGTTTAGCTTACATCAGTGGGCGGATTAACACAAAAGATTAACAACTGATTACGATTATCAACTGCTTTGAAATAAAAAAAGTATTTTCCACGTGGGGCTCAAGAAGAAAACCAACTCCAAGATTGCCTAGGTCATCTCCACTGTAAAGCAACAATTATATTGGTTCTAGAAGAATAAAATCACTAGTATGGAACTTAATCGTCTAGCACACATGATCAGCATTGAAACGGAAATTAGGCGACGACAGTGGTGATGAATAGGGCACACTGAGAAAACACCTAGTAGCGTTACCTAGAATGTCACTGCATTGGAAGCAGTGACCTGAAAGATAACATTGCTTACCGAATCAAATCATATTTGCAACACGTGGGAGAACTAAAAGCAATAAACACAAAAAGTACAATAGAAAAACTTAAGAGACGCCCTATGCTTCTAAAATAAGAGATAAAGGGAAAAAACTGTGTTACACTGCTTACACCTCATATTTACTAGATTTAATGAGTATAATTAGCCGCAGATAATGATTAATTATCATCCGTTATACGTGTAAATATGTTTAGTTGTAATGTTTTATAAAAATAATGATTGCAATTTAAAAGTGTTGGATGAATAAGAAAAGTTTTTGTTCAAACATAAATCCACTTAGGTAGCGTTAAAATGTGGCCCATGGCAGAGGATTTGAACACATATTTGGAATAATTTAATCGACCAGTTGAAATGCATTTATAAGTTTTTAAAATTAAAGAACTTTATTAGGTTACGTATGAATAATATTACCAGCAAGAAAAATTATTAGATCGATAGACTTGAATCGATAGCAATAAGCACTATTATTAATTATTAATTAATTATTTTTTATTAATTTTTAATCCCTACAATTTTTCTGGGGCCGAAGCTCACCCAACTCTTTCGCGGTTATTTTAACGTCCTTACTTTACGCCAACTAGGGCCAAATCGAGGACGCACGAATACAGGTTCGCGATTGTTGAATATCCCATCTGCGCAATGCATTGCTCCATGCCAGCCTGTACTGACATGGACGATGGTTCGGCCCATAGACTCTGCACTCCAACAGGGGGTCATAGTTGTGTTCATCGTCATCACCGATCGAAATCAGGTGATGAAAAATCCCTTTTGCAACCCTCCCCTGTTGGGATTCGAACCCGGTACCTCCCGCCCCAAACACAGCAGCTTTAACCACTGCGCCAATTGCTCGGTACTATTATTAATTGAATTACTAATTTAATATACATATTATTATTTATATATAGGTCAAAGTTCGTTAGAAACTCCTACGCAAAGCCATGTCGAATTACCCAAAATTATTCAAAACCTCGCAATAAAATCAACCAACAGATAGATACTTTCACTCCATATCAAAACAATAAAATATAATATACAAGACACATATGGTAAAAAGTTCACCTACATATTTTCCGTATAGTTGTATATTTTGAGTTCATTAAATATATAAAACTATAAGTAGTTTTAGATTATTTTTAAGAACAATTACTTCAGAAAGTAGGAAACCATAAAAAAATTCAGCCAACCAAAATTATTCGCACACACACACACAATCAAATCAAATAGACGCATCAAATAGACAGTTTTGAATCTCCCATTATGAGTGGTCCCATATAATCTTATCAACTATAAAATTATTTATTAATCGCGTTTGTTATTAAACAATAATTGATTAAAATTTACAATGAGTAATCAATCAGAATAACATGTTTTTCTATATCGCAGAAAATAATTAATTCCTACATCGTTGTTAGATGAGATTTTTTTTGTTACGATCCAAAAATGGGACACGTGAAATCGATATAAATACAACTATGACTAATAATTTAAATTAATAACTACTTCTTTATTTACCTTAATTTGTGTATAAATTATCCTTTAAAAATAAATTTTCTGTATTATTTAATAAAACAAACAATAAATAAATTTTATAAAAAAGTCTCTGTTTTGACATATCTGACAGAATGTCGAACTATTACTGAATTTTTAAAAGAAATCTGTCAAATAAAAGCAATTTTTATTCCTAAAAAAATGTACTAATTCGATATCGAAATATTCGATCTATGTAATATTATTGTGAATTATAGCAATTTTGACGTTTTCAATGTTGATGTTTCCAAAAAACAAAAACAACAACAAGACGGTGACAAATATTTTGTTGATTATTCTGTGGTGATAGAATTTTATTTTATTTATTGAATAAAAAGTTTTTAATTATGTCAAATTCATGGGATGAAATTCAAGCGATCAAATCGAAACGTAATAATTTACGTGAAAAATTAGAAAAACGTAAAAAGGAGCGGCAAGATATTTTGGGAACGAATACACTGCTGCCGGTGACTTCAGTTGGGAGCCCCAAGCCAGAGACCAATGATGAAAAAAAGAGTCTAATTTCAAGTATTAAACCAGAATTAGGTAAGTACAGTGTGTAAACTTTAGTTAAGCAAAAAATGGAAAATATATTTTATTTTTTAGATGTGGACCTTGACATAGAAAAACCATTGATTCAACTTTTGGCCGATAAGACCTTATTCCTTCCGATCGACTCAAAACAATTAACAGACAAACTTCAAAAAGGTCTCACAAAACATGTGCAAAGCGATTCACTGAATTTCTTTCTAAGAAAATTTGCTTCCCAAGAACTCATAAGTGTACGTGACGTCAGTATAGGAAATGAAACTGGACAAGAAGTGATTCTCGTCGAGTACGCCAAATTAAAAGCTCTCGACAATGAACTGAACGGTGGTGGAATAGATCTATCAGGAAAATCAGTCAAAGCTGAAGACAAATTAAAAAGGAAACGTAAGTCATTCGAGTGTATGAAAATTTTTCTTAAATCTTATTTCTAATTTTCCTTGTATAAATAGATTCTCCAGACCATGATGATGATATGGATTCAAAAGTCATTAAATCGAGTACCGGTGATAAAAAATCAAAAGAGACGATGTGCCAAAATACCACTGATATAATGTCCCTTCTATCGATGCCGTCAACAAGGGAAAAACAAAGTAAACAAGTTGGTGAAGAAATTCTTGAGCTGCTGTCCAAGCCTACGGCCAAAGAACGTTCTCTAGCCGAAAAGTTTAAATCTCAAGGTGGTGCTCAAGTAATGGAATTTTGTCCACATGGGACGCGAGTTGAATGTTTAAGAGCGCAACAAGCTAGCGAAGATATATGTAATGAAAAAGCCTGTGTTGATCCGGAGGCATCCGAATCAGACGATTGTCAAGAAGTCGACGAAATTAAAATCGAAATTAAATCGGACGATGCTCCGGTCAAGGATAAATGTACAAAACTTCATTTTAAAAAAATCATTCAGTCGCATACTGACGAGTCACTCGGTGATTGTAGTTTTTTAAATACGTGCTTTCACATGGACACGTGCAAGTACGTGCACTACGAAGTCGACTCTTCTCATGCACAGGTAACGCAAAAAAATTTGAACTCGTCTAAATTAGAAATTGGAAAGGCGTCTTCACATCAAATGTCAATATCAAAACGGTCAAATGACCCGAACGCAACTTTATATCCACCACAATGGATTCAATGTGATCTACGGTATTTAGATATGACTATTTTAGGCAAGTTTGCAGTTGTTATGGCGGATCCACCTTGGGACATTCATATGGAACTACCATACGGCACAATGTCTGACGATGAAATGAGACAACTTGGAGTACCTGCTTTACAAGATGATGGATTAATTTTTCTTTGGGTTACCGGTCGCGCAATGGAACTGGGCCGAGAATGTTTAAAACTGTGGGGATACGAAAGAGTTGACGAATTAATTTGGGTAAAAACAAATCAGCTGCAACGAATAATACGAACTGGTCGAACCGGTCATTGGCTCAATCACGGCAAAGAACATTGCTTAGTTGGTATGAAAGGAAATCCCGCCAATTTAAATCGGGGTCTCGATTGTGACGTAATTGTAGCAGAAGTTCGTGCAACAAGTCATAAACCAGACGAAATTTATGGTATTATCGAACGCCTGAGTCCGGGAACACGTAAAATCGAACTTTTCGGGCGGCCACATAATGTTCAACCTAATTGGATTACGTTAGGAAATCAGCTGGATGGGATTCGACTGGTTGATCCAGAATTAATTAGTTCGTTTCAGAAAAGATATCCGGATGGTAATTGTATGGCGCCGAGTGCAAAAGCTAATTAAATTATCGGTTGGAAATTTCTCGATTAGGAAATATGTAGTTGTTTAATTCTGTAATATAGTTTTTAATTTTATTAACAATACATACAAAAATAAAACATACTATGATAAGATGATTTTTGTTGTGATTTTACTTTGCCTCGTTAATTCGATCGCAAAACTACGCTTGACCATCGCGTTTGTTTGTAGAAGACTAGGATTTCCTTGAATTCGTTTCAATTATTTCTTTATATTTCCTTTAGTTCTGCCTGTATTGGTATGGACACTGCACTCTAACAACGGGTCATAGTTGTGTTTATCGGCATCATCGAACGAAATGGAGTGATGAAAACTCCCATTTACGACCCGCCCTTATTAGGATTCGAGCTCGGTACTAATTTTACTCCAAATTCATTTTAACTCATAGTACAGGATGTTCCAATTTGAGGAAAGCGTTCGAGCAAAAACAATGATGTCTGATCGCAAATCGTTTAAAAAAAAAAAAAAATTCGATTACGTCACCAGCTCAAAAACCACACGACAATCACTTTTTGTGAATTCAACGAATTTTTCAGTTCTCGTGGATTATCTATTCGTCCCCGACGAATATAAATTTCACTCTTTTTACTATGTAAATTTTTCAACATTTTAAATTTTCGACTGAAGTGACGGTATTTGATAGATATTCGTCGACAAATTTTTTCGTACGAATTTCAAGAATATGGGCCCAGATTCCTAATATTATTAATTCCTAAAAAAGTGGTTGGTGAAATATTTAATTGATGTGAACGATGACGTACTTTACTGAACGAGGTTTCACAAAAGGACTTTCCTTTTTTGAGCGAGGTAACATTTTAACTACTTAGGTAGCTTTTATTTTACTTAATTATCATAAATGATAAAACATTGAATTAATGAATAATTAAGTTTTGATGTATAAGTTTTAATATTTTTTACAAAATCAATTAATAAAAATTAAAACAATCCTTTTCTCAATTTTTTTTAGGACGCAGAGGCTTGCTTCAATTTACCATTTTTACTGCACCCGGTACACTTACCAATTCAAGCAAAATATTTTGTTCCACTTTATGTATAGTGTAAGTTATAACACGTATCTTTTGATCATCTTATCTAATCAAATTTCAGGAAACGTGTGCTTAATATTTGACTTTGAGTTTTACGACACCTAAGAGTAAAAAATTACCAAAATTTTATATTTCTTTGGGCCGAGGTAATTGCCTGATAAAAATGTTTTGAGTTTCATTCCATTTCTATAGATCTATGTTTCCGTCACTCAAACAATCGTTATGTTCCTCTTTTTTTGATTTCGAAAATCTTACATTAAAATCCAAATTGTAAATATACCGATATTGTCGTTCTGTTACAATATGTTCTTGGATTTGTTTGTCTTCTATCCATTTAACATATAAACGATACATTTTGGTTATCGAAATATTGGTACTGGGAGTTTCTTCTTTTGTTAAAAATGTTGAAATATGATCCATAACATGTTTTTTTGCTACTTCTTTAACCTCATTAACTGGGCGTGCATATTTACCTAGCGAAAGAATAAAATTAAAATAGTTCTGAATAAGTTTTTTTTTTCAAATTGAATGACTTGTTACCGCGATTATCAACTCCGCCACCTACAAATTTAGTAAGTGCAGTATCCACTACTTGATTTGATATAGCTAGAGTATCGAGAAACATTTGCAAACATACTCTTGTACTTTCATCTTTATTGTTAATACTATAGTTTAAATAATATAATCGTGATGATTTTCTCCTGCTATTTCCTGTAGAAACTTTGGTAATTTTTTTATCAATCACTTTTACTCCTTGTGCTATAAACTCCCATTGTCCTTCTTTATTGCCAAGTTTATAATAATAATTGAAAATGTTCATTCTGATGTCATGCGATACCCTTTCTTGGCATTTTAACCGACATTTTAAACTACATCCACTTTTCATTGATTTAGACGGAATTATACGTCCTGCTGCATTTTTGTATTCATTTCCACAATTTTTTTCACGTTTTGATGCCACTCTTTGCCAGCTATCATAATTCCGTTTTCTTTTTTTACCGTTTAGTGTTTGTGGTGGTGGTGAATTTGAATTAGTGTCTGGTTTAGATTTAGAATCAATGGCGCAGCACACAAGTGGATCTAACGAATCGTAAATTGAATTGTAATAAATGTATAATTTTAGAAAAATCTTCAAAAAATAACAGAATTACTAAAAAAATCTTTTGTGTTATTTCTATAAAGAGAAGAAAGAATTCGTTTAATTTCGTTTAATTTTTTCTCTTTTTCGTTTAAGATAACTTCTTGACTTCTCAGAAATTGTTGATTTAAAGCGTAGTTAAGTGAATCTTGGGAATAATTTTTCAGCGACCGTATTTCTATCGGGTCACAATTTTCTGTCGAAAAACGTTGAAATGAACGACATCCAAAAATCGCTAAATATAACAAATTTTGCAGCATACGAATTTGTATTTTTAAAAAGTCAAATTGCAACAAAATTGTGAGCAACCAGATCAGTTTAAAGGTCAGCAAGGATGTTAACAATAAGGAAATATTCAACAAGATATAAATTTATTACAGGACTACTTATAAAAATTACTTGTATGTAGCCAATTAGCCTCGCCACTTCCAAAAACTTAAATAGGTTTGCCGATCCTGACTCTTAATACCTACCATGAGAAATTTCACTAACAAATAAGGATATACTTTACGACATAAGTCTTAATTTATTTAGCAATATTCCCCGATTTAACAATTCAAATAGAAGAATCTAAGTCATCAAAGGAGATATTGATAAACGAAAATGAATTTCAGGGCCGCCGAGAAAGCAAAAAACAACTCTACTACTAGAATTGCAGAATTTAAAAGTATGTAGTTGTTTTAAGTGGTACACAGATATTAAATCTGTGTGCCTAAAATCGACTACTAAACTTAATTATAACGAGTTAGTTGCATGCTATTTCTAAATAGATGGACCTACACAAAAATAGACAAAAGTCGCTAACTGTTCCTCAACTTGAAACTGAACTAAACAAAAAAGTATAATAGTTTTGGTGCATTCCACCACATTTGAACTGAATTTAATTCTGAATATACTTCATATACTAATGTGAATATTCAGTATATTCAGTTCAATCGAATGCAACTTACCTCGGAAAAATTTGCAGCTACCACCTATGAGGCAATAGCGGAAACATGAAAAATTTGGCACACAGCATTAACTTTTTGTTGGACAACAAAAAGTTGGTGGAGCAGTAAAGAACACGGTGAAATTAAGTTTATTTATAAGGTTAAAATAATTTTCAGAGGAGTTTTAAAGAATATCGAATTTATCACCTCATGAGAAATAAAAAACCAAACATTAGATATGTTAAAGTTTCTTTTAACTTAACCTAAGACCTCTTACTAGTCTTTGGCTGGACCGACCTATCTTTCCTAATAAATAAAAGCCCTAAATGCCCAAAACTAAAATTGCTTTTTTTATAATTAAGAAATTCTGCTATAAACAAAATTTAGAATTATATTACCTTGGCGTCGTTGAACATGTTCAATATAGGCCGTATTTCTTTTAAACTCACTGCCACACTGTTCGCATTCATACAATTTGTCATCTGTGGAATAATATTTGTTTTTATTTATATTGACATATAAAATTTTAGGCCAATTTATAATACCAGAATGAGATTTTAAGTGATGAATCAATCGTTTATAAAAGTTGGTTTTGAATTCACATTTTTCACAGGCATACGCTGTAGATATTACTGTACAATCAGATAAATCATTACTAGAATCTGTTTTTAAATCTGAACAGTGTAATTTCGATATTTCGGTAACATCTTTATCATCGGTAATAAACTTATGAGCATTTACTTTTAATTCTGAGTTGGTAGTATTCATTATCAAACATGTATTTAATTGAATGTCTGAATTAATTATGCATTCTTTTGTTGCTGTAGAAATTTTTAAATTTTCCATACATTCGATACAGACCGTACTAGGTAAGTTTTCATTATAGTTTAGCTAACAATTGAACAATATTATAAGACATATCGACACTATAAATTTTAAATATTTACATGAATATTGAATAGAGAGCTTATCGTAGCCACAACAGACTGTCCATCCTTATAGCTAAACAGTGGTATCACACCATCATTATTTAAACAAATACGACACAAATTTAGATCCTTTTCCATGTTATTATAAATATGTATAATAAAACAATATAATTTATAAATTATATTACCACAAAATGTTTAATGTAAAATGTTTGTTTGGTAATTAGTACAGTTCATTATTGTTGTATGGTAATCATTATTGTTGTCAAAAATTTTATCACTTCGTTGCAAAATTCTTGTCTTTTTTCAGACTAGAGCGACGAAGGTATAAAAAAAGTATATCGTGCCCTTTTTACTGCAAAGCAAACAAAATTATGTCACTTTTGTAAACAAACCGATAGTATTTTTTTGTGAAAATAACTAACATTAAATGGCTTTAACGTTAAATAAATAATTACAATAAAAATTTACAGCAACGAAGTGCTGAGCGCACAAATATTTAAATAATATTCATTCGCCTTAATTATCACGAGGAGTTTTAGCTCATTGGTAAGTTTAATTATTATTTCAATTATGTAGTTTAACTTTTCTTATGTAGTTTTGAATATAAAAGTATAAATTATGATAAACAATTAATTAATTATTAGTCCAAACTTATTAAAAATTTGTTCCAATAAAATACACAAATTTTGCTGTGGTTAGTGTTTTGTTCGGAATTGTTTAACAGTCTTTATTCGTTGCTTTTCAATCGACCACCGCAAGTAATTACAAGTAATTAGGTGTGCGTCTTTGCTAAATGTTGACCACTCGTAACTTCCCTTATTTTGGTCCCTTTGGTTTGGGACACCCACATGCCTCGTAAAAGTCTTCTAAACGAGCATTATATCCTAAGAATTTCATCACAGCATCCTTGAAAAATTCTGATAAATTCTGGCTCTGGTGTATTTTTGCCTTTGAAATTGACTCGATTGGTGTGTAGTTTCTTCCAGACTATTATAGGCTAGAGCAAGACTATAATAGCGCAATATCGCAACACCACCATTTACAGTTTACTTATGCTACTGTTCGATTGTAAATCGTAAATTTTTAGACGGAGCGAAATCAATATTTACTGATTAATAATTTGATTTATTAAAATCGTTGGTATAATGAAAGTTATGACGATCGTCAATTATTATTTATCACAATTAAATTTAAATATATTTTTAGGTATGGATGAAAATCGAGCTGCGATTGCCGGTATGCTATCAGCAGCAGCTGCCTGTTTATTTTTAGCAGCAGCAATAGAAGAAGAAAAGATAGAAAAGGCAAAATTTCACAAAAGAAGATGCTGGGTTAAAGATATTAGAAAGACACGGAAGTATGGTGGCGTCAAACAATATTTAATGAAGGAATTAAACCCAAATTCGTCGGATTTTAAAAATTTCCTACGAATGGACGAAGATACTTTTAATTTTATACTAACAGCAATCAGAAGTGATATAACAAAAAAAGATACTTTTATGAGAAAAGCTGTATCGTCAGAAGAAAAATTAGCGATTACTTTAAGGTTTTTAGCAACCGGCGAGAATTTTACGACACTTGATACCAATTCCAACTTATCGAAAGCTTTTTTATCAATAGCGATTATGGAAGTTTGTAATGCTATATACAAAAATTTAAAGAATACATTTTTAAAGGTAAATGATAGTAAATAGGTATATAAATTCAATATCAATTTACGCGACTCAATTCAAAATATAGATCCTATCCTAGGAGAGCAATATCATTAAATAGGGTGTACTTTGCTTTGGTCTGTATTAGTTATTGGGTTTGTCCGAATATCAGCCGGGTACAAAACCAAAACTTATAAAAGGCGATTTGTCGTCTTATAAGAGTTTGTTAGGTCTTTAAACCGAAATAGTTTAGATGTTTCAGTTTTCTCTACTAACATAATTTTTCCTTGTCACAATTCAATTTTATATTGGTCGTTCAATATAACTCTTGTAATTTTCTTTTGGAGATGTTGTAAAAAGTATATTTTATTTTCTGAAAATAAAATTAATTAATTTAGTCTTAAAAAATGTATTGAAATAAAATTATTAAACATTAATGTTTATTTCAGTTTCCAACAAATAAACATCAGTGGTCAAAAATAGCTGAAAATTTCAGCATAAATTGGAAATTTCCGAACTGTTTAGGCGCTCTTGGTACAAAGCATATAGCGTTTCGGCCGTTAAAAACTGATGCTCCACTATTTGTTAATCATAAAGGCGAACATAGCATTGTGCTTCTTGGTCTTGTTGATGCCTTTGCAAAATTTATTTTTGTTGACGTTGGGTACAAAGGAAGTATAAGCGATGATGACATTTTGCAACGCACAAACTTTCAGTGCATCCTTCAACAACCTGATAAATACTTGCCACAAAAACGAATTATAGGAAATTCAAGAATATTATCTCACGTGTTCGTGGCAAATAATGCCTTTCCATTAACAGGTAATATTATGACCCCGTATGTTTCAACAACCACTGATGAAAGTGAAAAACATTTTAATTATCGATTAAATCATGCCCGGAAAAATATAGACCGCGCTTTTAATATTTTAAGTAGCAGATTTCAAGTATTACAGACTACAATACAACTACATCAGACAAAAGTAAAAGAAATTGTTGTATGTTGCTGTGTACTGCACAATATTTTGTCCTCGAGAAGCCGATGGTATATGGAAGGTGAAATAAATGTTAGCGAGCAAAATGATACCTCTAAACAAATGGGAAATAGCAATTCTGATCTAATCAGTTTCGAAGCTGGCAAATCTGTCAGAAAAGAGCTGGCCGAATATTTCGTCAATGAAGGGACAATATAATCAAATACATAAGTTATTATGTAAATCGAAGTAAATTAGGTAGCTGTAGTTATGTAAAATCATGAATTTAAAATACTTTAAATAAAAGCAAAATGAAATGTAAAAGTGCTATGTATTTTTTCTTTACAAGTTTCTTAAAACAGATTCGAGGAATGAAATTAACATCACAGTAAAATTCATTGCAGAATTCCATAATCGTGGAAGTCTACTATCCTATATCGGATAGTAAATATTCGATAAAATTTAAACCACGTTTTGTGATTTTCTATCACTTCAACATTGAGAATACAAAGTAAATAATTTGAACCATCAATGCGCGAATCCTATCGCTATTGATTTTCATCCCCATTATGTTTTTTTTTATTAGTTTTATCAACTGAATTACAATTCTTCTATTAGTGTATTTTATATGTGGTGTTCGTTATTTGTGGAATATAACCTGGGTAGTCCCAATTTAGTTTATCTTATTCTGGCTGTTCTAGTTCTAGAGGTCTCGTTCTTAGGAGACTAACTAACTAAATTTGTTGTATCCAACGTACGGCATATCTCGACATTTCCATGTTGATAAAGACGAAACATGTGTTTCCTAACGTGTTTACTGATTTTTTCGTTAAAGCATTCCATCTTTAAGTCGCTATGGAGATTGTCATTTCTAACTTACCATAGTACATTTACAATCCCACGTAAAACTTTGATGTGCAATGATTGTATTATTTTCACATTGGTCTTCTTGGTGAAGACTATATAGCTTTAGTTTATTATGTAGTGATAGCTCGGAATTCCTACCTATCGGGCAATACACTTTTCTTTATTTGATATTAAGGTCCTTTTATCTTTTCAACATGCTCTTTCCACTTAAGCTTAGCGTCAAGGTCATGCCTAGATATTGGGCTTTATTTGTATGTGGAACTTGCTGAGAATTGATTTCCACTGATATCCAGTTAACTAATTTGTTGGTGAATCTAACATGAATTGATTTGGTTTCATTTAGCTGAATTCGCCATATTTTTGCCCAGTTACTCAATATGTTAGTGCCCTTTACTCGTTGCTTCTTCTACATTGTGACCAATTGCTAAGATTGCAGTATCATCAGCAAATGTTGCTAAGTAAGTTTCATCTATATTTGACAAATCTCTTGTACATAGGATATACAGAATATGGCCCTAGTACACTACCATGTGGTGCTCCTGCTGTTATCTTCGTCAATGGAATGTATTCAGTTTCATATTTTACCCTAAAATCTCGGCTTGTGCTTCATCCAAGGAGATACTTAAACATATTTCACTTTCCAGCGTTCTAGACGAATGTTTTTCTCTGAAACCAAATTGATGGAGAGGTATAAGATCTCTAAAAAGTTGGAAGCAAAAAAAATCGGGTTATACGATTCTTTGTCGAAGGTGGTTTGCTTCTACCACTTTCTGCTAGTGAGGAACTTAGCTAAGTCTAAATGCTGCATTAACAACCATAATCCTTTTTTAGGTTGTACTTTAAATATTTTTCCCGATTTTAGATCATAGCCAGGAGGTTTTTTGAGCTTAATTTATTGCTGATTTCAACTTTTAACTCTTGTGATACAATAATTCTTATTTTATGCTTTTGCTGTCGATTTTGTTATACAGTGTTAGGGTTTTACCTGTAGTTTGTCTTGGGAGAGGTCTAAAGCTCCACATAGAGATTTATAACCCATTCTAATCGTTTTTGTTTCATTTTAGACGTAAGAAACGGTTTTTGAAGGGCATCTGGCCATTTATCATCGGAGCCGGCTACGAACAGTAACCCAGATTTTTTGCACGCTTCTGCGTTGAACTCAATTAAATATAGACAGCCCTTTGAACAGATTAGCAGTTGACATTCTGATATTTTTTCTGATAAAACGACATTTAAAAAAAAAAAAAAAACTCACACTCGAGTAATTGAGCCCAAACTCTTCAGCAATCTGCCTCGATGACAATTTAGGTTTTTCAGACAATGCCACAATTCGATGTTTCTGACCCATGGTTAATTTCGGGTATTTAGTCATTTTCAACAAATTTGAATTTTAGTTAGCTTCTTTTGCGAATAATTATCTCAAACTGATTAAAAATGTGAAAAACAGTTGTATGTATGACTAAAAATAACATCCTACTACGAAAAGAGCCTACTACGAAAAGAGCCTACTACGAAAAGAGCAAGGGACAATTAGCAGAAATATCCCTGAAAATGATACTGTTGCACGTTCCATTCTCGCTTTGACGCTGGATTATGGTGAAAAACGAATAAAACAGGCAAAGTTCAACAAGCTTAAATAGCAGGGGTTTTGACACGAAGGCTATGTTGATAAAAAATAAATTACTTAACCCTTAATTTATAGATAAACGTTTAAAAAAGCGTTATATTTAATTACTTAAAGTATCATGTTTAATTCAAATTAAAATGTTTTAAAAATTTTAGTCATCTTAGTTCTTAATCAAAGTCCTTAAATTCAAGGCTGTAAATTACTACTACTCTTTTCTAGTTATCGATGGCCATTTAATAATTTTCAATAAATATTCAACTTTGGTCGATTATAGGGCTATCTTCTAATTAAGGTACCTGGGAATTTTTCAAGGTATTATATAGTAGTTAAGTAATAACATAAACTTATGTTGTAATTGTTAATATTTATGTCATAGGTTTGTGGATATATATGTTGTTAATTTTATGTTTGTTTTTTGTATGCGTTCGCAGTGATGGTGCATGCTTGAATGTACAATTACAAAATTTACAATGATACGGTTTATCATCCTTATGCACTATCATATGTGCCTTAAGGTTTGCCTTGTCTGCCAAAACTTTACCACAAATACTACATAGGGAATTCTTTTGACTTGATTTTTCATGAACTAAACGTACATGACGATCTACATATTTTTTTAATGTGAATTCTTTTTCACAATGAGGGCACACGTACTTTTTCATTATGGAATGAATTCCCATGTGGTTGTTTAAATAAGTTAAGCTTGCAAATGCTTTGTCACATTTATCACATTTATATTTTAAATATGCTTCCATTGCTTTAGGATCTAATGAAATGTTTTTTGAATCAATATGATATTGTATGTGATAAGCTAAACTCGAGGACGACGAGTAAGCCTTATCGCAAAATGTACATGAAAAACGTTTTTCTTTGAAATGTACTGTTTTGATATGAACCTTCATATTTCGACCATCTAATACTTTTCCACACAATTCGCATGGAATTTTCTTCACTGGTTCAAGATTGGAATATTTTTTTTTAGGTACTTTACGATGTGTAGTCAATATATGAGCTTTTAAAAATGTACTGTGCTTAAATTTTGAGCCACAAATTTCACATTCTATATTATTTTGATTATGAGTTAATAAATGTGCTCGTAATCCTTTCTTGTGACAAAACGATTTATCACACTTTGGACATGGGATTTTTCGTTCTGTTTCATGCGTTAGAAGATGTTGTTTAAGATATGGTAGAGACATAAATTCTTTACTACAAAATTCACATTTATATTGTTCATAAAGTCGATGACTACGCGCATGTATAATATATTTTGATTTTGTTTTATACTCTTGGCCACAACGTTCACATTCATACAATTTGATATCTGGAACAATAATAACGAACATTGCATTCTAGTTTTAAATTTAAAAAAGTTAAAATACCTAAATGTGCTCTCATGTGATAAATTAAACGTTTATAACCATCGGTTTTGAATTCACATTTTCCGCATTCGTAAATTTTTGGAAAGACCATACAAGGTGATGTATCATGACTATAATATAAATGGGGGGTTATTCCCTTAAAACAATTTTATATTTATTTTTTATACAAACCTGTCAACAGAATACGTTTGTTCAGAACTTAAACGAAGCAATTCAGGTGCCATTATCGTGTTTTCTTCAGTGCCAGGCACATTTGTTTCCGAAGTTGTATGATACAATTCCAAATATGAATTTAAATAAATGTCTGAATCGTTTATTCTTTGTTTTGTTTTAACTGAAACGTTAATGTATTCCATACATTTTTTACAGATAGTATTGGGTAAATTTACATCACAGATTAGCTAAAAATTTAATAAACAATTATAAGACAAGACCGGAAAAATAATATTTTATTAGAACATTAACATCAATGTTGAAGAGTAAATTTATAGTTGCAGCAACATGTTGACCCTCATGATTGCTAAAAAG
Organism: Tipula confusa; assembly: GCA_963556175.1. Classification (NCBI taxonomy): domain Eukaryota; kingdom Metazoa; phylum Arthropoda; class Insecta; order Diptera; family Tipulidae; genus Tipula; species Tipula confusa. The sequence goes on along the minus strand of OY744477.1, from coordinate 37,601,838 downwards.
TGGAATAACACCAATGTTATTTAAACAAACGCGACACAAATCGAGTGTAATTTTCATATTATTTATAAAAAAACTTTATAAGTTTATAAAGTTACAAAACTTTTGAAGTTTGCAGTGGTTGCGTTCAGTGTTTGCTGTCAATTTATTAAATTGACAGATGAAACTCATAAAATGTTACCATTTAACAATTGGTAATCTAATCTGTATTACCGACACCAAATTTGTTTTAAAACAATTTTAAATATGACTACAGAGTGGTAATAAAATGATTTCAGTGGATTTGAAAATGAAGCATTTTCGAGTTTTTAGGCTTTTGAGTAAGCTTTTTTAACATGTTAAATCTGCACTATTGATGAAGTGAATGCAGTAAATGATAATAATTACTGAAACCGAGAAGCTTTGTTGATAGTGCAACCGCTTCTGGAATTGAGTTGATCGGTTGTTAGGATGGGACGAATCACTAAACGTTACGCTATTTTTTACTGGACAGTAAATGAGCTACCTCTGTCGAAACCTTCGATTTGGACGTTATTCCGTTCGATGCACAAGATTGATCGGACAGAGATGCTTCATTAAAGTGGGGATTTTAAGTTGATTTATTGCGACAGTTGATTTGATAAATTTGACTAGCAACGTGAAATATTTGTCATTGCGCGCGATTATTGAGAATGTTGAAAAATCCTTGTACTTGTCCACATACTTGAATTCGCTTTTATGATTACGATACTCGATGGTACTGGGTACACCAAATCGGCCGTTCCATGTTTTGTTCAACGCATTAGCTATGGTTTTTGATTTAATATTAGAATTTCTAATCGGAATTGGAGTGGCCTCTGGCCAACGAGTGTAGCGGCCGATCATTGTCAAACAGTACGAATTACTCTCGGATAGTGGTAAAGTTCCGACTATATCGATGTGAAGCTTCGTCGAATCGTTGTTTGGTTTTGTAAAGTTCTGGTTTTGCTAACTTACTTCGTTATCTTAAACTTCTGGCAGCGAATACAGTGCCCACACGAACGTATTTCTTGATTCATAGCTGATAATACGCATTTTTTCTGATTTGGTTCATTTTACTTCAGATACCGGGATGACACCCATTGTGGAATGCTTCGTAAAGCTGTCGATGAAATGAGTATGGATAAACGGACGTTGTGTCATCACACATAAATTTCTTTGACGATTCTAAAAACGAATTGTAAAGACTGGTTTGAATCTATAGCGCTTCCGATATATGTCAACCTGCTCACGAGAAAGAGTATCTGCCCTCCCGGCGCAAAAAATGTATACTCGAGTAGAAGAAAAGTGGTTGGCAACCTTTTTGTATATGTTGTAGGACATGACAATACTCCTACTATTGATTTATTTGACGTGTCAACAAAAATAGCAAATTTAGCATTTATTCTAGTTGTATACCTTTTGTAAGCTTAATTTGGCACGTTTCAAACGCCTCGATTGATTCATCTTCAATTTATCATAGACTTGTTCTTCTTTCTTCGACCTTTTATTCTTCCGTTGATTTTTTTTTTAAGAAGCGGGTCGTCAGCTCAGTGATTTAACATTTATTTAGTCGCCTCCTACAACAAACCCAAAGATGCTGTGTTGGAATTAAAAGGATAACATGGCCGTATAGAACGAGTTGGAATGTCACTGGGTTCCTTAGGGATTTAAAGGAATGTAGTTATAAAATTAAGCGTCGTAATAATCTAACCTGATTGGAATGGCTACTCGTAGGATAGGATTACAAGTTCGTAGAGCCATCATGCTTTCGAAATGTGCTTTGGTTCTTGAGTATATCCGAAACTATACGTCGTATAAAAAATGGGAGTTTTTTGCTTTCGTTGCTCTTTGAAGAACTTGTTAAGTTCTTTGACGATTTATGCGATGTGAACAGGGGAAAACCGTGCATTAACAATCATTTTAGCTAAAATATTATTGTAGACCAACTTAATGGAAGTTGAAGTAATCTCTAATATAGTTAAAATAGAATTATACAAGTAACAAACAAAAGCCAATGAAACATATTTTAAAATATTTGTATTATTTTATTGATGTTTTTTGAGCACCAGTTACTTTTTGAGGATGTTTATTTCTAGTATGTATAACAAGTGATTTTCGGTGTCGGAATTTTAAATCACAAAATGTACAATGAAATGGTGTTTCGCCTGTATGTGCTACCATGTGTGATTTTAATCCGGACGAATCAGCCGATACTTTACCACAAACGGTACATACGGAATTTCTTGGATTTGTCTTATCGTGAACTAAACGTACATGACGATCTAAATAATAATTAAATGCGAATTTTTTCTCACAATGTAAACACGAGTATTGTTTATCATTTGAATGAAATACCTTATGTTGGTTAAAATAATATAAACTAACAAATAATTTGTCACACTTGTCGCATTTATATTTCAAATATGCTTCTTTCTCTCGAGGATTTAACGAAATGCAATTTGAATTAATATGATGTTGCATATGGATTGTTAAACTGTGAGCCGAAGGGTACGTTTTATCGCAATACGAACATGAATGTGGCTTTATCTTGAAATGTACATTATTAATGTGGGACTTCAGACTTTGTACATATATTAATTTACCACACAAATCGCAAGGAACTTTAGTCATACTTCTAGCATATTTATGATTGTGTATCAAGGCTATATGGGTTTTTAAAAATGTACTGTGCTTAAATTTTTTACCGCAAAGATCACATAATATATTTTTTTTATTGTGAGTTAATAAATGGGCTCGGAGTCCTTTCAAGTGACAAAATGTTTTATCACAATTAGGACATGGTAGTATTCGCTCAGTTTTGTGCGTCAAATTATGTTGTTTAAGATAGGAAAGAGATTTAAATTGTTTGCTACACAAGTTACATTTATATGGTTTATTATTTTGGTGACATAGGGCATGCATCTTATATCTTCGTTTTCTTTTAAATTCTCGTCCACATCGTTCGCATTCATACAATTTGAAATCTGGAAGAAGCAAAATTATATAATAATTTTATTTTGCTAGAATTTTAGGCATAATTTAAAGGTGTACCGGCATGTATTCTCATGTGATAAATCAATCGTTTATAACTATCTGTTTTAAACTGACATTTTTCACAGTCGTACATTTCAGGTAAACTAAATTTGGTTGTTACAGCAATAGATTTTTGTGAGTTGTCGATTTGATCTATAAATAATTGTTCAACATTTAAACCAATCAACTTAGATGAATCCAAGCTTTCTTCATCGGATAACTGCCCGCACATTGTTTGATTTTCAACTGTTGTACTATTTTGTTCCAAATATTTATTTAACATAATCTCTGATTTACGAATATCCTCTTTTGTTCTAACCGAAATATTAATGTTATCCATACAATTTGTACAGATCTCACTGGGTACGTTAACATCATAGATTACCTAAAAACCTTAAACATTAAAACTACTGGAATGCAATTAGGTAATTTGCATATTCGTTACCTCAATATTAAATAAAGAATTGATCGTTGTAGCAGTAATTTGGGCCAAACCATTACAAAAAAGTGGTATTACACCATCGTTTTTTGAACAAATACGACACATATTAAGATTAAATACCATTTTAATATTTCAATAAAAATTGGTTTACACTTTACTCATCAAATTTTAAGAATTGTTTTTTTTAATGCCGTTTGTTTAATGTCATAAATCATTGTATATATCGGTATCTGTCAATCTGCATTGTCGACATCACACATATATCGATAATACAGTTGTTGCACCGACAAAGTAGTTCCGTGGTTTTAGACCACGGTATTAAAAAGGTTGGTCTGTTTAGCAATTTTGATTTTTCCGTTAATTTGAAGTATGTATATTAATTTTACTACGGATGAAAAAAAATGATTAACAGGTTTTTAAAGCAAAATAGCTTTGATCTTGGAGTTTTCTCTTCCAACATCGTTTTTCCTTGTCGCAATTCAATTTTATATTGGTCGTTCAATATAACTCTTAATATTTTCTTTTTAAGGTTTTGTGCAATCTGCCTCGATGACAATTTAGGGTTTTTAGACAATGCCACAATTCGATGTTTCTGACCCATGGTTAATTGCGTGTATTTAGTAAATAATTTAGTGTCTATTGCAAATAATTATCTCAAACTGATTAAAAATGAGAAAAACAATTTTATGTATGGCTAAAAATGACATCAGCCTACAACAAAAAGGGCGGGGATATTTGTAAAATGTTACTGTTGCACGTTTAATTCTCGCTTTGACTCTGGCTGAAACATGAGCTAGATATATCAAAACCTGTGGTGAAAAACGAATAAAACATACAAAGTTCAACAAGCTTAAGTCACTGCAAGAGACATGGGTTTTGACACGAAGCCTATGTTGATAATAAATAAATTACTTAACCCTTAATTTATAGAGAAACGTTTAAAAAAGCGTTATGTTCAATTACTTATAAAGTATCATGTTTAATTCAAATTAAAATGTTTTAAAAATTATAGTCATCTTAGATCTTAATCAAAGCCCTTAAAATTCAAGGCTGTAAATTACTACATACTACTCTTTTCTAGTTATCGATGGCCATTCAATAATTTTTAATAAATATTCAACTTTGGTCGATAAATTCCCAGGTACTGGAAATTTTTCAAAGGAAAAATAAATGTATACTTCTTTGCTAATATTTACGTCATATATTGTGAATATATTACATGTTGTTTATTTATGATGTTTATTGGTATGATTTCTCAGTGATGGTACATGTTTGAATGATGAATAACAAAATTTACATTGATACGGTTTATCATCCTTATGCACTATCATATGTGCCCTTAGGTTTCGCTTGTCTGCCAAAAATTTACCACAAATACTACATGCAACTTCACGTGTTCTTTCATGAACTATACGTACATGACGATCCAAATATTCTTTTAATTTGAATTCTTTTTCACAATGGGGGCACACGTGCTTTTTGATTAAGGAATGAATTTCCTTGTGCTTTTTTAAATAAGCTAAGCTGGCAAATGGTTTGTCACAATTATCACATTTATATTTTAAATATGCTTCCATCACTTTAGGATCTAATGGAATGTTTTTTGAATTAATATGATATTGTATGTGAACAGCTAAGCCCGAGGACGACGAGTAGGCCCTATCGCAAAACGGGCATAAACAACGTTTTTCCTTAAAATGTACAGTTTTAATATGAGCTTTCAGACTTCCACCATTTACTACTTTTCCACACAATTCGCAAGGAATTTTCTTCGTGTTATGTTTTCTTTTAGGTATTTTACAATGAGTAGTCAATATATGGGCTTCTAGCAAGGTACTGTGCTTAAATTTTGAGCCACAAATTTTACATTCTATATTATTTTGATTATGAGTTAATAAATGTGCTTGTAATCCTTTCATGTTACAAAATGATTTATCACACTTTGGGCATGAGATTACTCGCTCTGTTTCTCGCGTTAGAAGATGTTGTTGAAGATATTGTAGAGACATAAATTCTTTACTACAAAATTCACATTTATATTGTTCAAAAAGTCGATGACTACGGGTATGTATAATATATTTTGATTTTGTTTTATACTCTTGGCCACAATGTTCACATTCATACAATTTGATATCTGGAACAATAAAACGAACATTGTATTGTAGTTTTAAATTTAAAAAAGTTAAAATACCTAAATGTACTCTCATGTGATAAATTAAACGTTTATAACCATCGGTCTTGAATTCACATTCTCCGCATTCATAAGTTTTTGGAAGGACCATAAAAGGTGATGCATCGTGACTGTAATATAATATAATTGGGAGATGGGTATTTTCTTTAAATTGTTATATATTTATTTATTATACAAACCTGTCATCAGAATAAGGTTCTTCAGTACTTAAACGAACCAATTTAGGTGATATCGTGTCTTTTTCAGTGAACTGCCTGCCAGGTACATTTGTTTCCGAAGTTGTATGATACAATTCCAAATATGAATTTAAATAAATGTCTGAATCGTTTATTCTTTGTTTTGTTGTAATTGAAACGTTAATGTATTCCATACATTTTGTACAGATAGTATTGGGTAAATTCACATCAGAGATTAGCTGAAAATTTAATAAAAAATTATGACGCTGGAAAAATAATATTTTATTAGAACATTAACATCAATATTGAAGAGAGAACTTATAGTTGCAGCTACATGTTGACCCTCATTATTGTTAAATAGTGGAATAACACCAATATTGTTTAAACAAACGCGACACAAATCTCGTTCAATTTTCATATTATTTATAAAAAAATCTAATTAAATTTCAAAGACATTAAAATTAAAACTTAGACAAGAAATAACCAAACGTCAAGTGAGGAAATTTTCAAAGGTAAAAGAGAAAGACTATAATAAACCCAGGGCTGTAATTAGAAATTTACTATTTTATTATAATGAAGTTGGTTGCTAAATAAACGAATTAATTAAGTATTTTTTTTATTGGTACGGAAATTAAATATATTGTATAAATAAACTAGTGCATAGTACATATAAATAAAATACACAACTAAATAAAGCGTTATTTACATTACATCCACAAAATTAAAAAAAAACATTAATAAGTAAATTATAAAATTAGTGTACAATTTAACGGCGTTTTTCCAAACTAATTATACAATTTGGTTCTGGGATAGTACACTGTATTCAAAAGAGTGAGGCCGAATACAAAAAATGTGTGATTACGATTTTAGGGACCACAACAAAATAATATTATTTTTTAAAATTTTCAATATTTTTGACTTAAAACTGAATTTTGTCATTCACTAATCACAACATATATTATATTTAATTGTATTTTACTTATGAAACGAAATTCCGTTTACTTTTAATTGAGTTTAGAATTCCGATTATTTTTAACCAAACACTTCATTTTTTTAATTTTGATACACGATACTATAAAGTTTATGATTTTATAGCACAAATTTATTATTTTTAATAAGCTTTAATTAATTTTATCACTGTTTTTTCTAAAAAGGAACAAACCTAAACCAAGCATTGTTTTGAATTGTCGAAACATTTTTTTTTATTGTTTATATTCAAATTGTTGAATAAGACATACAATTTTTTAAATATCCGTCCCTCTCCAACCGATAACGCGTGAAATAGAAGATTTACTATCGACAAAATATTTGTGACAAGTCTATATCTATTATTACACATCTTATTTTAAAATTACAAGAATTTTGTAGCGTCAATTCATTAAATTGACGGATGAAACCAAAAAAATTAAAATGTTACCATTTATCAAATCTGTATTATCGACATCAAAGTTATCTTTTAAAATTTTTAAATATGACTACAAGAATGGTAAAGTGACTTCAGCGTATTTGTACATGAAGCATTTTCGACTTTTTAGGCTTTTGAATAGTCTTCGATTTATCTTACTTAATAAATTATACAAGCTTTTTTAACATGTTAAATTTACACTATTGATATTAGTCGACTAATATCAATAGTGTAAATTTAAACAAACTACTAAATAGTTTGGTAGCAAAAAAATCGTTGCATCAGGGTTAGTCAACACATAGTGAAGTTTACATTAATGACAGCTCTTAAACTTTAGCCATGCTTATGTTATATTTTGCTGTAATACAAGTGGCTGCATAGTACGATATATCTTTTAAAGTTGATCATGTCGAAAAACCGTTGTGATGAATAGTGCCTCGTGAGGACGTCTGCACCACGTGCTCCGTCAGAATTTAACACTATACAAAATTGGTGATTGATACGTTATCGGTGTCGCTACACTATCCCCTAATGATTATAAATATTGAAAACGAGACGCTTTGTTGATAGTGCACTAGCTTCTGGAATTGAGTTGATCGGTTGTTAGGATGGGGCAAATACCGTTACTCTCAGTTTTGCTGATTTGACCGGTTCACAAATGTGACGAATTCGGACTGATTATGTATTTGCTTGAATTTTTGGATGAAAAGATGGATTTCTCCGTAAACGATTTCACCCGATGTTTTTTTTTAAAGTCATCCCGAAATGATATTCTTAGACCAAGTTGAATAAGTGACAAAGACTTTGTCCATTGTTGTTTGGCCACGTACATAGTTGCGCGCAAAAAGCCCGTCAAAAGCCCGTTAAAAAGCCCGTCAAAAGTGTAGCCTCGAATTGTCCATCTCTATCGGTCACGATAGTCGATGGTACTGGATATACCAAATCGGCAGATCCATGTTTTGATTAACGCATCAGAAAGTGTAGTGATCGATCTTTGTAAAACAGTATGAATTACCCTTTGATATTGGTGAAGGTCCGACTATGTCGATATGAACCTAGTCGAATTGTTTGTTGGTCTGATTGTAAGTTCCGGCTTTGTTTTTGACATGCTACGTTATCTTAAACTTCTGGCCGCGTATTCTTTGCTTTGCCCACGATCGAATTTGTCGATTCATTACTGACAATACGTATTTTTTCTGATTTAGTTAACTTTACTTCGAATACCGGGATAACAGCCATTGGTATGCTTCGTATATCTGTCGACGAAATAACTTAGTGATAAACGGACGTTGTGTACCAATTTAAACATTACCATAAAATTTCTTTTTTGGTTCCAAAAACGAATTATAAAGACTAGTTTGAATCGATATTCTATAGCGCTTGAAATGTGAAGGATATTTATACTTCATATCGGATATCCGATGTATGGATATCCGGCTATGGAGTTTAAATGTCGGGGTTGTCGTGGCGACGCATTTTCAGGGTTTTAATGTAATCATCCTTTAAAGAAGTAATGCTTAATGACCCAATAAGCAGCTAACATAGTTCTCTTGCATATGTACTCTGTGAGTCTGTGAATGTTTGTAAATGAATTTGAGTAATTAAGATAATTATCTTGAATAGGTAAAATTGAAGGAGGCATATCTATTGGTGGAAGCATTGCCGAAGAACAAGCGAAAGGTGACGATGAATTATTAGGATTACAAATTTCCTAAATCCTATTAGGCCTACTTCTCATATGATATTCCGGCACCTACCCTGCTTCATTCCAAGCATCTTCAGTGGTAATACTACATGTGCTAATTAGTTCAGGTTTAGTCAGTATAGGACGTCCGGTAAGATGCGTAACTAAACCTTGTCTCATATTCTTTTTCAACATTTCAAATAATTGGTGGAAGCGGTCGACTTTTAACGGCAATGCCATACCGAAAATGTCATAATAAAAGCTGATAAACAGTTCATTTTCGGTTTGCTTTCTAATTTTCGGATATCAAAATCCGTCCTTCAATCCTGAAATCGATGGTAAAATAAACTACGTATTTCTTTCAAGGACATCGAGGATTTCGCTTTAATATTAACCAGTAGTGATCAGAAGCAACGCCTCCCAATAGGACACTAATGTCGTTATTTAATTTTTGAGAATGAACTCCATGAATTACTGCAAATCTCTAATCGTACGGAAAAGGTTTCGACAGTCATACTTTTTGGGGTTCCATCATATTTTAAATTCCATTTATGTATGGGAATGAATAAAAAATGGGAAATTCCATTTATGTAGGGGGGTGAATAGCAAAATTATTGGAAGTGAAATGAGATTGTGCAGGTTGAGTGAACATTTTGTAATTAGGGTTGTGGTTTTCATGTGATGTTGCCTGCAAAAAATAGTAGTTTGATTGAAAATCCGAAGCAATAGCATCCTAGAGTTCGATACTTTGTGAATCTGGTAAGTTGGAAAATTTGATGGTTGTGATGCCTTGGTGGCTTGTTCAACCAATTTGCTTCGATTGGTCTCCATGCTACTAGAAGTAGAGGCTGAAGTTGGCTGTGAATCAGTTTTGTGTTATTTAGACTCATTTGTTTCTACTTCGGTTTTATCAATAATTGTGTTTGGTGGATCTATTTTTATCGCTTGTAAATCAGCAATTGGATCTTCACCATGCTTTTCGATTATGTCTAATCGCATGCTTAAATTTAGCTTATACATATGGTTATCAACTGTTTTGAAATCCAAAACAGCCTTTTTAGGGTCCAAGTTAAAAACTAACACCAAGATTGCCAAGGTCATCTCCACTTTAAAGCATCGTATAGCGTTGGGACACATGGCCGCCACTTTTTGGGTATCGAGTTTGTTGGAGAATAACGAGTTCCAAGCGGTAATTTTTCAAGGCTGATATTGTGCCATTAAACGAGCTTGGCTTTCTGATCGACTGCATGTTCCACATACCAAACTAAACCGCATGTCCGTTGACATAAGCGAGAGTCCATATGACGGTGTCCATATTTTTATTTGTTGATTTTTTTACAGTTAAGTTTTTTAAGGTGCGTTTAGAATTAGGCCAGCGATCCAACCTTTGTTTAGTCGCCTCCTACGATAAGCTAACTAAGCTGGAATTCTAAGGTGACTTGTTAGAAGTTTTTTAAGAGGCATGGGGGTGCCCCCCGTTTTCCGATTTATTAATATTTTTTAATATTTTTGTATGTTTTAATCTATGCCATCAGTTCTAGAGCCGAAGCTTAACAACTCTTTCGCGGTTATTTTAACGACCTAGTTTACGCCATCGCCAGCCAAATCGAGGACTAACGAGTACAGGTTCGCTTTAAATGCCCATCTGCGCATTGCATTGCTCCAGCCATTTATTTATTGGCATGAACGATGAGGTTCGGCCCATGGATTTTGCACTCCAACAGAGGATAGTTGTGTTTATCGTCATAACCGATCGCAATCAAGTGATGAAAAATCTATTTTGCAACCGTCCCCCGTTGGGATTCGAACCCGGTACTTCCAACCCAAACGCGGCAGCTTTAACCACTGCACCAATTGCTCACCAATTATCGTTTTACGGCCGAAGATAAATGACAAAATATAGACAATTTATCTACTTAGGTAAAACTGAGCCAATCATAAACCTACAGTTCGCCTATCTCAATGGCAACTGGTGTTGAAGCGATTTTGAGAGGAGAGGATCAATTTAAGAGAAAACGATCACTTAATTACCCCTAGGATGGCCCTTAGAACGAGTAAAACTATGATCGCTTGTTACTATCAAACGATACGCGTTGGTAATGTGAAAACAAAATAATAAGTCATAAAAAAGGAGACAGTTCACCTTAAAATTAAAAACGCCACAAGTGGCAAAGTTTTGAATTTATTTTGGCTTCTAGCCTTTAATCTTTCGTCCTGCCTTGTGTGGTTAGAACCCAAGCCTAAAAGAAAAAAACTAAAAGTATTTCATTATAATTTGTGTTTGGCAAATGTGAACGTACATAGACAGCAAAGGAAGGAAAGTCTTTCGATTTTGCATTTGGAATTTTTCTTGTGCAATTTTGTTTTGAACATTTTAATTTGAGGTTAGAGCGCGGCTTACATGATGACTGACTGCTGGTGCTGGTGTGTACATACACGTACACCCTGATTATAATTATTATTATTATTAGTATTACGATTTTTATTTTTATTACTTATATGTGCGTTGATGAAGTAAATGGTAATGTTGAAAAGCAAGAATTAATGTTTTTTTTTGTTGTTGCTAGATTGCTGATGGTTTAAGGTATTCCGTCGCGTTTATATGAATGAAATTGAGAGTTGGTTAAAAATGAAATTAAAGTGTTGGTTTTTTGTATTCATCTCGTCGTATTATGCTGATTTATTCAATGTGCGGTTAGTTCGTACATCTATAGCATGCAAATATATATATATATATATATATATATATATATATATATATATATATATATATATATATATATATATATATATAATATGATTTGAGATGATAGGATGAAAACGGCTTTTTGTCTGTTTATAAAAAAAAACATAAAAAAAATTGGTTTTCCCTGCAAGGCACGAATTTTGGTGCATCCGTACAGTTTAAATTGTATATATATATAGTTATACTATTTGATCTGCACCATGCGCGCTTTGTCGATGAATTTATAATCGAATTTGGATTTTTGCATGTCTTCTTTGTACCGCGGTCGACGTTATAGCATTATCTCTAAATTAACTTAGAAAATTTAATTTTAAATTTGGTTTTGATTTGGTGTGGTTTCGGCTATAAACTAAAAAAAATCCTCAGAAAAAGTGAAATCTTCTAATGATAATATTTTTGTTTTTGTTTATTTAAGAAATTATTATATTGGGATACGCACCTTTATATAAAGGTAATCATCGCGTATGTACAAATTATTCAACAAAATTCTGAAGAATGAGTTAAAAAAAATTAATTTAATATTCAGATATGGCTTTTCTTTTATCCCAATTCAATTTTTATTTTTATTTTTTATCAATTATTGAAGATCTCTGTCTGTGGGATGATTTGGTCGAATTCTTAGTTGTTTTGTTTCATTATTTGGAAGTGGTAAATTATGTAAACCACATAAAGTCTGTCTGGTGTTTGTTTTATCAGATTTATATTATGTTTTATATTTTGCGCGGGATACAACCTTGAGATTTAATAACATATTATACATGAGCTAGTGTAGGCGAATTTTTGGGGTATTTACATAAAAGTTTGCATATACAGTAGGAAGACCACCTTAAAGACAGTTTTATTTATACAGGCTCATATAAAGATAGCTTTGCTTGATTTGCACGGTATAACCCCACGATTCTGACAATAAGACATATCAAAGATCTTTTTGTAAATATTTTTTCTTTCAAGACTAAAGTTTTAATGTGTATTCTGATTTTATATACTTGTCTTAGAATTACATTATGGAAAATTTCAAAAATTTTTGGAGAGCTGTCAAACTATAATTAAATAATAAATGTTTAGGAAATAGTATGAAACATATTTTATTCTATACTAGGGATTGCAAAATTTTCCAACTTTTCATAGCTGAGTGATGTCTCTCTATAGAAACTCTATAAAAATTAATTCTCCAAAATGTGGTGCATTTGGAGTGTTGAACTTAAATATGATTTTTTGTGGAGATAGAATTGGCGTTAATGACGATAGTTTGCTTCTTTTTTTTTAACAAATCGTCTATTGCTAGATGTTTTAGGTCATCTGCAAATTCTTCCACTTGCACCCATGTTATACAAAATTTCAGCTAATGTCAGTTCATAAGCTGTGGGTGGCAGGATACCACTTTTAAGTTTCGTTTTGTTTTGCTTTAAATAACACTGTGGCATTTAACATGAATCTGTAAGTATATAGAATAAAATTCTGTTTATTTTAATTAGAGGAGACTAATTAATAAACATCCGTTGACATGGATATGAAGAATTTATTGTGACATAATAATTTTGTTAGAATTTTTGCCGAACTTCAAGCTATCATAGTCAAATTTATTAGCAGGATCTCGTGACAGCATAACGTTTGGCCAGTGTTGATTGTCGTGCAATAAAAAATGAGGTCCTGTCCTGTTCACCATGCCGAATTTGCAATGAGAGTTTGGCGACACGCCTCTAGAAGATGAGTTAGCTGGATTCTGCCTTAAAAGTACGTTAATCCACTTGTCTCTAGAATTTTTTTCTAAAATGTATGACATCCTGTTGTCAATAAAATAGTTCCACCGTCGTGGGATATCTGACAACCAAGCCAAAACCATTTGTGAATCTAAATTTGTGCATGCATAATAGTGCTGCGGCACATAGCTCGAGGCGTGGTTGCAAAATTTGTTTAATTAGTAATTAAACAGATGTATTGTTTTCCGAGTCCTCAACTCGAATATATACTGCTACTCCATAGGCAAGTTTCGCTGCGTCCGAGAAACGATGCAGCTGAATAATCATCCTATTTATCCCATTTATCTCTGGGATCGCATTTTTATGTCGCAAACAGAGCTGTTGTACATTTTTTTCCCATTAGTACTGTCACCTACTGAATTTTCGTAGAACAGTGATGAGTGAATGAGTCTTGCAATTCGGAATCTACTGGTTTAGTGTTAGATGGTACACTTGTTGAATGCAACTGAGAACTTGTTGATGGGTTGATATAAATTGATTTGTTGATTTCAGTCTGAGTTTTGATAATATATATAGTGGTAATCAAATTTATCGAACCGTTTATGGCCATTTTATTAATTTAAAGTTGAATTGATAGTTTTAATATGATGTTTAAGACAATGTGTGTAAAACCAACTAAATCTGATCAAACTGGATTAAAACCAATAGCGATAAATCGAAGATACGCCACCGTTAGGTTAAATAAAGATTGTAACATTTCCAAAATTCAAGTTATAACTGATTAATGGAATACAAATTATTACCGAGTTTCGGCACCAAACAATGTTATAGCGCTCACTAGATTTTATGAACCGCGCGTTACTTAAAAGTAAAATGACCAACCACATTTCTTAACTAACAGACAACTTTAAAATGTTCACAAATTACAGATTTGAAAAAATTATTTAACGCTTAGACTGTGTCCCATGATAAATATTTGTGAATACAAATTTTTGACATTTATTAGATAAAAACGAAGAAACCCAAATTATCACGGTCAGTTGCTATGGTAATTTTTGACATATATCAAAAATGTCTATAATAAAAGCTAAACTCATCGCAAAGCATACTCGGATATATACAATAAGACATATAAAAAAATCACTACTTGGTATTGTAATAGTACCATTCAAAAACCATATAAGAAAAATTTGAAGATTTTCGTTGCTATGACAATTTCAATAAACAATGCATACAATTAAATGTAATTTCCCTTCATAGTTTTTATACCTCAGAAAATCTTAGTTTAAAAACAAATAAGGCAGGGAAATATTTCAAGTAATTATTTTACCTTTCGGACAGCGTAATAAAAAATTGGGAATGTCGGGGAATATTTTCAAATAAATGTCAAAAATTTTATTCACAAATATTTATCATGGGTTTCGAACTTCATTGCAATTACAAGAAAATCTATATAATTGATATACATTTTCGGTCAAGTCTATATAGTCGATGCCTAATGCTACTAAATTAGAAATAAACGAACAAAACAGTCAAAGTCGCAGATACCGTAAAACATTATCAGTTGTTTATTAGAACTTTGTCAGGTTACAACACACCGATAAAACACTTTTTTGTTAAATTCATCCCTATATATAGGACGAGTTAATTCTACTATAGTATTTTAATACTTTAATAAGGTCGTTTAAGCAGCTGCTCAGCCCAACATATTTTAATGAACCGCATTAACATTTCAAATTTGCGCCTCAACAAATATTATCCAAAGTACAAAAAGTTGGCATAACAGCTTATTACGATTTTATAGTCGCTATTAAATCAAAAGTTAACATTAACAACACAAATCCCATAAAAAAAATCAATTTGCTCAACCATCATAATTTAACTCGCGTATTTATACTGATCGCAGCCTTACTCGTTTCAATATATCTCCTCAAGCCACATTATATATACATAAAAAAAAAACAATTACATCTGAAATAGCCAAGACCCATCATTTATTTAATTTTCATAAATTTTAAAATTGTTTTGGTCCCTTAAAATTTTAAATTGAGAAAATAATTTGAAAATAAATAAACAAAAACGTTGATGATTGTTTGTTATACACGTAAATCCAAAGTTGATGATGATGAAGGTGCACGCGATTAAAATTAAGTGAATATAATGGAAATATATTGGATTGGATTGGATGTAGGTATATATAAAAAATATAACCAAACAAAATACAAATCAAACAAATAATAAGCCAAGACGTTAAATAAATAAAAAATAAAAATTATGATTTACGAACTTGTTAACTGTGTAAAGATGGAAAAGATGTTGCTGCTGCATCTTACCTGCTTTATAATATGAGTATTATAGATATATGTAAAGAATTTTTTTTTTAGTTTTTAAATTATTATTTTTTGACTTATCACATTTATGGGGTCCAGTGTTAGGTTTTCCACGTTTAATAGTTTATGTGGTGGTAAACGCTTTTGTAGTTTATTTTTTTATAGACTATATTAGAACAATTTAACAAACAATGAAACTGGTTTAATTGGTTTTTGAAATTGGAAATGTTGATTATTTTAATGCAAACCATTCGGTAAGTAAGTTAACCATATATACAGTTTACGACCAATTTTGAAAATGAAATTGATATACAAACTAATAAAATCTGCTAAAGTTTTTATTTTTAAATTGGTCGTAAATTTTGTCTGCGAATTAAGATTCAATTTCATTTTTTTATTTTGTCCAAATCATAAAATTATAACGTGTATAATTGGATGAGTTGTAAATTCTGAAATAAAATTTGGTCGCCAAAAAAATTCTACAGCAATGGCAAGTCATTCACAATGACTTTCAAGAAAGTGCGATAGTTGAAAATATGCACACACATTGTAAATCCTTCTATATACCTTGATGGCCTCTACATTACCTTATGATGAGATACATTCGCGGTAAAGGACAATCTGTGCTGCTATTTGCGACTTCTGGAGTCGCAACCACTTTGCTGACGGGAGGACGTACAATCCACAGCGGATTTAAGCGTCTATAGTGCCATTGCTCGATACCCAGGTTTGGTTTTTCCCGGTGATTTTTGTCAGAAGCCTCCAGTTTTACAAAGAGAAACACGCACTGATGTTATCAAATGTTTCATCAAACCGATGCCATTATGAAACTTGCTTTTTTGACCACCAAAATGGATTCCACGAGTTGGATCAGGAACATTATTGGAAGCCATTCAAAACATTCTACTTTTAATATATTTGATTCATGATTATTCCATTTAATCTTTTCATCTCACATGGACTCCTCCATGTCGTTCGGCAACGACCACTGCTCAACTACAATAGTCAATGTAAATAAATAATTTCATACTTGCCAAATTTTTCTGTTTAATTGTTTCAAAATGCAATTGGAAAATAAGTATCCAGCTTAATATAAAATCAATTTAATTTTGAAGAGTACATGCAAGAGTACATTAAGCCCACGATGCAGATCAGAGTTGCAATCACCAGTATATTTTCATCGACAAATAATATGGATCAGCATCTAAGAAATTGATGCCTTCCATTAGTTCTTTATAATCGGCTTCTCCTGAATAATATATTCCTTTACGATTCGACGAGCAAGCTGAAAAACATCTGAAATTCAAATTAGAGCAACCATATAGATGTAATGAATTGTCGGCGATCAAGCGACACAATTTTGCTGTTTTGCAGGGCAATTTTCCGAAATGTCATCTTTTTAGCAGCATAATCACATTCGTTTTACTTTTCTCTGGGCTTTGTTTTAAAAGAAATTAAAACTCATATTGAACGTTTTATTACATTATCTGCTTTTGGCAAAGATCAAATTTTCTTAGAGGTAATACAGCTGTTCTAAAACTTCATACATCAATGATAAGGCTTGCACAAACTCGATGAATTCCATTCTTTTTGGATTCATCCCAAACGGACGACCATTTTTCGCCACATACAAGGCAGTGTTAAAAAGTTTTTCAGTAGCTGTGAAGTTCTGGTCAAGTTAACTTTCGATCACCTTTCCAATGCATTTTTGATTTGCTTGTTTCACAATTTTCTCAGCTTCAATGTGAGAGTTGGAGTTTTGATAAATTGAAATTTGTTTTCGAAGTGATTTAAATTTCGCTACATTACAATTTCCGTTTGCGATCACATGACAAGATAACCTCTCTGAACTCAGCTGAACGCAAGCCAAGCTCACACTTCCTATATAACGAAACATCACTCAAAAGGAGCAGATAACTTTGCTGGAAGAATCCCGAACAAATGCAGCTGGACCCAACGATAGCACATAAGCGAGTAACAAGTGCAAACACCAAGTCTATAAGCTGATACTTCTCACTCTCGTAAGATGCAATAACAAGATGCAATTGATGTACTTGAAGCAATTTACCATGTCATTTATAAATTTGTATTAAAAAAAGTACATATAGTAGTGCTACGAACTTTAACGAATTGTATATGACTACACAAATAAGACCTAAACCGCAATAACATGCGAAGAGAGTGAACACCAATTTTTTGCAACTTGCGAATAAAAGTATCTATAAAAGAATAATTCATAAATTCGCAACGGGGTTACCGTTCAACCAGATTATTATGCATTTAATGATGTTGAACACACAAACCTCGATGCATCATTAACAAATTTTAATACGGTGACAGTATGAATCAACGCCGAATCATCCTTGCAGGCACTGATGTTGTAACTGCGTGCGGTCTTGTTGTGGTGGATTTTATTCTAATTCTTCAAAAAGTTTGAAACTTATCTAAAACTACAAAGCATTAATTTTAAACATAAACAGTTTTGGTTTGGCAACTAATAAAAAAACTCTAACAGTTTGATTTTATAAATAAAAAAAAACGATATATATGGTCATACTAAATTTAAACATAAAAGGTTTAAAAAATCCAAAATTTTCTGTTAAATATTATACTTCATATGATCACGTTGTTCTAGTGAATTATAAGCAACAATGCAATTTGCTTTTATTACACCTTCGATGTGTTCAATATTTTAATATGGATTAGTTAACCCAACTCTTTTATTTTTTTTTTAATTGAGAACCATTATAGACAATTTTAAAACTTTTATTTAAAACATAAAAGTTTTAAAATTGTCTATAATGGTTCTCAATTAAAAAAAAAATAAAAGAGTTGGGTTAACTAATCCATATTAAAATATTGAACACATCGAAGGTGTAATAAAAGCAAATTGCATTGTTGCTTATAATTCACTAGAACAACGTGATCATAAGAAGTATAAAAACCTAGTTTGAATCGCTACCATTTAAAAACTTCTTATTTTGGTCTATAACATGTGAGGAGCACATTCTCCTCTAGATCCAGGAGAGATAGAATTAAATCTTTGAGAGATTCACCACATCGACGCTAAGGTTTTGCAGATGACCTTCAAGAAGAAACAAGTGGAAGAAATCATTTATTTCCCGGTGCTGCTGTTTCAAGTAGTTATCGACAAGGCTACGCCTGTCAATAACTACTTGAAACAGCAGCACCTGCGTTAAATTGCAGTAGAGGTTTCCCTTGCTTAAAATGCAAGAAAACCCATAAACCTATGCTAGATGCAGAAACACCATAGAGAGCCGGCAACCCGCAGAATGTGTTAACTGCGGTGAACAACATCCAGCAAATTACAGCCAGTGTCAGGTGAGAAAAAGATTCTTATCCAAAATTTCTTCGCCTAAACCAAGTCCTACCCAATTTCCTTCTGGTATTGTCATTCGAAAGTAAAGGGTTTCATACGCTAATGCAACGGCTAGCAACTTTCACGGCTCTAGACCACCCACTTCTTCGAATAAAACCAACTTTTCTCACTTACTTCAAGACTGCGAACAGTTATTTGGTATATACCTCGCTTACCTCAAAGAACCACTTCTACATTGAATACGATCGGGTTCCATCAATCGTTGAAAAACGGTTTGCCTTCATAAAATTCGTTTCCTTACTCCCAGGCCCTTCATGCTAGAACAACTTCTATGAATTTCTCTTAATGTCAATAGTCTAGTTTCACTAGATCGGCGACTTTAACAAGAAATGCTCTTCCGTCACAAGCCTCACATAGTTATCCTATCCGAAACCGATCTAACCCAACGATATACATTTCAAGTCACTGGGTATACCACATTCAAGCTAGATGCAATAAGTACAAAATCTGGAGGCACTGCTATCTTAATCCAGAATGGCATTCCTCACTTCCTAGCCAAAACTTTTGTAACAGCCGAAATTGAGGCAATACTTTCAATATCCAAAAAGAAACAAGCCGATTGGATGAAATTTAAAATTCAGGTTTATCGAAACCTCCTAGAAGACTAAGAAATCACTACCGCTACTCAAGTTGACGAAAAAACGGTAAAGTTAACTAACGTAATCAAATTACCCATCAAGGAAACTATACCAAAGGCACCTTAAAAATTCCTCCTGTGCTCCAAAACCTCATTAAACTACGCAATTGAATACGTCGGCTCTATTATAAATACCCAGGGCATATCTTGACATCTGACGTTAATTTTTATTCCAATATGATATCGTGTTGGTTCAGCGAACTAAAAAATTCTGAATTCACAAGTAGAATACCTAAAATTTTCGATAATTCTCCGGAAATTTTAAATGAAATTCGAAAACTTAATGGTAAAAAACAAAATGTGATTACTTCATATAGCTAAAGATTAAAGCCCAATCATAGATCCTAACATCCCTAAACCATAGATCATAGAGGTAATCACGTCTCACTATGAAAAAGTTCATATACAAAACGATTCTCTAAAAGATCCCTGTTTCGAACAGTTAGTCAATAACTGTGTCAACAATTTTCTCAATTCTCCTCCTCTTAATCCAACCTTAATTGAGATGGTCGATAAAGCAGATGTTGCCAACATTCTTCAGCATCTTAATAAAAGAGCTCCGGGAGACGATAACATAACAAGTCATCCCTATTCCTAAACCAGGAAAGCCCTCTAATAGTATAGAGCATACTCGCCCAATATCACTCCTAAACGGAATAAGTAAGGTGATGAAAATAGTTATTCTTAACAGGCTCCAGCCCCTACTAGAACCCTATATTCCAGAAGAACAATTCGGATTTCGAGCCAGCTACTCTTTGGAATTTTTTAATTAGTGGGAATGCTGAAAAACTCTATTAAAAATGCCAAGCGATTTGGTAGTTCAACAATCGCAGCCTTTCTGGACTTAGAAAAAGCTTTCAACACGGTCTGGCATAAAGGCTTAGTCTATAAATTAATTCAATGTGATATTCCTTACTACCTCATTAAACTAATCGAATCATACTTATCAAATATAGGAATTTTTTCGTGTTGATAAACAAACACTCTTCTAGTACCAAATCAATCGCAGCAGGAGTTACACAAGGTTCAATTCTAGGCCCACACCATTTTTAAATTTTCTATCATGATATTCCGAAACCCGACAACAAAGAAACCAACATCCAAATTTATGCCGATGACACGGCTATATTTACATTTTCAATTAGCGCTCAGAAATCTAGTGAAAGATTGTCCAAATATCTAAACCAGTATTCCGAATATGCGAAAAAATGGAAAATCAAGTTAAAATCTTTTAAAACCGAAATTATCCATTTCCACCGCCACCAATATAGTAAAATGCCAAAAGCCAGCCCCATTTCATTCGAAGGTAGCACCTTAGAATATAAAAACCAAATTAAATTATACCTATAGGGGTGATTATAGATAGTAAACTATTACCTCTCTCTCACATCAAAAATGTTACTTTATAGATTTTTTAACCCCAATAGTCACCTCTCTGCGAAAATTAAATTAAGATTATATAAGACATATATGAGACCCATCGTAACCTACGCTATCCCTGCATGGATGGGAGAATTGACTGAGACACAATTTTTGGGACCTATAGCACTCGCGGAGGAATACAGGATATAAGTCTCTCACCTGACACATAAATCGATAATAATTCTCTTTTCTTTTAGGAACAGATTTACTATAAAATATTCATGTTATGTTTAAAATCTGTAAATCAAAATTTAATTTAAATAAATGTTGTACATATGTATATAGTTTAGGTTCAGTAGATAATAGTAGTTTAAGCAGTTAAAATAGTTGTAAGCCAATATATTTTTACCGTGTCATCGCAATACAGATAATACTACTGTAATTAACGCGGCCATATTTTGCGATAATTTGGTGAAAATGGCACAGCACTCATCCAAGAACCATTTAAAATTCTTATGAGAAATGAATATACTGTGACGCATGTATCCATAGCACTACTTCTTTCCGACATAATTATAGCGAAGACAACAATATGATGTTTAAAAATTTCAAATGATATGTCTATAGAATATCCATACACAATACCAGTTATTACCGAATTCAGAGTTTATTTTCCGCGGCAAAATATTGACAGATTGAACAAAAAAAAAATAGAGTAATTTAAATTTATGCATTTAACTAATCTATTATTCGTAACTGATTAAAGATAACACTATACACAGCAATATATATACACAGCCGAGCTTTAATCTAAAATTCAACACAAAATTTTAAACTTTAAATATTTAATTTTGAATAAACTCATGCGAAGAGCAAAATACTACCGAATCGCCATTTCTGAAGAATTGAATTATATTTATTTGCTTCGATATTCTTCCGAAGAAGCGAATGATGAACAAAAATTAATATACATTTCGTACAAAAGACTTCAATTTAAAAAATTTTTACGTAAAAAAGCGACGAACCCGAAAAAATTTATATATGTAAAAAATAATTTGCTTTGCATCATATTCATGTTCGTCACTTTATTTAAACACAACAGTGATTTAAAATTGAAATCTTTTGTTTGTGGCTCACAAATCGAATTTATGATGTCTTCATTGCTAATTTATGAGGTTTATTTTTCAATGTCCTTTCAAATTTCCTTTTTTATATGTTAAAGAAATGTTAACATTTTTGCATCTCATTTTAAAATTTCGTATGTAGGTACTCACACTTGATATTGTACTGGCACCGTCAATTCAAAGATAATCAATCAGTCAATGACGATATATAAGAGGACTATCTATATGTTTACTTTACTTATATACTCGTAAGATATAGACGCGACAACGAGGCACAAAAAATCAAATTATTTTTTTTATGTGTTCAAGGTTTCTGATGGATGCTGGGCAATGTATCTTGGTTTTTGTGTTTTTATTTTTTGTTAATGGTTTTATATATGTTCGATGTGTTATTTGTGGTTAGAATTTATCTCTTATCGTGAACACCTTCAAAATTATATCTTAACTTTACATATATAAAAACGAAAAAAAAAATGTTTTTGGATCCATCATTAAATGTCCTTGGGTTATTTGTCTTCGTTCGTTCGGAAAGTAAATATTGAAAGACAATTATCACAGATTTATGTAAAATTGTATAACAATTTATTTATTTTTTGTTAAGTTTTTGTACCCAGCCATTCTTTTTCGCGTCAGATAAGGGAACAAACTAATTTAAAATTCATGAAATTTTAATGTTCGTCTTTAAAAAAAAAAACAAATATTATGATATTGCTGGGTGTATTATTTACACTATCCACCTGCTAATTTAAATAACACAAAGATTTTTTTAAAGGTACACAATTTAAACGACTTTTGATTATATATATAAAGATAAGCGCAGTTCTCTAAAGTAATATGGGATGTGATACTTTTACTGGAAGGCTTTTTTACTTATTATATATTGACACATTCATGACATGTATATATATATATATATATATATATATATATATATATATATATATATATATATATATATTTTCATATAAATAAATAGGTATATATACGCATACATATAGTTATAGTTATAAATATGAAACGTCTGTGAATTCTTGGAAAGTCTGAGAATAGATTTTGGTATATTAATTAGCTAGACGCTGGTAAATAACGCTATAATATTTAGTAAAGTAGTGTAATACACAGTTCTGATTCAATCAACAGCGTTACAGACCATATATAAGTTGACTATTTACTGAAATCGTTGATCTTACATACAGTTATGACCAAGGCGTTGTGATCAGTGGCTGGAATCAAATCAGAACCGATGCCAGTTATATCCAATACCTTAATATATTCACTTTATACGACCGGTGACACATTGTCCATATTACAAACCAAATATATAATTATCATGTGTCAATTTATTATTTAAATATTGAATTAAGTTTTAACCGCTTGGACATTGTTAAAATAGACCTTCATGTTTGTCATCTTTTTACGATAATTTTAAAATTTTATTTATCAAATATTTTTGAGCTGTTAATCTTGCATTTTGGGGAGAACAACATTTGCAGTGAAAAGTGATAATCTAATAACATCAGTGAAAAGTGATAATCTAAATAAAAGCTCTCGATATCAGATAAATATACAGTTTTAAAATATTATTTTTGAAGATACAAATCAGGCGGTTAATAACCATAAAAATATTAATATGCATTTTCATAAATGCATATAAGTCATTTATAAATGCAGTTTTGGGATTGGTATTTCTTTTAAATTTGCCTTTAATTTTAGCTTTAAACACTTATAACTTTTATAAGTGTGCTTGTTATAAAAACATTTTAGATTTTCGTATATTAAACAAGAGCTCGCTTATACGTTCTTGGTGTAAAGCCCACTGATATGTCTCCAGCATATCTAAAATTGGGACTGATGAGACCATTTGATAATGGGGATTCTGCTGAAATAGCTTCTGTGGTCACCGGCGGCTCCACTATATAGACGAGTTAGGCGGTTGATAAAAATGATCTGCAATAAAAATTTCCAATAATCGAAAAACTTGTCGTGTACAGCAAATATGTTTTATTCAGCAAAAGAAAATTTAACAGTGTACTACTTTAGTGATCGAAGCAACTGAAAATATCGGTTTTTACATGTCATTGCTGGCCCGTACTGCGAATTAACATTCTAGCTCCATCGGATTCGAAACCGAGCTTGTTCTTCTTATTGTTTTAGATAACCTGACGATCTTCGTTCTCTAATCTGATCTCAACCAACAGTGACCTCTGAGCTCGTCAAATGGCGGCTCTCCTCTCAGAGATCACTGCAACATCCACTTAGTGTCGACTCGCAGAACGTGGTCGAGCCAGCGTACTCGCTGTTCTTTTATTTCATAAGCTTGTAGGCATTTCCAAAGTATTTTGGATTTAGCAGTGGAGGTAAGGCATACAAAAAACAGTTACCAGCGACAAGGCGCACTTCAATATCCCCTCTCACATAGTTATCATAAGTAACAAGGGACCTGAGGTATCGGAAACTTGTTACTCCTTTAAATGTGTGGCCACCACTACTAAAATCCATTGAGTCAGGGTCTCTAAAACGCAATGATCATATATTTTGTTTTGGACTCATTGATTTTGAGACCAATGGAAGCTGAGAATCGTACAAGTGGTTCCAGTAGTTCTTTGACATCGTAGCAATTCAATCCAATTACACAGATATCATATATATGCATATATGGCAGAACCTAGTTGGACTGACGGTACAAGATGTTGTCCTGAGGTGTTTCACTTTTAATTATTTTCATTATGTAAGGCGATGACCTTCAATATTATTTTTTCAAGACTAAAATACATATATGTATATCTTTTTCACTCAAATTTAATGGGTCGGAGTGAGATACAAAAACAAGAGAATTAAACTTGTTTATCACACGTGTTTTTAATTACATAACAGGTTTTCCAATAAGAGGTTTCATTTTGATATTAAAAAAAACGAGTATTTTTTAAGATACTTCAATGAATGTTATGTAATTAACACTAATATAGCCACCCAGTCTGCCCCCCCCCCTTCTCGATGATGCAGGTCAAAATCCTTAACCTATCTTAAATATTATTATTTTGTAGCTTTGTTTAAGAACTTCTTAAGCAAAAAGAGCTTTCATGAAGCAGTAAACTATTGCGTGTCAGTAAAATTATACAAATAACACAGTAATCTTTAAGGCCTAGTTAATTTACCAGCGGTTATCAACGATGTTTTTGAATTCAAATTTAAGAATAAATTAGATTGGAATTAACCTTATTATTTACGTTCCATCTCGCAAATTTAATTTACGTAAGTTAGGTTAGGTTAGGTCAAGCTGGCCGTCCTAAAGGATCTTTTCACATCCTTGGTTATTCACACAATTGGTCCTTAGCCTTAACATAACAAATATATTCTCCACTCAC
The DNA here is from genome assembly GCA_963556175.1 of Tipula confusa. Taxonomy (NCBI): domain Eukaryota; kingdom Metazoa; phylum Arthropoda; class Insecta; order Diptera; family Tipulidae; genus Tipula; species Tipula confusa. Next base: position 37,576,246 of record OY744477.1, on the reverse strand, counting down.
TTCCTACTGGAACCAATCCGAGCTTCTAACGAAGCAGTTGATATCCCTAACACTCATCTTACTGAGGTCTGACAGATCACACAGGAGGGGAGCTCCCAAAAACTTCAGCCAGTATTATAGTATCAAGGCAGGCTAGGACAGGTGCATAGCAGATGTATTAGTTTCCTCCGCCTCCTCCTCATCCCTACAACTTCTACAGTAATCTTGCGAGAGAACACCCAGTCTACTCGCAAGCTTACCAATGAGACAGTGTCCATAGTAATGACACTCACGATTACACACGATTAACATTGCACCGTTGCATGGATATTAATTGGTTAGACCTGATTAAGTCTAGTTTCTTTATAGAACACACCACAACTGACCATTAGAATAGACGAGGGTTCCCTATTACTAAAGGTACACAGAGAAATTTATTAAAGTCTAACAGCTACACACGCAGCCATTTGTTTAGCTTAAATATTAAGAGGGACTATAGGATGAAGAAGAATCTCTATTGTATGAGTCGGTGAGGTTCTGAGTGCACCATTAATACATAGGCAAGCAGTTCTTTGAACCTTTATCAGCAGCTTTCGTTTTGCCACTATATTTAGAGCTGGCCACCAAACTATAACTCCGTACCTACAAAGTGGGCTTAGACCCTATCATTACCCCATTGCATTCTTACTGGAGTGTAGCGCTATTGTAGCTTTGTTTACCCTTTCCAATATATTAGGTTATACTAGCTTAGTTTGCTGTCCACTGTAAGACCCAGAAATTTCACTTTATCTGTGATAATCAAACCAAATCCGATAAGAGTGGTTGGGTTGAAAAAGGAAGTTTGTACTTCCTAGAAAGGACTAATTTAGTTTTAAGTGGATTGACACTTAGACAGCACCTATTGGTCCATTTGGTAAGGATATACCAAGATCATTTTGCATAAGATCTCTATATGTTTGCCGATGGCAACATTATCTGCATAAGCAACCACTTTAAAGCTAGACGTAATAAATTTACGTAAAACTTGGGTAAATCTAAAAGTATTTAAAATTGAATAGTGGCTTTGGAATCAAGGTTTTATTATTTCTAACTTCAAAAATGTAATATTCGCTTTCATAACTTTGTCCATTGCTAAATAAGCGGTTTACATTTGACAGTGACTTTAATGTTATACGGACACTTGAATTGCCGCTCATGGTAGATTCAACAAAATCTTTATAAAGAAATTACCATATTATGAAACAAATTTAATTCGTTCAAACCAATCGTAACACGGTCTCTACAAGATAACAAGACCAATTTATGTATAAATTGCGGTACCCAAATCAAACAAACCAATCATTAATTACGACCTTGTATACGTTTTTATATGCGGCCTTAAGTGCTTAACATTGAAAACTAAATCCGAAATCAAACGAAAAAAAAAAAACAAAAAATTCTCACCTGTTTCATTTAATCATCAATTATATATTAAAAACTAAAATACAAAAACAAAACTATCATTAGCATCAAGCATAAAACCTATAATTACCTAGCACTATTGTTATTCCATAATATGTTGGTTCCATATAAATAATTCTTCGATACCAAGCAACACATAACTTTAAATCAAATAACGCCTCGGATACTTATTATTATTATCCCAGACACAGAGACCTAATCTTTTTCTTAAATTTATACGACACCTAATCAAAATATGTATCAACACACTATACACTGGCGGACAAACCGATAAGATGTATAAAATTTAAAATTTCAACCTCAATTAAATCGTTTGGTCTACTTCAATTCTTTATATAAACACACGACTTATATCCTTATCCCAATAACGCTGGGCTGCGCACTAAACAAAATACAAAAAAAAAAACCTGTAAGAATCCACATCTATCGTGTCAATTTGAAATATTAAATTTATAAATGATCACCTTCAGAAACTTCTATATGTACATATTTACCATATAAGAAGATCTTAAGCCAACAACATGCGCCGTGGTATTATTATATACGAATGCATACCATATATTTTTCGGACGGTTCTTCTAACCAACAAAACTAGTAATTAGCGTGTTGTTTGTTTTTTGGTATGTTTGTTATAAAATTTGTTACAAAAACGATTTCCTATATCAAGATGAAAAACAACAAGATGGACCATAAATAAAAACAAAACAAAAAAATTGAAAAACACTTAAGGTGTATATTATACGACTTGAACAATGCGTCCGAATTTAATTTTTTTATTTTTTGCAGATGCATTTATTGTTTGTCTTGTGTGAGAATCCTAAAATTACGCTCCCAAACAAATACAAAAAGTATCCGTAAGTGTGTAGTATATACTTAAATATTTTCAGCCAATTTAATTACCATTATGATGAATTGATCTAAGAAATTTTTATATTTGTTTCTTTGGAAGTTTGGGAACGAAACAATTTGTTTTTTGTTGAAATCTGCGTGTTAAATTTTAAATTAGTTTACCAAAATGTTCATTAAAATTGTAATGGAAATTAGACAGTGTGAATTTCAGATTGAATTATTAAGATGGCATAATTTCAAAACCGATCAGATGATATATAACCAACAAACCATAACCTTAAGTACAATAAAGTTCTTTAAATGATAAGGTCAACTATTCCAGATTTGTTTCCTATAGCTAGCAGAATAGTTCGTATTATTTTAGTCAACTAAGAAAAGCCAAACCCTTTTTTACTGTATACATTTGTATACTTCAGCGTAATTCACTTTGTAACTTAAGTATCCTTCACCTGTTTTAAAAAGACTGACTGTGACTTAAGTTTTTTTTTTTAAAACTGTATACTACCAAATTACATGACTTATCATAGAGGCAGCACCGACGCTTCGTTAGGTGCAAATGGTGCAGTAAAACCGGGCACCCAAACACAATTTTCCAAAGTTATTATTTTATACCACGTAGCGTAAATCTAATTTTGTTTATTCGAATTGGAATCTCAATAGATTCGTTGAGTCTCGCATTTATTGATCTTAAAAACACATGGATACGATACAAAACAAAATTACCATAGAAAAAAGCAAAATCAAATGGTACAACTTTTTAATATATTTCACTCGCTTGAATTAATAATCTATACCTCTTACTCTAAAATCGTATTTCCGAAAATGTAAAGTAAGACCCGCATTAGGGCAAGTTTAGTTCCGAAAATTATTGGGAATCTTGTTTTTTCCTGATAAATTTAAAATACATAGAAAGATAATCAATATCTTTAATTTTTTATATGTATAATTATTTAAAAAATAAAACACTGTGCTGCGTATTTTCAGAAAATATTTAACACTTTATAGCACGGTACTGCATATCTGCAACAAATAACTTATATTACTATTATAATAAGGGAAATCGCGTCGAATTCATGTGCCAACATGATATAGTTCGTAGAAAAAACATAGATGGCACTAGTAGAAGTTAAACGAAATATTGACATTTTTTTATTTAGTTTTTTATACTCAAACGAATTATTAACGAAACAAAAATTAAAAATCTAAAAAAAAAATTAAATTTTATAATCGGAATTGGAAATTATTGAAGTTAATGGGCTTATATTCATGTATAATAATAAATAAATAAAACAAAATTTGAATAATTTGAATAGTCCAATTGCTTGGTGGTATAAAAACACTTTAGTTATAGGTTAAATCTTTACATTTTTTTAAATTCAAAACAGACAACATATTTATAAAATATGATATTTTGCATCTAAAGTGATGAATAATTAATTATATCTTAGCTAGATTTAGCATCAATCGACTTACGAATGCAAACCAAAATTCGCTGAACAATTGAAACACCTCTGCGGCATTTTGATAAAACACAAACACTTATGTTATTTTCAAATAACTTATTTATTTATGTTATTTTCTAATATATGAAACACTTTTTTATAAAACACTTAACATATACAACACTTTTAATTCACAAAAAAATATTTTATTATTCACTTCACAGACTCTATGCTTTGAAATAACAACAAAAGTACCACTAATGACAGCTATAATGTTATGAAATTTTGTGAAAAAAAATAAGAAAAATTGTTTGACGCGCCATCTATTGTTCTCGTTAAAAATGTTTGCTATGCCATCTAGGATTTTTCTACGAATCAAAATTTAACGAAATCATGCTGTCGTTCGCATTTACTATGGAAATGTTCACGATTTCCCTTATTGCAATATAAGTTATTTGATCTGCAATAACCACTTTATCAACAGAGTTTTCTATAAATATATAATTTTACCATTCAAAATTTCTAAATTTCCTCTTATAGTGATGTTTTATTCAACTACCCAATATGCAATTTGTCGCAAGTGCGATAATCGAGCTATTTTTCCGTACTATTTTCCGTACTCCGAATTAAGCATAGACACAAAATTAATGTGGTAGCAATACCATTTTGTATTTTTTGCGAAAAATACATTTTTTATCGATATACCTTTGACTTTTAATGTCATAAATTCATAATGTGTATATTATACGTGTGTAAATGAGGTAAGTTACACATTTTAAATTTATTTTCATAATAATAATAATTTAAATTTTAGTTTATAATTTATATTAACTGTCAATACTCTTATATACATTTTAACATTTTGTGAATAAAGATCAATTACGGGAAACTACCAAAATGTAAATTTGTATATACTTATAAAAAATGGAATGTATTTGAGTGGAAATGTTTAAATGGCGTAGAATTAATTTTAATTATAGAATCGTGTTTAATACATCATTTATTTTAAGTTTTATTTATGCCCCCAACAGATCTAGAAATCTCTATCATATGTGACGAGGACTTTTAAATTAATTAAAATATGGATGAAATTGGGCAAATATCCCAATGGGACCGTTCGATACAAGCAGATCGACAAGTTAAATTTTTGTACATTTAAGTATAAACATATAAATATATATGTATATAGTTATGTACATAATATGTATATATATATATATATATATATATATATATATATATATATATATATATATATATATATATATATATATATATATATATATATATATATATATATTATTTAATAAAATACTTTAATAATATAAAAAATCGTTTTTATTTTCAGTTGGAAAAGTGGAAGTAGTGGAAGTGCAGTAGTGGAATACTGCACTGTAACCTACCTTCTTTTCGGTTAAAAGCCAGTACAAATTTCATACTAAAATGTGTAAGAAAATATTATGGAAAATGCTATGGAAAAAATTCTAATATCGCACGCAATTCCGTCTAATTTGCATTTTATTTTTTTCTCTATCGCACATCGACTATGGAATTTTTGGGACAGCTTTCTTTGGCTGATCGTACGACTTTCCGTATACTTTTCACTATAATTTCCATGGTGACATTATCATTTTCGCACGAGAATGTACACGGAATTCCGTGTGAATTGGATATTGGGTAACTATCTATTGTTTAGCATTTGTACTAGTATATAAATTGAGCGGGAACAAAACATTGAAATGTCAATAGTTATCGTGAATTTGTAGTGCAAAGCTGTCTTGATATTTTGATAATTTTTTAAAGAAATAAATTTTAAAAAAATGTAAGTGATTTTGATAAATGTATTCAATACCTAGAATTTAATTTTTTTTGAATGAAACATACATTAGGCGCTTTCGATTGACATGAATAAACAAAATTAACTGAATTAACTGAATCAACTGAAGTGATTTGACAGTTCTGTTCGGACCTGTCAATTCAGTTAAAAAAATTGAGCAACTGAATTAACTGAATTTTGCTCGTGGAGTTAATCCACATAGGTTGTTGTTTTTGTTTTTTTGAATTTTTTTTTGTTTCGCGTTCAATTTTTGAAAATTAGAATATATATATATATATATATATATATATATATATATATATATATATATATATATATATATATATGTATATATATATATATATATATATATATATATATATATATATATATATATATATATATATATATATATATATATATATATATATATATGCAATGTATATTTTTTGTATTTTATAGCAAGTTCTAAAGATTTTATTATATGCATGTATTTATTTTTTATTTTCATTCCCTTACTACAAAAGCCAAATTTAAAATGATTTATTTTTGACATTTATCTGAAGTGATAAATACCATTCGAACACCCAAATCACATTAGTAGCTCAATTATCAAAATAGCAACTGAATTATCTAAATAGTAACTCAATTCAATTCTGTTGATTCATGTCAATCGAAAGTGCCTATTAAAATCAATAATAATGCTCTTAGTTTTTTTTGGTATATGCATATATATGCATTACTGTTTCTTTAGTGCAAAAAAAGTGGATATATCATAACTTTAGTATACTGCATATACACAAAATCGAGCCTTTAGCACAAAAAATTGTCAATAAAGTAGATAATTCGTTATTTATTTGATTTTATAGTAAAAAATATGCCACGAAAATATTTAACGGAGGAGGAAATTTTAAAAATTGTGGAAAGTAGTACAGATAGCGAGGATGGTACGGACAATGAAAAAAATGAAAACCGAAGTTAAAGTGGTAGTTCAAACAGTTCGTGATGATATACGAGAAAAGGATGATCTGGAATCAACAACTTCTGTTTCAGAAAAAACTTCAGGAACTGCCACCAATTAATTCTTCTCGGTTGGCAAATCAAAAAAAAAAAAAAAAAAAAAAAAAAAATTGAATCTAATTTGGAAGAAAAAACAATTTAAATGTACCGGAAAAAGAAATTACACTCTAAGGGTCTAATGATTTTTCGGTGGAAATAAAAAACCTGACCAGCCCGTATAGTTATTTTGAATATTTTTTTACGAGGGACCTAATGAAAAGGATTGTCTATGAATCAAACTTATACACAATACAAAAAAATCCGAACTAGACTGAAATTTTAAATGATAATACGTTAAAAAGATTCATTGGATTTGTATTATTACCTCCGTAACAAATCTCCAACAACCGTCATTATAGGTCACCAAAAATTGGAAATCCCATGACTCAAAGTGCTATCTATATCAACAATTTAAAAAAAAATTAAGCAATATATTCACTTTAATGAAAAGACCGCTAGTGGATATGCTTCAATCCACGTTCCGAAAAGTCCCCATAGAAAAGAAACTGTCGGTAGATGAACAGCTATGTGCTACTAAAACAAGGTACTATATGAAGCAATTTTATCAAAACCGTGCAAATGGGGATTCAAATCGTTCATACTATCGGGTTTTGCCATAACTTTGAATTAAAAAATAACGACCAAAATAGATTAGAATCCGAGGCAAGTTTGGTCGCATGCGCAAACGTTGTTATACGATTATTAGAATATGTCCGAATAAACAAAATTATACAGATGTGTTTGACAATTATTTTTCTACAATACTTTTTGTCAAGGAGTTATCTTACCGGGGACTTATTTGTTTGGAAAAAGTCCAAACAAATCCCTTGCCCAACAGTAAGTAATTACCATTAATAAATGTTCTGTTTTTAAATTATCCCATGTAACATTTCCATTCCGCTCCAAAAGCTACCAGTACCCGTCAAGATCAATTTTCCTTAGCTGTAAATATAAATCGTTGACCAAACGTTCCGAAGCTATTTTGCGAAATCGTTTGGTCCATGATAAATGCCGGCATTTATCCATGATAAATGCCGATTAATTTTCCATGATTATCACCCACTTCATAAGAAACAGTCCCGATTTTTATTATGATCTTGCCTTTGATAAATTTATAGGTGCTAGTTTGGCCGAAAAGTTAACACCAGCATATGTTTCTCAAAGGTTAAGAAATAAGGTGAAAACGCAGCTGAACTGTGGATTGAATTTCTTAGTGCCGAAATAATTTCACATGTATGTCGAACCCATGTCTGTGGCCCATTATCAGTTGTTATTAAATCGGGAATTTCAGATGCACTGAAAATACGTTTCTTCAAAAAGGAAATGACATGGATAGCGGTAGCAGCTCTTAATGGTTTGAGATAAGTAAATTTCGTGTGCCGATCCAAGATGATCAGTAAATTAGTTTTACCTTGAGTGGATATCGCCCTAGAAAGTACATAAAATGTTTTTGGAATGGTCTGTAGATTTCTGAAATTTTTCCCATTTTCGGTTGGTTACAAAGTTAGGTGCTTTAGTTTAAACAAACTAAAGCACCTTGTGATACATGCAAACGCATGTATCACAAGTTCGAATATGAATGTTTACATATTTTGCCATTGTAGACCAGTAGAATTGCCTTTGTAATATACCAAGTTGCTTTGATTGACTTAAATGCGAACCAGTTGGTGAATTGTGTGCTTGCTTTATCAATCCTCATCGAATCCGGAACTATGATATTTGAGTTTGGGATAATATATAATTTTCCATTAATTTCTGCAAAATTAGATTTTACCTTTGGATTATCTTTCAGAGCAGTAATTCTTCCAACGTAAGCAGAGACACTCTCATCATCATCACGCACATCAGCATGATTGAGAGCTTCGAGATCCACTACATTTTGGGATCCTTTCCTATATTCGATATTAAATTTAAAGCCTTGAAGCTTAAGGCTCCAACTTGCTAGCCTGAGAGTTATAATGGGTGAAACTGTAACTCTCTATATATGGTCTAAATTTTTTACGCTTAGAACAGCCACTATAAGCACTCTAACTCAGTAATACTATACTTACGTTGAGTAGAATTAAGCTTGTGACTGTATCCTTCGTCGGATTTTTGGAATAAAACGCTACCTATACCAAACGAACTAGCATCATCTGTATTTTTTTAGGGTCCATGCGAATTATTCCGTTGCCAACTACATGACCTTTGTAGTACTTTGTATCTTTCAAGATGAACTTGTTTTTTTCCACATTAATTGTGAGATTGGAAATCTCATTCAGTAAAGAGAAATACTCTACCAAGTCCGCAGAAACAACGAGCAAGTCATCCATGTAAACAAAGACATGTAATTGGTACGAAATCACCCTTATGTATTAATCTGCACAATGACTGAGAGGCATTGCATAACCCAAAAGACATCACTGTTAAGTGATAGAGGGGCGGCCGAAACGGTGAACGGTGTTTGATCGAGCCGACCCCCTCAATCAGCGGCAACGGATAAGCGTCTTTGAGTGTTAATTCATTGACCTTCCGTTCGTCAAGACATAGCCTCAAAGACTTTTATCAAATGTTTGTTTACTTGTAGAAGGTTTTTATCTCGATAAATGGGTTTGTATTGAGTTTGGTCTGGGAGTACCTCGGAAATATGTTTGTTTATATAAAATGACATTTATTTTTTTAAACACGCGGACAATCTCTAAGACCACCTTTAACATCATCCATAATGTTGAGTATGTTACAGTTCTAAAAAAATCATATGATATAATCGTTCGATGTGATTTGACCTAGCACCAAAATTTTAACAAAGCTACACCGCCCCATAATACCATTACTAATCGCAACCTAAACTTCATTCGGCGCAGACCAAAAACTAAAAATTAGTACAGCGAACAAACGCAATTAATCTGTATGATGACACCGTGTAAAATTGAAAATTTAAATTTTTTTTTTATTCTTATAATCGAATTAAGGCGAGCACAATCAAAAACTAAAAATTTAAATTATAATTTCATGGAATTTAAGAAAATAAAAGTTGAATCTTGAAATTATCCCCCTAAGGAATATCATATATACCATAGAATGTATATGCCATGACACCAAAAGTGTTGCATTTCCTTTGCGTAAAATAAAAAAAAAATAAAAAAATGAAAATCTTAGAATTAAATTGCATTGATGCTGGACGCTGAGGCGTTTGATGATGATCATAATAATTTAAGTTGGTAAAAAAATCAAATGAAATTTTTTATTAAGACGGGACGGGATATGGGATTACAATATGATTAACAGATAATAAGGTACAAAAAAGTTTGGACACTTAAGACTTATATATGTTATTACAGCAATATTTTAGCTGCCAGCTGCCACATTTAAGAAATTTCATTTTTTTTTTTCGTTTTCATTTTCACCAAAGATTGAAATTGTTATGTTATATATGATTATGTGATTTTATGTTTTTAAAAGATGTTTTTATGGTTTTTGTAGGATATACGCATACATACCTTAAATTATGTTGATCGATGAAAATCTAAAATTAAAAAAAAAAAAAAAAAAATTTATTTTATGTGTTGAGGGCGAAATTCTAAAGTGTTATTTTGATATACTACGTGATAAAATAAAATTATTAAATTTAAGATTTTTTTTTTGTTGATTGCCCCAAAAAATATTTATATAAGATTATATATATATATATATATATCCCACATATTTGGCACACAGGATATATGTTCTTGGAAAAAATTCAATTTATCAGCAAATTAAAATTTTGAAATAATTTTTTTGTGCACAAATTTACCACAACGAATTGATTGATAATGAGAGTTATCAATAAAGTGTGTTGGTGTAAAAATGAGTTATAGTTTTGCCCCGTCAGATCACGGGTGTAATATAGAATAAATTGAACGAATTTAGATTATTCAACATAAATCTTAATCAAAAATTATTCCCTTAGATCTTTAGCTATATAGCGATCAACTTGATGAACACCACCGCGTGTTGAGAGTCTCAATACAACTTTCCCTAAATATAAGGTAAGATTGCTAATCAAATTGTAGTAACCGTTTATTGTAGTATTGATTTCCAACCATTTTCCAAGTAGTTCCAAGAATTTTGTTATATTTATAAAGGTAGTTATTTTGTGTTTTTGACTGAGATTTCTATCTTCCAACCTAGAAGATTTGAAGAATATTGTAAAGTAGTAAGAGCCCAATGAAGACATTCGACTATTAAAAATGGTAGTCAACAATGAGTCGCTTGCACCTCGAGCATAATCAAAGGAGGTAATTGATTTCGATTTTGGGTTGTCAACCATCAAAATTTATAAAAATACTCCCCTCAGTAATCACTGCATCATCCGTTTAAGATCGGCTTGCAGAGAACGCGACCAAAACAGCGTACTCACTGTCATTTTAATTCAAATTACTGATATCATTGTTGAATAGAACTCGGTAAGTGTCGTCATCGTCCTGTTTAGGACAAACATCATACGCATCACTCTTCCCTCGGATGTCATTAACCATCGCTCAAACTCATCCGTCAGAGCCAAACTGTCGCATATACATGACGACGGGTCTGATCAACCCCTTGTAAAACTTCAGCCAGTATTTGGAGGGTATTTTTACTTTAGCAGAGGGCGTAGGGCATAAAAGCACGGTTGCTGGTGACATAACTAGCATTAATAACCATGTTATTCTCTTAAGACTTCAGCCTTCCACCATTCACATTTTTTGCATCTACAAATTCGTTTGGTGGTTATCCTATAGCAACCGCATTGTTCATCCGTGCAATTGTAAAACGTATTCGCCCCTCTTTATAGGCTATTTTCTGTTGATCGATAGCAAGACGACACTCCTCATTAAACCAATCATTTTTGGATCTTATTTTTATCGTACCTAGACTCGCCTGAGCAACACCGGCAACCAAAGTTTTCAATAATTTCTATAGCGCGTTCATTTCATCAAAACGGTGGTTGGTTTCCATAATGCTACTACTAACAAGGTTCTGATATTGTGCTTTCTCATCTTATAGTTTATGAGACTTTCACAATTGAAATGTAAGTTCCGTTTTCCTGCGGTCACTGATTTTTACGAAAACTGCCATCTTAGCTTTGCAGTGACCAATTGATTATCACTTCCTTCAAGTTTGGCAGCCGATCGATAAATTCTCACATCTTGTATAAACCGAGAGCTTTCCTTAGAAACTAACACATGGTAAATTCCGGGATGTCACGAGGATGTGCCCATGTTTCCAAGTGGATATTTTTATGAGGAAAGAATGTGCAAGCCACATGTGGTCAGGTGCAATCGTAGAGTACACCATTCATGAATTTTTGGGTTGGCTTACATCAGTGGGCGCATGAACACAAATGATTGAAAGGTTGGCTAGCCGCACGCGTAAATCTTGCTTACACCTACGATTATCAACTGCATTAAAATCTAAAACAGTCTTTTTTACGTGTGACTAAAGAAGAAAACCAACACCAAGATTGCCGAGTTCATCTCCACTGTAAAGTAATGTATAACCTTGTGCCGTATGGTCTCCATTTTTTTTACCTTCTTGCATTGAGTTAGGACAAAATCTGTTTAGGACATCTAGGGAATCTTCTTAACAAATTATTAGAATATGGTTTAATCATTAATCCTAGTAAATATTCGTTTCTCATGATATTCAATTTCTTGGACACACTGTCAATGTGCAAGACATTTTACCTAGTTTCGAAAAACATAAAGTTGTTAAAAATGTTGAGCGTCCTTCAATCATCTCAAACGATTTTTCAGTATTATTAACTTTTACAATGACGTTTCTTCCCAAATGCAGCATAATCAAATCTTACTCAACGATTTTTTAAAAGATTATAAAAAAACAGTAAGACTCCAAAAAAGAGGTCAGCTGAATATATACACGCCTTTAACAATGGCAAATAAAAGTTGTGTAATGCAACCCTTGTCGTATATCCGTCTTCTAAAGTTTATATATTAGAAGGTCGAACGTTCACTCTTACTAGCCATTAATTTACGCTTTCTATCAGACATCTATTTCAGGCAGTACCAAGGTTTTTCCAGATACTTTATCGCATTAATCTTTAATTTCTAACTCTGAAAGCATAAACTATGCGTAAATAGCAGGTGCACAAGCCAATGATGCAAAATTACGAGAGCTTTTACGTGAAAACACGTCTTTAAAATTTCAACAATTCCTGATTGATTTCAATTCATTAAAATACTTCGGCTGCTATTCCAAGACCCTTTATTCCAATTGATTTACAGAAAAAGTTTTTTAAGCATTTAAAACTTTTCTCCTCTCGATTGTTATAAATTCACATCGCAACGCTTTACAGAAATACATCTAGACATACTGCGTAACATTAATAGATCGATACAACAGATGGGCAGAGGCAATCAATGTACCAAACATTACTGCGGTCACAGTTGCATTTGTCGTGTACCCCTTTTAGATTTCCCGGTTTAGTGTATACCAAATGTCATAGTTACGGACCAAAAAGCCCAATTTGAGTCAAATCTTTTCTCCGAAATTTCTATCTTATTGGGTTTCGAGAGAAAGAGAACGACCAAAACGAGTAAGAATTATCAAGTCTAATTTTTAATTGTCAAGCGGTTCAAATTTAGCAAAGACACATATCCAAGTACTTGCAAGCAATCGCGATGGTCAATTGGAAACCAACCAATGTGTAACAGTCGTGTCGATTGGACTAGCGTTCTATACCTAAAAACATACTTTGATTACGGACAATTTTTATTGATGAATATACAAGCCGAACTCGATTTTGGCACTTCGCGAGCTCCAGGACAATTTTTTGAATCAAATTTCGACTTTGCAAAAATTCTACAAGATCAATTTTCCGAAATTAGCCAACATGATTACAAACATCCGATAATACTGCCAAAGGGTCTTGCGTTAAGCCTAATGGTGATAAGCTGCATACATGAAAGAAATTTACATCCTGCTTTAACCCTAACATTCCATTGAAGTTGTGAGTGATTTGTCCACTGATGCTTTTAGAGCATCAATCAAACGATTAATCGCGAGACGAGGGGCACCGGTTAATATCTACAGTGACAACGGTTCTAACTATATTGGAGCCAGAAGAAAGCTGAATGAGGTATATCAGATGATTTCAAACAATAACCATTTTATTCCACCTGCGTTGCCTCATTTTGGAGAACTTTAGGAGGCGGTATTCAAATCAGTAAAAACTCACGTTTTCAAATGTAAATCTAACACACATGCGACGTTTGTAGATATGGCTACTTTGCTATGCCAGATTGAATCCATTTTAAATTCAAGACCACTATATAAGCAACGGCTGATGATGATGGAGTGTTCGATGTCTTAACACCAGCACATCTTCTGAAAGGCTCAGTGAATTTTTACATACCCGAGGAAGAGATCAATGAAGGCATACCAGTTAAAAAGGCTTACCCGGTGGCTGTTTATACAGCAGCGTGTGCAATAATTTTGGAAAAAATTCTGCATCGAATATTGGCACAATCTCCACCAAAGGGCGAAATGGCGTAAACCGCAACAAAATAACCGCATAGGCGATGTAGTACTTATTACAGAAGAAAATTTACCATCATACAAATGGGCATTTGGTACAATTATGCACCTACATCCATATCGTCAGGGACGAGTTCGACTTGTCACTTTAAAGACATCAACTTCTACACTTAAGTGGGTAATTATTAAACTATGTAAGATGCCGGAGCAGAGAATGTTATTGATACCTAATCAATAATTAATCAACAAATAATATTAATGTTCAAATCATAAATCATAATACGCATAAAATTACTAATTATAAAGCGACCCACAGAGAAAAACAGTGATCATCAATTCGTAAAGGTACAGTGATTAGATAACTACTAAACCCAGTGATATTATAAATTTACACCGCAAGACCTTGGCTATAGAGGGGTATGTATAATAATTATGTACATAGGTGAAAAAAATGGAGTGGTGCGTTTTTACGTATCGAATATCTTTTGTTTGTTTTATAATTAAAATTTAAAATTAAATTTAAATTAAATAAATTAATAAAAAATTAAATGTTAATTAATCAAATGACATTAAATAAATATTATAAAATAATGTAAACCAAATGTGATTCTAAAGTAAAAATATGTAGTGAAATTATGCGTACAAATTTATGAAAATTAAGGTGCTGTTCCAATTTAGTGGCTTTTGTTAGTGTAATTTATTTAAAGTTCTATTAATTCTGTAATAGAAATAAATAGCAATAATAAATAAATACCTACTAAAAAAATGTAATATTTTAAAGCAACAGATTGTTTGAACAAAATGATAGTAGGCCATGATTTTTTTCTTATTTTTAATTTGACGTTGTTCGAGATAATTCCAACAGGGATGATTTTCGTTGTTTAGAGTATTCGCTCATTATAATCACAAATATATTGTTTATATTTTAGACACTTTGACTGACATCTAGCAGCATAATCAATGCACTAGGGCATACGTGTTGTTGACACACAACATATTAATGATCATAAATGAAAGGTGACAATTTTCTTATTAATCATTTATGATTTAAAGTTAAATAAAAATATCATATGTATACACAAAACTATGTATAATTGCTTAGTAAGAGATTAAATAAATCATCATTCGTATTTAAGAACTTCGTATTTAATATTGTGAGCCCCCATCAGCGGTAAGCCATAATATAAACTATACACCTTTACGATATACGATCAAACAGTGGTCCTTCGAGCTACTTAAGAACAGCGCTTCGAAATATACCATATATATTCGAGCACGTAGTTAATTGCGAACACCCATAAAGTAAAAACAATAATTATCAATACATAATCAGATAATGGATACCGTTAAAGGGTTGTGTGAACAAACAAAAACCGGGAGATAGATTAATAAACTTAAAAGCAATATAAAAAAGGACGGCACTGAAAGAAAAACAAAACAATACTCTTCGATAAATTTTCTACAGTCGATGCAGCTTTAATCTACGCACTTCCGGAGAGTCATCCATTTATCGAACAACAGTTTTACAACCAAGTAAAGCAAGCATTCGAGGAGACTAAGGAACTGCTACTAGGTGCTAAACTAAAAGTAGCAGGAAATAATGAAGAAGTCGCTGATGCTTCATCATATGTCCTAACGGATGAGGAACAGCCAAACGAACCTGAAGCTAAGATTGTTTAAGTCAATGACGACCAATAACAAAAGAGATATAAAATTCAGCATGTGAAGACTAAAATGTTTTGCTTCAACACTAACGCGATTCACAAAGTAAAAGATGATGAACAATACTCCAAGGCATATTATGAGTTAAAAATCAAACTTCTAACCGACTCATGGATCTCGATTACACAAAATCACGAAGAGATAATTGGAAACGCAAGTAAAGAAGAGCTTAAAAACAAGTATTTTAGCCGAGAAATGTACGAGAACCTACAGCAAGATTATGAATTTACTATCATTTATCTTCAAGACCATCTTGCAAAGGCTGTAGCGAAAGATTACTCAAAACAAGAAGTAAAACGACCCAATATCAAACTTCCCAGGATCGAAATATCCCGTTTTAATGGGGATTATAAACAAAGGACACGTTTTCAAAAACTCTTAAATAAAACCATTCATTGTAGTGATGAATTAACTGGTGAAGAAAAGATGCATTATCTATTATCAGTCATTGTAGGAGATCCATATAAGCTCGTAAGCCACCTCAACATCTCGCAGGAAAATTATCACACTGCTTGAAATATTTTATGCTCTAGATATGATGATAAACGGTTTCTCCCGAATACGTACATAAACAGTATTTTATATTTACCGATTATTGCATGATAATGTATTTGAATGTCTTCATGCAAATAAAAACAAGGAATCAATACAGATTCTTGGGATGCTATATTGATGAACATCCTAACAAAGAAGCTAGACAGAGAATCTCACCGCTTGTACGAGACATCTCTGAAGAATACGAAAGAAATCCGTGAAAGATTTTCTAGCCTTTCTACAAGTAAGGTTCCAATCTCTGAGAGTTCTATCTCGAGATAAATCATATAAAAAAAGGAGACATACCAGCAAACAACCTCATCCAGTAAAGCTGCAAATTTAGCGGTTACTAAAAAACCCGTTAAATGTAGTTTCTGCTATGGAGAGCACAATCTACCTGAATGTAAAAAGTTCTAAAATCTTTCACAAATTGAAAGAAGTAAGGCAGTATATTATAAGCCACTATGCCGAAGACGCTTGCTTCTGGAACACAAACTCCCATGTAATAAAAATTGTGAATTATGCAGGGGTTTACATCACAGTCTGCTGCATAGTGACGACAGTACGCGAACTAGGGCACTAGAAAGTATAAAGCCCGCTTATACAAACGTACAAGCAGCGCAATCATCGGGAATCGGGAGTGTATCTTACTAGGAACCGCTTTAGTGAAAGCATCGTCAGGTAGTCATAATGAATTGCTTCGTATGCTGGAAGATCTTGGGTCTCAAGCAACCTTTATTACAGAAGAAGCCTGTCAGAGACAGGCCGAGGTTTCCCTTCAAATATAACTAAACCGTAAAGGCATTAGTATTTAAAAACTTAACGCGGGATATGCCAGAACAGCCTATAGACCCCTGGAAATGGAAACATGCCAGAAATGTGGTATGGGCTGATTCATCATTTTATACTCCTGGTCCAATCGACTTATTATTGGGTGCAGATTATATTATGAAGACATTTTGATAAATAAAATAGTAAAAGCCTCATTCGACGAACCAGTTATCCGACGAACCAGTTGCTCAAATTGGGGTGGATATTTCTAGGCCATGTTTCAGACAATTGTCACAATTTAACAGTGATTCAATCAATGACAACAAGAACTGCTGATTTAGATATTAAATTAAAAAGCTTCTGGGAGAAAGAAGAGGTTCCTCATAAACGGACTTTCACCACAGAAGAACTAGAATGTGAAAAAATTACGTTACGTAGTCAAAAATTCTTTTGACATTGATTTGTATTCTGACAAACCACTGAATGCTCAAAAAGAGCGCAATGGCACGTCTGTTACAAGTAGAAAACCGACTTGTCAATAATCGAGAACATAACTTCCCAAAGTTGTTCAAAAATGCGTTAATACTAACCCATGGACACTTTTTAAATTTGGATTCACTAATTACAACTCCAGAATCAAATTTGCTGAACGAAAACATTTCTGCCAACCATTGATGGAGACTAATCCAAAAAATGGTTCAATATTTCTGGAAACATTGGTCAAATGATTATTTAACTGGATTACAACAAAAAAATAAATGGTCCTGCCAACAACCAGAAGTAAAGGTAGATGATATCGTTTTAATAAAGAACAATAACCTAAAAAATTTTTGTATAAATTAAACTAAAGCATTAAATAAATCATTATTCGTATTTAAGAACTTCGTATTTAATATTGTGAGCCCCATCAGCGGTAAGCCATAATATAAACTATACACCTTTACGATATACGATCAAACACGTGTAAAACATTCCACTTTCCATAAGATGGCAGCATTTTCGTTTGTAGTATAACCTTGACAGTACGATATGATCTATATTTCTGTATACCCAGTGGCGTCGGTATTCAGCACATTATTAGGTGGGGTGGAAACTCACTACAAAGCGATGGTAAATTATAACTGGTTACGAAACAAAAAGCTTGAAGGTTATTTTATTGCCGATTTAGTCGCTACATGTGTTAGTGGAACTCACTGTTCAAGAAGATGGGGTATTAGATTTAAGTTGGATATTAGTTTTAGTGTAATTGTCAGTGTCAGCTATTCGAATCTAGCTAGCTCTATGGTAAAACCCTTAAAATTGGCTTAGTAATGAGAGCCTCATACAACGAACCACAAAACGGTCCACATTGTCATGCCATTCGAGGGTAGAATGTAAACTACCAAAGACTACCAAAGATGGTTTACCCAAATCGGTCAGTCACTAACCTAACATTTCACTAAGGAATACCCTTTCTCCTACGACAAGTAAAGAATAATGCAGTAAAATTTTGGTAATATCATTCTCGATTGGATGTACTTTAAATTCAAAAACTGCTTCAATATGCAAAGTAAATGTACAAACAAATGCTTGTCGCTGTCCCAAACGAAAATAATTAACTGCAAAATTATTTAACAAAATTCATTAAATCTCGTACATGCCATAATATACTCGTAGAAATATATAAAACAAAAAATCTTCATATGCAGCATCTTCATCTTACCATGTTTGTTTGATGATAGATTTGATAAAGATAAGAGACTGTATGTCCATATGTAAATGCAATTTTTTCCCCCGTCTTATTTATGATTTTGTCCACACACTTCGACCATGGGCATGTATAGCATCACAAAACACTTTTTACATTTTTACTTTTCTGTGTACGACTGACTCGTATACGAGCTGTTAGAAGATTACACTTGAAAAAATCGTGTGGACATACGTTAAAAAAATATTTTCGCTTTTAAGTTCTTATCACACGTCTCGCGCGATGAACTAAATTATGGTTTTTTTTTGTGGTGCGCGCAACCATCCAACACACTTTTTATATGATGACTATACGATCAATTTAGTCTGTATTTTAAAATATGCATATACAAACGTTTTTTGGTGCATTTGAGATGCAGATGATTTTAAGATTTTTTAGTTAAAAAAAAATTTAATTACATGATTGTTGTCTTAAAAAATAAGATAAATAAAGAAGGAATAAAATAAATAATGCTTGTGTTCTTATCGTATGTACATGTACGTAAAACAAATATTTAAGATGAAAAAACGCGACAATAACAAACAAACGATGATGATATGGGGATGATGTATCCTCGCGCACATCTTCATGTATTCATAATTAAAAGTTTTAACATTTTGTTTGTGTAAAGTAAATGGTTTTCCATGTTAGTGCTGTGGTGCAAAAATGCAAACACTCCACGAGGTACATGCATATACGATACGATATAAGAAAATTATATGAGACACGCCTCAAGTGCTGAATTTAACATTTTACCAAAGATACATGTATTTTAAATGCATGCATCGACGGACGTAACGATGAGAAATAGATTTTTGCTTTTTTTTTTTTTTGATTTATTTAATTAATTTTTAAAAATTTTTTAATTACAATTTTGTAAAACTTAATTTAATTTTGGATAAGTCAATTTTGTTGTAAGGTTATTGGGGTGAATTTCAATGTGCATATGGGGCCGCCTCATTTTTAATGTGTATAAAAATAAACGTTAATTATAATTCTACTTTGAAAGGTGTTCCAATCATATATGAGCTTTTTTTCATCTGGTTTTTACATCCCATGAAAGACTGTACAATACGCACGTTCGTACTCGAAACAGCTTGATTTGTTGCCTTTTGCTTACAGTTTTTACTTGAATACTGGGCTTTAATTTACAACGGCCAGCATGGCAACCTAAAAGATCTTTTGTGCGATTGGAATTTATTAGTCCAAAACCTTCTGCACCTAATCAACCTAATAAATCTTTCTAATAAATGCGATAATGCTGCCTGTAGAGACCAAACAGAGTCGGCATTCCGTCTCTGTGGACAGGTTCATTTTATTGAAAGAAAACTCACTAGTTTCCTAATGCTCCCTTTACTAAAATTGACCACCAACTCCTTATGATGGAATGGTCTGATCAAAGATTTCACCTGTCTAAGGCCGGGAACACAGTTTCAATAATTCAAGCACTGTATTTTCCCCCATTTACTAATGATGTAGGCTGCAGAGGTCCACGGGATGCCACAAAAAGGCTCAGGGCCAGTGAGTGTAGAGACTATTGCATTACCAGTGATGCCTTTGTGACCAGGTACCCACCACAATCTAACTTTGATATGGCAAGAGAGGGATTGGAGTAGTTTGTAACAACTTTTAACCGGCTTAGAATCCAAACAGTTAGAAGTTAGTGCTTTCAGTGCTGCTTGGCTGTCGGAGAAAATATGGACGGAGGCGCCTTTAAGACCTTTAGTCATAATAGTTGAGACGCAAGTTTCAATATCGTGAATTTCGGCTAAAAAAACACTGGGAAAAGTTCTCAGTGATTTTGATATTTTATGGTTGGGTCCAAAGACACCAATGCCAATTCCACTATCCATTTTTGATCCATTCGTGAACCAGACTAGGCTGCTAGGTCCCATAGAAGGTCCACCAGTATCTCAGTCTGTTTTATCAAGGACTGTTATCCCGAAATTTCTGCCAAAGCAGACTTCTCAGTTGACCCATATGATCATCATGACTATTTGATTCACTGTAATCGAACTGCACAAGGAGCAGGTGACTTTTTGACGTAAATATGAAGTGGAGTGAGTCCGATGAGGGCTTCCATTGCCATCATAGGACAGGTGCATATAGCGCCTGTGATTCTGAGACATGCTAGCCTTTGCAATGAGGTTAGTTTGTTCATAAAATCTTTTTGCTGTACCAACCATTTTTGGGCTAAGGCCCGAAGTTCTGCCGAATGTATGCTCACAGTCTCACAAGGCTCTGACCACGCGTTCGATAGAATAACACCCAGATATTTAACTTCATTGGACTATCCGATAGTAATATCATTAATATCAGACCTAACTAAACCAAGGTTCAAAGTTCGTCTTTTGGTAAAAGGCACCAGGACTGTTTTGCTAGAGTTTATCGAAAGGCCCTCTTTAGTGCACCAATTTCAAATAACAAGCAAGGCCTGTTACATGTTGGCAGACATTGTACATTTAAGCTCGCCAGAGATCATGATAGCCAAATCGTCCGCATAACCAATGGCGTCAAAACCGAGTAAATGTAGCTGCTCATCAAATAATTCGTCGATCACGAGTAACCACAGCAAAAGTGACAGGACATCGCCTTGCGGACACCCCTTTCTGCCGTAATCGTGACTGACTCATAACCTAGTTTGGAAGTAATCTTGCTACTAACCAACATGGAACTAATCCAGTGGTTAGCCTGATCATCAATACCACTACGCCTGATTGTCTTAGCAAGTGAGTCGTGTCCAGTATTGTCAAAAGATCCCTAAATATC
The DNA here is from genome assembly GCA_963556175.1 of Tipula confusa. Classification (NCBI taxonomy): domain Eukaryota; kingdom Metazoa; phylum Arthropoda; class Insecta; order Diptera; family Tipulidae; genus Tipula; species Tipula confusa. The sequence goes on along the minus strand of OY744477.1, from coordinate 37,554,624 downwards.
TAAAAAACGAAAAATGCAATTTTTTTCGAGTGGTAGACCGCTTTGACCTTGGTAACGGGTAGATGAAGCGCCCTCTCTGTGGATTTGCCTTTTTTGGAGACGAATCGATTGAGATTCAGAGGTCTGGTTACAATTAACTACTCTCTGATATGAAGATCTACCAGTCGTTCCATAGTTTTTAGAATAAACGATTTAAGACTGATAGGTCGAAAGGACTTAGGGAGTTCACTTGGGCGATTGCCAAGGTTTAGGATAAAAACCACATTGACTTGGCTCCAAGTCTGTGGTATATGACCCAAATTGAAACTAGTTCTAAATAAGGCTACCAAAGCAAAGGTAATCAAGTCCAAGCTACTTTGGAGAAGAGCTGGGACGATTCCATCCCTACCCTGCCTTGTAGGAGTTAATGGCCCATTTAACTTTTCCGGAGTAAAAAGCTTACCGGATAAACTATTAACCCAACCCACATTAGCACCCACATGTGTACTAAATATGAGGTTAGTAATTGTATTTGTGTACAAATTTGCGCTACCAGTGCGACCCGGAAAGTGCACGTAAAACAGGGTTTCAAGTGACTCTTTGCAACACGATGTATAATTACCATTGGATTTCAGAAGAAGCTCGATATAAACGAGATAAAAGAGATAAACGAGAATAAAGAATAATTTAAACTGTAAAAAAAAATTATGTACACTGATTACCGCAAACTTTGAGATAAGTCTTAAGTTGTCTGTATACCATACCATTTGACTGCGGATAATAGGTAGTGGTATAAATTTTATAAGCGTCTAGTGGCAGCAAAGTAACTTTGAATTGGACATGCATCAGGCCAACAAGCGAAAACTATCGACGATTGTGAGCACGCACTCAAAACCGTCGGATTGTGGTAATGGTCCTGCCAAGGGCATATTATTTTGTTTCGGGAGGTGTACGTTATTGGGAGAAGAATCTTAAAGGCTGTTATCAATCCTGATTCCATTGCTGTTTAACTACTCCTCTGACACTATCAGATGCGTCAGTAGTGATGCTATAGAGTGTGTCGTTATTAGGATCGGCCAGCAGTGTTGAGTTGGTAAGTCCTCTTTTAAAGTTGGTGAATGGCTCGTTGCTCTTGTCACGCCAGACAACTTTTTTTGGTTTCTTGGGCATTTTATTTAGTGTTGCTAAATGAGTATATATTAGAGAGAGCGATTCAGCTTAAGCCATGGAATAAATAGATACTAATACTAATACTAATTGATCATTCCTATGAACAGTGGCTCCTTATTTTTTGTTTGCCTCTAGTAAATTGTCGATTTATACGAATACAAAATATAAACGTCTGCGACAGCTTCATTTATGAAATTGTGTGGTTTGCGCAGCGTTGCGATGACCAAAACGCATCCTTGTAAATTCAAACAACCCAAACGAGGTAGCGTTGACCGTTTTAGACACGTCTTCGGGCGCAATTGTGATGATATGATAAGCCCTCACTAAATCTATCTTAGAAAAAACACTGAATCCGTTGAAGTGCATCGTAAAATTCTGTATATGTGCGATCGGATAACGGTCAGCGGTGGTTAAAACATTTAGTTGACGATATTCCCTACATGGGCGCCAACCAAAGTGGTATTTCTTCTTCAGCAAGTTGAGAGGGGAAGATAACGCAGTAACTGACGGGTTGCATATACTCAGTTGTATCATATGCTCAAATTCTGTAAGAGTCGTTTAGAATTTTGATGGATCCGCAGTCAAAGTGGTTCACGATGTACCACGTCTTGTTTAGCTACACTAACATAGTCAGTGTTTCAAATGGATTGGTGTAGGCGTGTTGGTGTTTGCTCTCAGTGCAATAACAGCATGATCCGTCATGGAATCTAAAAAACGTCATTCATGCCGGTTTGCAAGGAGGCCATTACTTTCTAAGAATTCAGATCTAAATATACTCTGTCCACTGATGCTATAATAAAAACGCGAGGAAATTTCCGCCGTAAGCCAATGTTAACGTTAAACATTTGTGTCCATAAAAATTGACTTTTGAACCATTAGCGGGGAAAAGGACCAATGACAGGGTCTCTGTTTGATGTATTGTTAAAAAGAAGTTTACGGAAATTACCGAAATTTAGCACCTGTATCTCCAAGAAACTGTAGTTTATTACCTAAGTCTGTAAGAAACAAGTGGCAATTGAGGTGTAAACAAATACTAGCCGCTATCGGATTTAGTATCTTTTTTATAACTATTTGTATGTTCCGGTTTGTTGCTGGACGTATGAAATCTTTTCGCTTTCTATGTGCTAGCAATTGATGGGCTAGCAATTGCCTTTAAAATCCTTTAAAATTTTGATGCACTTCCACGTATTCACAACATTGTGGTTTATATAATTTCATTGATTTAAAATAAAGAACAGTTCATCAGCAAAAATGTTGTTCATTAACATAACAGTAATAAAAAAAAAATTTGTTAAACCCTAAAATAATTTCAACCTTCTTCAGATGCAAAATTTTAATTTAAAAGATTTTAAATCACCTCATTATACGTATGCTGATTTTATTTCAAGTTTTTTTTTATATTATGTTTATTGTTTCTCCGCTGATTACAAAGATTTTCCATATTTAATCCGAAACATTTTACCAAAAAAAAAAAAAAAAATTTTTTTTTTTAAATCCCATCCCATTAAAACGCGAAACCATACCATTAAACGCGTATATGGTATTTAAAATCGCGGTATAGGCATCTCCAACAGACATAAAATTATGAATTCAATATTTAATGATTGTTGATTGATCTCTATAATAAAATTTAATCAAGTGTAACTCTTAGCACGTCAGTCATTAATCCGTGCGCATCCATATATCAAATCTATATCCAGACGAAGTTTTCAACAATATGCGATTTTCTTATGTTTTTAAAGGTGTAGCCCAATATCGAATTGATGATCGTATAAAATGTGTTATAACGTTTTATAAGACCAAATTATAAGGTCGGTATCATGATTTGATGGTGGAGCACGGCTGCGCTGACTGATTGGGATTAATATTTTATTTGTATGCTTTACTGCTATATGGACTGTAAGAGTAACGAATGGAAAATTTATGGTTATATGAGGAAAATATTTTTTAAATATTTTAACGATGCAAATTAAAATTTAATTGTAGCGTGCATATATGAAATGCATATATGTAATTTGACTGTACGTTAACGGTTTAAATTATTTTAGTTAAGTAAATCGTATCAATTATTTAGTACTATAGCGTTTATTATTCTAAATGATTAAAATCTTAAAACTTTATGACGATTTTTGGAAATTTGAAATACACCAAGCGATTGGAATGCAAAACATAAGAACTATTGAAAATATACATCCAACCTTCTAAAAATTGGCATAAGTAACCGAAAGAACCAACCAATAAAGCGTGACTTACAGTAGTAAAGGCATTGCCACATATAGAAAAAGAAACGAACGATTCGTTCGGGTTTTTGATTTCTTCGCCATATGATGAGAAACAAAAATTACGAACGATTTTACAACAGTCGTTTTAAGGCATTGCCACATGCACACTTGCACGACTGACAGAGTAAAGGCATTGCCACATGAAGATACAAAACCGAGTAATTCGGTCGGACGAGCGATTTTGACGGCACATGAAAACCGAAAATGTCGGTCGACAAATGACGTCACAGTAAAATAAAAATTATAAAAAGTGACATTTGGCTTGGAAAAATAATTATTATGTCAAGATTGCGTTTTGACCTAAATTATTAATTTGGTCTCAAATTATTCCTTAAATATTTATTTTATATACATATGTATGTACATATTTCTGTAAAGCAATATAAATATAATTAAATTAATGCATATTAATATTTAAAAATTACATACAAATTGATTGATGATTGATTGATTGATTGATTGATTGATTAGAATGTACGGCCAAGGACGAACCAGGAACTCCCGGAATGCCGGGCACCACCGTACACCCGTGTTACATATAACAAAACCGAAGGAGTGGATGGAATTTGTTAGTTATAACAGACTCGACCCGGTTGCAGACACCTAAGCGATCGATAGTTAGTGTTTTTTGTGGTGTAAGGAAAGGAAGGGCATGTTAGTAATGACAGATTTGACCCGGGTTTCCGGAAGCCAATATTCAACCAATGCTAGCACAAGACAATCACAATTTTGATGAGCTGCTCTGCATTAGTTTATCAACTGCAGTATGCCCCCTTTCAGGTGTATCAGCAAACGTTTCCCAAAAGCAAAATCTATTAATGAAATAACCGCTCTTAGCCGTAGGCTGTAATAAATTTAATTAGTTTTCATCTGAAATGATAAATTAATTAATTTGTAATATAAAGCCGTAGACTGAAATAAACTGGATTAGTTTTCCCTGAAAATACAAATATATTAATTTGTCTCACAATAATAATATATTAATGTAACACAAATATATAAACACCTAAATACACAAATACACAAATACATAAATACATAATAGCAATTACACAATGTACTTGCATCAAAATCGTATTTATATTTACTTTAAAACCAAAAACACCACAAATCGAACTCTAGTAAAATAATTAAACAACTGAATTCGATCGAATACACCGTTTTTTAGCAATTACACAATGTACTTTTGCATTAAAATCCTATTTACATTTACTTTAAAACCAAAAACACTACAAATCGAATCCCATTAAAACAACTAAACCTCTCTTGTAACATTGTAATAATATGTATATTTATTTGTAAACTAATTGACCTAACATTAATGTTTCACTCCTTTACTCATTTAAAAATTACATACAAATTATAGTTTTTTTCATTTTATATCAGCTATACATATACAGAAAAAACAAAATCCAAGCTCATAGAAGTGAGGTTATGTTATGTTATTGATGTGTTCGGAAACCGAAAAAAATTATACCATTTAAATTTTTTGAGAAAAAAAAAGTTCGTAAAACAACAAAAATTATACCATTTTAGATTTTGTCGACCGAATTTTATTTTTTCGGTCGACGAAACATTAAAATGCATAATTTTGAATGAAATTATAATAATATTGATATAATTTTTAACTAATAAAATAGGTTTTGTAAATCTAAACTAGTTTTTAATAATTTTGATAATGTACATAGAATAATTTAGTCTGAAATTAAATTTGTAGTTTTGCTCTGTCGGTCGTGCAAGTATGCATGTGGCAATGCTTTAAAACTACAAATTCTTTTTCAGACTAAATTATTCTATGTATATTATCAAAATTAGTACAAATTAGTTTACATTTACAAAACCTAATTAATTATTAACTCATTAATTATCATTCATTCTTTTTCATCCAAAATTATGCATTTTAATGTTTCGTCGGTCAGAAAAATAAAATTCGGTCGACAAAATCTAAAATGGTATAATTTTTGTTGTTTTACGAACTTATTTTTGTCGAAAAGTTCAAATGGTATAAATTTTTCGGTTTACGAGCTTGATGCGTTCGTGGAACGATTTTGTTTGTCGGGTATAACATAACCTCACTTCGATGTGTTTTTAGCTTGGATTTTGTTTTTTCTGTGTATGTATAGTTGATTTAAAATGAGAAAAACATAATTTGTAAGTAATTTTTAAATAATAATATACATTAATTTAATTATATGTATATTTATTTACATAAATATGTACATATATATATCTAAAATATAAAATATATATTTGAGGAATAGTTTGAGACCAAATTAATAATTGACGTCGAAACGCAACTTGGGCTTGTAATAATTTTTTCAAGTCAAATGTCACTTTTTCTTATTTAAATATTACTGTGAAGGCGTTGCCACATGACAAAAATACCAACGTTTTTCTAAAAACAGATTTTCAATTTACAGGATAAATCCACATTTTTTATTTTAATTGATGAAAAATTATAAAAAATAATCATTTTTAATTATTATAACAATAAATTTTGTTTATAACAATAATTTGGATTTTTCTGTTTTGCCGTTCCTAGAAGCAGATTTTTCACTAAATGGTATAATTGTTTCTTTGTTTATAATTCTTAAAACGTTTTGCGAACTCACCCAAAATATCGACCGTTATTTTTTTCCGTCGGTAATCTGTTTATTTATTTTAAATTTTGTTTTGTTTTCACATTTTTGATTTTGATACAACCACTGTCTCAATATTTTGTGGTGTTTTTTTTTGCTTTATAGTTAGCTTTGACAGTTATGTCAAAAACAAATGACAAAAAAAATGTTGTTGAAAAACGGCGGTATTTTGTTTACTCATGTGGCATCAAAAACCTAATTACTGAAAAACGGTCTGCGATTAGATGTGCATGTGGCATCGCCTTGACATCGGCCGACATTTTTGGTTTGCATGTTGCCGCAAAATCGACAGTCCGACCGAATTGTTCGGTTTTGTATCTTCATGTGGCACTACCTTTATGCTTTGCTGTTCGACAAAAGGTGCTTTCGATTGACCTGAATAAACAAAATTATCTGAATCAACTGAAGTGATTTGACTGTTCGTTTCGGACTTGTCATTTCAGTTAAAACAATTGAGCAATTGAACTAACTGAATGTGTATTTTGCTCGTGGATTTAATTCGCATAGGTTGTTTTTTTTGAATTTTTTTCTGTTTCGCGTTCAATTTTAGAAAATTAGAATATATATATATATATATATATATATATATATATATATATATATATATATATATATATTTATATATATATATATATATATATATATATATATATATATATATATATATATATATATATATATATATATATATATATATATATAAATATAAATATATATATATATATATATATATATATATATATATATATATATATATATATATATCTATATACATATATTTATAAATACATAATTATATATTTATATAGACATGTTCTAATGAATTTAATATATGCATGCATTTATTTTTTATTTTCATTCCCGCTGTAGTAAACAAAAGCCAAATTTTAAATGATTTATTTTTGACATTTATCTGAAGTGATAAATACCATTCGGACACCCAAATTACTTCAGTAGCTCAATTATCAAAATAGCAACTGAATTATCTAAATAGTAACTCAATTTTAATTCTGTTGATTCATGTCAATCGAAAGTGCCTCATATAAAATCTGTTTGTTTTTTTAAGCAAAATTCTAAATGGTATAATTTTCGCTGAATTTTAAACGAGTTTTTGCTGTTTTACGAACGTATCATTTCTTCAACAGATTTTTTGCTATTTCGTCGTTTTGTTTTCAATTTTCTATATTGTTATTATATGCAGTTTTCTGACATATGTGTTGATTTTTTTTGTTTACAAATTATAGGATTTCATAATATTAAATCTATATATTTATTTATATTTATATATATTTATACATTTTCATTTACATTTCAGTAAAACCAAATGTCAAAAATATTTTCTGATGACGTCATTTTGCAGTCCAACATTGCTGATTATCATGTAGCGCGGTGTATTGTCAACCAACCGCTATATATGTACTATATGTATGTTTTTATATACATAATGTGGCAACGCCTTATCGCCAAGAATTTGAGTATGAATGCGGAAATCGTTTTAAATTATTTAAATGATATAATGCGGTTGGCAAGGAAAAAACTATACGGTCTAGTTACGGACGATGGATATAAGTAATTGACAATTTTGAATGAAATTTGTAAAATTATTAAAATATGTTTAGTTTCCGTTTAATTTTAGTTTATAAATTTTATTCATTTAATTATAAGTGAAGAAATCGCCGCCAGATGATTTTTCGTGTTTTTTTGCTATGTGGCAATGTCTCGGTAACATGTAACTTTTTCGTGATAGAATCAGATTCGGGTACTAATTAAACTGAAATCATAGTTTGCCATGTTATTAAGGTAACGCTGCACTACGGTTCAACTTCTTCCAATTTTAGCTGCAATTTGGCGGATACTCTTCCTCCTTGAAAGCCCGAATTTGGGATTTTGCGTCTTTATTTAAGAACTTTCCTTTTAGGCATAAGTACACACACCGTACACGTCAATAGTTAAGTACTTTTCATACCAACGACTTCGACTTTCGACTTTGCAAAACATTTAAATTCTACAAATACAAAGCATTGATATATTCATACCGACGGCGTCGACTTTGACTTTGTCAAAATAATCGATTGACATTTCAAAATGATTGAAGTTGCTTTGTACAACTTTAAATTGGCAAAGTCGAGATGTGGAACGTAATGCACTTGATTTGCAGCTAACTTCATCGCACTGTATTTTTATTTTCTTAGATTTATCACATAAAACTAATTAATTTTATAACTATTTTGATTTATTTCAATAAAACTTGACATTGTTAATCGAATCAATCTAAGTTTTATAGTTTAAATGCTTTTTAAAAAAAATTCAATTACGAAGTCCAAAGTCGAAGTCGTCGGTATGAAAAGTACTTTAAGTACTTTTCATACCGACGACTTCGACTTTGGACTTCGTAAATGAAATTTTTTTAAAAAGCATTTAAACTATAAAACTTAGGTTGATTCGATTAATAATGTCAAGTTTTACTGTAATAAATCAAAATAGTTATAAAACTAATTAGTTTTATGTGATAAATCTAAGAAAATTAAAATAAAGTGCAATGAAGTTATCTGCAAAGCAAGTGCGATACGTTCCACATCTCGACTTTGCCAATTTGAAGTTGTACAAAGCAACTTCATTCATTTTGAAATGTCAATGGATAAACAAAACATCAAAATGGCAGTCGATGATATGTATAACTATTCTGTGGAATATTATTATGAGGACGAAAATATAAATAACAATCAAATAAATATTAGGGAAAGTGAAGAAAACTTTATTAGTGACAATAATTTTGAGGATTGTCTCATCCTTGAGGAGATGCAATCAAACTTGATTTTATATGATTTGTCAGATACTGACTATACAACTCACGATACAACTTACAATTCACCAAAGACATTAAAACTGTTATACGTTTATGTAATTCACAAATAAAATATCAAAATTTTGACAGCTGTCAAATAAAGTCGACGCTGTCGGTATGAATATATCAATGCTTTGCATTTGTGGAATTTAAATTTTTTGCAAAGTCGAAAGTCGAAGTCGTCGGTATGAAAAGTACTTAATCATGAACTGATATCCTACACTGTTTTATTTTTATTTTTTAGCCTTAGACTGTGTCCGAAACCTATAATAAATATTTGTGAATACAAATTTTTGACATTTATTTGAAAAATATTCCCATCAATTACCAATTCTTTACTACGCTGTCCGAAAACTAAAATAATTGTTTGAAATATTTCCCCGCTTCTTATGTTTTAAAATTAACCTTTTGTGAGGTATAGCAACTATAAAAAAAAATTACATTTATAATAGTGTCAAAACTTTGTGTAATAAAAGCCGAATCCATCCAATACATAGGCTGTACAAATTCTAGGTTTGTTTAAGTATTAGTAGTGAATATTATTTGTTTTTTTGTATACATCCGAAACTTTACTTGCTAAAATTGATCATAGCAATTGACCTTGATAATTTGGGTGTGTTCGTTATTATCAAATAAATGTCAACACTTTGTCATAGGTTTCGGCCACAATCTTTGAAACTTTTTTAACTAAAACTTATTTGTTAGTAAGAAATAAACCCAAACTTTCGCTGATAATTTTACTATCCTATTTTACGCCGTAACCTGCCAAATCGAGGACACACGAATACAGGTTCGCTTTGAATATACATCTGCACATTGCATTGCTCCAGCCAGCCTGTACTGACATGGATGACATTAGATTCTGCAACCAACAGAGGATCATAGGTGTGTTCATCGTCATCACCGATCGTAATCAAATGATGAAAAATCCAAATGATGATCCTAATCTGAACAAAAACTATTAAACGATCAAATTTAATCAGTATTTCGATTAATTTGTAATGTATAAATTCATGAATTTCATTGCATCCCGATTTTATTACACAAAAACAAATTACTTCGCGATCAATCTAAAGGAGTTATAAATATCTGCCCTAATTTATATTTCTAATCAATATATACGATACTTGAGATTATATTCGAACGCAGGTGTTTCCAAATTTATTCCCATTGATTATTATTTTTTACACGATTTTTATTTTATTTCTTTGCGATAAAACTTAAAGATAATCTTTTGAAATTAAGCAGAATAAATTTTCTTACTATATAAGATTTAATCTTGCGCGCGAAATCTCATCTTTTATTCTTGTTGCATATAAAAATACATAAAATATAAGCACAGGCACAAAAGGATATTGTTTCCTTCCAAAAAAAAAAAAAACTTTAAAAATATACATCTATAATTAGTAAGTCCCGATCAAAGTTTATCGTTTGATGTTTAAACTGCAGTGATCATCGATGATTTTATTTCTTTTGGAGGCTTAGAAACTAGCAACATAATAATAATTCAGAATCTATAATAATAGATATGGAGCGCGAAACTCTAATTTAATAATGTGTTCGTTTTCTTTAACGGCGATTAGTTTTAATTTTTATTTTATTAATACACCAATACCCTACTTTGTGCGATATCAGTTGGAGCTGTTACGAGTTGTGTTACTCGCAGACTGGAACAAATTTTCGTGAATGATTTTTGAACTCGCGCTCTTTTTAAATTTTAACCTAAAGGATTTCAATACACTTTTTAATACGCATTTCAAATGAAAGTGAACTGAGTGAGAAGTGTATGTGCTATATCCTGATTCGCTCAATCATTTTGTGATAACCTCACAAAATATATCTTGCAATCTGGCTGGCCAATTTACCGGACCAGATCTACCGATAGTTGAATTCACGTTCAAGCACTTCACATAATACTACCGAATAGTGTGCTGAATACCTATTGAGTATTTACCATAGGTTCTGGAGGGGCCGATTGGTTTTTCATTTTTGCCAAATATTCCACACCATACGTTAAAAATCCAAAGACGCAGATGTTTAACTTAGCAGTCCTCTTTGTACTAATCCTATTAAAACTAAACGTACCGCTACACTTCGCTATCACAACTCGAAACACATACTGAAAATGTCCCATCCCAATAAACAAAGTACGACAAACATTAAAAAAAAACCAAAAAGCCCAGTAAAATTGCGGCGAAATTTAGAACAAAAGTTGGTGTACACAAATGTGTACGCTGTGAGTCAAAGGGTTAAATACTCTATTCTAAATTAGTAGTAACCGCCTAACGGAAACAGCTCTCGTTGTTTTTGAAATTATAAATCGCTTTTCAGTCGACAAACTACTAGTGAACTTAACCACCTAGCACTAAAACTGTGCGTAACTGCTGCAAGTTACTTTAATAATAGTTAAATTAATTTAGCGAAGACACACTCCTAAAGTGCTTGTGAAAACTGAACATCGCCATTTTTCTTTTGTTTATTTTGTGTTTTTGTTTTTTCAGTGAAAACGTGATATTTTTTGCTAAAACGTATTGTTTTATCATTTGTTTTGTTGATTTCGATTCGTCAAAAAAAAAATCTTAGTGATTAGTGATTCCTCACATATTTTAAATTAGAGAATTTTAAATTACAATTTGTTTTTATAAGAAGGGGGGAAAAAAACGAACTGCAATTGACTTTAGATTCCTAGTTGGAGAAATAAAAAATCATGAATCGAAAAAAGTCGAAAAAATGTAAACATTTTGATTAAGGACATTTTCGAAACCTTTGCAAGTTTCAGGTTAAAAAAATCACCCGGCATATAAAAATGACTTTGTTATGTCCAAAGGGATAATATTTTATATAATTTTGGTGCAACTAAAAATAAATAATTTTTCTTGACTTCTGGAATCGGATTTGCAAGCCACCTCTCTAAGAATCTAAGCTGATCGATTTGTTAGTCGTCTAACCACAATGTCGCTCCGCTGAATAAAAATCAGTTAGTTTAATGGTTTCACTGTACATCTTCAACAATTCAATGTTTTTTAACATGAATGTCATAGAACTACACTTTTCAGTTAAATTATGTGTAACTGCTCATGGAAAATAGCAAGAATTTAAATTGTGTTTAGTTTAATCTAGCAGAGACACACACCTTAGTACATGCATGGATATTGACTGGTAATCGACTATTATTTTACTGTAACTGTGTCGTCGACGATCCTATTTCAAAAATAAATAATTTTATTTGCACGCGTATATAGTAGGCTGCTTTGTCAACCATTTTCGAGAGTCAAATGTTTCGATATGTTCTTCTTCCTTCTATATAGAATCAAAAAGCGTGTAAAATGGATTCACGTATTTGTAGTTAAATGTAGCCATGTCTGTCCATCTATTTGGATTTTAGGTTCTGCTAAAATGACGTAACTGTGGTAAAGCTTCTATTGAAAATTGGCCGGAAATAGCAACGTTTTACAGGACTTTCACTAATTAATTTTTTTTGCAAAATTATTTATTTTTCGACTTTACGAGTTGTTGCCAAATTGCGGACACACGCTTACAGGTTCGTATTTTATTATCCTTACCCTATTAAAAACCATGCTTTGCGTTTTTTCCACATATCCACTACGCAATATGAGGTATTGCTGTATAAATTTATAAATTTTCGATCGATCACAATATTAAGACGAGCTTACGATTCGACATCGAGTTTAAGCATCGAGATCACCATTATTATGTTATTAGGTCCAAGATAATAATCATTTTGAATTTAGATTAAGATAAAAATTTGAAACGGCGCGCTCAGACTATATTTCGTGAAAATTTGTCAAAACCTAGCTTGGAGACATACCAATTTTGGTTTTACTTTTATATAATCATAGAGCTTATAGTTTAGGATATGAATAAGATGTATCATTAACTAAATGGTTGCGCAGTAATTCTATTGCTATGGGTGTTTTATATTTTTATCGATAATTCGACAATCGTTTTTCATCTACATCCATATATACAGATATGGAGATGGCAAGGTGCGCGCGAACGACTGGAATAATATTTTAGTTTAAGCTACACAAAATCGAAGACAATGATCGATTTTGAATTGAAATTGATTAAATTTTTAATGAATTCATTATTTATTTTTCGATTTTTTTAAAATTTTTTTATTTTTATTAAATCAATACTTCGTCATCAATATATATTTAAAATGCCTCGAGTAAAGTTTCTTTCACAATAAATTACAAGTTTTGTTGTATCATATCTTGGTTACACCAAAAGTTCTATATAGAAACAAAAAAAAAATATACAAAATGCAACATCTTATATCTTCAGTGGTGGCCTTTGCGTTATTCGACAGGAACAGCAAATAAATTTAAAGTAACAAAAAATGCAAGACAAAATTTGCATGACAGGGTAAATATTTCAAAAAAAAAATTTTTGCTTTATAAATTAAATTAAAAAATAAATTGGGAACATAACATAAAAATATTTTTGAATCATAAATATATGTTAAGAGACGTTCAGTTTTCTGTATATATATGCATCCATTCGGACAATTTTTGTGAATCAAAAGTTGCATATGGGTTTGTATTTCTAGACGTACTATCGTATTTTAGTTCCATAAGTTTGTTAATTTTGGAACGATTTTGGAACGCGTGAAAATGACATTCTGCAATATTTTTTATTTTTTTTTTTTATTTTAAATAAATTGACTTTATTTATTTTATTTTATTACAATCTAGTCTCCTGGACTAATGAGCAATTTGTTTCTGACTTAATTTACTAAGATAATTATGTGGATTTAAATCAGCAAGCCGCTGTTTGCATTAACAATTAAACCAGTTCAAAGGGTTTAGTTCTTTTCAATCTGCGTATAATATTGGTGTTGGTTAACAGCTGAATTGCCTCTATATTCACATGTTGCTGGAGTCTTTCTTCGTGTTGCCTTGCATTTTTTTAAATTTCAATCGAAACGGGATCCACTTTAAGGTCTCTATGTAGATCACTATTCCTGACGTACCATGGTGCATCGACGATGTTCCTTAGTACCCAGTTCTGAAATTGACGTTGTTGGGTTTTGTACAGCCCCAGAGCTCAATACCATAAGTCCGTATTGGTTTCAGTAGTTGCTTATAAAGTAGCAGCTTATTGTATGATGATAGAGAAGAGTGTCAATGTACTTTTTTATATTTTAGTTTTAGTTCTTCATTTTTCTTTTTGACGTGGACCTTCCATCTAAGTTTAGCATCCAGGGTCATGCCTAGATACTTAGCTGTGTTCGCATACGGTATTCTCGATTTATTGAAACAGGTATATGTTCAACTCGTTTGTTGGTAAAATTTATGTGAACTGATTTAGTTTCATTTAGCTTAATTCGCCATCTTTTAGTCCATTTATATACTTCGGAGATAGCTGATTTTAATTTTTGTGTTGATTCTTCGTTGCTTTTTCCAACAGCTAGGATCGCAGTGTCATCAGCACAAGTCACCAATGTGTTGTTTTCTAATTCAGGTAGATCATACGTGTATAGTAAATATAAAATCGGTCATAATACACTGCCCTGCGGTACACCTGCTTTTATTTCTTTTAATTCAGAATAAGTTTCAGCAAATTTAATTCTAAAGAATCTATCTTTCAAGTATGATTCCAGTATTTTAGCGAATTGCATTGGTAAGAGGTTTCTTAACTTATGATTAAGTCCTTCATGCCAAACCTTGTCAAAAGCTTGCGCCACGTTTAAAAATATCTTGGAGCAGACATTTTTCTCTTCAAGTGCTTTCTCAATTACATTGATTACTCTGTGTACTTGTTGTATTGTTGAGTGTTGACGACGAAATGCGAACTGATGATTTGGGATTAAGTTATTCCTTTCGATTATCGAATTTAACCTTTTAATCAGTATTTTCTCAAAGAGTTTAGACATAACTGGCAACAACGAAATTGGTCTATAAGATGAAGATTCGTAGGGTGGTTTTCCAGGTTTTGATGTCATTATTACTTCTGCAATTTTCCACAAACTGGGCACAAATTTGATTCTAAATGCTGCATTGATAAGATAAGTAAGCTTAACTAGGGCCTTCCTTGGTAGTTCTTTTAAAGGTCTGTAGTAATTAGATCATAACCTGGAGCTTTTTTCGAATTCAAATTGAATTTTATCTCATGCATGACTTCTTTTGGTGATGTCTATAGAATTCCTTCATTTTCTTTTTCAGATTCCACCGTTATTATTTGAGATTCTAAAGTTTGATTTTTTCGAGGTGCTCCGCAAACATTGAACTTTATCTGCGTTATTTCGGGCCCATTTCCCCCCTTCTATTCTTATTGGAGGGTTCTGCATTGTAGGTCTTTTAATGTTTTTGGTTGCTTTCCAAAGTGAATAATCAGTCCTGCTATCATTAGTTTATTCTGCAATATATGACTAAAGATCGTGTGCGATTCAGATTTCAGTGCTGTTAGAGGGCGATGGTAGTTAGATGTTAAGTTGTTTGGATTTTTTACCGCTCCTGTAACATTTAAATAATTAACGGATACTAAAAGAGCTTTAGTGAAAAACATGTGGAAATTTAAACAAAATCATCATGGGAAAAGGCTTTCAATTTAGTTAACTTCTGTTATGTTTTCATCTACTGTTTACCTTGAGAGAGTTCGAAATGAACTTCTAGTCGAAGTTCCATCATCACATTTAACTGCGGTACTTGAGTTTTAGGTCTTCTTAAACATTTTGTTGTTTTCCAGAGGAAATAGCCTGTGTCTTTTTGACCGGTAATTATGAACGATTCTTTTTTATTTTTTTTTTGTGGAACCTGATTTCTCTGTCAAGTTTTTCGTGCTTACATTTTTTCTTTAAGTAATTCTTTAACCGCCAAAAATGTGGTTAATATGTGTTTGAGTTTCTTTTTAACTATAATTAGACGTACTATTCCAAGCTGCTGGTTATGTATAATATTATTAGGTAGTTCTAATTCGTTCTCCAATTTTATCGAATTTTTAACTGACACTTGAAGATTGACATTATCACTGACTAGTTTCTGGAACAGTTTAATTTAGCCAACGATTCTTTCTTGACAATCAATGCACTGCGAGAGTCATAATTACAGGAGGAGGATGGCAATAGTCCTTCATTGTCTTCTATTAACACGTAGTTTTAGGATATCCCTTTTGTTATACATTCATAGGCCAGTATGTATGCTTAGAGTAAATTAAGCATTTTGTTGCTTGACCTTCACGGATGCATAATTGGATATGCCAAGAAGAAAGATCTCCCACAATTTGGAGACCACTCCGCTTTCCGTTTCCTGCTTATCCTTTTCTTCTCTTTGAAGGCCCAATCTGTTTCTTTTATTAGTTCTTCTTCATTAGTATAAAATATTTCAATTGTGTCTACCTCATTGCTAGTTAGAGGAGTTCCTTAAGATTTCTTAGCTTGTAAAGCATTTTTCGTTGCACCACTTCGTTGCTTAGTTGCGACGTTACCTTTTTAATTTCGCTTAGTTTTCTTCGAAGTTTTTAACATTTTCGTTTACTTGTTTTAAAAAAATTTAGTTGAAGATGTTGGTGATCTTATAAGGTTAGAGCTTCTTGAAAATGTATTATTATCAAGCAAAAGTTGACCCACTCTAGAATATTTTAGGCTGCCCGCGTAAGAAGGTGGATTTGTCAACATATCTGGGCCGGTTTACCATCGGGAGTATAAATTGCTTTATTTATGTTGTATCCATTGCATTCACTGATAAAAATACAACTATACCAACAATTACCAGTACCAGTTGATAGAGGGTCGTAGATCAGAACTTCATTTAGTAAGTTCTTGGTCGGATATCCTGCAGTGTTTCGGCCGTCAGAGCTTCGTTAGTTAAAGCAGGGATCATTGCGTGTAGATGAGGTTGACATTTGAACTGCTATTTGACCAATTCTAAAACTTCCTGACATTCCTTTGATTGTAAATTTACCATAATTTTAAAATGTTATAACACGAGTCATTTGCATTGGACAAAGAGACAAAGCAAGTATCCATGGAGTTAAGAAGATGGTGTTTTCTTTATCAAACGAAACGGTTTTTTAAGCAACAGATGTATTTGTCAAAAATAAGAAATCTCATATACCACTCAAAATTTGTGGAATCCATTTTTCAGTTTTAATGGGCTAACCAATACCATGATGTTTTTTTACTGAAATGGAATCATTTAGTATCTAGTTCGAATTCGTGTGCTTCTTGAATCAGTAGTTTAGTGATTAGATGATCCTTTGCAATGATATTTGAATGTTTCACACCGCATAGCTTCAAGTTCATGTGTTTCAAACTCGGCCGATGACTCGTAATAAATCTTCGTGTAAGAATGGAGATAACGGTTTTATCTTACTTTTATTTGATGTTCCTTTCTGTGTCATAAGATCGAAATTCACGATCTTATGACTCATGACTTTAAAATGTGGTTCTTATGCCTGTTTGATCAAAGGCTGCGTTGAATTTGTTATTTTTTCTGCCGCTACTGTTTCTTACTTGGTTACCACTTTATTTGACGTTTGGTGATCAATCTCATCACGTATACCGTAACCCTATTTATGGTATTGAAGTTTGAGTATTTAAGATATAAGATGAGTATTTAAGATACTCATCGCTGTAGTTCCCATTGATATTGTATCTTCTATTATGATTGACGCCAACTGGAGTTCTCAAAGATTTCCGAATAAATCCTAAAGTTTTTACTGATTCTGGTTCTTCGTTAAATCTAAAATGTTCTAAGGCTCTCGAGCCTGGGCCGAAATTTTCTATAATCGAGTTGGTATTGATTGGAAACCCATTTTCTCAGGTTAAACCCTCCAAATCGTAGTAAGTTAATCAGTTGAGTTTGTGCTGTCTGATTTTCTTCTACTTTGTTGCTTCCTGATAATAAATCATCTACGAAGAAATCGCTCGTAATTATTTTTGCATTGGGTCTTTCTTTTTCTCCGTTTCTCGCCAGCTGCTATGTAATGTTTTGATGGTCAGATATGGTGCATACGTCTTTCCAAATGGTAATCAGCTGCAGGTTCTAATTGTATCTTTAATGGTTAAAATACTGAGGTCATGATGTATGTTGGTGTTTCGAATATACCAGGGAGCATTCGTGATCCTACGAAGTATTTTTGATTGTGTACGTTGCAAAAATTCTCTATTTGATACGGTGGTGGATCCCTATAACTGAATACCATATGTCCATATGGGCATAAGTATCGCTTTATATAGTAAAACTTTATTGTCGAGTGAAAATCTTGATTTTTTTTCTATATGTTTTTCCATGTTAACGTTCTGTCCAGATGTAACCCTAAGTATTTGACACTGGATTGCTGTGGAATAGTTACACCGTTCAATTTAACTGGTGACAGGTGCGTTTGTTAAGTGTGAATGTAACGTGTGTTGATTTAAGTAATTGCTCTAAGGCAGTCTGAGGATTTTTACAAGACACCAAGGTGGCTGTATCATCAGCAAAATATGTTGATATTATAGCTTCATTAGAAATAAGCAAATACAGCGAGTATAAATTGGTCCAAAGACACTTCATTGTGAATGACCTGCGCTAATATCATTTAAACCAGTGGTTGCTGCATTTTTTTTAATCAAGTATTGTCTTTGAAACAGATATAGTTTTCAAGGACTATATGGAACTGCTCCGGCAAAAGTTCTTTAATTGTGTATATTAATCCTCAATACCAAACTTTGTCGAAGGCTTGTGCAATATTCAAGAAGACAGCAGAACAATATTTTTTTTTCTTCGAAGGTGATTTGATTGCGTTGACAATCCTGTGAACTTGCTCTATAGTGCTGTGCTGATTTCGGAAACCAAATTGGTGATCTGGTATAATATGCCATTCTTCAAGTACTGGTTTTAGTTTTCTTCGTAACAATTTTTCAAATAGCTTTGATATCGTGGAAAGCAAGCTTATTGGACGATATGATGAGATTTGTGTCTCATCTTTTCCAGGCTTATGTATCATTGGAATTTGCGATATCTTCCACTTTTGAGGAATGTATCCAGTTCGCATGATTGCATTGAGGATGTACCTTATTAGTTTAATGCATTTGTCTGGTAATTCTTTAACCATTTTTCCGGTAATAAGTTCTTATGCAGTTTTTTATTGTGCTCTTAACTTCTGTCCACTTGAACTTTATAGGTTTAAAATTCAAATCATTCACAATTTTGTTTGGAGCATGTAGTTGTTAACTTGTTCATATGTTATACAGAATTCTATTAGATCAGGAATTTTCTTTTTATGCGTAGACCAATATGTTGTACGCATCGCTGATAGATAATCCAAACACAGTTCCTCCATAGTTTTATAGAGTTGTTTTCCTTTCGGAATCGTCAATTTCGAACCCCATTGAGTATGTTTTGTATTATAATCACCTCCGGCAATGAATTTATTTCCTAAGTGGTTAAAACAATCTAAGAATTGCTTCTTTTTTATTGCGTGTTTTAGAGGGCAATACTCTGATGATATTACACAGTTTCCAGACCACTCCTCCTGGCAGATATATGCCGCTTGGATATGATCTTTGTCATACTTCTCAAGTTCAAAGTGTTTTAGTCTTCTTTTAATCAATACAGTTTTGAAAAAGTTGTTTTTGGTAAAGTGTGTTTCTGATATTAACATTATGTCAATATTGTGCTCGATAAGGAATGCTTGTACCTCTGTTTTGTGTTGGGCAAGACCGTTTGCATTGCATATGGCTATTTTGAGGACAGTCATTTTTGGTTTTTCACAACTAAACTACAGATATCATTATAAATAAAACAGAATAGGCCCATATAGTAGCATCAATGGGTAAACGTTATAATAATTAAAATGGACAACTGTTTTAAATTTAAAAAAAAATCGTTTAAATATTCGACATCTTTCTATCGGAAAGTCAAGTTTTTGGAAGCGAAATGTCGCTTTTTTTGCGAATTCTGCGAACGTTTACTAATTTCAGGCATAACCAACTGCTCGCATAGCTGTTGCATAAATTTACGACGGTAACTGGAGTTTGTTTTTAGGAACGGATTATTCTCCATATATACTATATGTGCTGGTAAAGCCGCCACATTCAAAATGTTATAAAAAAATGCCGGTCACCAGTAAGATGAATCTTCCTTTTGCATGTGTATTCTCCCAGCATTTTGTGCTATTGTCCACGCCGCCCTTGGTTCTGTTGTAATCTAGAATCAGTGAAGAAACCTACTATGTCTCCACTGATTCTCTTATCATAATGCATGGTGAATAAAAGCATCACAGCTTGGTTTTTTTAGGAATAAGCATCACAGCTTGGTTTTTTTAGTGTGATTTTGTTCGAAAATCCGGAAAAAGACGATTTGACAGGTTGAGTTTTGCCTTGTACAACTAGGAATTCGACTAGTACGAATCGCCGTCTTTTGTTTACTGTTCCTAAAACTGATAAATTGTGGTCGCGTATCAAATTAGAAGGTAAATTGTTGGTGGTGAAAAAATTATCACATGTAATATTTCAACCGGTACCACTAAAAAGAGTGCAGATAGATCCTTCACAACACATTCTGCATGATTACTTTCTCTTTGTGAGTTTGGAGCGATTCCAGTGTAAATTGTTCCTTTCAATAGATAAACGAGGAAGTAGAGTCACACACCAACGATACTTTAATTCCATATCTGGCAGGTTTTCATGGAATGTAATGCGTAAAATGCGTATCACCTCGATATGTTAAGGAACAGCTGTTCATCAACTATGTAATGTTTGCTCCAGCTACAAAACACTCTCTTAGATTCTAATTCACCATAAGACATATCTATATTAGTAATCGCTGTGCACGAGTAATCCCATTATCAAATCTGATGTATCGGCTTATCGATAAAAGCGCTGTGAACCCATCATAGCGAGGTAAGGTGGTGAGAAAACATTCTCTACTAATCTAATTTATGTTCGTTTTTGGTTCGGCTGACGCCTGCAAATATTATAATGCCACGATTTTTTGTCATCAAATTTGTCAAATCTCACGATAGACTAAAAATTGCATTTCAAAAGTCAAAAACAAAAGAAAGCTATACAACAGTGCTGCATAAACACATTTTTTTTGTTTATAATGGAAGCGATTGAAAAAAAATTACATTAATTTTGTAGTGCCTTACTTTTATTTTACAGACGATTTAGGTACAAAAACAAAATGCAATTGGAGGCCTACCCGAATTTTATTACAGTAAAACATGTAAAATTGACCACATCTGTAAACTGACCACCTGCAAAAAGTGACCGATTATAATATGTTCTGGCTATATTTCAATATTTTATAACCATTTTCAAAAAATGGTCATATTTGTGATCATTCGATCAGCGATCTATTTGGATGCTGGGAAAACCCGTTAGCATCTCGCTTCTATTTTTATTTAAAACCGCTACGGTGTTTTACTGGTGGTGTTTATATCTCTAGTATTTTGAATGGAAACCAAATACCATGTACCAAATTTTGCGTAAAGACATTTCGGTTAGAATTAAGGTATGCGAGGAAAATAATTCTAGTGATGATGAACAGACAGAAGCAAATGAGCGAACAGCGAAGGATGGCACAATATGACAGCGAAACCCTATGTAAAAATAAATCTTGTTGTTAATAAAAATTATCAAATTTTATTTATAATATTAACGTAAAATTTAAAACAAAATTTCATTAAAATGTATAGAAATCTTACATAGATTATGATAAAAATTCGGTTGTAAACCCAAGGGAACGATATAAATCCTGTTAATTAACAAAATCTATCATGTGATAACAAAAAAAAAAGTGATCAATCGCTGCAAAATAAAATCAATTGATACAAAAAGATTCTATTTTCTCCTTACGAGTTAAAGTTACGTTTACTTTTTGATCAAAAGAAAAGAATAATAATGCTGTTAGTTCGTTTATTATTTTTTAATCTTCACACGTTTTACTACCTACTAACAAACACATTCATCTAACAAAAACATGCGTTCCTACAACCATATTTTTAAATGGGAAATATAAACGTACCTAAAAAATATAAAATGGGAAATATAAACGTACATAAAATAAGAAATATTCGTGGACACAATTTAGCAAAGACACAGAAATATTTATTTCGTAGTACAATTTATTAACACTTGGCTCATATTTCGCTGCCAAAAGAGCGGTGTCACCTTCTATTTATAGTTATTCAATACCTCTGCATACATTCAAGAATGCCGAATCAACACCATCAATAAATCAGCTCTCGTCGTCAATTGCAATAACTGTCCTTTGAACGAGAAGCAGTATGTCGTGCGCACAAGAGGGGAGGTTTCGCTAACAGTACGACCAGCAGATCGTCCGGAATTTTCATTGCAGGCACTTGTATTATCTAATACCAAAAACATTGAACTTGGTCGTTGATCGGAACTACAGTTGGGTAATCCACAATTTCGCTTACCAGAGCTTATAGATGTTTTAGTGAGTATCAAAATCGGCATCATATAGAGGAAATTCAACCAGCCGAAGATAATGAGTGTGGATACTACTTACTTCACCACGGGGTTTTAAAGCAGTCTAGTGCGACAGCCAAGTTAAGAGTTGTCTTTGATGGGTCTGCGAAGATAATAACAGGAATATCACTTAACGATTTCTTGGCTGTTATTTCAACTGTTCAAAACTCTCTACACGCTATAATCAGGAGGTTTAGAGAGCATAAATTTGCCCCTCACAACGATCTCAAAGAAAAGTAACCCTTCATTAGACCTCTTATCATTAGTTCGTGTTGGAGGTCGTTTACAAAATTCTAAAATACCATTTTCTACCAAACACCCCACAATTCTGCATCCCAAATCGAAACCGGTACGTTGATAGTCTAACACTTTTTCAAGTTAAGACTATTGGATTCCAAGCGGTCAAAATTTGGTTCGACAAATCTTTAGTTAATGTGTTACATGCGCAAAATTTAAATCGCAAATAAAAAACCAACTAATACGAGCAACTTATCAAGCGGGTGTTAATTCCCATTTCCGTAAACATGCGAAATTATTGTTTAAATTTAAGGATCAACGCAAATCACGTCACCCCCTCTTTTTGGTATCATGTCCCGGCAAGTGGTTTAGCACAAAGAAATTGAAACAGAATTGTACAGACATTTCTGACATTTCTGTTAATTAACCAACCAAGAGTATGAAATAGCATTTCGTATACGATCATTAGGGAGGATCTGTGAAAGCACCAAAAATAAGGCCTTGATCGCCAAAATAATGTCGACACCAAAATTTTAATTTGATGACATTTTTTTTGTCCAACATATAATTTTATAGTACCAATGGTGCGGGCATATATTATCATTCTACACATATCTCTCGGTTAATAAATAATTACATGACGGTGACAATGATCTTCCACAAATCAAAATTACATAATTAAGTAACAAAAAAAAAAATAAATAAATTCCTGTTATCCAAAAGGCCCATAAAAATCACATAACATGATTAAATTACATATTTAATGTTGAAAGTTGAGATTTTTAATTTTTGTTTTTTTATTAATAAAAACATCATCCAGAAACTGTATGTCCCAACATAATTTCGATGATTTTTTTTTTTTTGATTTAAAATTTATAATTTGCACACTCGTCTCAGACTGGAAAACAGAAGCACATTGTCCAATTAAATTTAATTTTATATCATTTTCATTATTAATGTTAAATCAATTATTGGAATTTTTCAATTATTCTTAATTAAATTAACTCAATTCGTATATTAAGATTAAGAGTATAATGACGCGAACTACTCCTAAGGGAATATAATCGTAATTGTAATATTATGCTGAGTTGGATAATATATGTAATTCATGTTATATGCTTAATATGATGTATTCGAGCAAAACATAAAATGATGTACACCTTCTTTGAATACAAACGCACTTGTAATAAGAAATATGTTATCTAATTAAGTCAACCTGAAATCCCTTTCTTTTTTTCAAGATCTATAGGTAAGAGTACATGAAGACGAATAAGATGGGAAATAAAATTGTATATAAATATTATTTTGAAGGAGATTTCCTGTTTGACCTTTTCTACTTTGGTTTTTTTTTTAAAGATTTTATTAACAAAAAAATTATTTCAAGATCACATATCTCGTATTTTTACGATATAATGATCGGATTACAAATTTTGAATGGAATATTTCTAATATCGATGAATGAAATATCTTTTTGGAGATCATCTTTTGAAATAACTTATATGCTCTTTTGAAAGGAAAAAGATATTTTATTCTATGGGAAATAAGATCTATACCTTTATATGGTTTAAAGCGATCAACTTTAGTAGAGTTCGTATATACATATAATGAACACTCAAGTAACAGTAAATTATGTTATTTATAACCGATGATCATTTTAATCGAATGTTTAGATACAGCGAACAAATTCTAAAAACCAAAAACAATTTTCATAGTAAGCATGTGTTCGTAGTCAAACATAGTTTGGTATAAACGAATGAACGGTATAAGCGAACAAAGACGAGATCAGAGAAGATCTCTAGATTTCTATATATCAAGGGATATTTCCGAAAATTACTTATCAATAGAAAACGAAGAAAGGCTATTATCAGACTATTTTCCAGTTTTAATGAAGTGTGAGAGACCCTTTATTTTGTTTTGTTTTCAATACTAGCCGTTTGTGGCGTTCTATTTCCTTCTTGTACTTATTCTCTCTAAAATAAATACCTCGTGAATGGACGCTTGTCTTTTTTATTCGGATTATATTTCTTTTTATTTAAGTACATAATCACATCAGGTTATGGGCCCAGACCCACTTAAATAATAATAAAAAAAAGAAGTTCAATTTGTAAAATTTCGTGGTTAATAATAAGTTTAGCATAATTATTTTGTTTTTGTGTAAAAAATTAAAATGGCGGCAACGTTTGCGTCCATAGAGAAATTCCGTGGAAGAAATAACTATGAGCCATGGAAATTTGCTGAACTAGCATATCTTCAAATGAATGACCTTTAGAGTCATGTCGAGGGACATGCAAGAAAAGTTATCCAAAAAAAAAATTTAAGATTCAAAAGCCAAGGCGTCGATTGTTTTATTAGTGGACAGTGTGAATTTTACACATATTCAAAAAGCAAATACGGCGAATGCGATGTTTGGGACAGTCTGAAAGTGGCGTTTAAAGATTGCGGTCTACTTCGTCGTGTAGCATTATTGCGTAAACTAATTTCCACAAGACTAGTGGATTGCGCTACGATGGTATTTATCGTCAACATTTATCGATGGTATTGTTGTTGGCCGGATTAAGCGACGAGTATAAGCCCATGATTATGGCGATAGAAAATTCTGCCACAAAAATTTTGGCTGACTTAATACAAAACCAAACTACTTCACGAAATTCGTTGGGATGATAGAGTTGAGGGCTCTGTCTCTGCATCAGCCATGGACGTGAAGCCAGCAAAATCAAACAATTATAAGAAGAAGAAGAAACAAATAAAGGACGGGAAATGTTTTGGATGTGTCGTAGTTGGTCACTTCAAAAACAAATGTCCGCTTACGAAGATGGCTAATCATTCGTCAGTTTTTTCGTTTTTGACGGCATGCAATATTAAATCGAATAAGTGGTATATAGACTCTGGTGCCTCTGCACACATGACATGTGAACAACTTTGGATGGAAAATCTCTTTGGATGGACATGTGAACAACTTTGGATTGGCAATTTTTTACTGCAGCTACGGGTGAATAATCGTATAGTAAATACTAGAGTTCATGATGTTCTATACGTGTCAGTACTTTGCACAAACTTATTGTCAGTTAGTCAGTTAGTAGGCAAAGGTTTAATTGTGAAGTTTAGTGCAAATGATTGCAAAGTTTTTAACAAAAACAAGAAATTACTGATTGAGGCAAAAGTAAATGCAGGGAGGTTCAAAGTGACACACACGAGTGAAACAAACATGTTTGAGGGTCAAAGTTGAGAATTCATGGGAATTATGGCATCAACGTCTAGGACATGTGGGTCACGATAGCTTGATGAGATTACGAAATGGATTAGTGGACTGCATGAGTTTTGTCGGAGGTCAACAGGATAAGTGTGAAACTTGTATAAAGGTGAAACAAACTCGCCTTCCGTTCAAGAACATATAATCTCGGGCTTCCAGAGTACTAGAACTGGTGCACACTGACCTGTATGGTCCAATGCCAGTTGATTCATTTGGTGGCATTTCATTTAAAAAAATCACGAGTGGATGTCAGTCGTGATGTCATTTTTCTGGAGGACCAAGGCTGTGAAAACAAGGTAATTGATTGTAACGAATTTTTTAATCATTTTTATCCATTCAAAGATGATAGCAATGAAGTGGAGGATGAGGCAATTGTTAGAACAGCAAGTTCAGAAGGCGTATCTAGATCTCAAAAAAGTGAGGATCTAACAGCTAAAGATTCAATTGAATTTAAGAAGAATATCGTTCGTTAATCGAAAACGAGACGTGGTCGCTTACAGATTAGCCACCTGATCGTAGAGCAATTCAAAGCAAATGGGTTATCAAGACCAAGTACAACGAAAAAGGAAAGGTAGATCGGTACAAGGCTCGTTTGGTAGTGAAGGGCTGTGCTCAGCGTAGGGGCATTGACTATGAGGAGATATTCTCGCCCGTAGTTCACTACTCATTGATACGTTTTTTGATTGCGGTAGCTGTGAGATACGATTTAGAGATCAATCATATGGATGCGATTACAGCGTTTCTTCATGGCGATTTGAGCGAGAAAATCTATATGATTCAACCTAAAAAGTTTAGTGATGGAAGTCAACGTGTTTGTTGTTTGTGTCGTGTAAGAAATCAGCGTTTGGAAACGGCCTTAAAGATTTTTGGCATGAAATGATCAAATTACGATGCATGCATTTACTATTTAATGGATGGTAGTAAGATGTCGATTGTAGCAGAATATGTTGACGACTTGCTCATTTTTTCCAACGACAAAGTTTTGAAAGCTGAATTGAAGTTGTGTCTTCAAAAGCAATTAAAAATGAAGGGCATTGGCGAATCCAAATGTGTGTTGGGCATGCAGATTACGCGAGACTGCAAGACGGGAACGATTTCAATAAATCAAAGCCAGTATATTCAAAATATACTAGAACGTTTCCAAATGGCCGATTGTAATAGTGTAAGTGTTCCAGCTGATCCAAATCAGAAACTTAATTCAGAAATGTCGCCGAAGAATGAGTCAGATCGTGAATCCATAAAGGATGTTCCATTTCAAGAAGCAGTAGGGAGCTTGTTGTTTGCTGCCCAGGTATCACGACCAGATATACAGTTCACAGTAGGAGCTATCAGCAGATTTAATAACAATCCAGGCGTTGCTCATTGGTTGGCAGTAAAGCGGATCATGCGAGGAGATCATAATGCAGGAGATCATAATGATTCTAAAGCCTTATAAACAACTAAACGACAAAACGTCGTATAGGCATATAATCTCTTTACTAATAATAACATCAAACATTTTCCAATTGTAGAGCACAGAAAACATATACCAGCACATCAATTTAGGTTTTGAGAACGACACTCAACTATAGCATAGGAACATACGACCACTGATACAATTGAGGAGGAGCCAGGTAAAAAGAAAATATGGTCAGCAGTATTTTTAGATGTAGCCCAACCACTTGATAAGATTTGGCACCGAGTTTTGGTATTGAACATCCAACTAGGGATAAGCTTAGACAGAACTTACAACTAATTCCATATTCTGATAAAGCTAAGTACCTCGGTATGACGCTAGACACTAAGTTCCTGTAGAAAGCGCATGTTAAAAAGAAAAGGCAACAACATATTGGAAATGACAACCTCCATCGTGACTTAAACATAGAATACGTCAGCGATAAAATACAAAAATTAGCAAGTCATGTACTGCGACTGTAGCAGAATGATAAGAAGCTGAGCAACTTACTGGATCGCAATTATGAAGCGAGGCGTCTAAACAGAACAAAGCCTTTAGAATTAGTAGTTCTTTGAGGCACGGAAAATAAAGTACTGGAACATAAAACGATAGGTTCCATCTTGTAAGAGGAGACTAGCAATTGAACTAACAAAGCAATTACTAGATAATCACTGAGATTAGTTGACAGAAATAAAAACTTGGAACAAAAAAAACTGACTTTTACTCCGATTTCCCGGTTTATAAGACGAAATTCTTACTATAGGAAATAATGTTGTAGTCATGAGATCAAGCGCGATTGCAATGTTCATTATTCTTACCCCACAACCGATCGGTAATTTATATTGAGAGTGTCGACCTAAATTTTGACATTATTAGATCTAATTTTTAAGGTTAACTGTCGCGATCAATGGCTAGTTTTTATATTACTCCATAAATAAAATGGACAAAACAGAGATAAATAGGCTACGGAAACTGAAAACATTAAGTTCCCGATCTGTTAAGCATCAACTGAGTTCCTTATGAAGCGAGCTGATGCCTTGAACGCAGCAAAAGAACGGTTACCCAAGTAAGTTGTTCCTTACAATCCTTTATTCCAGTGCCCTAAATTTGGTCAATGGACAATTGAAGAACGAAAAACATTTGTGAAAAACGTCAACCGCTTCTTCAACTTCTTAAGGAAGTCACACGCTGTTTATCATTGCCGATCGAAAGGAAGGTCTGCAGGAAACGTCACAACTCGATGTTACACCTCAACTCTACCAACAAAGGATCATCAAATGAAATGTCTATAGATAGCAAGCAACAACCAGAACACTCCAAGTTATTATTATCCAATAGTGAATACCACAGTACTTATCGCGCACGCACTGCAACCATTACCCTGCCTTGTTACCTACTTCGACGGTAAAAGTGCATATTAGAAGTGGCCAATATCAGTTATGTTGAATTCGGCTCTCAAAGCTTCTTCAATACGGAAGCGCTCTAATCAAAAGTTGGCTAATACAGGAGTGACCGTAGATATAGTTATCCCACCTCACTTTACATCAGAAGTGTCTGCATGTATTGTTCAATTCATCACCAAAATTAAACCAATTCAAGAGGTCGGTTTGTCAATCTAGTTCAACAATGCCATAAGCAGATATCTCCTCAGCAAGAATCAATTTACTTATTGGTAAAAAATTTCGATATCCTGAAACCAGAGCAGTTTAAAGATCATGAAACAAGATTTACGCTCAGTTCGGATAGATTTCGACTGATAATGAGCCTGCCCCTGGAATCTAGACAATATCAAAATAGAGATAAACCTAAGCAAGTTCTCAGAATGTGAAAATTTGTAAGAGGTCCTGAATTATTTAGACAATACAAGAATGTTGGTCACATGGCAGAGGTGAAACCATCAACGTATTCATCGTGGTATGTATATCTGCCACATTAAGAAGTTCGAAAGAAACCCTACACGACCAGTAAATTACGCGTATTATTCGTTGGATCCGCAAAAACTAGTTTAGGATATTCATTAAACGATAATCTGTTAACCGGATCTTAACCGGTTTGGCGTGCTGCTCCTGAAGATAATCTAAAGCACTTTGAACTAAATACCTTAACATACGGGGATCTTCGGCACCATATTTGGCATCCAGGGACATCGAAACCATAGCGGAACAAATCTCTAATCTAGATCCAGCAGCATTACATCGATCATTTGTTAACAGGAGCGAATGACGCATCTGAAACAGTTAAAATGATTTAACCTCTATTAATGGTCTTCTAATTCTCCTGAAGTGATATCAAAGTTAAACATCTCTGGACCATATCCATCCATGCCTAAGATACTATCCAGAGAAAAACATGAAGTTAAAGTGCTGGCACTACAATGGCAACTAACTACCGATACTTTTACCTATCATACCACCATCGAAGCTGTAACACCAACCACCAAAAAAAGCTAGTCGGATTTTTGATCCTACTAAGATTGTAGTTAGATCTAGGATGCCAAAAACGAGTAGGTCGAAATCAAGACGACGTTCGTTTTTTGTTCATGGGGTCAAATTGTGGAATAGTATTTGAATAAATTTTTTTTATTATGACTTGATCCTTTTCTGTCCTTTTTTATTTTATTACTATTTTTTAGAGAACTGTTATAAGACCAGCCAGGTAGGAAGTGCCTTATTACCCACGGCACGATTAAAGGTGGTAGATCAGAATAATCAATACCAATCATGTTAAATATTGGACTTTAAATTTAAATATCCAAGTACTTTTTTATATAAACCAAATCTTGGTTTTTGTATTGAATTTACTTTTGTTTGCGGGACCTTAAAAATTGATAAAACGATAGTTTTAATCGAACAATAAAAATGGAAATTAATTTAAAATAAACTATAGTTTTAACAAACATACTGAAAAACTGTAGATCATAACCAAAAGCTATGATTCACAGGAAATGCTGCCCTTGATCACCGGGTAATTCAGTTAGTTAAACAATAAAAAGAGAACACAATATTTTATTTAAATATTTTTGCCTTTTTTTTCATTTTTTTTTATATTTTATTCGTTTTTTTTTTGTTGATGTTTTTTGTTTTGTTTTAAAATATGTTTTGAAAAATAAACAAATTTTTCATATATTTTTGTTTTTGTTTATATTGAAATTATTAAACATTTCAATCATTACGACTCTGTTTTTGTCTTGTTTCTGTCTGCATTATTTATATATAATATATATTTTTATAATGATAATAATAATAATAATAATAGTCAATCATTTAAATATATATAATATGTACTTTTTATTTTTTAATTTATAATTTTAATTTAAAATTATATATTTATTTTTTTGTGGTTTTATTATAATTGAAATTTGAGTTTTTTTTTTTCATTTTATTTTTTTATTATTATTTATTTAAAAAAAAATAAAATCCTAATATTTAATTTTTTTTTTTTTTTAATATATAATTTGTTTTTATTTATATACTTAATGATTGAAATAAATTATAGATAGAAAATTAATTTTTGTGTGGTTCTAAAAAAAATAAAAAATAAAAAAATTGTATGCCAGTAAATTAATTGATCAAATAAAAATAAAATTTGTGTTTTTCTTTTGTTTTTATATATTTTTTATAAAACATTAAATATATTTATGATTTTTTTTTTTATGTTTGTTTATACATTTTTTATTTTTTTTTTTCAAAATTTAAATTTCATTTTTAATTAAATAGTTTTTAATACATTTTTAATTTTGAAATTTTGTTTTTTATTTTTAAATTTAATTTCTTTCTTAAATATCTAAATATGGCCCTGTAAGTATTTTTTCTTTTTTTCTTTTTGAGTAAATATAATATAATATTATAATAGTTTTTGTTTCACATTTATAAATCATTATTATATTTATGTTTCTTAATTTTTTTTTTTAAAATTAATTATTATTATAATTTATTATTTAGTGTGTGTGAGTGTGTGTTTGTATGGTTGTGTGTGGTGTATGTTGTATATTGTTTTACGATCTTCAAATCATCATTTTCATATATATATGTATATATTTTTTTTTTAGTAGTATGCAGTAGTAGTTATAGTAGATCACGGTTCAATTAAGACTCAGTCTATTCAAATCAATTTTATTTAATATTTTAAAAATAAAAATTATAATTTAAATTGAAAAAATAGAAAATTTAATCGTTGTTTTTATTTTATTTTATACATTTTTTTTTATAATAACACAAAACTATATATTAACACGAGATTAAAAATTAATTACTATTATTCCATTATTGGTAGAGAATTACGCACAGTAAGGCAAATTTTAAAAATTATTTTTTTTGTTGAAGTTTTTTTTTTTAAATATTCGAATTAACATAGAGAAAATAAATGTTGAATGTTTATTGGAAGGAATTATAATATTATAATATTAGTATATATTGTAAAAGAACAAAAAAAAAAAAAATTCCACCCACAATTTTAATATCCTAACTTTTTAAAAAATACCAACAAATGAACCTTCAAACGGCTTCCCTATAAAGAGTTAAGTTAAAAACTATTTACAACTGAAACAGAGAGTAGAGCTAAAAAATTAAATAAATCTCGTGAATAACTTAAAAAAAAATCTAATTTTTTTTTTAATGTTTAACAACCCAACAACATTTTTTGTCACATTCATATGCATTTTTAAAAAATGTTTTTTTTTTTTTTTTTAGTTTTTACAAATAGATCTTAAAATCTATCTTGCAATACCCTGTGTCACATGTCCAAATTTTAAAAACAAAATTTACAAACCATTCCATCGCGCGCTATAAAACTAATAAAATTAATAAAATGGAATTAAAAATTTTTTATCCTAATTATTTTTTAAAAAATTCATCACATTCTTTCTTTTTCTTTTTTTTTTTGTTTTTTTTTTTTAATTTTGTATGAACAGAGAACTACTATAAATTTTTTATTTAGATAAATTCTAAAAATTGTTTTTATATAATTTTATATTTAAATATATATATAAATATATATTTAATTAATTTTTTTTCTTAAACAAAAAGAGAAAGAAGAGCAAAATATATATAGATTCTATATTATATATATATAAAATAAGAGACGAAAACAAAATGTTTATTCTGTTTGTTTAAAGTTACATTATCATATTAATTATATTTACATAAAATATATATTTATATATATTAATATTAATATATATAATATATATAAATTTTAAAAATTTTAATAAAATATTAAAAAATTTAAATTATAAAATAAAGAAAAAAAATAAAACACACAAGACTTAAAAATATATTATAGAAATGAAATTACAAAAACAATAATTAAGTACATTAACAATTTATATATTTTTATAATATAAAAAACTAATTACATTCGCAAAAAAAATTAAAAAAATTATTATATATAAAAAAAAAAAAAATTTTTTTTATATTGTTTGTTAAAATAATTTGTAATTTTATAATTAATTAATTAATTAATTTTAAACAAAAACTTTTTATAATCATCACATATAAAGTTTATCACCAGCATGAATTTTTATGTGATTATTTAGTGTGCTCGATTGGCGAAATTGTTTTTTACATACGGCACATTCGAACGGTTTTTCGCCCGTATGTATTTTTAAATGATTTGTTAATGTACTCAACTGTCGAAATTGTTTACCACAAAATGTACAATTAAATGGTTTTTCACCTGTATGAATTTTCACATGATTCGTCAGCGTCGACGATTGGCGAAAATATTTTTCACATATATTACATTTAAATGGTTTTTCGCCAGTATGAATTTTTTTATGATTCGTCAATGTGCTCAATTGGCGAAATTGTTTTTCACATATATCACATACAAATGGTTTTTCACTGCCATTTGTTAGCTTCATATTATTTGCTGTTGGTGTGGTTGGCGTTGTTGCTGTCTCTAATTTGATATTTCCACGAGGCATAAGTAAAAAATTCATTGGTAAAAAATTTGTCTTGGTTTATTTACGGGAGAACAAAAAAAAAAAAAATAAAAAAAAAAATAAAAAATCAAAAAAAAAAAAAATTGTTGAAACGTTAAAAGTAATCTATAAACTAAACCACAAATTTAAAAAAAAAATCTCTAAAAACTTTTAAACTTAGTTTGGTATTCTTATTATTAAACTATTTATTATAGATTGATTTTATCCTTTATATTATGCTTACTATATTATTCTTACTCTTATATATTAACGATTATTATTATTATTTATAAACTTTTAAATTATTATTTTTTAAGCGCAGATATAAATTGTTATATTATTGTTAAAAAAAATAAATTAAAACGGTTTCATTTTTGTTTTATACGTCATCCATTGTAATTTGAAGCCTGCAATTTTACTCATTTAAATTCGAAAACCTTGGTGAGTAAATTACATTTAGTTCTCTTTGTTACATTTAATGTAAATCCAGTCTGTAAAAATCTATAGTGATGACGTCAAATATTTGGTATCTGAAAATAGAAAATTAAAATTTATTAGTTTTGAGTGTTTTCAATAGGTCATAAATTTAAAAAGGTTTATCTAATAAAAAAACACATTTTGACCTTTAACAATCACACAAGATCTATACGCTTGATAAACCTAATACTAATACTTTACTAGCAACCATCGCCACCACTCACCGATAGCAAACTCTGTGCTTACCAAATTGTAATCTCTCAGAGACGGCTGCACTATACTGCCGTACTACAGATGTTTAACTTATCTACATTTTCGGCCAAATGGACCTATTGATGCCAATCGATAGATATCAATACGCTTTATGATTGTAATTAATAAAAAAATTTAAAAAATATTCAGAAAATGTGTAATTAACAAAAATGCTTTTCATTCTAACAGAAAAAAATAAGTCTGGTCTAAACTAGAACAACTTATCTAAAGAATTTTCGTAATATATTTTTTAGGTAAGGTTTTTTTGTTTCAAATGTATAGGTTAAGTCTTAATTGCTTAGTTTGCCTTAGAGTTCAAATTGCAATTAAGGCAAATTGACTATATTGCAAAACTGACTTATGTGATATTTCTTATTGATGAATTTAAACAAAAATAGCTTATCATCAGAAAAAAACCGTATCTTACTAAAATACTATATTGTTTTAGAAAAAAAAACAACTTAAAATCAAAAGCAGAAGTTAAAATTTGTTTAAAAATCCGTTATAATTTTTTTAAATCTGTTGATTAACGAAAATAACCCAAAGGAGGAAAGAAAAGGAAAAAAAATATATAGGATCATCCCATATCGAATCGTACATGAGCTGCACTCGATGTCTCAAAAATTGTTCGAACTATATTTATTCGATTTATAAGTAAAAAAAAAAAATATTGTAGAAGAAAATTTTTTTTCTTCTCTCTCTCTCGAGTTACACTCTCTTAAAGTTTTCACTTTTTCAAGGAGTTTTTGGTACATGTATTACTTGTTTGATCATATTTTCGGAACGGTTTAGCCGATTTTAAGTTTTTCAACGGTTTCTTAAAGCTACAAGAATATAGAAAGTAGTAAAATTACAAAAAAAGTATTTTTTTTAAATATTTCAAATTACCGTTAAATCACTTGTTAATAATGACACTTTATTCTTTAAAAAAATCAGCTTGGCACTAGAACATAAATGTTGAAATACAGGCCTTTGAAATCAAAATTGTATATCTTTCCGTACTGAAACTTATCTGTTTTCGGAATTTTCTAAATATATAACTTTTGAGACCTATGAAAATCGTATCTTTTATTGATATTTTAATATTTAGATTACGCCAGTTAAAATGTTACCTAAAACTAAAATAAAGTGGTATAATAGTGATTTGTGATTAATTTTGTAAATTGGTTTCCATAAATTTTACAAAAATGCCGTTTAAATTATGCTGTAACCCACATAATTTTACTCCGCATCCACACGAATCTACAGATTCGTAAAGTAACTGAACGTGTTATATCTGAAGCTATGAAGATCAGCAACCTGCAACAACTGAACACAGGAAATTATATTTGTGGTGCATGTTGCATGCAAATATTGGGAGTAACCGAAGAAGTTTCAGATACAAGTAGCAGTCACGCCACACCAGAAGAAAGAGAAATGGAATCAGGTGACATGATTCAAATTGAGGAAAATGAAACTATACTGCAGACTAATTAAGCCCATTAAATAAAAGAAAATTGGGGAGCAAAACATATGGAGAGGAAAAAAATTCAGAGGGTGTCTTTAATTTTGAGTCTTGCAATTCAAATTCCAGATCCAAGCATCCCAAGTTTCTCTGGCATCAGTTTTATTAAAAACGAATTGGATTCCTGGATTTTCAATTTAAAAGAAGCATTCAAAAAGGAAACGAAACAAAATCAAAAGATGTACTTGCTTACCACGTTGCCAGCTAGTTGGAGTCAAAAGCGTATAGAAGAAGAATTTGGAGTAAGCAGATACAAGCAGGCAAGTAAAACAGCTAGTTGCTACCAAAGGACATTATAGTTACCCAGATCTGATTAAGGGTAATCCGTTATCAGACAATGTAAAAGGTAGAATTTTGGAATATTATTACGACAACGAAGTAAGCCGAATATTACCAGACATGAAAGATACAGTGAGCGTCCGTGAAAACACAATAAAAGTTAAAAATACTAAGAGGTTGATGTTGCTTAACCTAAAGGAAGCATACCATAAATACAAACAAAATGAAGATGGTCGTGTCGGATTTTAAAAATTTGCAATGGAACGACCAATAAAATGCGTTTTCCAGGTACTTCAGGAACATATTCAGTGTGTGTTTGCATTACACATCAAAATTTAAATTTAATGTACTCAGCGGTCTCCAATTTAGTGCAATCGAGCGATAGCAAAGAAGTTTAAAGACAATTTGAGTAGGAAGAAATATAAACTATTGATTTCAAAGGCCTGTACTTCAACATTTTGTTCTAGTGTCAAGCTGATTTTTGTCAAGCTGACGTGTAGTTTCGGATCCAGCTAATATAGAAATAAAAATGGAAGACGAGACACTACGCCATCAAACTATTCTAAGTCCTCCGTTGTTTGACACAGAGGATGATAGCTTATCATGAAGGTACGATAGTTAATATACACATAGCGAAACTGAAATCTGTGTTTCGCCTGACTTACAAAAAGTTATAATGCTGCACACTTGGAGATGTTCAAGCAAATACTGTTTACAAAACGTATAATCGTGTTTAACGAATCATTCAATTTTTATTATACTATACAAGAATTGGACATTACTATCTTTTTTAGTAGCAGTAATTATTTCTACAAAATTAATGCTGAAGAGATTAAATTGCTCTACTTTGAGCCAGGACATACTTTTATGACAACTGATAGTTTTCCCCATGTTGAACTAGGTTTAAAACGAAACCCAAAGACATATGATTTTAACAATTTTTGCGATGCTGTCAAAACATGCAATAAAGGAAATGTAATTGTAGAAGTCATGAATGAGCCAGACTTTTATCTTTGGAAGGACAATTCATCACAGCCAAAAATTAAACAATCTGATCCTCGTCCATATCTAAAAGAAATGGTTAAAATTAAATTTATTAGAGGCAGTACAAATTTATATACACGTGAATATGACAATAATTATGTTGACTGCCATTTTTGAAAAAATCATTTGAAAAAAAAGCAATCGCCTTTCTCAGATAAGATCCGAACCTAAAGGACTAACCACAGGGCATCGCAATCAAATATTAAAAGACATTATATATTTAATTCCAAAAAATCGTCATAATTTTTGGAAAAATCTTTTAGTCAAAGACGATTTGTCAAAGGCAGCCGGAAATTAATTGGGATTTTTAAAATAGTTTATTAACGAATATTTATTTGAATTTATATGTACATATATTTGATTTAATATAAAAATGAATTACATGAAATTATAATAAATAAATAATAGTTTTATTTTATTATAAAAATTTTGATTTTTTTCAAAATTGCATTTTGAACAGTACCATTTAAGTTTCTTTTCCATAGTTTATAAAAAAACAATTATAATTAAAAAAGAACCATAAACGACTTATTGGGTAGGTAAGGCCAAAATGGTTCGTAAGTAAAAACTAATTTTTAATTTAATTTGTAACATCATTGAGTTATTGATAAATAAGTCATTAATAATTAGTATTAAGGAATGATTTTTATACCTTGTGTTAGAACACTCTTTTGTTCATTTTTTCATAAAAAAAAACATTATTTTTAATTTTTGTGTGGCGAAATTGTTGTACTTAATATAATAGTTAATATTACAAAACAATTGCATGATATGATTTTTTGAATATCGATTTTACGCAAAACTAGTTTGTAAACTTAAACTTCAATTTTCTCAAAACTCATTTTTTGTAGATAAGTTAAACATCTGTAGTACGGCAGTATAGGATCAGTACATAATACGTGACTGAGCCACTCATTGTGGCTTAGTCACGTATTAAGTTCATTTAAACAAATTATTGGATAACCCTTTATAAAGGTGTTATAGCAACAGTTACTTGGTAGAAACAAACAGCAGCCAACAGTGGTCACGACGCCGCTTAAATAACGTAACCCGAATAATATACTATTGAACAATCAAATCAACAGCAATATAGGCCAAATTTGATTTCGGTTGAGGCACAAAATTTTACGATAAAAGGCTTTGATAACTCTCGCAGGCTTGTAGGATTTTTTATTCCATGATTTTTTATCCTAGGAATTGTATCCCTAGATTTTTATCCCAGGATTTTTTGCCCTGGAAATTTTTTAGCCTAGAAGTTTTTATCCTAGCTTTTTTATCCGAGGATTTTTTATCCTATGATATTTTATCCCGTATTTTTTATTCCGTAATTTTTGATGCTAGGATTTTTTATCGTAGGAGTTTTTACCCAAGTATTTTTTATTTCGGATTATAATCCTAAGATTTATTAGTATATATTCTAGTATTTTTTATCTAGGATTTTTTATTCTAGGACTTTTTTTCTTAGGATTTTTTATTCTAAGATTTTTTATCTAGGATTTAAATACCATTCTAGGATTAATCTTAGGATTTTTTATCTTAGGATTTTTGATCATAGGATTTTTATTCCAGATTTTACCTCGAAGTCCTCACAAGGGCTTTAGATCAGAAGAACTTTATAAAAAATCCAGTGGACGTAGGAGCCGAGATCAGTAAACATGTTTCAATGCATACCGAACATAGGAGTGGCTTATTTAAATTAAATAGTTCGTTACGGGTCGCTGCACTGAGAAATTATTATAAGCGGATAAATAATTGTTGAACAAAAATTTAATTTTTAGTTGTAAAATGTTGTGCAATATATATTATTTTTTATTTACGGATAATTTATCCT
This sequence comes from Tipula confusa, assembly GCA_963556175.1. NCBI lineage: Eukaryota > Metazoa > Arthropoda > Insecta > Diptera > Tipulidae > Tipula > Tipula confusa. The sequence continues at coordinate 37,516,039 of OY744477.1, read as the reverse complement.
CCGAACGTTAAATTATTTTGATGGTAAAATTTTGTGCAGTTTTTATTTATTTTATGTACGAATAATATTATCCTTTTTAACAATTGGTGAACAACTTTTAAACAATGAATCACGGATTTAAGGTGTTGTAAGTTCCACCACAGCAAGATAAGCCTTAAGAAAGCCCAGATTCAATGCACGTATAATACAAATTTAGTAAGGCTTAGGGATGGCAAATGGGTGAAGTAATTAGTTAATAAATGGCACACAGAGCACACAAAATACATTTATTTTTTATATTGGACATGAGATTCCCAATTTGAATTGGCATTTAGGTTCACACCTTAGTAATTAATATTGAGTACTGGGTCCCGTGTGGAGTTGGATAAAATTTCATTCACGGACCAAAACTGCCGAGAAGCGGCTGTTTATCAGGAGATGCGGCTCCTATTAAAAAACGAAGGCACCACATTAAAAAACGTAGAATGAAGAAGAGCAACGATAAAATTACAGTGCATGGATTCGGAGCCCCAGTACCAGTGACTTTAGGGGGTGAGCGAGCGGGCTCATCCGCAGAGAGAGAGAGAATAATTCACATTGCCCAAGCCAATTATTTCTGTAATTATATAAATTTAATATTAATAATTTAACAAAAGCGAAAAATCTGAAGGCAGTGGCATCAGCAAAGATCGCCAAAATTAAAATGGAAATTAAATCGAGCAATTATAACTCCGAGAATAGCTCTGAGGAAAGATTATAAATCCAGTTAAGTTCAATTAACATTCACCATATTGACTCTCATTTTACAGAAAAAATATTAATAAATAAAATAACCGGTAATTTTAGTGTCATTTACAAAACAAACATTAAACTTTTATTGCATCTACCAACGCCTAAATAACAAACATTACGTCAGAAAACATAGTGAGAAATATCGCTTATCTAAGCCAAGATTGTGTGTATCTAACCTAATTAACCCTATTACAACCCTACTACGACCCTTTATATAATCTAGATGGGAGCAACTATTAAAAATTTCGATTTTAAAATTAAACTATATCTTTTAAGCGGAACACAGCTATCAAAGACCTAACTAATATCAAGAATTAGAAACGTTCGATTTATTAATATAGTAACGAATGCTATCTTATCGACGCCATATAATGTACAAATTATAAATACGTAACATCTATTTATAATCAAGCTATTACTACATAAACACAAATTAAAGATTATTTTCGTTAAGACATTCCCATTTTAGGTCATCAAAATTCTTCTTGTATTCTTCATCCCTAAAAACAATGTAACCATCTTGTAAAGTAATTTTAAAATATGTACAACGACACAAAACAATTCACGTGTCTCAGATTTATTTACTACATGTAAGACGATTGTTGTTTTCGGTTTTACGTATAGTGCAATTACATTTTTACATACTTAAATAAAAAAAATTGAATTACTTATACATTAGTTACTGATAAAAAACAAGAATACAAAAACACCTAAAGAAGTTCAAGGTTTGTTATTGTTTATACATTAGAATTAAATTAGAAAAAATATTACTACACAGCCACACATATATATAGTGGTTTTGTTGTGTGAGCATGTAATAAATATACAAAACGCGAAAATATGTAGCAGAAGGTGGATTATTAAATGAAGGGTGAGTACGCGGTTGGGAAGGAGAAGGACGCCTCATATATATATACATGCTATTATGAAGTAACAACATTGAATGTTGTTATTGTCGAATAGACAGTGAATAACAACATCAATGGGGCTTTAGGGATTTATTTTTGCGCCTATTCATTTGCTTCGTATACAACACAAATCAACAACAAAATTATTATTTAGATCTTATATTTGAGTGTGTGTTGTGTTTATGTAATTTATTTCGCGAAAACAATCTTCTTTGATATTCTAAAGAAGGGACGTACATTTCAAATTTGAGTAAATTTAATCTGCCCCTTATATACCAAGGTATTATAATAGTTACATCTTTACCGATGAAACCTAAATTGAATCGACATTTTTGGCGTCGAAACTAATCAAAATAATTTTAACAGATTTAAAGTTTTGAGGATATTCATTTGAAGCAACAGAATATCAGTAATACGCTATTTCGATCCTACTAAAGTTTAAATCAAAAAATCTTTTGTAATACATAAAATACAACTTGCGAACCAAAACTTGCGATAAGCGATTGTTCACTAGGAGGCTCAGGTAGCTTTTGTTCCTCATGTAAGAGGCGGCTAGTTTCCAACTTGGCAATACATTTAAAATGCTAGAGAAAGAATCACTCGATCAAAAAACTATCGAATGGCAATAAATAATCAATAAAAAGGCATAAATATTCCAGGTGATACGCTAATTCCATATAAAATTAAATGAAACATTAAGTGAAGGAAGGTCAACGAAATAAAAACTTCCGGAACCCCTCTGACCAGTTATAACGAAACAAACAAACAAAAAGTAGAATTCCCACCTGATATTGCAGAAAATCTAGTAGCTAATATTAATAGTAATACGATCATTAAACCAGCAATCCCACAGCAAAAACAAGAGTAATCAAAACAACAACAAAAGGTTGAACCGAAATTAAAGACTCCGCCGCCAATTTGGGAACTGCTCAGAACTTGACATTTTAAAACTGGATATTTCAAAATAGGATTTGACAAAACGAGATAAGGTACAAAACTGGATATTCAATACGAGATATGGTACAAAACTGGATATTTCAAAACAGGATATTTCGACATGTGATTTAAACTTAAAATGATTTTTTAGAAAAGTTCTGAAATATGGCCAATTAGGAAGGAACTCGGCGAGTTTTTAACCGATCATGATGAAATTCGATACGTAGGATAAAAATGGAGTTTTAAAATGATTTGTTGGGAAAGTTCTAGAATAAGGCCAGTAAGGTTCCATACTTGAATATTTCTAAGGAGAGAAATAAAATTTTCCTTCACTTAATGTTCTTTACTTTAATTGTAAATTAAATTTGATTTTAAAACCTTTTTTGGGAAAACCTCTGGAATATGGCGAGTAAGGTTTCATACTTGAATAATTTTAAGCAGAGAGATATAATTTTCCTTCACTTAATGTTTTTTTTTAATTGCTGCTTTTCTCATCTTATTAAAATAATCCTTGACTTGAAAAAATCATTTTAAAACCCCTTTTTCATCCTACATATCAAATTTCATCATAATCGGTTAAGAACTCGCCGAGTTCCTTTCTTACTGTCCATATTCCAGAACTTTACCAAAAAATCATTTTTAAATCACATTCCCATCCTACATATAGAATTTCATCATAATCGGTTAAGAACTCACCGAGTTCCTTCCTAATTGGCCATATTCCAGAACTTACTCAAAAAATCATTTTAAAATCACATTTCCATCCTACATATAGAATTTCATCATAATCGGTTAAGCACTTACCGAGTTCCTCCCTAATTGGCCATATTCCAGAACTTTCCCAAAAAATCATTTTAAGTGTAAATCACATGTCAAAATCTCGTTTTAAAATATCCAGTTTTGAATTATCCTGTTTCGTCAAATCCAGTTTCGACCGGTACCCCGCCAATTTATAAAATCAGTGACCAACATTCCCGAGTATAGAGCTCTAGCTACAAAGCTCAATGAAGAAGATATAAGCCATTAAGGTTATGGACATAGGTCTTTACCTAACATGTACGAAGGAGGCCATTATAGAGGAAGAACTGAGAACAGTTCAGCTTAAAAAAGGCTTCTATGTACTATGTTAAAATAGATATGTACTATGTTAATCTATTTGATTTCACAGAGAGGACTCACCTACTTTGCGTCTGTGCTACTTTGCTGTCTGTAGAGTTATGTAAATAACACTATTTTGAATTTTATCAAGACATTTGAGATTTGATTTTGGAGCACCACCCCAGACAAATGAATTAAATTCCATAATGGGCCTAACATAAGCCTTGTATAATTTAAGAACTTTTTTAGGTGTAAAATAAAAGTTACACCGTCTAATGAAACCCAGATACTGACTAGCTTTTTTTGCAATAGAATATATATGTTCTTTCTAAGAAAGATCACTCGAAATGTCTAAGCCAAACATTCTAAGAGAGGAAGACCTATTCATTTGAATGCCGTTTATTATGGGTGGAATATAATTTTGATTTTTTTTTTTTTTGAAAAAAGTCATGCTTGGAATTTCTGTGGGTTAATTCTACCCTATTAGATTTGCCCCATTAAATGACCTTGTCAATGCAAGTAAGAAGTGAACTATTCATAATTTGACGAGAGCAAGTTAAATGGGAATTTCAGTCTTTTTGGCTATTAAACTCAATAGAAGCAGACACTGTAGTATCATCAGCAAAAGAATGGATATCACATGATGCCAATTTAAAAATATCATTGATATACATCAAAAATAAGGTAGGCGACAAAGATGAACGTTGCGGTACACCAGCATTGATTTCATACGAGTCGGATGAAATGCCGTCTAATACTGACCGAATTTTAATGATCAGGCATTGATGCCATACTCTATCAAATGCTTTTAAAATATCTAAAGATACGACACTTGACTCACCATATTTTTCAATACTTTTTCCCCACAAATGAGTTAAATAAGCAATAAGATCACCTGAAGAGCGATTCTTACGACACCCATATTGATGCCTTTCGAGATAGTTCATTATGTGAAAGTTCACAATAGATTTCATTACTTTAGATAAGGTCGACAAAATTCATCAGGCCCAGTTGCTTTGTATGGACTCAGATTTCTAAGAACTTTAGAAACAACTCGAGAACGAAAATACATTTTGGGCATAGATGAAGAAACAGTAGTACATGCTGGTGGGGACTGGTTACGGAGAAAAGGGAGTGTCGATGCGGAAGCAAAGTGAGACGCTAATAAATCAGCTTTTTGAATGGTGGTTTTATAATGGTTATTATTATAAAACAATAAGGGGATAGATGTCTTACAGCTAAAATTTCTTTTTACCAAGCTAGCAAACGACTAAAAAGTTCGGTTGTTTGCTTTAGAATCTAATACATTTCGTATTTGATTACGAATTTTGAGGTCATGGTTTAATTTAGACCTGATTATGATAGCATTCGATTTATTACGGGCTATTATAATTTAATGAGATTTTCATTAGAAGGATTACTGAGATAATTTAAATGCACATTTTTTCTCGGAGAAAGCAGACTTACAATTTGCATTAAACCATTGAGTTTTGTGGGGCCGATTACTTTTATAAGAGCTAGGAATGAATAAGTTCATTCCTTTTAAAATCACCGAAGTTATATGGTTGGATACTGTATCAGCATTATTACTTTTAAAACACACAGACCAATCAAAAGAAGAGAAAAATAGAATGAGACTTTGCCAATCAGCATCATTGAAATTCCAGATTAGCCTAGGTGTACATGTAATAAGCCCCGAAGTAGGTGGGGCAATCGGAAATTTCGCTGAGACCAATGCATGATCAGAAAGACCTAGAGGAGCATTAACATCAATAGAATGAGATGAATGACCTAATATGTCACAGTACCGATTTGGTTTGTCTACAAGTTGGACAAAACTATTCATCCCCGCAAACAATTCAACATATTCACCTGTTTGATCTCTTGGTTGAGAAAATCCCAACCATGTGTCATTATGAATATTAAAATCTCCCAAGACAACCACAACAGACATTGGAGAGATCTGGTAAATCATATCAATTGAACTTGAAATTATATCAAACTAGTGACATGTCTCTGCATGTGGTAGATTTGGACTACGGTACAGAGAACAAATAAAAATAGAGCGAGATTGGAATTTAATTTCAATCCACAAAGTATGAAACGCAGGATTGGAACTAGGTAAAATAAATTTGGTTACATTAAAGTGGAGATCATCCCAGGTAGTTTTACTGAACGTAAGGATACTAATTAAAAATAACCAACATGAATGTGCTGCCTATTAGAAAATACTAAGAACATGGGCCAAAAGTGACAACCTACTGTATATGCAGTTATCATGGAAGAAAACATTACCTGGACAAACAGCTGATGAAAACATAGGTAATAACTTTAAGACATACAACTTGTAATATTACGAAAAAGGCAAGAATATGATTTAATTACCGGATAAATCGTAAAAACCATTCTTTAAAAAAGAGACTACGAAAAGTGGTTTAAATAATCAACGCAGCCTTTAGTCGTAAATATTTTCCAAGTCCATGGAAAGTTGCAGAAGTAATTATGATTCCCGAAACAGGTAAACCATCAAAAAATAAAAAGTCGTATAGGCCGATTTTACTACTTCCTGTCATTTCAAAACTACTCAAGTCTTAAAACAATAATAGAATTGGGAATTAGAGAAAATCACTCTACGATAGAACAAATTCATAGAATAACAAACATAATAGAAGACTTGAGAATATATGCCCCAGTATCTTCTTAGATGTTAAATTGCACCGATATTTACATTAGTAGTTACTACTAAGCCTTAAATCTTATATCGCGGATAGCCGTTTTCATGTAAAACATAACGAAGGGTATTTAAAATTAAAGAAAATATCATTAGGCATACCACATACGGTCGAGTGCTGGGTTCTATATTGTACATTTTGTACATGAGATATTTAGCTAATAAAGAAGATATAACCAATATGCAAAAGTATATCAGAAGCAACAACCAATCTTCAAAAAGCATTAATTGCAGTGAGTTGTTCGACTAAAAACTAAGAACGTAACTGGACTCCATTATAAATTAATTTAAGACCATTTCCATGACCCTCGTTTGCAAGTTTACAATTTATAAGAAATTGGTATTATATCGGGTAATTCTTAAACTAGTATGGACCTATGGTATATCAATTTGAGGTTGTAAAAGAAAAAGCTGCGTGGCATTGTCACCATGACCTGGGACTTAACATGAAAAATGTCAGCGAGGAAATACAAAATAATGCAAACATATTCTGCGAATATTTCGGCATCGAAATTTATCGGTTACCACCAATGTAGTAAAGATTTCAAAGGCATAAAGATTTAAAACTTGGCAACTGCACTTAATTGTTACAACGAAATATAAAAAACTAAGTAAATTCGAAAGTAAGTTAGAAACAGAAACAGATGTTCATTCCGTCAGTTTTTTCTCCGAGTAAACCCGGTAAATACAGAATCAAGGTATTTTGGATTGTCGATGCAACAATAAACTATTCACAGCATGGGAAAGTTTATGTAGAGCAACAGGGTGTGACTCCCGTGGAAAATCACATGAACATATCATGCGGTTATCACAAAAAATATTTTCATAATGGCAACAATATTACGATGGATAACTTATTTACTTCGGTCCCATTGCTTCTAAACAAACCTGAATTGCCAATGCCGTTCACAATTAGGGTTTTAAAAAAATTAGAACAAGATAAATTAGTATATTGATATATTCGTTTCAAAAATACAATAAGATACGTAATATTTTTGAGCCTTAAAGATCTTAATTTTTTAATAGATTTACCCTTCTTTTACTAACCAAAAAATAACAGCACTGTCATTTTGCCGCCAATTTTAAATGACATTTGTCATTTACATACACGCACTTATATAAAATTATTCAGATTGATTTTTGTTTGGTTCACAGCTAAATAAAGATTGATTTGTTCAGGACGCGAAAAAAAAACGAATTGAAATTCCCACAAGGAAAAAATTACAGAATATTTGTGATAATTGTATAGGGATTGGGGACACAAACAAAAATAATCAGGTTCCCTACTATTTTTTAAACCGAAACACTTATTGAGCTGCTAGAAAAACTTGTTGTTCATACGACCGAACTTTGCAATCATTTTAACATCGTGTAGATCATGATTAAAGACAAACGGCATCCCGAATTATGTAAAGCATTCTAGTTAACTAGGAACAAATTTAAAGGCATGTATCATAACATGATACATAATCAAACGGGTTACCACTTTGTGTAGGATAGAATAGAAGTTTAAAATTTTAAACTGGTCCGCCAAATTTCTAGATTATACCCGAAATATTTTTTTCCTGCATGCAATATCGTTTACTTAAACTATGTGTCCAGCTCTTAAACAAAGTATAGGATTATTAGATTTGTTCAAAGTATTCAGAGGTAATAGGCTAAGTTCAAATAGTGTAAGCCAATAATACTCCTTTGCAATCGACATAGCCGTTGTACGACTAAATGAAGGCAAATTTAACTCATTTAAACGTAATAGGTCGAAATCAACCCATCACATAAAAATGCAATTATACGGATCGAAGCGAGAGAAAATACAATAGGATTTGTTTCGTTTACTTTGTTTCATTTGTGTATTTCTCGTTCTATGTTTTAGTTTCAGTTTATTTTAAAATGGACGATTTAGTATTAAACAATATCTCAACAAGTGTACATGTGTTTGACGTAAGTATTTGGCGGGAGTTGCATTTTCTTGCTCTGAATTTAATTTTCTTCTGATCTCGGACAATTTTATATACAAAAAAAGGTAAAAAAAATAGTAATTTCAAATGTTATTCAATTAGTTTCTTGTAATACTTTTCTTATTTTTACGTAGTAATTTTTTTAAAATCGTTGGGTTGAAATAACCCCAAATCGTTTCAACGGTTGTGGGTTGTTTTCAACCCAAAAAATATATTCTACCAAATTTAGTAAATTTGTTGCCTTTTTGTGTAGAATGAACGAATCATCGGCAAGTCGTAAACAGCTTTGAGGGTAAAAAACATTTAACCCTAACGGAATTAGCGGAAATTATGAATGGTGATGATTTCGATGATGATTATTTTGATCTTTCGGAAGAAGACAACGAAGAATCTTTAGAATCACAATCAGGAGAATACGGTGTAGAGATAAATATTGAATTACCAGATTCTGATTTAAATGATGTAGAGGATATCGGGCTTCAGATTCGTAAACCCGCAGAAGATTTACCAACCGATTCGGAAACACACCCAGGTGATATCGACCAAAGCTATGTCGTGTTGGCTACAGAGGATGATATTGCAATTTGTGATAATGTTCAGTTCGAGTTTTTAGATGAAGCCAATACTCAAAATGTTTCTTATACAGAAAAAAGCAACATTCAATGGCGTCCCGGCACTAAACTGTTTGAGACCAACGAAATTCCGTTTTGTTCCAATGAATTTTCTGAAATCAATACCGAGTTAACGCCATTACAAATTTTCGACAAATATTTCCCATTGGATTTCTTTGAAAAGACTGGATTTTTCACTTACGTCTATGCAGAAAAAAGCAATGTCCGAGGATATAGGCCAACTAATGCTGATGAAGTCAGAAAACTTTTTGGGCGCAACATTTTTATGGGATGCTTAAAATTTCCAAGGAGCAGAATGTATTGGAACAATGTATTGGATTTCATTAATTTCGTAATAATTTACACTTTGTTAATAATTTAGATACTACCAACAACTGTACGGACACGTTTTATAAGATCAGACCGATAATTGACAGCGTAAGGAATCGATGCTTGGAACACCCCTTGGAAGAAAATGTATCCATAGACGAACAAATGATTCCGTTCAGAGGGAAATTCCATGCCAAACAATACGTCAAAGATCTTAAAAATTTTTTGCTTTGCGGTAAAATTGGATAGCCTTATGATTTTATTTATCAAGGCAAACCAACTGAAATTTCTGAGGCAGACTCAAAAAAATTTGGCTTCGGTGTTGCCGCTGTGCTTCATTTATCCAAACAGATAAGATCGGCTGGACACAAACTATATTTCGACAACTACTTCTCATCATATCAAGTTTTCGAAATTTTAAGGATGAGAAACATCAATGCTATTGGAACTATACGAAACAAAACAAAGAAATAACCAATGCTTCAGACCTTCCCTTGAGAAGAATTTGTAAGCGAAATTGGAAAGAGAAATAGTAGGTCATATGGACAATAATTGTCTGACCACAAAAAACTAATATGCAAAAAAAAAAAAAAAACTATACGCATCAACCGATTCAAAAATCCACCCCTTATAGATCTTACAGAACGAGGGTCTAGCGATGAAGTGCACAGTCGTGATAAAAAAAGTTGTGATTGTCAAATGGCAGGACAACAAACCGCTCCATGCGTCATCAAATTTTATTGGTATTGGAACTGAAGGAACTGTGAAACGCTGGGATAAATTGCAAAAACATATATAACAATTAAACAACTAGAAATTATAAATTTGTACAACACCAATATGGAGGAGTGGATTTTTTGGATGTTGATAAGCTATTATCGAGAGTTTATTAAATCCAAAAAATGGACATTGTCCGTAGTTGCACATTTTATAGACTTTGCGGTCTGTGCTACCTGGATTGAGTACCGTAGATATCAACAGAAAGCTGGCATTGGTTACCAGTACGAACCCTATTCGAAAACGTGGATGTCCTTCCTTAACGGAAATTGACCATTCTGCTTCAAATGCTAAAAAACAATGTGTTGCAGTAAGACCCTCAAGAGTTTTGCAATAAGACCAGGTAGGTCACTTCGCCGAAAATAATCAAAAGCCACTACCACTCCGATGTAAAGTGCCCAAATGTACGGTAAAGTCGCACTTCTTTAGCACAAAATGCAAAGTGGATTTGTGCCTAAATAAGGAGAGAAATTGTTTTATGAATTTTCATAAAAAAAAGATTCTGAATTCTGAAAGCTTTGGGCAAATTTAAGCTCCTAAACTGACTTGATAAATTCATTTTGCATGTTCTTAACTTTATAGGAAATTTATTTAAATATATTATGCCCAAATATTTGCAATAAGGTTGGTATCGGGACTTTGTGGTGGCCACTCAAACCGAGTTTAACTCTTCTAAAAATATTTTCACGATTTTTCCCTTATGGGCTGGGACATTGTCTTACTGTAGTATAAATTGCCAACCAATCATTTCATCACCAGCTAAAAATATGACATCTTTTAACAATTCAATGAAACGAACATAGTTTAGGTTGCCCGATTTTTATGATCCAACCCTTATCTTGTGTGGCATAAATTCGTCATTTTTAACGTTTTTCTGTGAAATAAACTTCTTTTTCGTGCAGACATATTATATGCTTTTACTCTGGCTTTATTTAAATAATGACCAATATTATTCTGATAAAAAACAACGAACCCATCATTTTAAGCGTATCACAAAAGTCATCATTCTTTTACTGAATGATGGCTGGAATGATAGTATTTTTTGCGTTTTACTATAGATGTGGTCGTCGTCGTATGCCAACGTTTCAATATTATACATTTTTTGCTACCGGACTTAATATAAAACGGTGCAATATTTTTTGGCCACTATTTTAAATGGCGTATCATTTTTATATTCGGCTAACATGGCTGACCGTTATGCTAATTTCGCGGTTTTCATGCATTATCATATTTTATCGATGGAATTTTAATAAATTATTAATATAAACAGGTTATTTCTGGGAGTGATTTTAGGCGTGTCATAAATAGTTTTGCATCAACTTTAATTTGAATATTAAACTATTATGAATTTAATTATAAAAAATAATTTTAAAGTAGTTTTTATATGTTTTATACGGCAACAAACAAAAATTTCTCTCATCACAATTACTTATGCATTGGACAGTAGATACCAGATTCCATGATTGTGTACATAATGCAAGGTTCTTAAATACAAATAGGCTCTGGATAGTGGTTTATTTATCCCTAAAGTTCTCCCACCATGTCTTAAAAAAATAAAGTCATCAGCCTAAATTAATCAACGAGCGAATTTGGTACGTTGTGGTTTTCCAAAGTAAGTTTCTAAAATTCTATTAAATTCGATACTGTACTACGAAAAACCTATATTGTTCGTCAACGATAAATGACTTTAGGCCGAAAAACATGAGGTCACAAATAATTTAGAGACTGTCAGCAATACAATAATGAAATGTCCTTTTAATTAGAGACATTATTTCTATTACCGGATTCGAAGATACTGGAACTACCCGACAAAAGTGATCCATTGAATAATATTGACAAAGTTTTATACCCAAGTTTTTTTGTGAAGCCTGAAGTTTCGCCATCTGAGCCATAGCCATCTTTAAACTGATAGGATGATTTAATTATATCCTTTGGAGTGATACAAAAAAAGGTTCTAAAAGTTATTTTATGCATGGAACCGAAATCATTACATAAAGGTGGAAAGACCAATTTAATAGAAGCCCTACACACAAATTAAAAATTGTTCAGATATTTCTAACGCTACATGTACACTGTACATAAATATATATAGAGCGTAAAGTATCAATTACACATAGCACATTGCACTCGGCCGCCATGGCCTGATGAAATGACAATTAATTTTTAACTAAATTCCTCATCAGATCGAAACTAAGATTAGGTTCGCACAACATCCAAGTCTGAATAATTAAAATAACGACACACATCCGCGGTCGTTATACATTGTTAGGACAATATCCGATATAATTTCTTCTTGCTATTACCAAAATTAATCAAGCTATTATTAAACGAAGGAAGATTATTGCGATTCATCTTTATAACAGAAACTGGAAAGATTCTATCGATACGTCATTAAATGAGAATCATTCCAGGCAATTGATGAGAAATATAAAATCAGTCTTTCAAAATCTATGGTACCAATTATAAATTAAAAATTATAAATTAAACAAATTATTATGCTAATAGCTGTATTTTTGACTGATAACAGTTTTAGAAGCTTCAGGCATATTGATCGAAAATTTATGTTTCAAAGTTCTTTTATATATCCACCAGTCGGCTATGCAACAAGTTTCCGACGGCTCAATGTTCCATCGTCTCGTAATTAATTTATACGCGATTCATGCACCAAACTTCAAACAAGTTCTAGCTATAAACTTTAGATAGGTGGAACCAAAATACAAACTGCGTATACATCGTGTCTAGATATAAGATGACCGTATTGCGTAATCTAGAGGATCGTAAATGTTAGATTACAGGACTCTAGATTTTAGTGATTCCACATTTAATCTAATTCAACACCGTGTTGAATTTATGGATCACTTTTCAACAAATATGCCTAATTGATTACCAACTTCTTATTAAACTATGATCCACAATTTGGTGGCCTTAGTTAATAAATAACCGAAGTAGTTTAATAAATAAGAAACACTGGGTCATGGAATTAAAATAAAATATAAACAGGCAATTTTAAAAATGCCATCTTACAAATCTGTGATCCACAATTTCACGAAGTTTAATTTTCAAATATAAAAATTTTCATCAATCTGCATTTCCATTGAAAGTAATTATTTTTAGGTGGCAATATACCAAACGGGATCATGCCTTCAGTAACACAAAATGAATTACCTAAAACTGGCCATATATTTCACAGTGCTGACCTACGACAAAATTCGAATCATTTTTTGGTAGAAACATCCAAAATATAAACAATCACACAGAAAAATGTGCATATGTACAGAAGTACAGCAACAAAACTCCACACGATTTGATAAAAGTAAAAAAAAAAAAAAAAACTAACACAGAAGTTCAAGGTTTGTTATTGTTTATATAGAAATAAATCAACATGCAAGTACGCCGGTTTCCAGGCGAAATACCTTTGCTACAATTCTATCAGGGATGTTTGTAGTCAAAATCGATGTATTATTGATGGGACCATCAAATTAGATGACAATGTTCTAGACAAGCTGCTTGTTCGATTTAAGCCGGTCTTTATTTTTTTTTCAACACCATATTTATGTGTTCACGATTTAAACAATAAAATTACGAAGAACTTGACCATGAGTAGCACCATTTTGATGGTCTACCCTAATCCATAATATATATACACACACAAAAAAAAACATATCCAGCACTCAAAACATAACATATGCCATCCGTCTTTCAATCACACACTTTATACATATTGAGTTGTTGCCATATTTACATTGATATGCATTTCTAATTCCTAGTTTATATTATATTGAAGTACAACTTTAATTATTAAACTAATTCGCGATTTATATTTTTTTGCTTTTTTTTTTTTTGTAAATTCAAAACAACTCGAAATTGAGTCACACCAAAAACAACAAATTACAAAAATAAAATTTTAATGTAAACAACTTTTTCTCGTAGCAGGGTACAGTGGAAAAAAAAATTCAACACTCGTCGAAACGAAAAAAAAATAAAAAATCCACCAAAAAATATAAAACGAAAATGTGAGGTTATGTTAGCATCTGCGCACTTGTATTTTTTTTTTATCACACATACGAGAATTTTTCATCTCGCATTTTTTTTCGACTTTTTTTTAACTTAAAATTTCTAAAATAATACAATTTCGATTAATGAACGATCGTTTAGATTAATATAAAACTTACATTTCACGTGCGAAACGCGGCTATCCAGATCAATTTTTATTTTAGTTTCGATTGTAAATCGGGCTTTAATTGAAAACACATGGATCGTCAAATCCCATTCGAAACTTCAAAACCAACCAAAAAAAAAAAAAAAAAATTTCCGATTTTATTTTAATTTTCTTCCTCGTTTGAACTCACTTACTTAGCAGCGTGATTTAGAACATATTTTCACACGTTTTTCGATTACACGAATTAATGATTTTGTACGCGAAACGATTTAGTTTTAATTTAATTGGATTTTTTATTTAACAAAAATACGAGAAATTTTGTCCAAATTTTTTTTTTGACATTTCAAAAAACTGCTTTTTTTAATTTAACTCGCACGGCGGTGTGCGGTAGTAGATTTTTGATGGAAGAAGAATGCAGCTGTGTAGAAAAACAAAAATTATTTGTACTAGATTACCGGTGAGTGTGTTTTATGTTTTGTTGCGGTTTAATAAAATTTTAGTTCACGTTTTTGTTGTTGCCGTTGTTGTATTTATCCGGTTATTTGTTTTTCTATAGTTTTGTGTCTTCGATAATGTATTTGCGGTAGGTCAGTTTTATATATATATATATTTTTTTTATTGTTGGTTTATGAAAATGTCTCGCCAAATCCACGTTTGCATGAACAGTGTTATGTTTAATTTGGTTAGCAGCTTTTCAGTATTAATTTGTGAGGTGAAATTTTGGTTTGGTGCGGATAGAAGAAATTTATGATCGTCATGTTATTTTCCTAGTTAGTGTTAAAACCGCATGGTACAATTTGGGTTTGCATATTGGGTCCGTCTAATTGTTACGCAACCACAAGTTTGCTTTGGAACTCGTTGTTTTAACGTGGCTATATGAATTATGATGCTAGTAAGCATAGAAGGTCACGCTGAGGTTATTTTTGATTTTTGATATTTTTTGGCAAGTTGCATTGAGGTTAAAATCACAATTTAAAATATTGGGGATTTCCTTCCAAAAGCTGCTCAGGTGAAGGTCATGATGAGGATTTCCTTCCAAAAGCTGCTCAGGTGAAGGTCAGTTTACATCTTGATGCAAGAAGCTGTAGTGTTTCAATATCTTAAAAATAAATTTCTGGTGAGTTGTTCCACTGGGTTAGCTCAAAATTGTTATTTGCCTCTGAACCTAAGCCGGTACCAATCACCAATAACCAGGTCAATACGTTTATGAGTTGGTTTGTTACTCTGGTAGATGCCTTGTTTAGGTTTACGGCTTCCATCGGTTCGCTAGTGACAGGTAGGCGGTCATTTTGTTGACTATCTTCACTTTGGTCATGTTAGGTACTGGCGCGGCTATTATTTGTCTTTCTTTTGGGAAATGTCCTGTGTCAGCACATATCGTTGGATATGTGGGGTTAGTGGTCTAAAATTTAAACAAGCTTCAATTTGATATAGAGTGGTTGTGAGCTCTACAGACTTGATGTATAGTGGTCAAGCGTAATGGTCGAATTAAGTTGGATTTGTTTAATCTGCCTCCTACTCGTAACAGTCCGTCCCCGTCCAAAAAGAGATGAATCGTTATTATTGTGCTCCTTTTTGATTGATGGAGATTGGCTTATTAATTGCTTGATTTCGGTTTTGAAGTCAGCCGCTTGTACTATCCTGATAATTGTTTTTGCTGCTATAAACAAATTGCGACCATTACGATCTTTAAGAAAAGCAACTTAGAGTATAAAGCAAGGGTTTTAGCAGTTATCATTGTCGTGCAAAAAATATACAGCTGGGAGCCGTTTTTATTGTGTAAAATAAAAACTGCTTTACCATGCGTGTAAAACATGGAAATATTTACAAAATACCATTGGAATGAAACCCACAAGGAAAAACTAAAGTTGCAGGACCACCAACAATAGGGAGAAATGGCTTCAATCATACCGTTTCGACTTCCGTTCATTTCGCTTAATAGTGCCTACAGTTTATCGATTCAAATTTTAAGGTTCTGCGTAATCTGTTTGCCCCAGCTTTAGCACATTCAGAGATTGTCTTGATTTTATTAGAAAGCCGCACAAAAGTAAAAATCGCATAAATCGAGAACCGTGCCAATCGAGGGATGGGTGTGATACAAAATAAGGAATTGATATATGAGACACATAGGTGAAAATATTCATATTACAAAAAAAAATTAATTATTGATTCTAACCTCAATTTTGTGTTGCGTTATTAATCAAAAAAAATGCAATTTTCGGATTTTTTTTTTCATTTGAATTTATCGCGGAAGATATTAAGGTCAACGATTCGTTTTTTATGATATAGACATAATTTATAATGGACTGAGATGTTAAACATTTTAAGAAGTTCTTAGACGGCAGACTTTTCACTAAACAATTTAGAATGTAATTGCAATCTGCACTCTTTCGATATTTAACTCCTATATGTCACGTGCACAGTTACACCGTCCCTCGATTCTACAATGATTGTATTTAAAAATTTAACATCTTACTATTTTGTTAAAGGCACCAAATTCTGTTAGAGAACAAAGTAAAGATCTGATTCTTGATGTTATAACTGTAAAACATCAAGATGGTCCTAGATGATATCCATAATGTGCTAAATGTGGTTAAAATTGGTTTCTGCCGCCCTTTTGTGACGTGATTTAAATTGTACCTAAGAAATCGTTCATAACATATCGAAATGGGAAACAAATGGTCCGACTTAACTCCATGCACCTTTGTGTATGACAAGGTTCCTATATTGGCTTAAATGGGTCTTCAACAGAATCTCTGAGATAATTCAAAATTTTTTATATATTTTGTTTGCTGATGACATTGAAATTGTCTGTCAAGAACATGAATGATACCTAAAAACTTCAACAAGACATCGCAATAAAATCAGCACAATAATGTTTTTAACTTGTTGCTCTTTTAAGAACCTCAATTTTCAAAAAGAGCTCACCAATGTGACCCAAAGTCAAAATTTTTTGGATATCCCTATGTGGCAACATATTCCGTACAAAATTAATAAGTCGGATACGCATACCCTTATTAGTCGTTTTCCTTTGTGTTACAGTCGGAACCGACCGTCAGATGGTGGGTATGGCGTCTTGTTCGTATAATAAGAAAAAACGGCCATGTTGAAGGCGTCAGTTGTTTAGATTCTGTCACGCGAATCACACGTATTAAAAACTTAGAAGGTCGTAAGGCGAATAAATGTGTAAATAATTTTTGTTGTTGTGAAATTTAAGTAAAAAGTAAAGGTTCCAACACTACGGCATAGCATTGGTGGACACTGGACATGTGTAAATTTTTAATTATAGTAAATAAAAAAATAAAGTAATATGCTTTTCGGGTCACATCATCAGAACGGTGATTGGTTTCCATAATGCTACTGCTAACAAGATTCTGATATTGTGCTTTCTCATCTTTGTTTATCAAATTCTGATGTCATGTTCTGGTATAGATTCCCTCAGGTCATTCATCTTATAATAAAATATGACTTAGGTTGGCTTACATCAGTGGGCTCATAAATTCAAATGCATGACAGGTTGTTGTGATGATTGTTGGAACATATCAACCGTGCAAATCAAGGTATAAGTGACATGATATATTGGCAAAAATACTGTGTCGCCGATGAAAAAAAAAACATCGAACATTTCTAAAATAATTTTGTATTTGACGCGCACAACGTGAATGATGACGGTCGCCGCCACAAAATAATAAAATTAATCGGATTAATTTTATGTAAATTTATTTTGTTAAAATATTTTTTTTTTTTTTTTTTTTTTAATTTTTAATCCCTACAATTTTTCTGGGGCCGAAGCTCACATTTTATTGCTTACTTAAGAAAGCCACCATCGACTTACTATAAATATTAGCAGTATCGATGACTTTCTAATTTTCTTCTTACTCCAATCGATTTTAATTAGCAGAAAAAAAAAACGTTTACAACAGTAAGGTGATGCTTTATGACTTTTTTCGTATTTTGGTTTTGGTGTTGCAAAAACGTAACGTGTATGAAAAAACGAATATTAGAATTTTAATCTTAACGAACCATTAATTGTAGGTCACACTTTACATGTTTTTGTATTTAAGATGTCAATTTCCAATTATGGGAATAGCCGATGATTATGTTTAGCTAAATATGGCAAGTTGAATATTTTTTTCTCGATATTTCTTCATAATTTACGAACTGAAAATAGCGATAAATTTAGTCAGTTGGTAGAAGTCACTGTTTCAAACAACTGTTTGGTAGTTCATCAAATCGGTGCCTAAACAATTTCACGTTAACAATTTTTTGAATAATCACTTATAGTATTTGAGGGTTGATACCTGAGGCTGCTACCTGAAAATCACTACACAGAGTATCTTTTGCACAGAGTTATCTTCCAAGAAGAAACTAGTAAGTTGGGTTTCAAAATTGGGACTGAAAACAACACTGTAGCTCACTGGGCTATATTGCCATGTCGCCGAATGCTTGCGACATCTTCCTGCAAAACCACAGAGTATATTATATTTAGAGATCTTCCTGTCGATCTAAGTCAGTGATATAAGTCATAATATCAAGATATTTTAAATATTTGATAATATGAAAAATGGTTTATGGTAACTAAAGATCACATAAACTGTCAATTGAGATTTCTCCAACTTCCAACTCAATATGCAACCTTTTAAAACTTAAACCTGTTAAAAGGTAGAGTAAAAGAGTAGGGATATTCTATCATCGGTGACGGTGATTATACAAAGGCTGCCATAGACGGTTTATAACAATGACTTGGAGGTACTTAGAAACTCACAATTATGTGAGTCATAGTATGTTTTGAGGTAATGTCTGCCCAGAGCTGGCACAGTGAAACAGTGGGTTACATAATCAATAGGCTTAAAATTATCTTAGCCAGATTCAACCTGGCTAAATATACTAAGAAGAGTTAGAAGGAATAATCATGAAGGCGCAAGGCTGAACATAGATTTTAGGTAGATGATATACTAAAGGTCGTAACATATATATCCTTTCAATTTCGTTTATCTTTGATCAGTAACGGGCGTGATTTTTGTACACCAATGCCATTGTGTCCAATTTTATTTTCGTCTGTAATTTCTTTTAAGATCGGGCTTGAAACTGGAATATGTACTCCTTTGACCAACGATCCCAAAAACACTGTTGCATTTGTCGAATTTATTGATAACGATCAAGGCAATTGGTGTTTAGACCGGTTAAATCAAGATCAATTGGGGTAATAAGTGGCTCGCCAATCAAAAGGGTCAAGGTTGGGTCAAAGGGTTCGAGTTTAAGACTGCTTTCACTTGAACTAAAACGGTGTTTACTTCCTCGTATGTAAGAACGGAATAATCGAGAACGCGATTCAAACTATGCTTAGCAGACTTTACTGCTGCGTCACACAAACCACTGAAGTGTGATGAGCATAGTGATATGTGCACGAATCGAATGATTGTCACAAAATTACGTATGACAAAGGTTACGACAACCAACTAATCTTCTTAAAGCGGTGGTAAATCTGTTAGATGTCATAGTCGCTTAGTGACTCTATATGAACGGTCTTTGTAGCGAGACGTATAAAAATGGCGACGTAAGATTTGGAGAGGCGATAACCTTGATAAAAGTGCTCAAAAAGCGAAAAAACAAATTGATGGTGTTTGGTAATAATATGGGATCGTTAACATCGTACTACAAGTCTACTTCCTTCAGTTATTCACCAATCCGCTCAAGTTGTTGATTATCTATAAATGGGCTGGGTTGTTTTGGACCTCATTTTTGGAAAAGCATTTGATATCCTTGCAATCAACATCATACTGCGCAATATAAATGATGGATTTTTGCGATTGATTAGGGTGTAAATGTAGATATCCTGATTGTTTCTCAACTCTTTGTATAGGAATTTGCTCCAATAAACGAAATCCATTTGAAGACCACTTGCGAAGGTTAAAT
The DNA here is from genome assembly GCA_963556175.1 of Tipula confusa. Classification (NCBI taxonomy): domain Eukaryota; kingdom Metazoa; phylum Arthropoda; class Insecta; order Diptera; family Tipulidae; genus Tipula; species Tipula confusa. Next base: position 37,495,844 of record OY744477.1, on the reverse strand, counting down.
CCTTCAGCTTTCAAGATGTTTATAACATCGTTTTGAAGCCGTAAGGGATCTTCAATGCTATTGGCTCCTGAAACCGACGTAAAAGTACGCTCGAATCGCGTTTGAACCTGACTTTGAACCTACAATGGCATAAATGTCATGATTGTCGTTGCTACACACATAACAACGAATTATTTGTTCTCTAACGACAAACATCGCTGGTTAGGGCAAGTCCCTAAATCCGACCACTTAGAAAGTTTTTTGCTCTCAGTTTCCCATTTTGATAATGAAGTTACATCAAGTTTGCCACAAACCAAAAATATAACAAAGCAATTGGCCATATCCTCATAGCTGCCCAGTTTACCAGTAATGCACAAGAACTACCGAACTAGATATCTCAATGAAACAGAATTTTTTGAAATATATTTGAGTTCACTAATGGTCAGACCCACTTTGTAGTTGTTACCTGTCATTTGCAAGGTTTGATTGTGTTTATGGCAGAATATTTTAGGCAATTTCGAAGCTGCGTGAACCATGAAATATTTTCATTATTATTCACTAAATTTGTGAATGTTTTGAAAAACTCGTTTGAAGCAGCTGCAATTTTGGCAAACGATTTCAATGATGTTAAGTAAATGATACTTGTTCAGCCGCAACAAAGTTCAAACAGTGGTAACAAAACCAATTATATAAAATTGATCTGAGAGAAAAAATGTGTGTGGTCCGAATCTCTGAACGAATCTCTTAGAATGTTACAGTCACAGACTTGGTACTTGATGGTTGAACAGACATGACTTGCTCAACACTAGCTCCGAAAGACCATAGTTAGTTTGTACAGAGTCAATACGAAGAAACCTGTCCCATCGTCGCTAGCAACATTTGGAACAATAAAGATGTCATATCGCGTTAGAGATGTAGGCTTTGCAATTTCAACAAACTGCAAAGGCCCTGATATCAACACTGCTTGGCAACCGTCGAAGTGCGTATAAAACGAACCACTTCTAAGCACTCTCAATCCTGTTCCTCAATCTGAAAGCCGTCGATGCCGACTCACGTACCGAGTTTTATTCAACCACACGATCAGGAATTTAATAAAAAATAAATTAAGAGTCGATCCTAAACGGATAGTTCAGCGATCTCTGAGAGGAGAGGCGCCATTTGGCAGGCGCAGAGGGAGATCGCGGTCGATGACTATGGCTCCTCGAAGTGAAGAATTACTTATGCCTTCTTCGGGTTGTCTATAGACCAAGCTCGAAAAAGAATCCGATGGAGCCAGAATGTTAATATGGTATTAAAGCTAAATCGGGATTACGGACGAAAGAAGTCAGTTTAACTCCTATTATAATATCGTGTCTTGATAATTATCAGATAATTTAATCATTCAAATTGTGGAAATCAAATTTCTTGGAGAGTAAAGAGATTTAATCGTTGTCTGCCTAACACATTAGGTACACTGATGGAACAATATGTATACAGTATTACTGTAATCATATTGAATCGGAATGGGCAGACACAAAACAGTGAAACTAAAGATGTTACCTTGAATTGTGGAGTCTAGATTTTTCTAGAGCTTATACTAATAATCCCCAGAGGTCTGGGAGCTACAGTCTCGAATGGCTCTATTTTTCACGTAAATACTAACTCTGATTGCTCCAAGCAACATGGCAAGTAAATGATTCCCAGGCGCAACGGGAAACATTACAGTGAACCCATATAGCCACAGCCGAATGGAAGACTTAAACTCTAGAAAAATCAGCAAGTTTTTTCGTCAAATAAGAATTACGAATTTATGAGGAGTTCCATCAAAACATCAACGACCGTGCGCTAAACTAAAACTCACAAGATTGATTTGAAAACGCCAAGGAGAATTGACAATAAATGAAACTGACGTTCTTTCGGTATGGCAGTCCTATACATTCATAACCTTTAAAATAGGAATGATGATGTGAATCAGGTATGAAGAATTTTATTTCACACCACACAGAAGAAGTGGTAGAGGCAACTATCGATAAGTTAAAGAATGACAAACCCCAAATCTCGATGGAATAGTCGCAGAACACGTTCAAAATGGAGAAAAAACACTTCCACATTAGCTTTGCAATCCAATTCTCGCAATCTGGGATCGAGAAGAGCTACTTCAAATTTGGAGCATACAAAGTATTTGCAAACGGGGTTTACGATCAGTAAACAAATTTTTACGTTCAGTATGGTCTAGAAAAATTTTGGGGAAGACACAAAACTTCTTTATAAATAATTTGCATTACTGTTGGTTAAATATTTTCTACGCACTCATGAAACTTCTGCGATCAAAACATCGTATGATCATGCAAACTCCCGCTTTATTTGTTTATACAAGAGGAAGGTCTTGCGAACCTTATAACTCGCTGAGAACCAGTATCAGATTAGGATGAATTTCGAGACTAGGCAACTTCTTGAAAATTGCGTCATTATCGGGTTCTGCGTGAAACAAGTGAACAAGCTCTGCGTGACGGATATAGGATGTTGAATGCATTTTTCGAAATTTTTAATCGATAACATTTAAGTGGACCACCCGGTGTATCTAATAAAAAAATATTTAACAAATTTTGAAAAACAAATATACTGTAGACCTCCAGCACAATATTTATTTAGTTGTTTGTTTATTTTAACAAATATTTTCGGGACCTTATTTATTTAAAATAAAAAAAAAAATAAATAAATAAAAAACTGACCACCTATACCAAATTAAAATGTCCGAAGTATGATATGAAAAATTGATTTATCCGATGCACATCATTTAGCATGGTTTATCTAAATTTTACAGTCGTTTATACTATACAAAATCACAAGCCCCATAAACTAATCAATGATGCTTGAACAAATGAAGAAAGAACATTCCTCCAGGTAGTTAAGTAAAAGACTTAATCTTCTTCCGAACCAGCTAAAATTTAATCAACCGTGCATAACCCATGTGTATACATAAACGCATGTATTCTTGTACAATGATGTTATGTTGTGATAAACACCCGTAAAAAAAATGTAACTTAAGGTGAAATAATTAGATCGGCCGACAAGAAAAAAAAACATTGTCACTCTTTATAAATAATATTATGAATAGGTAAAGGCGCAACTGATTCATGACATAAAAGAAAGAGGTACGCCTTGGATTAAACCTCTACTTCTTCATACATATATTGATTTCTATTGTGCGGACGATGTATCTAAAATATACCTTCCACCGTTCATGTATGTCTTTACGACTGTATATATAAATACAAGAACTGATACAATGCCCCAATTTTATTTACACTAGACTTAACCTATTATCATGCAATTTTCTTTTGTCTAGCATTCTCTTTTATCTTATTCAGTTCTTTGTCGAGATTTTTCTGGTCGTTTGTTTAGCAAAAAAAAAAAAAAAAAGATTATCATGTGTATAAATGTTGATGGATTTATTAGGCATGAACATGTGTAAGGCATCGTATACAGCAAGTATTATGTATATAGATTTATTGTGATAACCACAATTGCATTATTTTTGTTAAGATCCATGGAATTCTTAGAAGATGAGGTAATTGACAATATTATGTATTGGGATATAAAGTTTGCACAGTTAAACATTTTTTTAACAAGTTATCACTTGTCCAATATAGTCAATTTACATTCAATGGCACTCGGAATATGCAAAGTCCTGAACCAGCTTTAAATACTACCTTTGATGTGATCATATTTTTTTGGCAACGGAAGCTGAGAACCGTACAAGTGGATTCAGTAGCTCTTTGACACCTTTGACATTCAGTCCAATTACTTAGATATCATCGGCATATGCCAAAAACTGGTTGGACTGGTACAATATGTTATCCTGAGGTGTTTCACTTTTACGAAAGTAACAATGCACATGTTTGTCAGGTAAACAATAAGCTATCCCGATGGATTTGGTCATATGCTTCCTGGAAATCCAAAAACAACTGATGTACGTCATGAAATATTTCATGATTAGTCTATAAAAGTCGTGTACTATTTGCAAAATGCAGAAACTTAAAAACCATCTTGCTAAGACACAGAAATTTGTAATTTCGAAATTTGATCAAAATATGATTAAAAAATAAAATATTAGCGAATGAAAACGAGAATAGTTCGCTAAGCCTAAATACTTCAAAAATCAGTGAAACCAAATTAATTCCCAATTCCAAAACCCCATTAACCTGAAAAAACTATTATGGTTCTTTTTAAGCCCATAAAAATTGTTAATTTCATTTTCAAAATCCGAAATTCTCCAAAAACTCGAAATACACTAAGTATTTAGCCTTAAATCATCATTCTTTGTATTTTCACATTGCGGTCAACAGGAGGCGGGAGATGGCACGCCGCGAACCTCTGATTAGAGCGATTTAACATGCTAGCGAGAGAATGCATTAACTGATCGAACCAATTTTGGTGTCAAAATTTGCGTAAAGAGCAGTGCGATTTAATTAAATTAAAATTAAAATAATTAATATCCACATTAATTATAATTAAGAAAAAAAAAACATTAATTTCAAATTATACAGTTTGAATATCTCTCTAATTGCCTAATTATTGCAATTATTTGTTTTCAAATGAAAGTTGGTATTACAATAATGCATACATTGAGGCGAATTACATAAAAATATGTGTGAAATGAAACAATATAAAGTAGTACATATTAATAGTAATAGATGTCACTGTACATCTTCAGTGTAGTTTCACTGAAATACAAGAATCGTGCTCTATGCCGCTCTTTATGACTATTGCAGAACAGTAGCCAATTTCAAAATTAAAAAAAAAAAAAAACTGCGTTCGATTCGATGCCATTTGTATTTATTTGAAATTAAAAATAATAATAAAATAAATAAAAATTAAGTAAAAGTAATAAATAATAAAGGTAAAGATAGTAAAATTAGCACTAAAAAAATTAAGTTAAATACCAAATAGTGTCTGATAAAATTAATTAATTTATTATATAGCATCATGGAATGGGATTACAGTGGGGGTAACATAAACGATGAAGAGATTACAACAAAAATAAAAAAACAACAAGATAGATTTGTAAAACTCAAATTGTTTAATTCGAAACAAGGATCTCAATCAGAGGCGTCTCACCCGACGACTTTGGTAGGCACTTGCCTCGATATCACACCACAAGGAACATCACCACAGAGACCTTGCCCTTCATATCGTATTTCTAGTACCATCGACCAATACTTAATCGTTTGTACACCGCCGATGGCGCGGTTGCTAGTAATAAATACATCGATTTTAATAAATCCATCCAGTCTATCATTTCTCACACTACATATTTACGTTATCACGTAACACTACGGCCGTGCAGATGACACAGCCACCTCGTTTTTTTTCTGGTTGGTGGTTACAACATTTTCTGCTAATGTTCAACTCATGAAAACAATGACAATTAGAGCTTGTTTATTCATTACCGGTTACAGGGTGAGAAATAAAATTAGTTCTGGTGCAACTGTTAATGTCAACGCATTAGTTTTGGGTGTTTAGGTAAAGTTAGATCTTTAAAGTAGTTACTTTACTGTTGAGAGCACCGACCGTTCAGAAATATGACCTAAATTGTGATAGTTAAGAAAATAACTGAATCAAAGAAGTGCAGTAATTTTGTTGACAATCACACTGCAAACTACAGAGGATACGTGGTACAATGGTGGTACTACAGAATTATAGGAGGCTGTAATAAATTGGACTAGTTTTTGCCTGATATTTACAAATAAACAGTACAAATTAATTGAGTTAACTGTTTTATTGGTTATACGTCATGTAATTGCCGAAAATCTAATTTGTATACACTTTATTTGACACAAAACTTTAAAATTAATACAAATTAGATTTTAAAAAGTTGATTAAACATACAAATCAACTGAATTAACTGTTTTATGACCAATACGTCATCTTTTATAATACCAAGCGCTTAGACACAAAAGTAATATATGGTGGAAGAGCCATATTTGTATAAGGCACTATAAGACACTAGAAGAAGTCTAAAAATACATTAATAATTAAATTCAAGCTACTTGCATTGGTCTCAAACAATGGTCTCAAACAACGTTTTTTTCAGAGGGTTACAACATTGCTAAACATACTTAATAGGGCATACCTTTAATATCTTTCAAAGGAAAATAACTATGTTATGACCATGCAATTTGCTTGCCCATAGATAGACGAACAAGCCGCAAAACTATTCAGAATACAGCTGCCGATGTACTTTTATGCTATAATCATTAAAAAATTATTTACAGCAACGGAATTTTTTTTGTAAAGCACAACCGTGTATTCAAAAATTTATATGAAATCCACCCAGGGGTTCCACAATGTAGTGTAACGGATTTTATGTTATTTTTGAGTTATACAGCTCAATGTCCAATTTGTCCAGATAGCAACTAATAAAGCAAATAAAGCAGCACATATGGTGAAGATGGCAGCATATAGTGAACAAGACGGTGCTAAAATTGGCGATATAGTCCTTATCAAAGACAATAACTTACCTCCAACAAATTGGTTGATGGATTAAAAATGATAGAGCTGTATCCAGGACCAGATAATTATGTTAGGAAAGTAACATTGAAATCATCTTTGATCCTATCTCGTTCTCCCTGCTCGATGGATGGCGTTATAACAACAATAACGACGAGTTTGCCCTCCAACACCCCACAATTTTACATTAATAATTTTCCTAACTATAATCCTTGCACGTTTCAACAAAGGCCACCCTGTATAAAATAAATTTGGTTTAAATAGCCGATGTCTAATGCATTTATTACGATCCGACACACTCGAAATTTGTATGTAAACATATTTCGGGTAAATAGACTTTAAAATAAAAGAGATTTACCGAAACTCGAAATATGTTAAAATGTTATCCGATAGCTAATTTCGGATTGTGTTAAGTGCACATCCCGTTTCTGGTTTTTCTAAATTTTGTTTTATTGTTTTTGATAAAAAGCCGAGATTTAAATCCTTTCTCATATACCTTTCTCGCATATGTGTTTACAGTAGACACTCCTAAAATTGTTTATGTTTATTCAGCAGGAATTTTTTGTTTTTTAACTTTAAAGACGAGTGGTTCGGGTATAATACGAGACGGTGTTAAATGTTTAATCTAACATTGGTACGATAATTACTGGCGTTCGTTTAAAAATACTAACCAAATATGTGTGTATACACAAGAAATATTTTCGTGTCTGCAGTCACAATTAGACCATAGCACACCTTAAAATTAAAAAGAAACGTCTACAGCCGAAAGATTTAATTTAATTTTTTTTTAAAAATAATTAATGAATAAATAAAAAAACCGATATATCAAGGAATCAACATATTATTTTTTGTGTGCGGCATGCACTTTTTTCTTGTTATTGAATTAAGACCCAATATCCATCATATTATATACAAAAATATATATTATATGCATGCATAAGTAGGTATTCATCATCCACTTAACTTATTCATCGTCAGTCATTTATTATTATATTTAAGATTTTCATTAATAATTTCTTTAAAAAAAAAAAAATTTGGAGTACAACAATAAGTTCCAGCTTATATGTGCCGTGTTGTTAAATCTTTTCATCGCGAGAACAAAGACAAAAATATAAATGAGCTAATATAAGAAGAAACTAAAAATCCAATCTTAAAAATCGTCTGGAATTTTTCATCTTTTCAAACAAAAGTGTTTACATGTTTGTATATATAGATGATTAATTGTCGGTGTCTTTTTTTATGCAGCGTCCTTTTTATCTTTAAAAGGTCATTTGAAAAGAAAATCTTAATTTTATTTTTCCTAAATTTTTATTTTATCGTTCCCCACCAATATAGAGGTTTAGTACAGTTTACCTAATAATAATACCTAACGCTACTAAACCAATTAGATTCCACCATAAAATTCCAATGTTTGTTACGTTAGAGCCCTAAAATATTGTTATATTTATTCAAATTTTAAAAAGCTTAAAGAATAGTATTTAAACAGGCTTAAAAATAAATAGGTCCCACAAACGTCTATAATAGTTCATATAGTCAAACTACTAAATGTTCCTTTTACTTAATTTTAAAAGAAGTACAGATGGATGCTAATTCCTAAACAAGTATACTCCTTACCTAATAATGATATCCACTAGTTATCTATAAGTCAACATCAAACAGGTTCCACTAGGATATAAAAAAAATGATTATGTTTGATTATTAACATTTTCAACATCATATATACATCAAATATAGTACTCACAACTGTAATAATTCATCGAGTTATAATTTTAAATTATTGAATAAATTAAACATAGGCTCCTCTAATTTTCTCTACACGAAATTTTTAATATAAAACTTAAATTGAGTCACAAATATTCGCTGTAAAATATCTAATATTATTTTATTGTACTAAAATTATTAATTTGTATATTTTTTATAATTATATTACTATTAGGTACAACAATCAATAGGTTCCACACAATAAAATGGTATAGTTTTTAATAGGGAAAGTAGTTATATATCTATGGTTCCACTTCAAGATTAAAAACTTCAGTTGGGAAGATTTATTCTTTAAACGGATATTAACTTCAAAAAAGTACAATTGACCTAATAATGATACCTACAATTATCCAATAACAATATTAAGTTTTTCCCAATTTATATTTAAAACTCAAATATTTTTACTAAGAAAAGCTCAAAAATCAATAGATCCCACACGAGAAAATAAACAAGTTTAGTTCAACAAAATACGACTATAAAGTTTTCTAAAAAAACTATTAATAATTTAATATTCATGATAAAGTTTGTATTAAGAATATTTCTTATAGCACATCTTTTATTAGTTTTAAATTTTAGTTCCAGTATCAATAAAATTTACTTAATAGTTGTATCCTACATATATACAGTATCAGAAAGTCATATATGTTTCACTATAAGATGATTAATATTTATTAGTATTGAATACTAAAAAATTAATTTAATAACATCAATAAAACTAAAATTTTAGTTATTAAAACTAAAACTTTATTAGTAACAATAGGCCCCAACTGATTACAAAGAACAAGTTTAACACATAAGTAAATAACACACTGTAGAGAATAGATTATACTTTAAAATAGCAAATGTCGATTAGTTTCCAGTACTTAGATAATTAGGTTATGAGCATTTTTAAAACTAAAATATAATTATTAAGCTCAACAATTAATAGGTCCTGCACGAAAAAATAAACATGTTTAGTTCTACATAATACGATTGTCGAGTTTTCTAAAACGAAATAAAAATAATGAACTTCAATATTTAATAACATTTTACTTATAAGTTCCACATCATATTTGGCATTTATGACTAAAATAATTGATTTACTAATAAGTTCCAAGTACAAAATATAATTAGAAAGCTTTTTTTTTATAAAGTTTTACTCAATTAACATTATTATCAACTTAAATTTGTGGGATAATATTCTGACCGATGTAACAAACGATAGGTCCCACATAAGTAAACAAATAAGTTTTGTTTTCATATCTATGATTGTTGGTTTTTTGAACTAAAATACAAATAATGGACTTTAATATGTTTTATATTATGATATAGTTTGTAATATGAATCAAATTAATAGGTCCCACATTAAGTTTGAGATCTACAAACATAATAATTCATCGAGTAAACACCTAAAAGTAAGTAAGTCAAAATTAGATCCTAATGACGCACAATTTATTTAAACCAAATAAGTTCCACTGTGTAAAACTAGATTAAGAAACATATATATTTACTTTATTTCATTTTTAAAAACGTTCCAAATTAAGTTTGAGATCTACAAACATAATAATTCATCGAGTAAACACCTAAAAGTAAGTAAGTCAAAATTAGATCCTAAGGATGTACAATTTATTTAAACCAAATAAGTTCCACTTTGAAAAGGGTAAACTAGGTTAAGAAACTAATATATTTACTTTATTTCATTTTTAAAACAAGATTATTTTTAAAACATGGTTAATTATTATTAGTATTTTAAATATTTTAAATTACATAATATTTTAGGTTCCACTTTAAATTTGTTACTCACGTCCATAAAAACTCATCTAGTAATAACTTCAAGGTACTAAAATGAATGAGACTCAAAGATGATATCCAACAAATGGCTAGTTATCAAAATCAAATAGGTTCCACTCTAACAATCTATCATTATATTTATTGGTTTATTGTTCCACATACAAAATAAACATATTTAATACTTTTTGAGTTTTTTAAGAAAAAATAAAAACAAAGAAATTAAATTATTCTTAGATCCTAGTTCTAAAATTAAAATAATAATTAAATTTAATAATTAATTTAATTAAATTTAAATCTTAAAGTTGAAAAATTTTAGACATCAAATAGGTTCCACTGTAAAATAGAATGGGTAATCATAGTTCTAAAGGTAGTGCTAAGATTAGACTGTAGAATAATCTTACTTCTAAAAGTAGTATTATGATAAACACAGTCAAAAAGATTTCATCTGGGTTTAAACCAGGCTCAACAATCAATAAGTCCAACATTAAAAAATAAAGATGTTATTTAGATTATCAGGTTTCTTAAATATTAAGATTCTTTAATGAACTTCAATAATTTGCAACATATGGTAAAATATGTAATCTAAATACTTTTACTTTTACATTCCACATTGGATTTGACACCCATGTCTATACAAATTAATCGAAAAATAACTTCAAATTAATGAAAATGTTTTTAAACACGTTTTACACAAATAGCCTTTTTCTGCTTAAATTTTAGACTTTATACTGTAAAAGAATTTTAGTTCAATTTACTCAATAGTATAATGCATTAGTTATCTGGTTACCAAAATTCAACAGGTTCCACTGTTAAATGATCAATAACTATTAGTATTTGGTGTTTTAATATTAAATTAATGCTAACTTTAAAAACTAAAATACTATAACTGTAAGAAACGATAAATAGGTCCCACATTAGAAAAAAGACATTTTCAGATGTTCAATAGTTTTTAATTTATGATGTAGTCTTAAATATGAATATTACTTAAACGTCCCATAACAAATTTGGTTTCCACGCTTCTAATAATTCTACAATAAAACGATTAATAGGTTTTAAATGCATAATAATAAAATTTTTACGATCGTTAAGTTTAATGCATTACAAATTACCACATTAAATATTACAGCAAAAATTAAAAAGTTAATTGATTTGGTAAGCAACACTTATTTTAAAAACGGAAACCCTGTATGGGCAAATTAATTATTTTTTTAGGAATAAGTCCTACATATTGGAACGGATATGTTCCACATTTAAGTATTTGTGATTCGAAACAAAAAAACGAAATTAGAAAAAAATATTTTGTATACAGATTGACTATTGAATTTTAAATTGTAACTTTGTGGAATCCATTTTTTTTGGAAATACTTTGAATACTTTTACATTCTTTATTTTTGTTGTTTATTTTGACTACTAGATAGCAAACCAATTGAAAAAGATGAACTACATGATAAAAAAAAACTAATAGGTTCCACATTCAAATCAAGGTTCTTGAAAACGATGTTGATATAAATTTCCAACTAATGACACACCCTTCAACCTGATATGCAATAAGACTGTTATTCTATCGGATTAATATTTCTAATACAACTTGCTACCAACTAACTTAAATTCACATATGGTCTTCAACATAATAGAGTAAAGCAATAAACACTTTACACTTCCGAAAGATTTTATTTTACGCTAAAACCTTTATAGTTTTTTCCAAAACGAAATCAATTTTTTATCTCGCACGCAGAATATCTACACATAAGTACAACAAAAAGTTAACTCTGTCAAAAAAAACCGCGTGCTCTCACTCCTCTCCTCATCCAAATAAAACCGAAAATTCAATTCATTCAATAAAAAATAATTTAATATCGTTTAAGATGCCTGCATTTCGATTTGGTAGAACCTAAAAAATAAAAAATCAAAAAAAAAATCGTTTCTTAAAGGTGTTCGGTGCGCAAAAACTATATTCATCTCCTTGTCTGCTGCGGTCTTTGAAAATGTTAAAAACAAAAAAAAAAAAAAAACTTTAAAACAATCCAAATAAGAATTTTTATTTTATTTGATCTGCCGAAATGCTTTGGTTAAAATTAACATCCTTTCTCACTTGTAATATTTTGTTGTTGTTGTTGTTGATGTTCTTGTACATATTTAAGACGAAGAGTTGTATAAGATGGTATTCTGTTATTTATTTATAAATTTGGTTGAATTTCAAATTTTTCGTCTTTTACAAATCATTCGGCTATAATTTAAATTATTTCCAAATTTAACGTTTCATAAACCCAAAAAAGGCCGAAAGCGGATCTAAAAGGATGTCTTATTGAATGAATTTTCGACTTTAAATTACTATATACACATACAAATTTGAATGCCACTGAAATAATTATTTTTATACTGTCGTAATATTTGATTGATGATCGGCAATATGACGAGACTTTTTTACATTATAGATAGTATTTGGTATAGATGATTGGATGATTCGAAATTAGATTTCTGATTAATCGATCACTTTTTAATGTAAATCTTGATTTTAAGCAGTCAATACTTATCAGCTCCTTATTAAACGAATAACAAAATCGGGACAATCCTGGGATGCTTTTTCAAAAAGCGGTTGCCAAATAGTCGATCGATCGTATAAGGTCAGCGCAAAGATCATAACTGAGCTAGATTACTTGCTGCTATTTTAACTCGACATTACTGATTTCGTATTCGGCTATGGTTTGTAGCTTTACTATATATCTCGGCATTACTATATAGCTCGAGAAAGCCTTATTCTGGGTTAACAGTGTACATAATATAAATACACATAGTACTACCATGTGATGTTAGTCCATTAACATGCTAGATGTCGCTCTGGTATCGTTTTAAAATAATCAAATTCTTTTTATATGCATAATCGCCTAAATGGCATATATTTATTTTAAATGTTGACGGTATTCTATCGACCGAACATCTGGAACATCAATGGGAAAACTGTTTTTTCTTATGATGGTACTACTATGTATATGTATTTATATTATGCAGTGTATATAGCTCTTTGAAGAGTCCGTTGATGTGGGGTAATGCTGGTAGGACAAAATGCAATTTGGTATTAATAATGACTGCCCAGTTCAGAATGTGCCGATGTGTTCCCTTGACATCAGATCTTGGAAATGCTTAAGCTCATTGCAGGCTTCAATAAACTTGGCCCCATCATCGCTGAACACATCTCTGCAGATTTCGCGACGGTTTTAAAATAGTTTGAATGCTGCGAGAAGCGTTACCGTGGTCATATATGACAATAATTTGCAATGAACGGCTTTATTTGGCACTTACAAGTGAATATGCCTTTATAGGTGGTAATCTTTCGTGTCCTACTTGTTTTCAAGGTGTCTACGCTAGTTTGTAGGAACAGTCGTATAAGATTAACTTGATGAGGAGGCAGCAAACTCATTAGTTGTTCTTGTGTAACATTCTTTTAGCGAAAAGTTTTGACGCGCATAACGTAAGCAACTTCGATTTAAATCCTTACATTAAATCTTATGCGGTGTATTGCTGGTTGATGATCAACATCAACCAATTTAGCCTGGCTTGTAAGTGTCGTTCAAATGTCTTCTTCACGATTTCTCCTGCCAAATGACTACCACACAGATAATTATTAGATGTCATTGGTTTTCGACATCTGTAGGGAGTTAATCTTCACAATTAATCGCCATAATCTTTGTAATATAATGTAAGTGGAAAGCATATTCCTTTTGGTATATTCTGATGCATCTGGCAGACCTTTAAATGAGAAATTGCCAGTTTGCAAGTCAAATATAATTTCTAGAATAGAAATTAACTTATTTCACTCGGTGATCTCGCGTATCAAAATTATCCGATCCTCTTGTGGTATGATTTCAGAAATTGTCTGTTTTGAACATGTGGTCGTCCATATAGAAGTTTCTTAACAAAACTTTCTCTGCGTTCGGTTAATCTTTGGCTTGTGTTAATTATTGGAGAGCTTCAGTATAGCCAGAAATGATGCTGACGCCCTAAAGTATAGGTATTAGGTAGAAGACGGTATATTTTTATTGACCCTGCTAGTGATTCATGACAATTGATGTGATGTTAGTTTGTGTCTGACCTTTCAACCCAAACTTAACAGAATATTTTCTCGATATCCGCCGAGATTTTGATCGTGTATTTCTACTATGGCTACTACCAAAGCGTATCAGCAATTTCCATTTTATATGATAGATTTGGATGCTAAAATGTATTGGAATACATTTAATGGCTGTCTAACCATTCCACACATTGGTATCGGGGAGTGGTAAATTGATTTGATTAGGTTTAAACCATTGTGTGATGTCGCCTTTTACAGTAGTGGCGCCGTTCCTTTGATCTGCATTAAAAATCGACAGTTAAAGCCAGATAATTAAAACTTCATGGAATGTTATTGATGTATTCTCTGCGTTGTTCGAATTTCATCTCGATGATCTTTGGGCAGTCACATAACCGATGTTGATGGCTGCATAATGCGCAATTGGGCAGTGGTTAGTAGTGGCACATGTTTAGTTTGCAATTTGATCAATGATGGAAGCCCTAGAAAATTGTAGAATTTGTACCACAAATCGAAATCCAAAAAATGCATGCATGGTCCATGGAATTTATGCCACAAATCGAAAATTTCTAAAATTCAGAAATTCATGATGGTTGTTAGCTCATGAAAACTGTGTAATTTGTGGCAGAGATCGAAAATTTATAAAATCCAGAAATTCATGATGGCTAGCCCATGAAAACTTTAGAATTTATGACAGACATCAAAGATTTCCAAAATCTAAAAAGTTCATGATAGTTAGCCCATGAAAACTGTGGTATTTATGCCATAAAGAGAAAATTTTCAAAATCCAGAAATTCCTGATGGTTAGCACAAGAAAATTGCGACACTTATGCCACAAATCGTAAATTTCCAAAATCAAAAAAATGCATGATGGTTCGCCCATGAAAACTGTGGAATTTATGCCACAACTAGAAAATTTACAAAATCCAGAAATTCATGAAAACTGTGGCTCACGAAAACTATAAAATTAACGGTACTTAAAAGTACCTTATAATATATTGAAGATTTCTTAAGAAATTCGCAAACATGCGCTATAATCTAGGTTATCCTTCTTTGGTGTACAAACGGATATAGGCAAGGTCGAGAATAAATGTAATCCACTCAATTTAAATAATACCGGACGAAACAATTACCAAAATCCGTTCAACAATCAATCGACACCAACCTAAAACCAACTTACCGAAATTAATCATACGCAGAGTGAACAAGAAATTACTCAACGTGGTCAAGTTTTTGTTTACTTTAAAAATATAATATCCTTTGTTTTGTTGTTGAACACAAACAACCCACATGAATAAGGGATATATATATATATATAGAATTGCATCAAACAACAGATCAAAAACTTGCTGACAAAATATCTTCAATGAATAAGATGAACAATGCGCCAATTTCAACAAACAAAAATTTATTTGTGTTTGCGACAAGAACACCCGTTCCACTGTGTACTCCCACCGATGTTCATTGTCCTTGCGCTGTATAAACAACACAAAAACATAAAATCTTTTCTTTAATGTACCCGGTGGTTCAGTGAATTATTTTTTACCTATACGTAATACGTATGCACAGCACACAGTCGCTTACCTTTGCTGCATTTTTTTAAAGGTAACTAAACAAAACAAAAAGAGGAAACACAAATAATAAAAATGTCCAAGACCTTTGAGTGTTAATTTTTTTTTTTACGATATTCTTCTTAAATGCAAGACGTTTAACAATTATTATTATTTGTAGTAGGTGCCTGATTTTTATTATATATATATGGATATTTTAAGACGTTACGAGAAAACGAACGCACAAAGAAAACATACTCGGCATACATTTAAATATATGATAGGCAGTAGGTGTTACATTCATATATAGGGCGGCATCATACCTTTTATCCTGTACACAATATTTGCGCGCTGATTAAATTTAGTTTTAAGCAGAAATACGAAATTGAAAGCACTTAACTATAAGAAATGGATTGGTGGCTATATGAGTGTGCGCGCAAGTATGTAATAACGAAGGTGTCTAAAAATCGTAAAGGAAAATGCTGAGTAATTTCAAAATACATGTATTGATTACAGTTGATGTGGAATGATCTGACATTTTTACCTTATGTGCAGTTTAATTTCTTAAGTGGTTTGCTTATGTCTGGCAATACTGGAATTAAAGATATATGAGAAAAAATTCAAGAATTTTCTTGGTTCTGTCGCTATGCGGTTCACTTTTAATTACTTTATGTTGCGACTAGTTTGGTCACGTACAGAAGTGGCCGATTGTGATTGCGAAGCTGTTTTGTACTTTTACTAACCATGCAGTGTTAGCTTTTTCTTTGGGTTGTGATGTTATCTTGTGTTTTAGTTTTTATTACGGGAACGTTCCTGTGTCTCGAGACGTTATTCATTTTATTGGTGAAATATTGTCATCTTTGATAAATAGTAAATCAGGGACTTCTAGTTTTGTTTGTTCCGAGGACCATTGCCTCATGTATGCATAATAATAAACGGCCTCGTCTATATAAAAATATAGCTCCACCAGTTTCAATCCTAAACTGGAGTTTTGTATGTTGTTCTAAACAACCTGAACATCCAGAACGTGACCAAACTAACTCATGTATTTTCATTAAATTCCTAATTTCGTTGTTGAAGAGAACTCGGCAAGAGTCGTTTTTCTCATGTTTGTGGTCATATATCAAGAAGCACAGTTCCCTTCTCTCGAATTTCATTTTTATCATTTCTTTTACTTATCTATCAGGATTCTATTCTCTCAATCCCATATGTGACAACGGGTTCAGCTGGTCCTCATCTTCAAGCGATTTGAAATGTAACAGCGAATGGTAGACAAAACATAGTTACCAGCAGCAAATTACCTCTCATATGAACTTTTTTACCTCTCTCCAAGTACCTCTCTCCGGATATCCCCTAGCTTTCTGTTAACTTTTACTTTAACTCGGTTGAAGATGGTAATATTCTAGCTGTGTTGTATAAGATACAATCAAATTGGTGACGATTGTGGCGACAACAAGAATACGAAAAACGAGTGAATGGTTAATAGGGCAGGAGGAGACAATAAAGAAAAAGTTTAGTACGTTTTTTGGTTAGAGTGAGGAATAATTTTCGAAATCAAGAGTCGAGATATAAATGAAAATTGAAAAGCATGTTCTTTCTTACACTATAAAGTTTTTTGTATCGAATTAAATTAAAATAAAATAAAATTATATCATATTGAATATAAGTAATTAATGTATAATTATCGTGTGTAATGATTTTTAATAATTGTGAGATTGAAATTATTGTGGCATTATAAAGAGAGCCCCTTTTTCCTGTTAGCAAAAACGTGGGGAGAACTACTGTATGGATAGTCACTCCCACACGATCACATTCCTTTAAGATTTTAATATTCCATATTTCTTCCATATTATGAGTATTTGCCTTACATTGTCCGCATTCCCCGTTTCATGGAGTTAATCCAATTTCAAAAGGAACATAACCTAAAAATTTGAGTGATGTGATACTAATTAGTGTATTACCTTTGTTTTCTAAAGTTAAACACACTATTACGTGTGTTGTTGAATATTCATTCAACACACTTAATGTACTTTGTCTTAATGTGTCGGGAGTTTTCAATTAAGGTATCAGTCATCGAAATCGGACCACATAATTCCATCGCGTACTATTAAAAACTGATTCATAAATCCTTAATCTTCACATACAATTAAAACTACCCCACACCGATCTCATCTATAGTTAATTTTAAATTCCTTAACTGGTTATCCTTTTTAGTGGTGTGTCTATGTGCCATGTTGTGTGTTGTTAACAAAATTAAAATTGAAAACGAATTATGTTTAACCCTAATTAAACCAATAAAATATTACGGCGGTTGCTCTTATTAGGTCTGGGATAGATAAATTTAAATTTAAAACATGATCCCTTCGGTTTTCCTTTTGTTGGGTTTCTTTCAATTTTCAACCCCTATATTATTTATATTCTTCGATAATTATTACATCATTATCCTCGTTAATAGGGAATGCCATGATCAAATAGATCGTTTAATTTTTTTTTTATTAAATCGGTTTACCCTCATCGTTGTCTGTTTTAGGTAATAAATAAGAAATTTAGTTTGGTTTGTATTTGTAAACGATCGTGTAAAACACCTTACACTGTACGTTATGTGATATTTATGGGAGAAATGTGGATGTAACATGATATTTGATTCATAATATATATGTATATATATATATATATATATATATATATATATATATATATATATATATATATATATATAGTGGTTTCATGCGAAACCGATCACACCATTGTCTTGACCCCTTTAGATTTTGATGAAACTTTTCAAAAATGTTTTTTATGTTTAAAAAACATGAAAAATGATTTTTGTTTTTTTTGCGGCACTGTACTTTTTGACAGTGGCGCACGGCGTTTTACGTTTTTCTTGGTTTTTCTTGAAAATGCTAATTTTTTGAGGTCCTCTTTCTCAAAAACCACCATATCTCAAATGAAAGGCAATGAATGGATCTTATGAGTAACGGTACAATTACAATTATTAAAAAATTGTTTATTAAAAAAAAAACTGTGTTTTTTTGAAAAATGCCATTTCCCGTTATTTTCGACCCCAACGAGTTATCAATTTTTTTATTTTTTTTTTCAAAGCTTATTCATTTATCAAACAAATAAAAAAATAAAAAAAGTAAGGTTATCTTTCATTTTTAAAATATGATTTTTTGAATATTTCAGGATCTGAATATTTTAAACCAAAAATCAAAAAAATCTATCAAACTTTTTCTTTGAACTTTTTCAAGAACAGACAATTTGCAAAAAATTCTATTTGGTGATTTATAAAAGTAAATCAAGTGGTGATAATGAAGAAGGACCCTTTGGTTCACAAGATATTAGTTTGGATCGAGAATGTTTACCTGCTTCTTCTGTAAGTTCATCAAATGGAGTCAATACATTCATCTGGATATTTCATCCTTTATTACATAAGAAAATGAGAAGTGCCAATTATAAACAACATAAACATCAAGAAGTTGCAGCGAAAATTTCTGAGGAAATATTTTTGCTTCTGTGCAGTTCCGGGCATGCCGATTATGACATACCAGGCGATAGTATTGAAATAATTCAACAATTACGAGAAAAATATGGAATGTCTACAACACCAAATGAAAAGTATATGATTTTAACATCGGTACCAAAAAGCTGGCCTGTTCGGAAAATTCAAGAAAGAAAAAGGTAACATGTCAACACCGAACACCAAAGTGGGATCAACAACTCTTAATCAAGAAATAGCATTGGTGGAGCAGAAATTTTATGAAGATGACGAAATAAGATGATGGATAATATTCTTAAAGATTTATCTGTAAAATTTCTACAAAATTGTATAAATGAAATAACATTCAAGCAGAGGCAGAAGATTCGTTCATTGCAAAACAACAGGCACATTACCTGAAATATAGAAAATAAAAAGCAGTAACTGACGAATGTACAGTTATATGTGACTTTTCTGAAAACTATTCATTTGTAGTTCAGGATGCGGTTCAAGGATTTCATTGGGAAACTGGTCATACGATGGAAAACGATAGTAGTTTAGAATTCACAAGCACAAGCTTGATAGCTATATCTGAGGAACCAAAACATAACCATGTAACTGTGAGATTGTCTATTACCGGCATAGTTAATTATATAAAGGAAAAATTACGACACGTTACGAAAATTTGCTTTTTTTCCGATGGATCTGGGGTCAGTACAAAAACAAAATTAATTTCTACAATCTATGTAATTTTAAGGAGGACTTCGATAAGGAAGCAGAATGGCATTTTTTTGAAACTTGCAACAGAAAATGACCTTGTGATGCATTACGAGGAGTTCTCAAGATAAATGCTGCTAGACCAAGTTTACAAAGACCATTTGAAAACCAAATAACTACGCCACTTGAACTCTATTCATGGGCTGTGGAAAAAGAATCAAAAGTAAACTATTTACTTTTTACTAAAAAAGATTATAATGTAATAGAGAAACAATTAAAAATAGATATAGCTGAGTAAAATAAATAGCACGTACTCATAAATATCATATTTTAAAAATGATATATAACCTTACTTTTTTTATTTTTTTATTTGTTTGATAAATGAATGAGCTTTGAAAAGAAATAAAAAAATTGGTAACTCGTTGGGGTCGAAAATAACGGGAAATGACGTTTTTCAAAAAAGACAATTTTTCTTTAATAAACAATTTTTTTAAAATTGTAATTTATAAGATCTATTCATTGCCTTTCATTTGAGATACAAAACATTCAAATCGGTTAAGTGGTTTTTGAGAAAGAGGACCTCAAAAATTAGCATTTTCAAGAAAAATCAAGAAAAACGTAAAACACCGTGCGCCACTGTTAAAAAGTACAGTGCAGCAAAAAAAAAACTAAAATCATTTTTCATGTTTTTTAAACATAGAGAACATTTTCGAAAAGTTTCATCAAACTCGAAAGGGGTCAGGACAAAATTTCCGTTTTTTTGATCGGTTTCGTATGGAATCGCTGTATATATATATATATATATATATATATATATATATATATATATATATATATATATATATATATATATATATATATATATATATATATATATATATATATATATGTATATATATATATATATATATATATATATATATATATATATATATATATATATATACATATATATATATATATATATATATATATATATATATATATATATATATATATATATATTAAAAATAAAATTATTGGTTATGAGCCTTTTTTTATAATTTTATATTAATAATATAAATTAATTATTTAACGTTTCGGATTTCGGATGTTAATCATGTCCATCATCAGAAAAAACAAAATAAAAAGTATAAATATGAAACAAAAAAAAAATAATAACAATTACATTAAAAAATTGATCAAAACGTAAACCCTGAAAAAACAGTTAAAACTTCAAAGCCATTGAAATTGATCATAAGTCGTATTTTATTTGATTTTTTACAACAACAATCCCATATATCGAATTCTTTTTTGGAATTGGTTGAAATCTTTCTCTATTGATGGTATTGTAATTCCAATACTTCTTTTTAGTTAGTATCTCGAATACCAGGTGCGCGACATCTCATATTTTGATTTTTATAAGTTGGTCATTGTTGTTATTTTATTATTTTGATATTCATTTTGAGATAGCGATATTTTGTTGAACCTTGAATGTTATTATTTAATCAGTATTTTAGTGCTTAAATTATTTATGTATTGGAAAGCGAAATCATTTAGATAATTGAAATGGATCAAGATGAACTTTTAATATATAGGTAAAAGTTTTCTTTTGTATGTAATCATGTTATATTATTTTCATGACGTATTTATTTTTAGAGCATAACTAATAATATTATTATTATTAATAATAATAATTATCTTGAAGAATTGTAATTATCAAATTTGTATTTAACAAATTTTGATTGTACGTTATTAAACCTAAGCCGAAATTGACGATTTAAATAATACCCACTATGGTTTTCTTATAACATTATTTATATTTTCTCCGTTGCTTGACTTTATAATTAATTAAAATATTAATAATAAATAATATATTGGTAAAAATTTAAAATTTTTGATAATTACCAAAAGAAACTATTTGAAAATTCAAATGTAAAAATACACAACGTACCAACCTTTAAAAATAATATCCAATTCCAAAATAAAATTAAAAACCTATTTTATTTGAATTCCAAATCCAATTCCAATACCAAAATCAAATAAAATACGACTATAGAAAATAAAACAAGTAAAACAACAGAACAAAATGAAAAATTACAAGTAAAAAAAATTAAAATTCCCGTCAAGAGATGGGGTATTACCCAAAATTTTTTTTTTAAATATATACATAGAATGCTAAAAAAAATATAAACTGTCACTTATAATAATAACTTTATTATTATGGCGACAAAGAAATTTTATGAGAAAATTAGTATACAAAAATTATATTTGAAATTGGCCAAGGCGCTGAACAAAAAAACTTTCTTAGTTGGTTGCCGGAAACAGCACATTTTCCCAAAGAATCGGAAGCTAAAAATACACATAATATAAAGCGAGATGTTTTCAAAAAAATTGAAAGTCGATACATTTGATCAAATTTTAGTACAAGAAAATCAGACAAGTACCAATACCATAACCCATAATGAAATAAATAATAAATGGTTAGTTAATTTGTCAAATACAGTTATCCCTGTTAGTTTCGAATATATTGAAGTTAGGTGAAACATTTTGTCCTCCAATCTCCAATAAATCTTTTCCTTTTGTTCAGATCATAACGGATATTGAAGAGAACTTAATAAATACTACAGTTGACAAACCTTTGCTTTGTAATAATCAGGAATCGTTATAGGAACAAGAATCGTTTCAAGCGAAATCAAGCGAAATTCAAAAACTAAATTAAAGAAATCACAGTTTATAGAAGGTATGAAACTTGTTCTTCTTAATTGTGAATTTTCTTGTAATACTAAAATATATAAACATCTTTTTGATTCTCCTATAGGTTTCCCTGTCAGTCCAACTGTTGCTGAATTGGTGATGGAATTTATGGAAACAAATTTCTTGGTTTCGCTTGATTTTATTCCTGCTTTTTATTTCCGATGTGTCGATGATATCGAGACAGCAGTGCCAAAACAAAAACTTGATGTTCTTTTTCAAACATCTAATACCTTAAATGATCATATTAAATTTAAAATGGAGATGGAAAATGATAACAAATTGTCTTTTTTAGTTTTACTGATAATTCGAAATTAGGATGGCACCCTTTCCACTGATTGGTTCCATAAATTAACCTTGTCTGGTAGATACCTAAATTTCAACTCTCATTTATCCTTGTCATATAAAAAAAATACTGTAAGTTTACTTTCGAACAAAATTCTCCAGTTATCTAATAAGAATTTAAAAATAATAAATTTCAATCTTCTAAAGTCAACTAAATTTACAATAATTTATCCTTTTTCTTTTTTTAATCCAATTATAAAATCATGTATCTTCAAATATTCTACTCATTTTGACAATAACCAATTATTACTCCGTTAGGTGATAACATAAATGTATTATATAAAATTAACTGTAAATTTAATGAGATGTATATTGGCCAACCACAACAACTTTTATCGGAAAGACTTTACCAACATAAACGTAACGCTAAAAAAGATTTTTAAAAAATATTAGTTCAGACACTGCCAGTGCCTTATTACATATTTCTAAACACAAAATTTGTATAGATAATATTAGCCGAAACCTTTAGTAAGAAGAGTATTAGAAATGATTCTATTAAATTAAATTCAAATTGTTTAAAAAAGCAATCTTGACTGTGCGTATTTACAAAATACTTACAACAATTTGCTTCATAAAATATATAAGTGACAGTTTATATATATGTATATATATTTTTTTTAGCATTCTACGTACATATTTAAAAATAATTTTTTTTGGTAATACCCCATCTTTTGAGGAGTTTTAGTATTTTTTTACTTGTAATTTTCTATGATCACAATGTCAATGGCTTTTAACTGTTTTTTCATGGCTTACGTTTTGATTAATTTTTTAATGTAATTGTTTTTTTTTCATATTGAATACTTTTTATTTTGATTTTTCTGATAATGGATGTGATTGATGAAAAGTAAATATTGTATTCTAAATGTTGGTAACACTGTTACATTGTTACATTCATGTATTTATATTGTTACTATCTTCAGTCTGTAAATAAAAGAAGACTGTCACTGCCGCTTTAGTACAACAAGAGCAAGTTGTGTTTTATTTCGATACGACAGAAATCTCTGTCCATTAGGTTATGGGCCCAGACTTATCGAAATCAAAATAAGTGAGTAATTTCAAAATAAAAGTAATTATCTTCCATCATGGCGATGTCAATGATGCCATTCATCGAGAAGCTTAATGGTCGAGAAAACTTCAATAATTGGAGTTTTGCAATGAAGGCATACCTTTAACATGAAAATTTATGGTCATGTGTGCAAGGAGAAGATGAAAAGGAGAAAAAAGCAGCCAGAGACACAAAGGCTAGAACCAAAATAATAATGATGGTCAGTCGACAGCACTATGTTCATATTCGTTCCTATCTGTGAATGCAAAAAATGCATTCACAGATAAAGGATTATCAAGAAAGGTTGGTCTACTGCGAAAAATGATCGAACAAAAAAACACATTACAAGAAGCCTACGCGTTGCTACAATTGTAATGAACCGGGCTATTATGCTAGTAATTGCAGAAAACCAAATAATCGACATCAACAAATTAAACCAAAAAGTGAAAAGTCGTTGTTAAGTATATTCGCCGCGCATGATAAATTGAATGATGAGAGTTGGTACACCGATTCAGCCAATAATCAAAAAAATTCTGCGACAGGCATCGGACAGGCAAGTGTCAAAAGTCAACATATCAAATGTTTTGCACATTCCAGATTTGTCGGCAAATTTGCTGTCAGTAAGTCAAATGGTGAAAAATGGGAAGCGTCTTGTTTTTGATCAGCGTGGATTTCGAGTTTATGATTCTAATGAAGAGTTGTTGGCGGCAGCTACTTTAAAAAATGGGATTTACAAATTAGACATGGAAAGTTCTAACATCCATACGTCATATTATTTGCGAAAGGATGTAAAGTTGTGACACAGACGTTTGGGTCACATGAGTGATGCATATGATGAAAAAATTAAATCTTATGAATACAAATGACAACGAAAAGTGTATCAGGGGTATGCAAACCCGATTACCCTTTCTAGATAGTGGAAAGCGAGCGAAGGAACTCTTACAGGTGGTGCATGCAGATCTATGCGGTCCCATAGAACAAGATTCGCTTGGCGGTGCGAAATACAAAAAGTTTCGTATATTTTTTGAAGTTTAAATCTCAAGTGTTTAACAGTTTTGTGGAATTTAAGAATTTGGTTGAAAACCAAACGAACAAAAGAATACAAATTTTACGCACTGACAACGGAACAGAATCCTGCAATAATGAGATGGTTGATCATCGAAAATCCGGCATCAAACATCAGAAAACGACACCTTACACGCCTGAGCAAAATCGAAAGTGTGAACGGTTGAATAGAATTCTCATCGAAAAGTCAGGTGTATGCTTATTGAGGCCAATCTTTCGGAAAAATTCTGGGCATAAGCTGCAAACACAGCAGCATATTTGGAAAATTGTACACCAAACCGAATGCAGGATTCAGTATCACCAGAAGAGGTTTGATCTGGAATAAAACCACAATTAAAACATTTGTGTGAATTTGCGTGTGTTTAAATGGATGTTTAAAACGAAACGCGATGCTGCCGAAAGAATTATAAAACATAAAACGAGACTTGTGATCCGAGGATGTGCGCAGAAACCGGGCATAGACTTCACAGAAACGTACTCTCCAATTGTTAGATGCAGCTCGATTCGTTTCATATTAGCAATGGCAGTGAAATATGATTTAGAGATTCACCAAATGGATGCAGTCACAGCATTTCTCTAATCAGAACTTGAAGATATCATTTATATGGTGCAGCCAGAATGTTTTCAATATAGTAAAAAAGTTTGTCACCTTAAAAAATCACTGTACGCGGAATGACTGTATTCCAGTATGACGCAATCATCGGTAGACACATGCATATACTTTAGAACAGTAGCTGAAAAGATCATAATAGTCGCTGTATACGTAGATGATCTCATATTATTTTCCAATGATTTGGATTTAATGGCTGAGCTAAAGAAAAATTTGATGAGAAAATTTCAAATAGAGGCTATCGGTGAGGCGAAATATGTACTAGGAATGACAATTGAAAGGATTCGAAAGGAAGGAAAAGTATCGATATATCAGGAAGGTTATATAAACGATGTTTTGAAAAAGTTTAACATGACAGATTGCAACCCAGTTGCGACTCCCCTAGATGCTAAACAAATCTTGTCTAAAGAGATGAGTCCAAAAAACGTTGAAGATAGTAAAAAGATGAAACACATTCCGTACCAAGAGGCAATAGTCAGTCTACTTTATGCAGCACAAGTCACAAGACCAGATATTTGTTATGCCGTCATCAAATTAAGTCAATTTAATCAGAATCTAGAAATGGCCCATTGGAATGCTACAAAACGAGTGATGATATATATATATATATATATATATATATATATATATATATATATATATATATATATATATATATATATATATATTTATACGATAATGGGGAAAAAATGATGTACTTTGCGATTGCGCACAACTTTATTGTGGCTAGCATATTCTTTCCTCATAAAACTGTTTACTTGAACAGCCTCCCCACAAAAACCCATATTTTCTTTTTCTACGTGTAAAGTTCTTTCACTATATCCAGCTTCTCAGCTAGCTTCAATTTAAAAATCCTATGCTAACTTCACTTTTATCATGTAATATTTGGCTTTCCTCAGAATTCAAAAGACCAGCGTCCGAAGAGGAGGGGTGTTCTACCCAATTGTTACCTTATGTATAAATTTTCTATGTTTTTTTCATTGTATATGCGGCCTTGTTAGTCTGCGAGAGGTATTTTATTCTCCTCTACCCACCGTTGACGAGCATTCTAAAAAATTAGATTTTCATTTATTGAGGAACGATCTGATCATTAGCTAGCATACCATATAATTAACAGCATATGCAAATCAAACATGTTCAAAATGCGGTTATCTTAATTAAAATGAAAAAAAAACAAACTATTTTTCCAATTTAAAATAAATCAGCATCCGATACGATAAATCATGGTCTTTTGGTGTACATTTTATATAAATTAATCGTTTCGTTTCGTTTATATAGATCGCGCCTTACTCCACCATATTCACCTTGCAACTTACCGCGTGCGCTCATATACACATTAATTTATTGTGAGGGTGTTTTAAAAAAAAAAAAAAAAGATTCAATCCTCACATCCCACACGTACCGAACGAAACAGCAAAATTCTTTTAATTTGTTTATCATTCATTTGGCTATATATAAGATCAAAATCCTGCATCCAACAACAACAATTTATAATAAATGTACGATGAGAGTCCACATTTATGTATGTAAGGCATATAAATATTTTCAAGGATTAAAGGTAAGAATGAATTATATTTTGTGTCTTGAGGAATAATTTTAAGTTTTAAATTTTTAGTTTTTTAAAATACCATTCAACACATTAGCGTCTGATAACAATAAATAAATTACACGAATGTGTTTACACACACACACAAATGTGATGTTATATCGTTTCTTAATCTAAATATATAAACCTTTGAAATTTTTTTTGAGAAATTTGTTAAAGGTAAACACATATGGGATTGAAACGATGAGACTTTTAAAACAACAAAAAACCTAAATGCGCGCTTAATTCATAAGGGCGTTAACATTTTACACCTGCACACCATTCACATATCTCACAAAGTGTTTTTCATCAAGCAACAGAACAAAATTTTTTTTTTCTTAATCGCGTTTGAGTTTAGGCATTTTGGGAATATTGAGGTTTCAACCGTTCCATATATATATGCATATATACCATATATATATAAACATGTCTGCGCCTCTATATATATCGTGTTGATGAATTGTTATCAATATTTTTGATTTAAAACTATCTTCATGTTATTTCCTTTTTTTAAGATATCCACTTCTTACGTGTATGAAGATCGCAGTTCAAAGAATGAAATTTAAGAACGAAATAATTTTTTTTTTATATTTGTGCTTGTCTGTCTGTTTACTATCGGGTTGTGGGAAGACTGAAACATTTTTTTTGGTATTTTGTGGGAATTTATTTACGTGTGAACACGTATCATGATGTAGAAGAAATCTTTCTTTTTAGGAGCAAGTAATGGGATCCTAAGAAAATGCGGACACATCATAAAATTTTGACTGTGAACATGTATTAACTTTTTAAACGAGTTGAAATATCCATTGCAACCATATCTGCCACTCTTAGACCTGATAACTTTGTATCCCTGAAACAATCGTTTGCGTCACTTTATCGGCGGTAACACGAGGAAGTTGCTTTCGCTGTGATGCCGTAAACGAAATTGTTATTTCTCGAGTCTCTTAAAATACTTATAACGAGGCTGTTAATCTTAAAAATTTACCGCAGCATCTTTGGCGTATCGGAGGAGTCGAATAAACAATATATTGCAAGGATAGATTGCTGAGCTAACAACCCGTAATAATTGACTCGTAATAATTGGCTGATTGTAATTATTTAACAAACTGGGAAAGAAATTGGGCTCCTACCACTAATTGGTAGAACTGTATAACCAGTTCATGAAGTTAGCAAAACTATTCACCGAAAGATATTATCTACCCCATCACGCGGAAATAAAGGAAACACCAGAATCAACAAACATCCGAGTGATTTCGAAACGTCAGTAAAAATCTTGACAGGTCCGAGTCTAAACGACAACATGAACGTGGGTACGGCTCTCACTACAAGCCAATTTATGGACAATCCTGTTAAGGTGGAGGAAATATCGAGTAGTTTTTCTGCAGATGTCGAAAAATGTATCTACAAATTAAAATGCAGCATTAACATCATCCATATGAAACCATGCTGTGGAAAGAGCACAAAAATCAGCCTCTACGCGAATACCGCAACTAACTACAGTAACATATGGGTCATTGGTTGCCTGCTACTTCACCATCCGAACTCTCCATTAATTATCAGATGACAAAAGAACCAATTCTCTGGAAGCCAGCCACATCCTTAAAAACGACTTCTATGTAGTTGATGTACTAACCGGTGCCGATAAAAGCGGAATAAAGCTGAGGAAATGAGCCAGTAATCACCCAGATATCCTAAAAGGAGTTCCGGAGACCAAGAGATTGATTGACGATCCGAATTTAATGACTGAAGAGTCAGTGAAAACGCTGGAGATGCATTATACAATCCATCAGGAAATCATTTTTTATTGCACGTAAACCTGCCGCCAAACACAAACCAACTAACTAAGCGGCAATTCCCGTCGGAAATGTCAAGGATCTTTGACCCACTAGGGTGGCTAGTACCACTCACAGTTAGCTACAAAGCCATGTACCAGAGTTTATGAAGCCTGAACTTAGGCTGGGATGATATTTTACCATGCGAATTTTCGGACAGATGGGATCGACCCAGCAAATTCAACCATCACTCTTGCATGGAAACGAAAACATCCATCAACGTGGAAAACATTAGTAGCATATCGAGTAACTGAGACCCAGGCTAATACCAACTGAAGATAATCCAGCAGATTGTTCAAGTCGTGGAGACTCTTTGAAAAATTGGCAACAATGGACAATTATTAGAACGGGCCCCGCTGGCTACATAATTTTGAACAAGAGCAACGTATAATGCATTTTCAAACGTCAGAAGAAAAGAAACCAATTGTTATAAGTCATCTCCAAACGGTAGAGGCAGAACCATCCAGAAACCCATCATCTACTGCTAACTGACTACTTCATCATTAATGCATGCTCCTATGCATAGGGGACTTCGCATCCAGCAATTCAGATAGATTTCGTGCCGATATCCGTAAACTATATGGAACAACTCAGGAATGTATTTAGACGAAGTCACCAGAGTAGAACTGCTAGCCACCTAAGGGAAGTTGATAATTCGGTACAACTTGTCTAGTTATTAGTAAGAGATGTAAAACATTGAAAGAGTACCTTATACGAGCAGCCCTGCGGTAATGTAGCACCCATCAAATGCGATCTCATACAACTTCACTGGCAGTTTACGAACATCAAACAGGACAATGAATTCCTAAGGCAGAAAACTTTAACCATCGGCGGCGGAGAATTATCACAACGAAAAGCCTAACAACATAACAACACAACATTTACAGCAATTTTAAGAAGCCCAATGGCAGTTCGAAATGGTGCTGGCGCAATTGAACGAGTACCGTACTTTTATAAAGATGAGGCTTTAGGTGCACTACTCCTTTCTCTACAATTAGGGCTTTCCATCAAACGCCTCGAAAACACCCAAACAGGACTGGTTGACGTACTTCTCGGGGCTCAGCATCAGATCATTCACCCTTCGGTATTATCACCAGTGCAGCCAGAGGTTATTTGACCTGTCCAATATCCTAAATTACGTCCCAAAATTGACCGTTATTCCATGACAAAGACAGCTGCAACTGCAGAACCTCTACTGACTGATAACTGTGAAAACTCGAATAACCTTGTATTCCATGTTTCTAAACCTTCAGGTTCAACATGAGATCTATCGTATAATGGTAAAACCACCGTAGTATTATTTCACCAAGTTACACGCACCAAATCAATGGGGTTCAGGAGTACAATCAGGAGTACAATTAGCACCGAGATGCACCGTTCGTAACTTGATCTATACCTTTCCGCAGACAACGCCAAGACCACCAGTCAAGATGGATGCTTTATTCCAGCATTTAACATCTCATCATACAACATTGAGTCAATGTCTTGTGTAGTGCAACACTCCAGTTTTATTTTCAATAATGCAAACACCACTTAACTGGAAAAGGACATCAGCTCATTATAATTATAAGAATCCAGAACTGTAACTCCTCGTCACATCCACCGTTATGTTGTGTCATATATCATCTTTTGGATACTTGTCGGCACTGCCGATATCCTGACAATAACGGCAGGATAACGGAAGTGCCGACACGTGGTAATCTCAATCAGGCACGTGGTAATCTCAATATATTCACCTTAAACGCTCCTACATAAATATATACAAATATACTAATTTTACAAGTTTTGGCCTTTTACAAACTAAAACACTAATTGTTAAATTATCAGATACCTTAATCAAAACCTCCTGATGCCAGCATAAAATTCATATATAATTTTGAAGCATAAAAATCCATAAAAGGGTTGGCCAAAACCGTCTATATTACAAGCTGTCTTTAATTTCTGGTACAATCAAACAACTACACCGTTTACATACTGCATCAGTATTAGTAATATAAAAACTCCATATCAAAACCCTCTTTACTACAAGTCGTACTGTTTGCATACTCATGCTATACAAAAATATATACTTTTATTGTATTGTAAGTAAAAATCGTGTTGGGATATGATCGCGATTATAGTATAAAAAAAAGAAACATTCACATAGCAATACAAAAGAGATTAAGAAAAGAGAGTAAAAATTGTCAAAAAACAAAATACAAAATTAATTAATAAATTTAACTTGAAAATTTCACAATTCACATCATTCACTAAACAAATAAAATAAAATTTGACGTTTAATACCACAAGTAGAGAGAACAATTCTCAATTATGTTAATGGTGTGCGTGAAAAATACTCAATTATGGTAATGGTGTGCGTTATTTAAAGAAAAAATTATATTTTTTATATATGGATTTTGAAAGTTACTAACACATCTAAAGTATATATTTCCACTAATACATTTTAAAAATATATGAGAATATGTGTCAACGAAAATTTCAATATGGCTTGTAGTAAAGAGGGTTTTGTTTTACATCGAGTACGCAGGTACATTCTTAATGTGTCCCTCTATGCTTGAAAGTGAGAAAATAGAATAAAAATACTTTCATTTCACTAATACTTTGAAGATAAAATATAAAATCAACCAATGAAATTCTTTGAAATATTGTACGGTACGATTGTATAATTCTTTTATTTTAGCTCTCTCTTCGAAATAAATCTTGTTAGTACGTTTGCAAGCAGCACATGCAACAACGATGCTACAAGTATCTGTGTCGAACTATGTGGTATGTAAGGAAATTTTAAGGAATCAACAATATGAGGCAGCATATTAATAAAATGAGACGATTAATTGGAATAAAGTGGTAGTGCAGCTCACACGACGTTATTTTAGAAATTCATTATTAAACTAAAAAAATAAAGTATTTACAAAAAATGTACTAACGGATACAATAAAAACTGTCAGAGAATATTTAATTTTTTTTTTACATTTCTGTTTTCTATACTATATTTTCTCTGCACAATTATTATTTTTTTATTTTAATCTTTTACGTAAATTCTCACTGATTTGTATAGTGAACCGATTACCAATATTTTTAAGTATAGATGGACAAGAAAATGAAATAATATTGGTGACAATCGGGCTTGTATAATAGCAAAACCCTCTTTACTACAAGCAAAAACGTCTCTATAGAAAGACCAACTATTCAAAAATTTAAAGAGACAAAGCGCCTCTTTGATGTAGTATTGGTTGTGTACAGATATAGCGTAAAATAAAAACAAAAAAATATTTTTACTAACACTAATATAGTTAGTTGTTTTATGTTATTTTTGCTTTGTTATTTGTTCTAGTACCAATACTACTTTATTGAGGCGGATATATAGTAGTATTAGTGTACGAAAAAATGAGTTGGTCTTTCTATATAGAGACGTTTTTGCTACAAGCCGTCTTGTAACTTTCGTTGACACATATCATCATGGATTTTTAAAAAGTATTAGTGAAAATATATACTTTAGATGTATTAGTAAATCAAAACTCCATATAAAAATTAAAAAAAAAATTGTAAACGCATGCGCATTATTTTATTTTATTGTTTATTTCTTTTACACAATATTCGCTATCATATCCCGACATGATTTTCTACTTACAATACAAACAAAGTATATATTTTTGTGTAGCACGAGTATGCAAACAATACGGCTTGTAGTAAAGAGGGTTTTGATAATAGAGACGGTTTGGCTACATTTGCAAAAAATTGTAATTGCACGCCCATTATTTGATTTACTTGTTTATTTCTTTTACGCCAAATTCTGCACCATATACCGACACTTACAATACGAACGACCAAGGATTACATTGTTTATACAGGGTGTCTGTGTTTGGAATGCTAATTTGTTAAGGGGTGATTCCTTTGTTTATTATGAGAAAAAAATCGTTTGGGAGAGGGGTCAATTTTTGATATCCTTTGAGATTTGTCAAAAACACTAGCCCAGTTCTGAACCTAAAATTATGTTTGTTTTATCGAATGAGGATTTTCGGCAGCCCATGTGTGTAGATGTGAAAGTTTAGTGTGTCACCTCCTGTGAATTTAAATTCATCTGTCCTTAGGATACGTTTCACAATATTATCATTGTTGAAATCTCTTTTACTTAAACAATTGCCAAAATCTTTTACCAATCCTTTAAGATGGCCTATCGGTAATGGTTTCTAAACAGGTGTTGTACTGAACAATATATGCTCTTTGATGAGTTCAGTAGCGAGAGGCGTTTAATTGTAAAGCTAGCCTTCGCGAATATATAAATTTGTAGACTGAATAGGGCTTAGACCTTCGTATTCCATGTTATGAAACCTCATAGCCTTCTATGCATATTTGTAAACATTTTTACGTCAAGAACGTGACTCGATGAAAATCTGCATTAGTATTCATTGCGACCTGGACTGCATTACCATTGATCATAAATAATATGATCATAAACTAAACTATGTTAATTTACAATTTACGGTTTTTCTTTTATTTTAATTATAATTAATATAATTAATGGCTTAAGTAACATCTCAAAGTGATTTGAGTCTAATAAAGGTTTTTCCTTTTGTAGTACCCGCAGGTATCGTTGCAAGGCCGTAAATTTTTACATTTGATTTAACGCGCGATAGGCCAAGGCGACGAACACAGGACTCTGTTATAAAACAGGGTTGAGAGCTCGAATCTAATAGTATACGAGCGGGTTCATAAGTACCTCTATGTGATAATACGTAAACTACAGCAGCGGGCAATAAAGTAGGTGCACCATCTTTGTTACGATTTGAATGAAGTGCTGTTGTTTCTAAATTGATTGCTGAACTTGAATTTGAACCTTGCGTTAATTGTATAGATGTTGATGGTGAATTAATAAGATGCAGCGTTGAAGATGATTTCTTAGTTGAAGATGTTTCTAATGTTGTGTGCAAAAGAGAATGGTGTTTCGTTTGACAGATTAGGCAACTGGTTTTAAACAAACAATTATTTGCGATATGACCTTTTCGTAGACAATTGTGACATAAACCCTTTCTTTGCTCTTACAAATCCCGAACGTAATTTTATGTCCATTTTTCTAAAACTAGGGCATCTATACAACCAAGGACCTTCATTACAATTGATACGGACAATTGGATTGGAATCGGTTATAAAAGCATTTGTTGACTTTCGATAGGAAACGGACCTTTCAGTTGATCTTGCTTCAGAATAAAAACATGACTCCATTGCGTCACATCGATGGTTTAGAAATTCGGTAATTTGATCAAATGTTGGATGTTGAATATTTATTGTTGTCTTTGCCCACATTTGCTTTGAGTCATCATCTATTTTTGTTCTGTACGTAAAGCTCGTAAGACACGAATGATTTCATCTGACTGGTCACATAATTTACGAAGATCCTTACAATTGACACGTGTGCATGGCTTCTGGTATTTGTATGTTTGTATTAACTTTGCTACGAATGATTTTACTTCGTTATATCTTGATTTAAGCTTTGTCCATGCCTCCTTATAATTATCCTCAGTTGTAGTAATGTGACGCAGTAAAACAGCTGCTTCTCCTTTTAGAACCGATTTTAGAATTTGTAATTTATGGACGCCATTTAGTTTTTCGTTTTTATCTACTGAACTTAAAAAAATGTCTCTGAATGAAGGCCAGAGCTTGTAATCTCCTGAAAATGCTTCAATATTTAGCTTTGGGGCTTGAACTGAACTAGACAGTTTGATACCCTCATAAAATGTTTTTTGTGGCGTTACATATTCACACAATGTTTGATTTACATCATCTGATGTGTGAGGATTTGAAGCAGATTTACCAGTACGCATGTAGATTTGTTCTTCCAGCAACTCAAGGGCTTCATAATAGAGTAAATCGGTTTTTTCTTGAATCGAACTGTAATCTTCAAAATTATGTAAAACAACTTCCATTTCATTGAATGATTGATAGTGTGTACACAAGTCATCAAATCTTGGTTGAATTGCTGCAAGTTTTGTCGTGTCCTTTATTGTCTTGGCAAAGGTAAAAATAGATTTTATTTGTCCTACAGCACAGTCTCGCAAGCGTATATTTCTATCTATTTTTACTTGAATTGCAGTTGGATTACAGTTGAATTAAAATAAGAAAACACGCGGTGCACTAAACACACGGCTCCCACTTTAACACAATCACTTAGTTCAATTCGTAAATTAATTAATATATATATATATATATATATATATATATATATATATATATATATATATATATATATATATATATATATATATATATATATATATATACATATATATATATATATATATATATATATATATATATATATATATATATATATATATATATATATATATATATATATATATACGTGTAATTCTGATTGTACAGTTAATTCTTAAATAAAATCTTGTACTTATCTTTTACAAAGGCGTTGATTGATGAGGACAAAATGTGATTTTCTACGCCGTTCTTCGTTAGATTGATCGTACGATTTTTCGCTTATTTTAATTGTGAGTTGAATCCCGGGTTTCGGCACCAAAACACATGATCATAAACTAAACTTTGTTAATTTACAATTTACGATTTTTCTTTTATTTTAATTATAATTAATTTGATGGCTTCTTCTTTCGGTGTTCATGACAAGACTGACTTTTCAGTCCCAATATGGTTCTTTTCTTAATTTGCATTTCCCTTTTTTTATTTTAGTGTGACCCAATGTACAATTTAACATAACTACATAACGACATAACAATTAAATTGACTTTAAACAACCATCGCAAAATCAGTATAAACAAAGTGGATATCAATGGAGCCCTCACCTGAGATCTGTGTCATCATAATATAAATTTTCTTAAATTATTTAGTATTTTTGATTCCAAAACTGACACAACACTAGACAATTTTTTAAAACTAATGAAAGTATGAAACTATTTTGGTTTTTTCAAAATTTAAACAAAAGATTTCATTCATTGCCTACTATTTGACTGATCAAAAAAAAAAAAATTTACAATATACTTACTACATTTCTTAATATACGTAAAAAAAATATGGCACGTGGGTACAAATAATATATTAGGTGATTGTAGAGAATATTAAAGAATCACCGCTTCATGGATTAGCATGTGCTTTACCAAATTGTTTAAGCTAGTCGGTGGGATGGCACCGCAGGTTTGTCTATAGTAAATATTTATAATGAGGTCGAATGCGGTAGTAATGCATATTATTCTTCACCTATTATCGATGACTAGTTTTTGTCATGTCACCAATCTATCCACACTAGGGTTGGTTTTCCTCAACAGCTATACATTTTATATATTTTACCAGTCCACCGATTTACGGACTTATAGTCTCCTAGATTGCTGGATCTTTACATTATGCAGTGAAAACCCTCGGTTTGAAAACAAACGGTATGTTGAATAACTGTTTAAAGGAAACTGCAAACGAATTGTGAAGACTTTCATAGAAGAGTTGCGATGATACTTCCGTTCCAGAACACATTACAAAGATAAAAAACGATCCAAACTGGACAACAAAAATTAAAAATAAAACAAAAACATCGATTTGTTAGTTCACATAATTTTAACAACATTTAAAGATGTGCAAAGAAAAATGAATGCGCGCGCAGGATGTTGTAAACTTTTAAATTAAGATGAAACATTAATTTCTTTATAACTACAATACCTCCCCGAAAAAAAAATCATTTTTGTATTTTATCAGCTTAATTGGCCATAAAAAAATAATTCTTGAATTTACAGAATCTTACTCTAAGGTACAACATATACGAAACAACAACATATGTAAGTTTATAAAAAAATTCTTATCACTGATTCGTATATCGTGAGCTGATTAATTAACCTGATGAAATATTAGCTTAGACCGGTATTAAGTATGTGGCTTGAACAAGTTTTTTTTATGTGGCTACAACAATTTTACACCAAATTGGTATATAATTGCAATCACTTGTTATGATTTATCCGTAATCATTAAACACCATCTGGTGATTGCATCCTTTTTGATAACCAACCAAAATAAAAAATCTATCTGCAAACTTTAATAAGATAATGACTTACTTCCACCGAAATGGCAAATTTTATAAAAATAAATTTGTCATCAATTAATAACGTTCGTTTGGTGCTGCCATGGCCGAGAGATTATAAATTACTAAATCAAATCTTAAGACAAGACAAAAAAAAAAAAAATATTTCTAACCAGAGGTAATTGGATTTTGTGAATGTCTTGAGACATGCGCAGTCGATGTTCGGGAAATTAAATAAAAATTGAATACGATAAAATTAATGATGATGATAATGTGCATGTGCGCAGCAGCAAGCGCTTTATATATTCATCTTATATTGTTTAAATTTTTCACGTACGATCATCATCGTAATGATATTGAAATAAATCTTCGGTAGATTAATGAGCTTACAGTTAAAATGGCATGCCTAAATGCATAATGTGTATTCAAATTGGTTTCAATATTATTGCAGAATTTTATGTTTAACATTTTTTTACGATTTTGTGTCGGGTACGAAATTTTTTGAAAATTTTAATTGTGAAAATTTTACTTGCGGGCGTAATTAATCTACTTTACCTTCCACTGGTTAATGAACTTTATTTATACTTTTAGTTGGGTTTTAAATTTTTAATTTGGCAAACATTCATTTTAAATAATTTAATGTCCGGTTAGCAGGTAAGCAAATTAAGGTATTACGTATCATTTATGATATGAAAGTTCGTCACCAACTACAAAATGTATATTACATTCTAATTCCATCAATTAAACGTTTTGTTGCTGGAATCGGAGTTCCAAACAGTTTCAGCAATTCATCTCAATCGGATTTGACCGCAAATTAGCTCTTTAATTGTTCTAGTCAGGCCAAGAGGCCATCGTCATCGACAATAACATTTACGCCTAAATGGTGGCACCACTCGTTTAACGTACAGATTTTTTGTATTCACAATCCTTTTATTTCGTAAACAACATAGAGATAGAAATTCTGAAATCCTGCTTTTACATCTAAACATAGTTAGAGGCCTCTAAGGTAGTTTGAGTAGCGGATGTAGTCATATATAAATTAGGGATATCTGCGGTAAGACGCGCTATAATATCACCTTCCACATAATTAGCACGATTGACAATGGACTGACAAAATTGCATCATGAGATTTAGAGAATTTTGGAAAGTTTTAAATTTCCAAATTTTGATAGGCCCACCATCATGAGTTTTTGAGAATTTTGGAAAGTTTTTAATTTGCTTAAATATTTAGCAATTTTGATAGATCATCATAAGTATTTGAGAATTTTGGAAACTTTTAAATTTGGCTAAATATTTTGCAATTTGGATAGGCCAACCATCATGGGTTTTTAAGATTTTGGGAAACTTTTTAATTTGCCTAAATATTTCCCAATTTTGATTGGCTTACTATCATAAGTATTTGAGAATTTTGGAAACTTTTAAATTTGGCTAAATATTTTGCAATTTTGAAAGGCCAACCATCATGGGTTTTAAATAATTTGGGAAACTTTTTAATTTGCCTAAATATTTCCCAATTTTGATAGGCTTACTATCATAATATTTTGAGAATTTGGAAACTTTTAAATTTGCCTAAATGTTTCCCAATTTTGATAGGCTTACTACCATAAGTTTTAAGAATTTGGGAAACTTTTTAATTTGCCTAAATATTTTTAAATTTTGACAGGTTAACTATCACGCGTTTTTGAGAATTTTAGAAATTTCTTAATTTGCCTAAATATTTTCCAATTTTGATAGGCTTACTATCTTATGTTTTTGAGAATTTTTGAAATTTTTTATTTGCCTAAATATTTCCCAATTTTGATATGCTTACTATCATAAGTTTTAAGAATTTTGGAAACTTTTTAATTTGCCTAAATATTTCCCAATTTTGATAGGCTTACTACCATAAGTTTTAAGAATTTGGGAAACTTTTTAATTTGCCTAAATATTTCCCAATTTTGATTGGTTTACTATCATAAGTTTTTTAGAATTTTGGAAACTTTTATATTTGGCTAAATATTTCCCAATTTTGGAAGGCCAACCATCATGAGATTTAGAGAATTTTGGAAACTTTTAAATTTCCAAATTTTGATAGGCTCATCATTATGAGTTTTTTTTAGAATTTTAGAAAGTTTTTAATTTGCCTAAATATTCCCCAATTTTAATAGGCTTACTATCATAAGTTTTGAGAATTTTGGAAACTTTTTAATTTGCCTAAATATTTCCCAATTTTGAT
Organism: Tipula confusa; assembly: GCA_963556175.1. NCBI lineage: Eukaryota > Metazoa > Arthropoda > Insecta > Diptera > Tipulidae > Tipula > Tipula confusa. The sequence continues at coordinate 37,456,578 of OY744477.1, read as the reverse complement.
AGGCTTACTACCATAAGTTTTAAGAATTTGGGAAACTTTTTAATTTGCCTAAATATTTTTAAATTTTGACAGGTTAACTATCACGCGTTTTTGAGAATTTTAGAAATTTCTTAATTTGCCTAAATATTTTCCAATTTTGATAGGCTTACTATCTTATGTTTTTGAGAATTTTTGAAATTTTTTATTTGCCTAAATATTTCCCAATTTTGATATGCTTACTATCATAAGTTTTAAGAATTTGGGAAACTTTTTAATTTGCCTCAATATTTTTAAATTTTGACAGGTTAACTATCACGCGTTTTTGAGAATTTTAGAAATTTCTTAATTTGCCTAAATATTTTCCAATTTTGATAGGCTTACTATCTTAAGTTTTTGAAAATTTTAGAAAGTTTTTATTTTGCCTAAATATTCCCCAATTTTAATAGGCTTACTATCATAAGTTTTGAGAATTTTGGAAACTTTTTAATTTGCCTAAATATTTCCCAATTTTGATAGGCTTACTACCATAAGTTTTAAGAATTTGGGAAACTTTTTAATTTGCCTCAATATTTTTAAATTTTGACAGGTTAACTATCACGCGTTTTTGAGAATTTTAGAAATTTCTTAATTTGCCTAAATATTTTCCAATTTTGATAGGCTTACTATCTTAAGTTTTTGAAAATTTTAGAAAGTTTTTATTTTGCCTAAATATTTCCCAATTTTGATTGGTTTACTATCTTAAGTTTTCGAGAATTTTGGAACTTTTAAATTTTGCTAAATATTTTGCAATTTTGAAAAACCAACCATCATGCATTTTTAAGAATTTAGGAAACTTTTTAATTGGCGTAAATATTTCTAAATTTTGACAGGTTTTCTAACCATCATGTGTTTTTGAGAATTTTTGAAATATTTCCCAATTTTGATAGGCTTACTATCATAATATTTTGAGAATTTTGAAAATTTTGAAAATTTTGGAAACTTTTTAATTTGCCTAAAAATTTCCCAATTTTGATGGGCATCAGCCTACCCTTGATAGGTCTATCATGTGTTTTTGAGAATTTTGGAAATTTTTTAATTTGCCTAAATATTTCCAAATTTTGACAGGTTAACCATCATGAGTTTTTGATCAAATTAAGTATAGCGTGTGATTGTAATTAGGAAAATTAAGAAAATGCAAACATCTTAAGCACATGGAATAATCGTACTAAGCTTTGCCAATTTATTTATTTTGTTTTGGAAAATACGAAAAACACAGGTTATTCAGCCACTTCAGGACCACTATTAAAGCGTGCCGTATACTTTATGAGGAAGGAGTTCCATATTCCAATCTGAATTTTGTCTAGCTAAGTAAAAAATGCCAACAAACCAACAACTGAACTTTTTTATTTCTTTTTTATTTTTAGTAAGTATAAATTACTTGGTAAAAATTATTGTGACCATTTATTAATCCAATCTAAATACGACGCAACATTTGTATATACATCAGGATATCCTTGGGTACAACCGAGTGTAGATCCGTGTGAATTAATTCCAATTTGTATTTGCGAATTCTCTAGTACTAATGGACTACCCGTATCTCCTGCACATGCATTTCCTTTGTCTTCTCCAATACCGCATATTATATTAATTGAATTCAATGCAACTACATTACAAGTTTTACTACTTACTAAACGGACTTTTAATTCCTTTAAGAGATCAGTCAGATGCGTTTTGTAATCTGATATCTCACCAAAACCGGTAAGTATTCCATATTTACCAACTAACGAAGCTGTATCCGATTTGTTTGGTAATCGTACAAGTCCTATTTTATTGCTTAATATAACCGACATACTTAACTGTATAAGAGCAATGTCGTTTTGAAGATTATATGAATTAAAGTTTTTGTGAATTTTATAGTTTAAAATTTCCATCCAATTTTTGTCTTTGTAGGCTTGTTGCAGTGAGTTTATTCCAATTAACACTTTAGTCGATAAAGCACTTTAAATTAGCATTGCAGGAATTAAAATACAAATAAAACATTTTTTATCGTAGATTTTACTTACTTATGGAGACAATTACCCGATGTTAGCACAAATCTCGTTTTTATTAAAGAGCCACCGCACACTGATGAACCATTTTTTTTCATTACAAATATTCCTACCATATACGGTGTACTGTGTGGTTCTGCAAGTTTGCCCTTATGAATTCGATTATGCTTGTCGCTTATTGTTACATTTTGTAGTGAAACTTGAACTACAACTAATAGGATTATGTATATTATGAAGTTCATTATTAACTATAAATTAACTATAATTAACTATCACAAACTTTATATAGCAGTGGTTGGTATATAAATGTGAAATAATCTCCGTGAAATCGAAATATCCATGGACGTTAAAAGTTAGCACAAAATAGCTCTGAAATAATCCCCGTGAAATCAAATTATCCATAGACGCTAAAAGTTAGCTCAAAATAGCTAAGAACCGTGAACTGAACGAATCTAAAAATTATTTATTTATTTTTTAATGTAACTATACTGTGTAACAACTGTATAACAAATTAATCCTATGGTCAAATTTGCAATTCCCAAATTCCAATGGTTTTTTTCCTTATCTAGCCGTCTTCAACCGAATAGTCAATTACACACGTAATAGTAGTCTGATTTGTATGACTGATACCTTAATAGTAAGCTTCCAACATCAGTATCTTTCTATAAAATATTCATACATTTCACAAATCATTTTTAAGCATACAAATTTAAAGCAGTCACTTTTATTTTACAGGACCCGTTGGTGCCATTACTGCTATATTTAGATTCGAAATTATCATTGGTGCAGATACATTTTTTATTTTATTGTGTAGGGACCGAATTATTTTGGATAACCCTCTAATAGCACATTTAACAATATTTGGTTGTGGTTGCTGCGTAGAAAGTTCTACAATGAACTAAAAAACAACGAGCCAGAACCAAAACATAACTACCTACTTTACTATTATTATCCAGAAGTTCATCATACTCTGAAAGAATTCTGGCAAGTTGAGGAAATACATGCGGGACCAAAATTTAGACTGGCCGACGTAGCAGTGCTGGTAAATATTGTACGCTTGTCATTCCAGACTAAACCATATTTCGGTAATTCAATCAACGCAGCCATTTCACAACTAGTTGCTTGGAGAAAACATTTCAAAACAGAATACCTGTTATCCGGTTCACAGCCGAAAAATATTCCAACAAGGATGGGTTACAACTTTGATAAAGATTTCCAGAGAATCGTTTGTGTAATAATACACTTATGTTGGGTCTCGATATGTGTATCTTTATTCACGTTTGTGCCCTATGAACCATAGGATAAGAATACCTTACAATATCATTTCATCTTTCCTTTTTTTTTCAAACTTAAAGACATACAATCTATACATATAAGCAATGAAATTTAAATCAAATTAATTCAAGATGACTATACTCTTACAAATTTGATCTTCTAATCGGTTTGCTCACCCTACCATACCGTGTAATTAATAGTGAACCTCGTGGCGATTAATCATCTTGTGTGTAACTAAACTCTGCATCATGTTGTTGCAGCATCTGTGGGGCATCTGCTTCAGCATCTGTCGTTGTGCGAGCCATTGTACTTTCCTTGTTCAACTCCGTTGGATTTGAAGACATTCCTTGTTCTAATTCGGAAGTCGAAGGATTTTGATTTGTATGTCCCATGTTGATATCAATAGTATTTTCTCTTATTACGCCGTTCTGATAATTATCGGCCTTTGTTTTAGAAACATGCGCTTGATTTCGATGCAGTATTTGACTTGTGTTGGTTTTGATTAATAATGATCTTGGATGTTTGGATGTCTTGACGACTTTTGCTCCTACCCACGCACGCGGTTTAACTTGAACACTTGTTGGTGTTGGTTTACCTTTGTGACTACCTTCAGTTTGAGTACTTCTTTGTTGAACACCAAGTATGGATTGTTAGTAATTCTACTGAATAGCTTTTGATTTGGCAAACTGTTTGTTGAATTCGATATATTTGTGCAATTCAATAGGGCCATGAGTATATCAGTATTGTCCATCAAACATTTCTTGAGTAGGTTTTTCGCGGTTTTAACAAAACGTTCTGCTAAACCATTGGCTCTGGCGAAGGTTAGACTGGATGTTCTATGATCAAATTTCCAATCTTTTGCAAAATCATTGAACATTTTCGATGAAAACTGTGGGCTATTATCTGATTCTAAGATCTCGGGCACACCGTGAACAAAAAAGTTGCGCTTCAAAAACATTATGACTTCTAGTGAAGTGGAATGGTTTTGTTTTTCCAAGTCAAAAAACCCAGGGTAGCTATCTGCTAACACGATTTAATCTTTACCATGAAGCGTGAATGCTACGATCTGAAATGGATAGTTAGGGATCATTTTTGACATCACTGGTTCCTTTGTAATTGTTGTTTGTGTCTTGTGACACACCTCGCATCTCTCCACGAAGTTTTTAATATCGTTGTTCATATATACCGTACCAATACAGAGTACTTCTAATTCGATTTTGACAGGATTGTATACCAAAATGTCCTTGATGAATACAATGTAGCAGTCGGTTTAGTTGTGACTTAGGAACTACCACTTTATGTTCTTTGAATATTAGACCTTTGTTGGTCGAAAGTTCGTCTCGAAAATTCCAGTATTTTTGAGTGTTAACTGGTAGGATTTTTTTATCATCGTTGGGCCATCCAGAATTTATTATTTCTAAGAGACTTTGCAATTCTTCGTCTTGCAAAGTAGCTTCGATCAAATCAGTATAACAGCTTTCAGTCATTGGTAGGTTGGACTTCAATTTTGCGTTCCTCGGTTTCAGCATGTTTTGAGCTTTCTTCATCCTTACGGAAATTTCTACTCAACGTATCGGCTATGTACAATTCGGAACCTTTTTTATAAACTACCTGCGGATTGTATTGTAGAACATCGAGTAGGATTCTTTGTAGTCGAGAAGGTTATGAATTAATTTTTTGAAGATTGTTTCAAACGGCTTATGATCCGTTTCAACAATTAGTCGTTTCCACGTACTCGTGGAATTTATTGCATCCCGTTTTGATTGCAAGAGCCGCTTTTTTGATTTGAGGATAAAGTTGTGGCGATTTAGTTAAGGCTTTCGTGGCATATGCGACCGGACGACCATTTTGTATTAAAACTGCTCCAATTGCTTTTGAACTGGCATTTACTGAAAGTAACACATCCGCATTTACATCATAGTATGCCAGTATAGGTGATGATTTTAGCAGATTTTTGATTTTTTCGAATGATTTTTCATGATTGTCTTCCCAAGTCCACGCAACATCTTTCGACAATAAAGTTCTAAGTGGATCTGTTATCGATGAAAGGTTTGGAATGAATTTATGCAGGTAATTTACCATGCCTAAAATTCTTTGAAGTTCCTCTTTATTGGATGGAATTTCCAATTTATTTATTGCGCTAATTTTTTTAGGATCTGCTTTCATAGCTTCAGCTGTTACAATCAGCATTATTTATACCATTCAATAACGATGACATCATTTCTTGGAAGATCTCTGGAGCAGAACACAATCCAAATTGGAGTCTTATGCAACAGTACCGACCCCATGGAGTGGCATATGTAAGGTATTTTTCTGATCGCTGACTGACTTTTATTTGCCAGAAGCCTTTGTTGCAATCCAATTTGATGAAAAATTTAGCACCATGAATTTTTGCCGCAATCGCTTCCAATGTTGTAAGTGGGTAATGACGTAGTTTTATGTTTCTGTTAACATCTGTTGGATCAATACAGATTCTTATTTTTTTATTTTTATGAACAATAGCCATTGGGCTGACAACAGGAGTAGGTTCTGTCATTTTCCTAATAACTCCTAATTTCTCCATTTTCTTCAGTTCGTTTTTAACATCGTCTATGATGGCCAACGGAATTCTTCTGGCTGGTTAGATTTCAAATTTTGGGTTGCTAACCAAATCAATGTCGTACTCAAAATTTTTAGACATCCTAGGCCCTTGAATAACGCTTCTGGTACTTTTAATTTATTGACCATGTTAGATCGCGATGTGTTCAAGAAATTCAATTTCTTGACAGCTTCATAACCCATAATTGTAACTGTTGGTTTATTTACTATTTTGAATGACAGCATTGTTTGACATTCTTGCTGCTTAACAACTGCTTCGATTTCCCCGAAGACTTCGATTTTATGATCACTAAACGACACAATATGTTTTTTTTGCTAGGTTCGATGTTTATACCTAATGAATTAGCTATTTGTTTGGACATTACATTACATCTTGCACTCGTATCCCGTTTCTGACACCATGTAATGATACGCTAATGTTGGGTCTCGATATGTGTATCTTTATTCACGTCTGTGCCCTATGAACCATACCTTACAATATCGTTACAGTTATTGGCTAAATATTATTATCTATGGACTAAATTTGCATTATATTTTGCCTTCTAACTATCGCTGATCTTAGAAGAAATCACCTGTTAGCTGGATGTGATAATAATTACGAAGCCATCGAACTATATTATAGTCAAAAGGCGTCAGCTAAAGCAAAGAAGCCGATGATGAGTATAAATTCAAAGTTTAACTGAAGGACGAGCATAAGGTCCCAACTAAAAGTTCTGTTTTGTGCAGCTTTTGCAAGTGCAATTTGTCTATGACCTTCTGTGTCGTTGTTTTAATGACTATGGCTACATAAACGTGACTGGGATGAACATCTTCCGTCTACAATTGAGGAAAGTTGGTGTAATCTAAGGAATACAATTCTCGAACTTAAAGTAAATCGCTTTCCAAAATTTGTGATGCTGCAGAAAAGGCATATGCTAGCTGCGCTTACATACATACATATTGAACATTTTTTAATTCTCATGCAAAACAAACGAACAAAATTAGGGTACAGGTCGGAGAACATCTAGAGGAGTCAACATACCCATTCGTTACGAAACATCCCATAATATTGCCAAAAAATCATGTGCTAATCGTTCATTATATTTTACAATATAATAAGAAGTAACTTCATCTTGGGTTCTCGGATTGATGGATTGTTTTCGTCATAAATTATGTATTAAGTATTTTATGCTCCCGAAGACCATTTCTGTCAATAATCAACAGGTGTTGATCTATACATTGAGGTGGTTCATTATTAACTTGTCATTGATATTACGACAGAGGTATATGTCGCTGCTTTGCTAAAATTTATTGCAAGAAGGCGAGCACCACTCAAATTTACAAGCGATAATGGTTTAGCAATTTGGTTGGTAATAGACCACACCTGGACGATCTTCATCAATTATATCGAAATCAGAACCACACTAACTTGGTCTTTACAATATATCCAATATCTTACTTCTTTGTAATAACGCCAGGATTGGTTCGACATTCGAAATGCAACTCACATAGATTAACTCGTTGTCATCCAGCATTACAATTTATTACCCGCCAAGCGGCCCATGGGACGACTCACACATTAACTAATCCAGGTAGAGGCAGTTTAGTCCGTATTATTACTAACAAAACTATATGCACAGAGAAAGGGACGGTCGGCTTGCAGATATATTTACGTTGCCTGATGTTCAAACAGGCCTGATACTCATAATCTGCATTTTTCAAACTGACTGGTTATCTGCAATTAGCATCGTTATGAACAAACCCAAAACATCTGAAGAAAGAGAGAGTCATGGTAGCTTGCTTCCCACACCCTTCAGTTTAACCATCCGACTCTTAAAATATTCACTATAATTTAAACATGATGCGGTGTGACTTCAACTTTCAAAGGGCATTGTAAATGACAGCAATGTTCAAAAATCTACACGCAAATTTAAAATAAAAAGATTTAAATATTGTATATTCCACCTGGTGAACCGCCCTATTTAATCATTACATCGATCATTAATAATCCGTTCGTTCATCAATTTTATTAAAATATAGGGAGGTTAATCCAATGATCAGTAGTCAGAGAGAGAGAGAGAGATACAGAGTGGTAGAGGCGGGTTAAATGACCAACCAAAACCAAACTAAACATATATGTAATAATTAATCGATCGTGATATTGATCATAAAGATATGAGATTAATTTGATTTTGTATGTGTACACTTACACAAGAGGGTAATCCGATCTTGTGATCATACAACGATCATTTGTTTTAAATGCACACTTGATTTTAAATAATAACATGTGGAAAGCATACCTTTACAATTTAATAATCCTTGACATACTTATCATAATAGTTGGTAGAAATGATTTTATTTTATTTTAAACTCAACTCGATCTTTAAAGATCGTTTTACGTGTATCCATCCTATTGCCATTAAGCAAGTGTTAAATCTGGTAGATAGTAGAAAATTTGTATTATATGAAAATCGATCCTCCGTATTTTAACATGATTTTTATGAAATAACGGTACATAATAATATATTTTGTTGGAGCGATCATCTTACTAAATGCCGAAAGGTTTTTGACCTTTTGAACATGATATTATATGTAGAGTTGATAAGATTGCTCACATCACAAAATTTTAAACAACAATTTACACTTGAAAATTTTAAATTTTTATTTAATTTTATTTAAATTTCGTGATTTAGCTCGTAGCGCGACGGTTCATAGCCGGAAATGTCGAACGAAACACACAGTGAATCTCCAAGACTTGGATATTTTCTCTTGTAACACAATTTATATCCCGATTTCGTTTTTTGCTGGGTGGGCCACTGACTTGTTCCTGGATGAAGGTAACCTACATAACCTCCGGCACCAATTGGACCATGAGGTTGGGCATATCCAACTCCTACAGCACTTAGACCTCCTACAGCACTTAGACCTCCTACAGCACTTGGACCTCCTACAGCACTTGGACCTCCTACAGCACCTGGACCTCCTACAGCACCTAGACCTCCTAATCCTCCACCTGAATATCCAATACCATGTCCTACATGTGGTTGACCATCACTGTTATTTGTTTCTGCTGCAGATGATACAGAACCAAACCCGAATATAGCATGCACTGCTATTAACAGAAAACTACAAATCCAAATTTTACCAAACATTTCGGTTAAATCTACGTCTTATAACTGATTAAGATTTAGTATTTTATGACTTTTTGATTGTCTGTGTCGTATGACACTGTACTCGTGTTACAACCAAAATTTAATGTTCGGTTTACTAAATTTATCTGTGATAATTTTTGAATTAAAGTTCATAAAATACGAGAGTTATCAATTTTTACAGTAGAAGTACACTAAAAAATTTAAACTGTGTTAAACTCTACTGGTTGCCCATAAATAACTGTGAAAGTGAGTTTAAGCTGTATTACATTTTACATGTTACATTTTACATTTTACATTTTACATTTTACATTTTACATTTTACATTTTACATTTTACATTTTACATTTTACATTTTACATTTTACATTTTACATTTTACATTTTACATTTTACATTTTACATTTTACATTTTACATTTTACATTTTACATTTTACATTTTACATTTTACATTTTACATTTTACATTTTACATTTTACATTTTACATTTTACATTTTACATTTTACATTTTACATTTTACATTTTACATTTTACATTTTACATTTTACATTTTACATTTTACATTTTACATTTTACATTTTACATTTTACATTTTACATTTTACATTTTACATTTTACATTTTACATTTTACATTTTACATTTTACATTTTACATTTTACATTTTACATTTTACATTTTACATTTTACATTTTACATTTTACATTTTACATTTTACATTTTACATTTTACATTTTACATTTTACATTTTACATTTTACATTTTACATTTTACATTTTACATTTTACATTTTACATTTTACATTTTACATTTTACATTTTACATTTTACATTTTACATTTTACATTTTACATTTTACATTTTACATTTTACATTTTACATTTTACATTTTACATTTTACATTTTACATTTTACATTTTACATTTTACATTTTACATTTTACATTTTACATTTTACATTTTACATTTTACATTTTACATTTTACATTTTACATTTTACATTTTACATTTTACATTTTACATTTTACATTTTACATTTTACATTTTACATTTTACATTTTACATTTTACATTTTACATTTTACATTTTACATTTTACATTTTACATTTTACATTTTACATTTTACATTTTACATTTTACATTTTACATTTTACATTTTACATTTTACATTTTACATTTTACATTTTACATTTTACATTTTACATTTTACATTTTACATTTTACATTTTACATTTTACATTTTACATTTTACATTTTACATTTTACATTTTACATTTTACATTTTACATTTTACATTTTACATTTTACATTTTACATTTTACATTTTACATTTTACATTTTACATTTTACATTTTACATTTTACATTTTACATTTTACATTTTACATTTTACATTTTACATTTTACATTTTACATTTTACATTTTACATTTTACATTTTACATTTTACATTTTACATTTTACATTTTACATTTTACATTTTACATTTTACATTTTACATTTTACATTTTACATTTTACATTTTACATTTTACATTTTACATTTTACATTTTACATTTTACATTTTACATTTTACATTTTACATTTTACATTTTACATTTTACATTTTACATTTTACATTTTACATTTTACATTTTACATTTTACATTTTACATTTTACATTTTACATTTTACATTTTACATTTTACATTTTACATTTTACATTTTACATTTTACATTTTACATTTTACATTTTACATTTTACATTTTACATTTTACATTTTACATTTTACATTTTACATTTTACATTTTACATTTTACATTTTACATTTTACATTTTACATTTTACATTTTACATTTTACATTTTACATTTTACATTTTACATTTTACATTTTACATTTTACATTTTACATTTTACATTTTACATTTTACATTTTACATTTTACATTTTACATTTTACATTTTACATTTTACATTTTACATTTTACATTTTACATTTTACATTTTACATTTTACATTTTACATTTTACATTTTACATTTTACATTTTACATTTTACATTTTACATTTTACATTTTACATTTTACATTTTACATTTTACATTTTACATTTTACATTTTACATTTTACATTTTACATTTTACATTTTACATTTTACATTTTACATTTTACATTTTACATTTTACATTTTACATTTTACATTTTACATTTTACATTTTACATTTTACATTTTACATTTTACATTTTACATTTTACATTTTACATTTTACATTTTACATTTTACATTTTACATTTTACATTTTACATTTTACATTTTACATTTTACATTTTACATTTTACATTTTACATTTTACATTTTACATTTTACATTTTACATTTTACATTTTACATTTTACATTTTACATTTTACATTTTACATTTTACATTTTACATTTTACATTTTACATTTTACATTTTACATTTTACATTTTACATTTTACATTTTACATTTTACATTTTACATTTTACATTTTACATTTTACATTTTACATTTTACATTTTACATTTTACATTTTACATTTTACATTTTACATTTTACATTTTACATTTTACATTTTACATTTTACATTTTACATTTTACATTTTACATTTTACATTTTACATTTTACATTTTACATTTTACATTTTACATTTTACATTTTACATTTTACATTTTACATTTTACATTTTACATTTTACATTTTACATTTTACATTTTACATTTTACATTTTACATTTTACATTTTACATTTTACATTTTACATTTTACATTTTACATTTTACATTTTACATTTTACATTTTACATTTTACATTTTACATTTTACATTTTACATTTTACATTTTACATTTTACATTTTACATTTTACATTTTACATTTTACATTTTACATTTTACATTTTACATTTTACATTTTACATTTTACATTTTACATTTTACATTTTACATTTTACATTTTACATTTTACATTTTACATTTTACATTTTACATTTTACATTTTACATTTTACATTTTACATTTTACATTTTACATTTTACATTTTACATTTTACATTTTACATTTTACATTTTACATTTTACATTTTACATTTTACATTTTACATTTTACATTTTACATTTTACATTTTACATTTTACATTTTACATTTTACATTTTACATTTTACATTTTACATTTTACATTTTACATTTTACATTTTACATTTTACATTTTACATTTTACATTTTACATTTTACATTTTACATTTTACATTTTACATTTTACATTTTACATTTTACATTTTACATTTTACATTTTACATTTTACATTTTACATTTTACATTTTACATTTTACATTTTACATTTTACATTTTACATTTTACATTTTACATTTTACATTTTACATTTTACATTTTACATTTTACATTTTACATTTTACATTTTACATTTTACATTTTACATTTTACATTTTACATTTTACATTTTACATTTTACATTTTACATTTTACATTTTACATTTTACATTTTACATTTTACATTTTACATTTTACATTTTACATTTTACATTTTACATTTTACATTTTACATTTTACATTTTACATTTTACATTTTACATTTTACATTTTACATTTTACATTTTACATTTTACATTTTACATTTTACATTTTACATTTTACATTTTACATTTTACATTTTACATTTTACATTTTACATTTTACATTTTACATTTTACATTTTACATTTTACATTTTACATTTTACATTTTACATTTTACATTTTACATTTTACATTTTACATAAATGTAATTTATCTAAAATTTCGAGTCACGTGTTGGTTAGCCCAAGAAAATTCAGAAATTTATGCCTTAAATCGAAAATTTCCAAAATTCAGAAATCGCATGATGGTTAGCCCGTGAAAACTGGGAAATGTAGGCCACAAATTAAAAATTTCCAAAATCCAGAAATCACGTGATGCCCATGAAATTTGTGCCATAAGTCGAATTTTTATAAAATAAAAAAATCCCGTGAAGCCCAAGAAAACTGAGAAATGTATTCCACAAATCGAAAATTTCCAAAATCCAAATATTACGTGGTGTTGAGTTTTGAGATTTGAGTTTTGAAATTTGAGATTTGTAAATTTAAGATTTGAGATAAGATGTTAGATATGAAATTTGAGATTTGAAAATTTCAGATTTGAGATTTGAGGTGTGAGATTTGAGAATAAAGATTTGAAATTTGAGATTTGAGTTTTGAGATTTGAGATTTGAGATTCGAGATTTAAAATTTGAGATTTTAGATTGGAGATTTGAGCTTTCATATTTGAGGTTTGAGATTAGAGATTAGTGATTTGAGATTTGAGATTAGATATTTGAGATTTGAGATTTGAGTTTTGAGATTAGAGATTAGATATTTGAGATTTGAGTTTTGAGATTTGAGATTTGAGATTTGAGATTAGAGATTAAAGATTTGAGTTTTGAGATTTGAGATTTGAGGTTTGAGATTTGAGATTTGAGATTTAAAATTTAAGATTTGAGATTTGCGATTTGAGGTTTGAGGTATGAGGTGTGGGATTTGAGATTTGAGATTTAAAATTTAAGATTTGAGATTTGCGATTTGAGATTTGAAGTTTGAGGTATGAGGTTTGAGATTTGAAGGTGTTAATCAGATTTTTCGAATCATTTCGATTCTCAAAATCCTGTATAAAAACTTATTCAATAATTAATCTGTTAAGTCACGCTTGGGTTACAAAAAAAACGATTGATTTGGAATCACAAAACCACGATTCTGTATTTTATTTAATTCGCACGCGCTAATTTTAATTTCACACATAGCACAAAACATCTTCGATCTTGAATATATCGATCGATTAATTGTGATACCAATCAACTTTATTGTATACGGTGATTTTTAATGGTTGATTACCCCATAACAATACAGAATTGGATTGTTTTTTATTTTTTTGGTTCTTCATCTTAATAAATAAGAAATCAGAATGTGGGAATTTTCGGATATTATGCTAAAAATCGTAAAAAATTGCAAAAAAATTTGGGATTGGTTTTTTGGTTTTGCTTCGATTTTGGAAGATAATTGTCTTGCGTGTGTGTATATTTGTATGTGTGTGTGTACACTCACGAGTATTTATACCAAATTACAATTTCATTTCAATTTTTATTATTCGATATACATTTTTTTTTGATTTTCTTGTATTCAATGTGCCTCCATAAAAATCATGAAGATTTCAATGTTTATTCTTGTGGTTAGCGGCCAACTCTTTTTGTTCTTTAAAAACGAAAACAATAATTTTTTGTTTTTTTTTGTTGCTCCATATGAAGAATACGGATCAAAAACTGGTGGATGGTTATAATGCGAAGGTTTTGTATATTTTTATAAAAAAAATTTACAAAGTCCCATAAAAGGGTACACGATTCAAATAAAACGAAAAAAAAACTTTTTTTTGTCTTGTATGTGGTATAGATTGGTAATATGTTTAAAAATTGGTTCGCGCGAGCGTAGAAAATAAAATTGAAAAGATTTATAGTTGAAGGAAAATCAAAAGAGATCTGTTCGAGTTTTAATGGAAATAATGATTTGAACGATTATCAATAGATTTTGGGTGTATGCGTAGTCGGCTACAAAATATTTTGGATAATTTTTTTGAGTACACTTTTTGGGAAAATACGAAAAAACCATACAGTTAGACTGTGTAATTCGATGGCGATCAAGTTTTTAGCAAATTCTAAATTCTAATCTGTGTAACTGCGATTCACTTGTGCCTTGGCTGGCTACTTTACATTTGTAACTTAAATTTCAAAGACTTAATTTTAAAGACATGGACATTCTGTAGTGCTGTAAAGAACAAGAACTGTTTATTAAAAATTACGTGGTCTATCTGACTTTTGGTTCTGCCATCTGGTGATGTTCATGTGATATGTATATTTTTATGAGAAGTCGATTATTCTTTTTCCATTGTTGTATTGCATAAAGTTTAACGCATTTTCACCCGTGGTAATTAAGTCGGTGTTATCTACCGCAATTTTCACATTGAAATCTCCTTGGATTATTTTGACGTCGTTTTTACACGTTCTTGTTGGTTGCGTAGTAGTTCAGAGAACTCGTCGTCCTTTTTTCATATAAATCTTTGGTAGGAACATAGTACTGATTAATGGTTCACTATACGTATGAATCCTTAAACTTCCCCATATCCTGATTCACCTCCATGGATAAACCAAAAAAAGGTTGTTTGATCACACAAATTCGATCTCGCACTAAAATTAAAAAAAAAAATACCATAAAAAATTCATCAATGATCAAGATGAACACGAGCAAAGTATGAATTTATTGTTCAAGATCACATAAATAAAATAATGATCGGCATGTGACATTTATGACGCGCTCTATATAATTAGTTGTAAATGAAAAATGTGGTATCCGGCGTCATATAATATTCTCGATACGTTCACAATTATCACCTACCTACTCGTTAATTCACCTTAATATAAACAAATTAAATTGTGTCCAATTAAAATAACATTAAAATAAAAACTAATTAGTGGACAGTACAGTACCCATACACCAAATATCTAATTATTTGCACGCGCACGTTTATAAAAAATAAATGACGTACTATGTCTGACGTACGAGTATATCGACTAAAATTTCAAAGTGCATTCCATTTAACGATGAATATTCATTTATCGTATGTGTACACCAACTGTAAACATTTTAATAGTTTTGTTATGTTCGTATGGCGTAATTTAGATTTTCAATGAAATTCATTCAAACACGCGACGACGTACACGATCTTATGACACTCGAGTTCACGAGTATACTTAATTATTATACTATGTGGGAATTGATTTTGCCATCACTTATTAAGGTAAGAAAATGGTTCTCGGGTGGTAATTTATCAGCGTTATTTGGAGCATTTTATACCATATGTTCATCAATTATAGACCATGCGCCTTCACAGTATCAACTGCATCGACGTTAAAATTTTGTCATCAATTTGAACCATTTCTCGACAAATTTTTAGAATGACGGTAATATCGAGATTGGACCAATATAATTTCTTTGAATCCAATAGACTATTTATTTTCTTGATATGTTTGTTTATACTTTTCGCCACTCAAGTAATCATCTTCTTGATTTCGAAATGGATAAAATATGTCATAATCTTTATCGATCCATCGAACAATTCACCATTAAGATGTTTTACGTCTCGAGCAGGAAATGCTAAGGCCTCGACATTCTTTACTGTATGATAGAATAATACTGTTCTTTGGTCGATTTTTTTTGTACCAAAATTGCTTCATATTCTTATAAGTTTCGGTCTCCTAATTTTACTTCAATTGGTAAATTTTTGTTTTAAATTGTTACGGCGTCCATCGTTCGCCGAGCACTCAATTATTTCAATTACTTTCCGATTCTTTGTGATATTTCAATCGATATAATAACGATATTATATCATCAGATTTAACTTCTAATGCACTCAATGTTAAAAAAATCGCTGGTTTCCGAACTGCCTCATCATAGCAAGCTCACACTAATATTGCACCGAATTTTCTATAATTTTCATAAATAATAAATTCGAATCAGTACAGGATTCTATATAATCTTTACTCTCTTTCATCTTTCTGGTGGTATTTTCCATATTAGAGGGTCAAAATGGCAAGTATAATTCATCACTTACTCGAAGCCGTAAAATTTTCATCACTACACATAATATATGCTGTGGGATTATTCCACGACGATCATGCCTTCGGATTTCAAAAGTGCCAAAACAGAAACACGAGAATATCCTAATGAAATTTTGGGAAATGAACTCCTCGGCAGTTTTTATTGCTTCCCGGAGCCAAATTTAAGTGTTTGTCTTCGCTTCATAATAATGTTTGTTGCTGACCGAGCAATTTTTTTTTGTACATCATCAAATTACAACGGTAAGACATCAATTTTTTGTAGTGAAATGGTCCATTGCATAAAACTTTCATCAATTTGTATATTGCAATGCGCATGCATTTTTTACAGTATTTTTACTAACGATTCCTTTCATATATTCACCTTAGTATTCACATTAACAGAAATTTTTATAAATTGACCTATGATTTTAAAAGTTATAAATGGTAATTTTGGCAAAACTAATCTTGGCAATGACATCCAAATCGGGTAAATGCGATGAGCATTACTTTACATATTACACATTGTAACATTGTAGCATTTCCACTTTTGTAAAGCAGCCTGACGCTGTGCTGGTGTAAGAGATGGCATCCAATAATTAACATATTAAATAATTAACTTATCAATAATTTATTTTATTTATTCACTTTATTTATTTTAAATATTAGCCCTAAATTTTATTTATTTATTAAGTGTTATAATTATTTGAAGAATCGACACACATAAGATTTAACCAAACAACAAACAAAAAACAAAGAGAGTGTGAAATTATAATACAGGAAAATCAAAGCCTGCTCACATACCAACTGTCGCAAATTAAAATAATTAACTCAAAAAAACAAAAATCAAAGAGAATTTTCTGTGAGAGAATTATGTAGTTTATTTTAATAACGTAACGCTTTTTTGTGACTCTTTTTCGTTGTTTCACCGCTGTCTTATCGATGAATTGGGTAGTGGTTAGACGAAAGTAGTAAGACGATAGCTTGATTTTAACTGTGTCTTGCTTCCAACTAAAAATAATCCGCCAACGAGATATATCATCGTATGCGGTGTATACCATAATTTGAAATTGTAGTGGACCTTGGCTGAGTTCAACATTATTGAAGATAGCAAATTTTATAGTTGAATATATGCACTGGATGCAGTAGTGTACAAATATTACTGCCATCTGCATGTTTGCATTGTTGAAATTCATGGCTCGACCAATTGTTTTGCACTGTACATCAACTGATATAAAGTTATGTAATTTTGTCCGGGTGGTAATTTTGTGGTGCTATATCACATTTTGTGGTAAAAACTGTGAATAAATTAAATAGTCTCTACTGAATGCATGTGCTTTGTGGATAAATTATTGCGTGTCGCTTATTGATGTGCATGAAAAAGACAACAATATCTGCTGTCTTACTTACATCACTATAAAAAACCGATTGTGTTGTCAACTTTTGACGTTTTCATAGATTTATGACTTTTCACACCAAACACGAATTTTGAATATAAATAAATTTATGCGAACTCAAATAAAAGCTTAGAAATAACTAGAAACACTAAAATGTCATATTTATTTAGATTGAGCGTTACGTTAACTATTAATTTCAACATAAATTTGTCCTGTACTTGGTTTGTCAATATGTTAATTGTCAATATTCTCGTTTATCCAAAACAATTGTATATATACACACGGGACATATGAAATTCGTCTTGTTTCAAACTGAATTAAAATACTTATTCAAATAAAATATTTATATATTATTTTAAATATGTAAATATTTTATTTGAATATTTTAATTCAATTTGAAACAAAGACGAATTACAAATGTCGCGAATCTTGTCATTTTTATACAAATGCATATAAATTGAATGGTTGACGTTTCTACATAACCTCAAACGTAATCATATGAAGGTTTTATTTGAATTGCTTTACTAGTGATATACAAATTTTTCATACTTTAGAAATTTAAATTTTTATATGTTATTTTTACTTTATTTTGAATATTTTATTTTATTATTAAAAAAAAATTAAATTTCAACAGTATTAAAAATTATTTTCATAAAAAACTTTATATAATTAATTTTGAGGTTATGTAGAAACGTCAACATATCACTTTTTATTCATTCCGTTCTCCACAAAATTCATTGTTCAGGGTTGAATTTGTAGACTTTTTTTGTTTACATTTTATCACCAAAAAATTCTACAAATGTGATATAAAAGTGTGATATAACAGCACAAAATGACCACCCTGGTATTTCAAAAATAATTGTTGATTGAATAAACGATTTTTGAAAGTTTTCTAGCCGTTAGAAATAACGAATAACTACTATAAACGATCTAAGAGATATCTATATACATAATTTATACATAATATACTATAATTAATCATTATCCATTTGAGTGACATCTATTAGTGACTAGAATGACTATTTTACATTTGTGGAACATAACATTTATTTTAAGATATTTCAGCATTCTTCTATAAACGAAAGGCTGATCTCGAATCGTTCAATTCTGTTGCAGATTCTGTTGATTGGACGCTTTAACTCTCCGGGTTTTGTTTAAGTTTGCGATTTAACTCACGGTTGTAAAGTACCGAAGTCGACGTGATGTCGTTTGTCGAATTGTTGCTAAATTCTTTGAACATTTTGCCATCTTTTGTTAAAATTGGTCTCGTTAACTGGTACATTGTCTTATGGAATTTTATTAATTGAATAACCAATTAAAATGTGATGGTGTTAAGAACTCTAAACCTTCCGAAGATAAGATACACAATAGCCTTGAGTTTAATCTAACTGCAACCTTTACTAAAAGCGTTGTAATTTCCTCTGAGGTAAGTATATGGTCCCCAATAGTTCTCTCGAGATGGATTTTCTGATTGGTCGTTCCCAAATTCCAGCAAAGATAGGAGTGCAAGGAGGATTGACGTGTCATGTAATGGATTTTCTTAAAAAAAAAATTCATTCGTTAGATTTGACAATTAGTTAAAAAAAATTTTGTGTTTAATAGTTTATTGGCACCAACAAAATTTGTGCCATAGTTGGCACGACATAAATGTTTGCTAGGTTCTTGATGACGGAAAGTAAATACGAAATCCAAAATATCTGATGGTGGATTCAAGTTTATATACCTAGAATCTTAACTCGTCAATTTTGTCACCCATCATTTTAGGCAGACTTCTTATTATATTTTTAAAAACCATAGCATTTATTTTCAGCTTGAAGTTTGTAGTTTGATGAAGACACACGGCTGAACACAGTTCTTATGAGTTCAATAAAGAACCATCTCGAATAAAATAAAAACTTTAGACAACAACCAAAGGAATATTATCTCAGAAATTTAGTACACTGGTAGCCTAACACAGTAGTTAACGATATGCCGAAACTTCAACTTTAGTTTTTGCATTTGAGACAGACAAAAATTGAAAGTTGAATTTAATTAACACGAAAGATCAAACAAAATTCCTTGATGTTAACGAAAACAATTTTTAACCAAACGGTTCAGAAAATGGTTCAACATCCAAAGTGCATATACATATTTGAATATAAATCATAAACTGTTGGCTATAGTTGTCGTGTGCGAGACATGCTGCAGCTACATAATATGAACACATTTGTGTATATGGTAAAATCAAAAATGTACATGACATATCACATAAATCATATCAAGTGTGTGTGTGTATGTGTTTAAGTCTGTACTATACTCAGCCATCGGTTCCGCGTATTTATTGTGCGGCATAACAAATCGACTCTGCACACACAACAAAATCTCATTAAAATAAATTTAAATTATTCCATTCAAACTTTTGAATGGTCGTATAAATATTTTGACGTTTACGATAATCATAAGTTTTTGTGTAGATGTATATATAGTTTACCAACAAAAATCGAAATCCAATTTGTAATTTTTTTTTTGTTGTTTGAACGTAGGTGGATGGAAATATTATAAACACAAAACCAACTTGCCTTTTAACATCTTAAGAAATCAGCTTCTTGTTTTGAAAAGTAATTTTTATTTTATTTTAAGTCGTATATTTATGTCTACAATTTTGAGAAAAGTTTACATTTTTTTGTTTTTTTTTTGTATCATGATGCAGGTAGATATTTGACCGGTTATCACCATAATTTCAAATAGTTAACCTAGTTAAACCAGCATACAGCTCCCACGTTGAAGTTCGCAACTAAAGGTGGCGCTTCTAATGGTGTTTGATCGTTTAAGAGTGCAATAGGAATAATTGTTTTGTTTCCGCATGTTGTTTGAGTCATCATGGTCAAAATTCAATTATCATGGTCAATCCATATACGACCAATATAACACTAAAATCAAATTAAATAACCGTTAAACTGACATAATACTTTCTGCAAAAAATTCACTTCTTGAAGAAAGATTTCTAGAAGATGATGAAGAATAGGAAAAATATTTCGATGATGCTTCATCATATATCCTAACGGTTGAGGCAATCCAACTTGACGCCAAGGCGGTTCGAGTAGGTGACGGCCAACAACAAAAGCGTTATAAAATTCAGCATCTGAAAGCTAAAATGATTTACTCCAACACTAACGCGATTCACAATCATAAAGATACGGAACAGCACTTTAAAGTATATTATGAGTTAAAAATGCGTACGAGAACCTGCAACAAGTTTACAAGTTGACCATCATATATCTTCCAGCCCATCTTGCAAAGGTTGTTGCGAAAGATTTTTCAAAACAAGAAGTAAATCGACCCAAGATCAATTTTCCCAGGGTTAAAAGACTCGTTTTTACGGAAATTATGGGTAATTAGAGGGCCAAGCTCCTGATCAATTCTTGGCCGTACACTCTACTCAATTAATAAACCAATTATCACAATGAAATTTGTATAGAATTCATAAAACTACAAGGCGCGACTTACGCCGCATTTAAATATAAAGATTTAACTGTCCTTTAAAATGTTAGAAACCTTGTATTCAACATTATTATTAACACAGGTTTCGACCTTTAACTCCGTTTGTCTCCGTTCAACGGCTGCGTTGAAATTATAAGTGGATATAACTGTGGAAATTGTTAGGTACAGTAGAAATTTTATACTGTAAAATTACAGAGCTCTTAGTCTAAAATAAACATATTGAATTCATCGCAATAAAATTCCCACGAATTTTTCGTATAGGCCGTCCTAGTAATTTATTTTCATTAATAAACCCATAATGAATTATGATGATACAACATGTCTTCAAATTCTTTTTGAACAGTCACACACTGTTCAAACAACTAATTTAAATATAATAATTTTTTTTTTAATGTGCGAGACCATTGAAATTACACACAAAAACATGTTCTCGCGTCTAATAAAAATCGTTAAAATATTTATAGACATCCCGCTGATTGAATTTAACTTCCACAACTGGATTATGTAATAGATTTGATTAAAATGACATACAAATCAAATTTACAACTCAATTATCCACGGTATATAAAGAATATATCTTTGTACGTATAGACTGTGAATATGCTAATTTGAATACAATTTGATCTCCCGTAATTTTTTATTTTTGATACATGAATAATGATCATGATGATGATGATGATGATGATCTTGACCATATGCGGCTTATTTGTGTGTATATCATTTTGATGTTAAATTATGTGCACAACATCATTTAATTAATCTATGGTCAATTTTTATAGTTATTCACGCGGAACTAATCAAACCTGTTAATATATAAATATTCGACCACTAGCACGTCTAATTCGTCCCCTTCTTTAATAAATCTAAAATTTTAGTTTCTTATAAACTGACACATAGAAGCACCCGGACACACTTAATTTTCTAATTTCTAATTTTTAGTTTTGTATCAGTCGGTATTGTTAATAGACATGAAATTATAATTTAACCGATTGATTTTTAACTATTTTTCTCACGCTCAAAGTTTTGTGAATAATTTTACTCACAAAAAATTGGTTAAAATTTAAAGACTGTAATCCATAAATTGGATTTTACTTAACTTTACTTAACTTTACTTAACTTTACTTAACTTTACTTAACTTTACTTAACTTTACTTAACTTTACTTAACTTTACTTAACTTTACTTAACTTTACTTAACTTTACTTAACTTTACTTAACTTTACTTAACTTTACTTAACTTTACTTAACTTTACTTAACTTTACTTAACTTTACTTAACTTTACTTAACTTTACTTAACTTTACTTAAATTTACTTAACTTTACTTAACTTTACTTAACTTTACTTAACTTTACTTAACTTTACTTAACTTTACTTAACTTTACTTAACTTTACTTAACTTTACTTAACTTTACTTAACTTTACTTAACTTTACTTAACTTTACTTAACTTTACTTAACTTTACTTAACTTTACTTAACTTTACTTAACTTTACTTAACTTTACTTAACTTTACTTAACTTTACTTAACTTTACTTAATTTTACTTAACTTTACTTAACTTTACTTAACTTTACTTAACTTTACTTAACTTTACTTAACTTTACTTAACTTTACTTAACTTTACTTAACTTTACTTAACTTTACTTAACTTTACTTAACTTTACTTAACTTTACTTAACTTTACCTAACTTTACTTAACTTTACTTAACTTTACTTAACTTTACTTAACTTTACTTAACTTTATTTAACTTTACTTAACTTTACTTAACTTTACTTAACTTTACTTAACTTTACTTAACTTTACTTAACTTTACTTAACTTTACTTAACTTTACTTAACTTTACTTAACTTTACTTAACTTTACTTAACTTTACTTAACTTTACTTAACTTTACTTAACTTTACTTAACTTTACTTAACTTTACTTAACTTTACTTAACTTTACTTAACTATACTTAACTTTACTTAACTTTACTTTAATTTATTTGAGACTTTAGACTTTAGACTTTAGACTTTAGACTTTAGACTTTAGACTTTAGACTTTAGACTTTAGACTTTAGACTTTAGACTTTAGACTTTAGACTTTAGACTTTAGACTTTAGACTTTAGACTTTAGACTTTAGACTTTAGACTTTAGACTTTAGACTTTAGACTTTAGACTTTAGACTTTAGACTTTAGACTTTAGACTTTAGACTTTAGACTTTAGACTTTAGACTTTAGACTTTAGACTTTAGACTTTAGACTTTAGACTTTAGACTTTAGACTTTAGACTTTAGACTTTAGACTTTAGACTTTAGACTTTAGACTTTAGACTTTAGACTTTAGACTTTAGACTTTAGACTTTAGACTTTAGACTTTAGACTTTAGACTTTAGACTTTAGACTTTAGACTTTAGACTTTAGACTTTAGACTTTAGACTTTAGACTTTAGACTTTAGACTATAGACTTTAGACTTAGTTTTATCTCAAATTCGATGACTTTGAGTGTCCTACATTTATCATTCATGTTTGCTTGAGTTAACGATGGTTCGCAGTTTCTATAACCTTTTGATACATTTTGAATTAATTTGCAGTCACTCATATACAGTCATACCATTGACAATGGATCCAATTTTTATTTTTATATCGTATAATTGGAATTTTTTTTAAATAAAATGGGATCAGACGGACACTATATGAATACATACATGAATGAATACAATCATAAATTTAAATTGATAGATTTATAACCATCCATAAACCGTTTTCATCTTATACGAATATTAATTCAACCCAAATGAATTGGAACAATATACGTAAGAAATCTTCACAATTTTTTTTATTATCTTTCGATTTTAACATAATATAGCCTCACTCTCATCACAATGAGTATATATTAATGCTCCTCGGACATGATTTACGAATTGTTCATATGTAATTCAGTTTATTGCATACATTTAATTTTATTACACCTTATACATGTATGGAAGTGATTGAAAGCATGTCAAAATATTAGAACCTATTCGAAAAAATTATTATTGATTTACGATTTTCAATTGTATTGCGCGAACTCGCATATACACGTACAAGAAAGGAATCGTAAATATTGAGTCGAAGATGTTTTGATATGATGCGAGAATTTAGATAAAATGTGCAAAATTGTTGGCCTACCACACAAAAAATGCTTGATTTTAATTAAACGCCTTCGCTTAAAAATAAATTAAAAGTTAACCCCGCTGTTATATAGACTCGTATACAGGTGGTAGTCGTATAACACGGTGGGCGTAAAAATACTTGGTTTGCTAAGATTTGATTCTAATGTAGCTTAGATATTTAAATCCACCATCAAAAAGACTAGATTTCGAGTCGATAGAATATCGTCTACATTTAGGTTAAATATATGACATTTAGGCGATTATACATATAACAATATTTTGATTATTTTAAAACGATACCAGTAGCCACATCTAGCACGTCAATGGGCTAATATACCATGGTAGTACTATGTGTATTTACATTATGCGTTGGGTGACCTTTAACTCTAAATCTTTTATCCTAAAGGTCGCTCAAAATACGAAAACTATCGTGGCATAGCTCCCCTTTGAAAAGCATATAAATACTGTCTTACATAATATTGGAGGGAGTAATTCCCCTGGCGGAGGAAATTGTTGGTGTCTCACTGAGGATGATTCTTTCTAAATATTACGAAACACCTCGTGACGTACATCAGATGTTATTGAATTTCCAGCAAACCTAAAGCCGATATAGCTTAAAGTTTGCTTTGCGATGTCCGGGAATACCTGGAATATATCTTAGTAAATGTAAAATAACAGTGATGCAGTCACAATGTTGAGTCTAAATATAAAACCAGGTTTTA
Source organism: Tipula confusa (assembly GCA_963556175.1). Taxonomy (NCBI): domain Eukaryota; kingdom Metazoa; phylum Arthropoda; class Insecta; order Diptera; family Tipulidae; genus Tipula; species Tipula confusa. The sequence goes on along the minus strand of OY744477.1, from coordinate 37,431,203 downwards.
GGTTTTCAACCAGGTTTTCGTTTTTAATCTTTTCAATAACCAATTTCAAACGCTCATGTTATCAGTTTAAATACTACCTACAATCCCAGTTACTGTTCATAAGACAGCGGAAATGAGTGAAACGGTTGTTACCAACATCAAAACTTATAACTAAGTTGCTCCGCGAACTCCCGCCCAATAATCCAATCCTATCCAAACCTAAATTTAGCACATCCAATAAAGCTCCTCAGCCGTCACTCTCGCACATTTTTAAAAATTTAAGCTCCAAACTACATTTTGTATACCATCCCATATAGGTACATCATTCCATACATCATAGTCCATTTGTACCCGAACTTGGGTTTTATAATTCATAGCAATATGATACTGCATTACGATCAGAAGCCAAGTTAAAATATTAAAAATCGTGGCCAGTGCCATTTTCCCCAGACATTCTTATTAAGTAGGAGCTACTGTGATTGACCTATCGTATCTGTTGTTAAGCCAGATAGTTCACTTTGAATTAATGCAGATTTCAAAATGTCTTTGAATTCACAAACTGAAGGTGATCGTCATGACGATCTAAGGTGACTGCTCAAACTTGGCACCTATCAACCACTCGGAACAACGTATTTTATTTTGGTTAGTGTTACGAGGATAATAATCGTCACAATACTAATGACTATTTAAGGCCAAGTCAGTTTTATCAAGTTAGAAAGTATCAACCACATCGACACCGTGTTTAAATTGGGCTAGCTGTATACCACAATCCAATGAATTCCATTCATGTCTGTCTTGTGTACCATTGAGACATTATCATAAATCACATACACCAAATTTAAAAAATAAAAAAAATCCCAAAGAAAAATTCCAGGTGTTTCTACATATAGCACCATAAAAATATATCAAATACGTTTGTATGTGTGTCGTGTCCATGAATTATTTAAATTAATTCGGAAACATACATTTATTGGCGAACGGTATACGCGCACCAACCACCAACAAAACATTTTAATTTATTCCACCAAAAAACGAAACAACGAAAAAATTAAAATTAATTAAGAACATAAACCAAACGTTGCAGACCTGTCTCGGGAGCAAACTAAAAATTAATTATTAAAACATAAGAATTTTACTGTAATCAGCCAGGACAGGCTCGATGTACAAAAAAATAACCAACCATTTTTTATGTTTCACTCTGTTGGACATCGCATATGGATGTTGAGAAACATAATTTTTTTCCCCGTATGTTATTGAAAAAACACAAAATAACATGAAAATCTGTCAAGATATTGAAAATATCATTAATTTTTTTGTTTTATTTTTTTTGGTGGTTTTTCATATTTGGTAAGGCTTTGATCGAAATTGTGATGCTGTGCGCACATTTACCGCATGTATATATACATATATGTTCACAATAGGTGTAGGTAGTTGAACCTGATAAAATGTCAGACAAAATAATTTAATTTCGCATAAACGAAATGTAAACGTACAAAACATTTAAAAAATAATTGAAAATGTTTGGATCGTCGTGTGAGTGTATGTTCTTGTAAAAAATTTGACTTTTGTGATTTACTCATTTGATCGTAACCGGAGAAAAAACATGATAAAAGTGAAACAAAAGTTATGCATGTCAGCGAAAAGGTAATCTGATGAAAAAACATGAATATAATGAAATGTAAACGACATATCAACTTTTAGGGGTATTCATTTTAAATGGAAGGTCAAGTCGATCTAGCCGTAGTCTCTTTTAATGTTTCTTCAGTTTGTTGAAAGAAGTAAACCAATTTGAGGCTGTAAACGATTATTGTTGCTTGGCTTTGTTGTTGATATTTTTGAAAATAGGAAGAGCGATTGTATGGGATTCCAAATGTGCCTCCTTACACGATGTCTATTGCATTTTTATTGGATTATTACGGCCCATTACATAGCTTCTTTCTCGAGCTTTCCTAGTTTTTCAAAATATATAACAGTAATAGACTTATTGAATGGAGCTATTCGGATATACATTTAAACAATTGGCAATTGATCAGATAATATTTCTCTCAGTTGGTAGGTGCTTCGGTGCCAGTAGTTCTAGCTTAAACTCCAAAACATTTATCAATTATAAATCATCAGGCATAGCAAGCGGAAGACAATCTGTATTTACTGCAACTTGATTTAAAGTCATTACTGCAGACAGATATGTTGGAGCTAGTACCGCAACCATATGTTACGATTTTTAACTGGTGGTCCAATTATTAATGATTTATTTTTGTTCCTAGAAGTTCTCGAAAGTGCTTCATTTCATTAACAGCGCTTAAAAATTTGTTCCATTGTAACCATCAGTCCATATTCCTAACATAAACATCGAAGCATATTCCTCGTCGATTTTGTCTCTTCATTTATACTTGTGTAATCTCCTTATGTCGAAAACATTTGCTGCCTTATAATTTATATGCGTACCCTCATGTATTAGTGTTGAATGTCGGCTTCTTCCACTATAGTTAAAGCCTAGACACAGGGTAGTAAATGTACTAGTAAATGTTGTCGATTCACTTTTTGGTAGAAATTTGGACATTGAATCTGTTTTTGATGCAGCCTAGTCGCCCAAGTAAAATAGCACGAGAAGTTCAGTTTGCAGGATTTTACTTGGATGGGGCTGAATATTTCCTTTGCGGGTATGGGTTTGCCAACCAAGAAAGAACAATAATGAGATCAGACCATAGCGAAATTTGATTGTATTGTGAATTTTAATACCTTTGTTACCACTGTGAGCATTCGGATGAGAAACAAGGCACTTAACTCGAGTCTTGCAATTGATGTGTATTTTATAGGAGTAATTTTGGTCTTTGCGTTAACTATGTTGGGCATAAAGTACAGCAGTGTAGCTGTTAGTTTAGCCATCTGGGTATTAACGGACTTCGGATGTTTATCCACCTCTTTTAATATCTATCGGGAGTGATAGGTAGATTTTGAAAAAAGTACTTTTATGGTTATTATGACTGGAGAAAGCCAGCCCATGGGATTGAATAACCATGCAGCTTCAGAAAGCAGGCTTTTTCTGGTAAACTTTGTAGTGGCTGACAAGAGAATTAATCGATTTTAGGGTCAAACTTAACACCAAAAACTGAAATCAACTTGTTTCCTTAAGTAATTTCTCTTATTGAGTCTTCTAGACCCTCGTCTGGGATATTTTTAGAAGTTTCTTATTATTAGTGGCCCATTAACATAAATTATATCCACTTTGTTTAAACAAAGAAATTAACATGGCTTGAAAAGAAATCGTGCTCGAAACAAGTACATATTTCTTCCTCTGAATATTGCTCGACGTCTGGTAATTTCTCTCCCAAAATTTCGTTACATAAGGCCATATGTCATCGTTTTCAATTTAAAGTATCGAATTGGTTTGGGAGGATCTATTCTTCCGATTTTTTGGACATCCGTGGAGAATAAATGTATGCTCTCGAAATCGTATAGATCGACTGCAAATGACCAGGACTGTACAATCGGGCTGAAAGGCAAATAGTTGTTGAAGGAGATGCCTGAACTTGTCTTCGCAAGTGCTTGTACTCAATAAAAAAAGTTGTGGTATTTAAAAATGCGAATCCTCTGAATAGCTTGAAGTACAGAATCACCCAAGCTCGTAAGAGATTCTTTTAAAGGAAGCCTAACTTACTAATCACCCTCTAGATCTCGCTGTATGTGATTTTGTAAATTCACATCAAAAAGCTTTTTCTGGAGACATAATGGTATTCTGTTGAAGCTCTGTTCTGTTGAATTTTTTTTAAGTTGTCGATATTAATTGGTTCGTCGGGCACATGGTCTGTTATATGCATAGATGTGCGCTTTCGAACAAAAAATATTATTCTGCATCACAGGTTCTAGTGGGTTTGTTTGGATTTGATTATCTTTGAGTAAAAAAGTGGTTTGCTCCAACGAGGATATCTTTATTCCATATCTTATGAAAGTGCGGGTCGGCTAATTTAATCCCTTTCCAAGAATGTGTTTTTTTTTATTTCCAGGTTCTGCTGAGGTAATCTGCCAGTAATTTTTGGCATTACGAGGGCGTGCACTTTGATCTGGTTTAATGGTAACGGTTGCTCAACCTTCTGCTATAAGTGAACTAGAATCTCCTAAGCAGCTTACGACGAGCACGTTACATTTCTTTCGCAAAAGTTACCTGCATGATTTCGTAATAAAGATATTTTGTTGGGATGGTCAACTAAAAATAGGATGACGACTGTTGGAATGTAGATGGTTGCCGTTTTTCCAAGAGAAAGAGGTTGTGTGGACTGTATCTGTTGGTTGATTTTTACGCACGAAATTCAATATAATTTGTTATTATGGTTCAAACACCATATAATATTAATGCACTGAGTATTTTTATTCTTTGTATTGTTTCTTAATTCTTATACGATCAAAAAGCGAATGAATTTATTATGCGTTTTCATGACTATACATAAAAAGTCTAATAGTATGGTGGGGATAAAACTGCAACATTTCGATATATCTCGAGATTCGAGAGTGTAATTAGTTTTTGGTTGCAATAATATATTAGAATCCCACCATTACAGTTTTGACATATGAATTGTTTGACAAAATAATGACAATTAGTAAACAAATCAGAAAGTAAAGTAAAAATGAATACAATTTACATAACTTGATTAAAATGATATAAATAATAATTTTGATTTGTTTCAGGTCAGCTGATGTATAAATATGTTTCATCATAGTGTTTATTTTTTAGTGGTAAGCCTCAACAACGACTGCTAAAGCAATCATAACATCGATTGCTATGCTTTTGCAATTTTTCATTGCATTCACCGACATTTAATTCATAGAAAATAATTGACTATATGTGTATGTGTAAGAATATTGTCGAACCTTTGTTTCTAGTCATTCTGCTCAACATATACTAATTCTTTCGACTTAGTGAGCATATTGCCTTAATGTGAAATATGAATAAATTTTCTGAACTTATCATGCTTTATATTTAGAAAGCATCTGATTCAGTCTGACACGGTGGACTCCTTTGCAAACTTCACAGGATGAAATTTTTAATCTTCCTACTCAAAATAATTCAATCATTCCTCCATAAGCGCTCTCAGGAATCCTCGATACTTAATCTCTTCACCAACAGCTGGCTGTTTTTGCTGACGATATTGCATTATTTTCCTCAATCACAAAGGTGGGTTTAATTTAGTATCCAAAATATTGGTAGCGGGACTCATTAAAATTCTACAGTTTTACAAAAACTTTGGAAAATCAAGGGTAACACTACCAAAACCGAAGCTGTCATATTCACTAGCTCAAAAATCTTCAAATCAAAAGAAACGGTAAATATCTCGATAGTACTTTGGAATCCAGTCTGAAATTCCAACTCCATATAAATTCTAAAATAATCATAACTACCAATCATCAGACAATATACTAAAATAAATCACACCATATTTTGGAAAAGCGTATACATGACTCCACCAACGGACATTAAAATCGTAAGTTAACCAAATGGTTTTATTGATCAAAACGAGACATCATTGTTTATTGCTCCATTGTTACATACTTATAATATTAAAGAAAATTCTGGTTTCGTTGTCTTCTTACATATAGGTATATCTTTATATAAATATACATTCGAGTGTGTATAAATAAACTGCCAGTCAATCTGGCCAATAATAATACCGTATATATAAGCGTTTATTGTTAATAAAAAACCAAATAATAAATCCAACATCTTCATACTTAAGAAAAGGGGACCAATTTAATTTATATTATCAATCGAATTAAATTTTTTTTATTGTAATAACAATCACAGTACAACTATAATTATGGTTATTAAAAGACGAATTTTCGCATAAGAATTGTTCTTATCTTAAACATCTGACTTATCTTAACGAATGGGAAACAGATTTTTTTTATAAATACATCTACCGTATAATTTGGTGGGCTTAAAGTACTTAAATATGACATGGTCACATGTGCAGTACGTATTTTCAACTATCGAGGATCTAATGATCGTAAAACAAAGAAAAAAATAAATACCGCAAAAATATAACTATAAGGGCTGTCCGAGATGTGAAGATAATTTGCATTTTAAAAATGGCCACAACGCAACTGAATGGTTCAGAATCAAAGACAACATTGGTGAGAGTAAGCTACTTGCCTAATTCCTCAAGTGTGTTTGCCTTTGTATTATAATCGGTTTCCAGCATCCCGATTCATTTGTTGTGCTTCTGCCATATTGCGTTTCTATGCGATATTGCGTGGTTTTGCGATATTGTGTTTCTTTCTTGAAAAAACTTACTTTTTCATCATTGCCGGGATATTCTCTCGTAACTCGCCCTGTCACTAATTTACGAGGTGGGTAATTTGACTGCTGCCACTTGGATGGAGTTTGTAGGTTTAAGATGTTCTCACGTTGTCAACGATGATAAATTCTACTCCTCAATATTACGTCAGATACTTGTTGTGCTGATAAGACAAAATACGAAAGCGTCAGCACCAATTATGTAGGTGATAATGAATAATATAATAATATAATAATATAATAATATAATAATATAATAATATAATAATATAATAATATAATAATATAATAATATAATAATATAATAATATAATAATATAATAATATAATAATATAATAATATAATAATATAATAATATAATAATATAATAATATAATAATATAATAATATAATAATATAATAATATAATAATATAATAATATAATAATATAATAATATAATAATATAATAATATAATAATATAATAATATAATAATATAATAATATAATAATATAATAATATAATAATATAATAATATAATAATATAATAATATAATAATATAATAATATAATAATATAATAATATAATAATATAATAATATAATAATATAATAATATAATAATATAATAATATAATAATATAATAATATAATAATATAATAATATAATAATATAATAATATAATAATATAATAATATAATAATATAATAATATAATAATATAATAATATAATAATATAATAATATAATAATATAATAATATAATAATATAATAATATAATAATATAATAATATAATAATATAATAATATAATAATATAATAATATAATAATATAATAATATAATAATATAATAATATAATAATATAATAATATAATAATATAATAATATAATAATATAATAATATAATAATATAATAATATAATAATATAATAATATAATAATATAATAATATAATAATATAATAATATAATAATATAATAATATAATAATATAATAATATAATAATATAATAATATAATAATATAATAATATAATAATATAATAATATAATAATATAATAATATAATAATATAATAATATAATAATATAATAATATAATAATATAATAATATAATAATATAATAATATAATAATATAATAATATAATAATATAATAATATAATAATATAATAATATAATAATATAATAATATAATAATATAATAATATAATAATATAATAATATAATAATATAATAATATAATAATATAATAATATAATAATATAATAATATAATAATATAATAATATAATAATATAATAATATAATAATATAATAATATAATAATATAATAATATAATAATATAATAATATAATAATATAATAATATAATAATATAATAATATAATAATATAATAATATAATAATATAATAATATAATAATATAATAATATAATAATATAATAATATAATAATATAATAATATAATAATATAATAATATAATAATATAATAATATAATAATATAATAATATAATAATATAATAATATAATAATATAATAATATAATAATATAATAATATAATAATATAATAATACAATAATATAATAATATAATAATATAATAATATAATAATATAATAATATAATAATATAATAATATAATAATATAATAATATAATAATATAATAATATAATAATATAATAATATAATAATATAATAATATAATAATATAATAATATAATAATATAATAATATAATAATATAATAATATAATAATATAATAATATAATAATATAATAATATAATAATATAATAATATAATAATATAATAATATAATAATATAATAATATAATAATATAATAATATAATAATATAATAATATAATAATATAATAATATAATAATATAATAATATAATAATATAATAATATAATAATATAATAATATAATAATATAATAATATTATCCGCAAAATTATAATATCCCTAACATGATCCGAATACGAAACTGAATTGTGGATGTTATCAGCGGACGCTGAAACTTCAGCGAAACAAATATCATCGAAGAATTTTCGAAGAAAATCGAAGAATTCGGCTTAATATCAGGTAGTCGCATCGCTGAACTCTTGAGTAAGTCTTTTCTATTTACCCTGCGTGGCCATGAAACTATTTACATTAAGGTCCGGTCGAGTAGCTGAGTGGGAACGGCAGTGTTATTGCAAAAGCTTTGCGTCATATTTGTTACTGTGGGTGCTATGTAACACTCTAGCCTACATTCAGAGCCATCTTCACTTGTGTGAAAACTTAACCCAAAAGCCCACTCGGGCACGTCACTTTTGACTGTTATCGTATGTAGATAGAGTTTCACTTTTTTATTTGTAGTCTTCAACCACCAAATTTAAATGAAACAACCGTTAAACTGTCTAAAAACTGATTTAAAATTAAACGAAAATCTAATTGATATACATTGCAATTTGCACTCACACAAGCACTGCAGTTGCAGTCACTGTTGCAATTAATTTTACTTACTTTTTATCTATTGTTTTAACCTACTGTAATGTAACAATAGAAAAGATGAATAAATGAACAGAGGAACAGAGGCTTTGAATTAATTCTCAGTGGACATTTAAATTTATCTATAAAATATGTGATGCCTTAGAAGCATGCTCACCGCATCCATAAAAATTCAAAGCAGCATCTGGTACAACCGCCATCCAGCACAATAATCAAAATTATTTATCATACCACTATAGAAACGATAGAATGCACTTGTTGTTTAAGAATATCATTCAATTTACAAATGCTCTCGATTTAAAGGATTAAGCATATCGGAACGAATAAAATGGTGGATAATTCGAGTAACTGCGAAAACTATCTTACAAAATATATCATGGAAGTAAGTAAATAGCACAAGATAAATGCAACTAAACTAGGCACTTTATATGCAACTATCAGATCATCAGACAGAGATCAGCCTGTCAACGGTCAACAATTAACAATCAATAGTTTTGGCGCAAGTATCGAGTAATGACGTTGGTTTAATAAACAAGCAAAGCCAACAGTCAACAATAGAAACGACTATCAACTTTGATTCCAGTAACGATCAGTCACAATACTCTATGAGGAAGTCACAACCAACTGTAGATCAAAAATCGTTAATCAATATGGTGATTTCTAATAATTCGGTTGATTCACATAAAGTTCATCTTGTGAACAATAATTTGTTGACGCTGTTGCCAACCGTTATCATGGTTATAGGGACGCAACATGAAGTTTCAAAAATTTCGATCGCTGTTTTATTCAGGAGCAGATTCCAGTTTAATCACGGAAACATCATTGAAATTGAATATTGCGCATTGAAAAACTTCAGCTAGATGGCGATCTAGCATAAAAGCTAGACGGCGATCTTCGCATAAAGCACGTGCTTTAGCTAGAATGGGCGCCTTAAATAAAAATGTGTCATCGGACCTTCCTATCACAGGATCTTTATGTTTGAGTAAAGTTTTTCTGACACCTTAGATGCAACATATTATGCTGTTGTTTATCTACGTATTTTCGGCTGTGATAATTTTTAAACCTTACGGCTGGTGGCAGCAAAGACCAAGATAGCTCTACTTAAAGAAGTATATGCATTCCTCGGGTTGAATTATGTGGACTTATATAGGCAAAATACAAACGTCAGTGAATATTTCCAATCTAAAATTATTTTCAACCATCAACCTAGCGTGGATATCAGATCTGTCGAGGTGATGAAAATATTTATTCGTAACAAAACCGATTTATACTCAATTATCTACCGAGAAATAGTTGGTATGTTTTTTTAGAAATAAATCCAGCAGATATGGCCTCCAGGATTATCCTGGAGGCCATATCTGCTGGATTTATAATTATCCCGGACAAACTGACTAAAAATACTTTGTAGGTTGAAGGCCTATCCATTTCTAAAAACATCTTAAAGTTACTGACAAATGCGTGTGAAGTTTTTCCTAACTTTTACTAAAACTACAAAAACAACATTATATATGCACTAGTATTAGTATAAATTAGTAAAAAAGATCAACATTTAGGCGAAATTCAATTTTAAATTAAATCTAAAATTTTACAAAAAATAAAAGTAGAACTATAGTTAATAATTACTTCATTATTGCACAAAAAATTAATCATAAAAAAATTAAAATTACAAATGTAAGAATATTTGCTTCGATGTGTTGTTATTAATAAATTTGTCTCCATACTAAACATTTAAGTAAATATGAAATTTAAACTAGTTCAACGTATTGGCCCAAGATACATTCCCAGGCTTTACTAACTACCCCGTAGGTGTTTAGCACCATATTCACTAGTATTGCTAGATTGGTGATAGTTCATGGAACATTTTGGCCAGGTTTCATCAACTTCTAATGGGGACCTCGTAGTGTACCATGACATTGAAAATCAAAAAATTTTATATGGGCCGAATATGTACTTCTAGCTAGGCTTTACTAACTACCTCGTAGGTGTTTAGCACCATATTCACTAATTATGCTAGATTGATGATAGTTCATGGAACATTTTAGCCAGGTTTCATTAACTTCTAATGGGGACCTCGTAGTGTACCATGACATTGAAAATCAAAAAATTGTATATGGGCCGAATATGTACTTCTAGCTAGGCTTTACTAACTACCTCGTAGGTGTTTAGCACCATATTCACTAATATTGCTAGATTGGTGATAGCTCATGGAACATCTTGGCCAGGTTTCATTAACTTCTAATGGGGACCTCGTAGTGTACCATGACATTGAAAATCAAAAAATTTTATATGGGCCGAATATGTACTTCTAGCTAGGCTTTACTAACTACCTTGTAGGTGTTTAGCACCATATTCACTAATATTGCTAGATTGATGATAGTTCATGAAACATCTTGGCCAGGTTTCATCAACTTCTAATGGGGACCTCGTAGTGTACCATGACATTGAAAATCAAAAAATTGTATATGGGCCGAATATGTACTTCTAGCTAGGCTTTACTAACTACCTCGTAGGTGTTTAGCACCATATTCACTAATATTGCTAGATTGGTGATAGCTCATGGAACATCTTGGCCAGGTTTCATCAACTTCTAATGGGGACCTCGTAGTGTACCATGACATTGAAAATCAAAAAATTTTATATGGGCCGAATATGTACTTCTAGCTAGGCTTTACTAATTACCTCGTAGGTGTTTAGCACCATATTCACTAATATTGCTAGATTGATGATAGTTCATGAAACATCTTGGCCAGGTTTCATCAACTTCTAATGGGGACCTCGTAGTGTACCATGACATTGAAAATCAAAAAATTTTATATGGGCCGAATATGTACTTCTAGCTAGGCTTTACTAACTATCTTGTAGGTGTTTAGCACCATATTCACTAAAAAAAATGTGGAGACTATGTATCCTAATGTTATACATTGCTTTATAGTGGAGATGATCTCGGCAATCGTTGTGTTGGTTTCTTTAGGGTTCCAGGTGACATAGGCTGTTTATGATTTCAAAGCTGTTGATAATCGTTTGTATAAGCTACGTTTACGCATGCGGTTAGCTAACATGTCAATTATTTGTGGTCGTGCACCCATTGATGTAAGCCACCCAAAGATAAAAATTGATTTTACAATAATTTGGATAATGTGATGGGATCCAAAATTGTATTAAAATTGTAAAATTGTGATTGGTGTCTTAAATGCTAGAGTTTACCTAGCAAACGGTGCAGTGGTTGGGTCGGGAGGTACCGGGCTCGAATCCCAAAAGAGGAGGGTTGCAAAAGAGGTTTTTCATCATCTGATTTCAATCGGTGATGACGATGAATACAACTATGACCCCCTGTTGAAGTGCAGAATCCATGGGCGGAACCATCGTTCATGACAGTGCAGGCTGGCTGGAGCAATGCGATGTGCAGATGGTATTCAAAGCGAACCTGTATTCGTGCGTCCTCCATTTGGCTGGAGACCGTGTAAGGTAGGACATCAAAAACTAACCGCGAAAAAGTTGGGTGTGCTTCGGCCCCATAACAGGTGGCATAGATATGCACAAAGAAATAAAAATGCTAGAGCTGGCAAAACTCAGGACTTATGTGGAAAAATAGGTCTTCACGCTTATCATCGACTAATAATAGGAAAAGACTGGTGTACTTTGCGATCGCGCATGACTTCATAGTGGCTATCACATTCTTATCTCATAAAAATATATATTTCGAAATATGGACATACCCTTGTAATAGTCCCGATGTCAAGCAGGCGACTCTAGGTATGGTAAAAATTAAACCAACAACAATGATTGGTTTGATGAGGAGTGTCGTCTTGCTGTCGAGCAACATTCATTCAACCTATAAAGAAGCGAGAGTACGTTTCATATTCGCACAGGAGAACAAAGCGGTCGTTGCTAAGAGAACCGTCACGCGAACTTGTTGACGGAAAAAGCGTGAATGCTGGAAGGCCAAGGTCTTAAGAGTACAACAACTCACCTATGAGTACAGTTCTCATAACTTTTTTATAGAAGTCATTGATCTGCACCATACCATCAGACCTAGGTCCATCGCCATTTGGGACTAGGATGGAAATATCCGTGTTATTATCAATGCAGTGATCGAGTGATCGACACTGAAAGGGACATTTCTCTGATTTACTCAATGTTCAACACGTGTCAAATGCTGTATTTTAAAGTTGTCAAATCCAGACTGCGGAAATGTGCATAGTTGACCCATCATAGGTGGAGTTTACACTGGCCATGTACAAAAAAGAAAAGTTCCGCTGTGGTTGATTGCATTAATTCCGAGCTCTTAATATTCGATTTGTATTTCAAAGCGAAGTTAAATGTCTGATGAATGGAAAGTGGCTGCGTTGTGAAGTAACTTAAAAAAAGGAGACCACTCAAAATGTGAAAACTATTGCAACGTAGCTCTCCTTTGCACAGCATACAAATTACTGTCTTACATATAGTATTAGAAAGAATCACTCCTCTGGAGGAAGAAATTATAGGTGACTACCAAGGAGGATTTTGTCCTAATCGATCAGTCACTAATCAATTTTTTCACTAAGAATGATTCTTAATATTACGAAACATCTCGTGACGTATACCTGGTGTTCTCAGATTTCTACCAGACTTATGACTCAATTCATCGGGATAGCTTATGTTTTGCTTTGCAATTTCTGGGAGTACCTGACAAATATGTGCGTTTATGTAAATGACAGCAACGCAATCATAATGTTGTGTCAAAGTTGTAAACAAGCTATCAGGATTTTTTACAATTAGCTATGGGGTACGGCAAGAAAACGTTGTCCCCGATATTTTAAATGTCATGTTAGAATTTATCTTTCGTAAAAGTGGAACTTCTTGTATTGTAGGTCCAACCACTGTCAGTGTAATTTGGCTGAATGGCAACGGTGTCAAAGAACTACTGGAAAATCAATGAGTTCAAAACAAAATTCATGATCACTGGTTTTAGAAACCAAGACGCAATGAAGTTTTGTAAGTACAAAACTTCAAAACCGTGTACTGAAAAAGTTAAATATTTTCTGTAAAATAAAATTATGTTTATGATCATAAAATTGTTCCTCTACATTAAAATATATTTATCATCAAATAGCTATGGACCAAAATTTCCAAATTGGAGATATATAAAAAATTGTTATCTGAATTTAAATTAAAATAGGAAACGATTTTAAGCGATTTCATGAACTATCATCAATCTAGCAATATTAGTGAATGTGGTGCTAAACACCTACGAGGTAGTTAGTAAAGCCTAGCTAGAAGTACATATTCGGCCCATATAAAATTTTTTGATTTTCAATGTCATGGTACACTACGAGGTCCCCATTAGAAGTTAATGAAACCTGGCCAAGATGTTCCATGAGCTATCACCAATCTAGCAATATTAGTGAATATGGTGCTAAACACCTACGAGGTAGTTAGTAAAGCCTAGCTAGAAGTACATATTCGGCCCATATACAATTTTTTGATTTTCAATGTCATGGTACACTACGAGGTCCCCATTAGAAGTTAATGAAACCTGGCCAAAATGTTTCATGAACTATCACCAATCTAGCAATATTAGTGAATATGGTGCTAAACACCTACGAGATAGTTAGTAAAGACTAGCTAGAAGTACATATTCGGCCCATATAAAATTTTTTGATTTTCAATGTCATGGTACACTACGAGGTCCCCATTAGAAGTTGATGAAACCTGGCCAAGATGTTCCATGAGCTATCATCAATCTAGCAATATTAGTGAATATGGTGCTAAACACCTACGAGGTAGTTAGTAAAGCCTAGCTAGAAGTACATATTCGGCCCATATAAAATTTTTTGATTTTCAATGTCATGGTACACTACGAGGTCCCCATTAGAAGTTGATGAAACCTGGCCAAAATGTTTCATTAACTATCACCAATCTAGCAATATTAGTGAATATGGTGCTAAACACCTACAAGATAGTTAGTAAAGCCTAGCTAGAAGTACATATTCGGCCCATATACAATTTTTTGATTTTCAATGTCATGGTACACTACGAGGTCCCCATTAGAAGTTGATGAAACCTAGCCAAAATATTTCATTAACTATCACCAATCTAGCAATATTAGTGAATATGGTGCTAAACACCTACAAGATAGTTAGTAAAGCCTAGCTAGAAGTACATATTCGGCCCATATAAAATTTTTTGATTTTCAATGTCATGGTACACTACGAGGTCCCCATTAGAAGTTGATGAAACCTGGCCAAGATGTTCCATGAGCTATCACCAATCTAGCAATATTAGTGAATATGGTGCTAAACACCTACGAGGTAGTTAGTAAAGCCTAGCTAGAAGTACATATTCGGCCCATATACAATTTTTTGATTTTCAATGTCATGGTACACTACGAGGTCCCCATTAGAAGTTGATGAAACCTGGCCAAGATGTTTCATGAACTATCATCAATCTAGCAATATTAGTGAATATGGTGCTAAACACCTACAAGGTAGTTAGTAAAGCCTAGCTAGAAGTACATATTCGGCCCATATAAAATTTTTTGATTTTCAATGTCATGGTACACTACGAGGTCCCCATTAGAAGTTAATGAAACCTGGCCAAGATGTTCCATGAGCTATCACCAATCTAGCAATATTAGTGAATATGGTGCTAAACACCTACGAGGTAGTTAGTAAAGCCTAGCTAGAAGTACATATTCGGCCCATATACAATTTTTTGATTTTCAATGTCATGGTACACTACGAGGTCCCCATTAGAAGTTGATGAAACCTGGCCAAAATGTTTCATGAACTATCATCAATCTAGCAATATTAGTGAATATGGTGCTAAACACCTACGAGATAGTTAGTAAAGACTAGCTAGAAGTACATATTCGGCCCATATAAAATTTTTTGATTTTCAATGTCATGGTACACTACGAGGTCCCCATTAGAAGTTGATGAAACCTGGCCAAGATGTTCCATGAGCTATCATCAACCTAGCAATATTAGTGAATATGGTGCTAAACACCTACGAGGTAGTTAGTAAAGCCTAGCTAGAAGTACATATTCGGCCCATATAAAATTTTTTGATTTTCAATGTCATGGTACACTACGAGGTCCCCATTAGAAGTTGATGAAACCTGGCCAAAATGTTTCATGAACTATCACCAATCTAGCAATATTAGTGAATATGGTGCTAAACACCTACGAGATAGTTAGTAAAGACTAGCTAGAAGTACATATTCGGCCCATATAAAATTTTTTGATTTTCAATGTCATGGTACACTACGAGGTCCCCATTAGAAGTTGATGAAACCTGGCCAAAATGTTCCATGAACTATCACCAATCTAGCAGTATTAGTGAATATGGTGCTAAACACCTACGAGTTAGTTAGTAAAGCCTAGCTAGAAGTACATATTCGGCCCATATAAAATTTTTTGATTTTCAATGTCATGGTACACTACGAGGTCCCCATTAGAAGTTGATGAAACCTGGCCAAAATGTTCCATGAGCTATCATCAATCTAGCAATATTAGTGAATATGGTGCTAAACACCTACGAGGTAGTTAGTAAAGCTTAGCTAGAAGTACATATTCGGCCCATATAAAATTTTTTGATTTTCAATGTCATGGTACACTACGAGGTCCCCATTAGAAGTTGATGAAACCTGGCCAAGATGTTTCATGAACTATCATCAATCTAGCAATATTAGTGAATATGGTGCTAAACACCTACGAGGTAATTAGTAAAGCCTAGCTAGAAGTACATATTCGGCCCATATAAAATTTTTTGATTTTCAATGTCATGGTACACTACGAGGTCCCCATTAGAAGTTGATGAAACCTGGCCAAAATGTTTCATGAACTATCACCAATCTAGCAATATTAGTGAATATGGTGCTAAACACCTACGAGATAGTTAGTAAAGACTAGCTAGAAGTACATATTCGGCCCATATACAATTTTTTGATTTTCAATGTCATGGTACACTACGAGGTCCCCATTAGAAGTTGATGAAACCTGGCCAAAATGTTCCATGAACTATCACCAATCTAGCAATATTAGTGAATATGGTGCTAAACACCTACAAGGTAGTTAGTAAAGCCTAGCTAGAAGTACATATTCGGCCCATATAAAATTTTTTGATTTTCAATGTCATGGTACACTACGAGGTCCCCATTAGAAGTTGATGAAACCTGGCCAAGATGTTCCATGAGCTATCACCAATCTAGCAATATTAGTGAATATGGTGCTAAACACCTACAAGATAGTTAGTAAAGCCTAGCTAGAAGTACATATTCGGCCCATATAAAATTTTTTGATTTTCAATGTCATGGTACACTACGAGGTCCCCATTAGAAGTTGATGAAACCTGGCCAAGATGTTCCATGCGCTATCACCAATCTAGCAATATTAGTGAATATGGTGCTAAACACCTACAAGATAGTTAGTAAAGCCTAGCTAGAAGTACATATTTGGCCCATATAAAATTTTTTGATTTTCAATGTCATGTTACACTACGAGGTCCCCATTAGAAGTTGATGAAACCTGGCCAAAATGTTCCAT
Organism: Tipula confusa; assembly: GCA_963556175.1. Classification (NCBI taxonomy): domain Eukaryota; kingdom Metazoa; phylum Arthropoda; class Insecta; order Diptera; family Tipulidae; genus Tipula; species Tipula confusa. The sequence continues at coordinate 37,413,933 of OY744477.1, read as the reverse complement.
GAACTATCACCAATCTAGCAATACTAGTGAATATGGTGCTAAACACCTACGGGGTAGTTAGTAAAGCCTGGGAATGTATCTTGGGCCAATACGTTGAACTAGTTTAAATTTCATATTTACTTAAATGTTTAGTATGGAGACAAATTTATTAATAACAACACATCGAAGCAAATATTCTTACATTTGTAATTTTAATTTTTTTATGATTAATTTTTTGTGCAATAATGAAGTAATTATTAACTATAGTTCTACTTTTATTTTTTGTAAAATTTTTGATTTAATTTAAAATTGAATTTCGCCTAAATGTTGATCTGTTTTACTAATTTATACTAATACTAGTGCATATATAATGTTGTTTTTGTAGTTTTAGTAAAAGTTAGGAAAAACTTCACACGCATACTGACAAAGCTTACGACGAGGTATCTTCGTCTAGAGCACCCAGGACTTATCAAATGAAATATTAGAAAGTCAAAAGTCATACATCGATACAGCCAACCCTTATACACGTTCTCCTTTAATGAAATTAACCGTCTATTCGAAAAATCATCCTCATTTTTATTAATAATTCGAACTCTCGCTCAATGTTATCGATTTATTCACAATTTAAAGCTAAAATTAAAACTGCATATTTGATAGCTTCTCATATGAAAAAGGTAACAATGGCAAAGTTATGCAAAGTCAATCGAAGATCTACACAAGAAACACTTGCATCTAAGTCAACAGCAAATAACAATCATTCGGCAGACGTATTGGGTGATAAATTTAGCCTTTTTATACTTTAACATATTTTGTTGTAATTACAATGACGTTTTTTGTCAGTTTAACAGTTATTTAATTTGATTTTGGTGTTCAAAAATGACTTAGATAAATTTTTGTAAAAAAGTTACGTTTTTTTATGTTATAAAATGGTGTCATCCAATCAAATTTAATTCGAGCATATATTTGCAGTTAAATCTTCTGTAATCTTATCGGCTTGACATACGACCATATGCTAAAATCAAACGCATAAAAGATTATCGAATTTCAATAATATCAAAATTTTATATGTATTCTGTATATATAGCATAACGGTATATAATTAAAACATGTAAGGATCATGTTCTCGGAAAAGAAAGGTACATGCGTCATATATGTCGTATACTATGGGAACAAATATTACAAGTTCAATAACATGTACGAGATATAACAAAAACCACAAAAAAAAAAAATAAACCATCTGGATGACCTGTCATATTGTCACCAAAAAGTAACAATGTTGCAACATGTATGTATGTAGTACATATTATATAGGTAACAACAAACAAGAACACAAGATACAAATCTTATTCTTTATACTCGTCTTTTTATAATATGACGATCGCTTGGGTGGTCCTCCAATGGCAATTATATGGTTTGTTCGATCGTTGTGTATTTTTGATTGTAAATCAATTAAAGTGAAGTTATCGTTATTTTTATCAATTCAATAATAATTAAAAAAAAAAAAAAAAATAAAAAAAAAAAAAAAAAAAAATTGGAACAGTGCAGAGATGACGCGCTTTATGTATAGAAGTATAGAAAAATGTATCCCTAATATCACCTAACATAACATTCCACGTATTACCTTTCTAGTTCTTGTTGAACAACAGCCACTGTATTCCTCCTGATGTTGTTTGGCAACATCTCCACATTCCTTGACAAGTACATAGACAGAGATGCATTTGTAAACCATAATTCGCGGTCGCGGTAACGCGATCTATTGTTGTTGTTGTTGTTGTTGAATTAATAATAAAATTAATATTGTGTGTGCGTGTGTGTGAGGCTGCATAATATTAAACAACAAACAAAAAAATCTATCAATAAATTTAATTGAAATATCATCATAAATTTGAATACACAAAATGGAATCGAGTACATACAAATATGCCGCCAATCCTCATGATCGTTTCAATCATTTGAAGTGTGGTTTAGGAACTTAACAATTTTTTTTTTTGATTTAATGTTTTGTTGGTAGTAAATTTATAAATTGTTTTTTTATTTAAATTAAATATTTGAACAATAGCGACTGATCGAGCTCACGCGTTTCAAGTATAAATTTGGATCATATATGCGCGGATCAAACCGAAACCGGTCATATTAACATTTTGTTTTGGGGTTTTTACTTCGTTTCCATGTACTTTATACACAAGTCAATCAAAATTACGAAAATTATTAATTTAAAATTGATTAGAGCAGACGTGTTTGGTGCGATGATCGTGGTTTTAAAAATTCATTTTGTGATACTTCGAATTTGTGCTTGATTTGATGTGTTGCAAACTATACTTCAAGAGATTTTTGTTCGAACATTACTGGGACAAATTAATTATTTCGAATTTCTTCGAAAATTTTCGCGAATTTTATTTAACGTTCTTCGTTATGCCATTAGACTCGCACTAAATCGAGCTAAAACCATTCTGTACTATAATGGTATGTTAACCCATTGATATGCTAGATGTCACTAGTGGTATCGTTTTAAAATAATTAAAATATTTTTTTTATATATAATCGCCTAAATGTCATATTCCATTTGAAATATTCTGTATTCGAAATTATGTGGCGGTTTATTCTGTGGTCAATAGAAATGGAAAATGGAAGTGAAAACTGAATAAAGAGAAGATATAAAGGACAAATGTATCGAGAGGAATTGATTTGGGAGTTGTTACGGGGGGGTATTGTGGATTAAGTCAAATTTGATGATATACTTCATGAAGGCGAATAATGATTAGTGATTTTCGATGACTTAATATTGCCCCTTAAGACAACAGTAAAGGAGAAACAATTTGTTGTAGCTCAGCTACAGTATAATTAATTATTGATAGAAGTTGGCACCGATTCTGAGTTACTTAAACTATAAGTTGCAAAGGTCATCAAAGAATAAAAAGGATCCAGTGTAATTATTATCGACAACCCATCGCAAAGTTGAGCATTTAATATTGACCGCAAAATAAAATGGTTAGATGATATGTATGAAGGGTTCGTTGATAAAAAAAGTTTGAAAGTTCAGCAAGCGAATTATTTTAAAGCGGTACAATTCTCCGCTATGATAAGAGAAGCCAATGACACAATGCAAAACGTGCACAATGCAAAATGAAACGTCGAGTTTATGAACATCAATAAAACTGGGGAAATTGAGGGACGAATTAGGACAGCTTGAAATCCTGTCAGTTCCACATTGAATAGAAATCGTATACTTAGTCAATCAAAACCTTTGTTTACATGCGGGTATTGCAATGCATCAGAAAATATATGTACATCTGAATTAAATTATCAGATGGGACATTGGACACACGACTAATGGCTCCCAAACCCAAGGTAGCACGTACCTGAGTTAGCAGACTTTATCACGTCAAAAAAACCTGCAACAAAATGAAAAATGTTCTTCTCTAATCGGTTTTCAGACATTCTAAACATCACTAGAATCGATAGATGGAAACATATAGCCTCAGCACACCATACAGCTGACCATGCATCCCTTGGAATTTCATTATTCAAATTAAGTGCTCTGGCACAATGGTGGATGCCTTTCCACAAAGGCTGTTTATATTGAAATGATTTCTGATTTAACAGCTAACACTTTCTTAGCAGCATTCAAAATATTTGCATCGTGCTGAGAAAATATTACCCGAACTTTAGGCAAACAAAAGTTAAATCTAAAACCAACAGTACAGTGTCAAGATAATTCAGGATCATTTTTCAACACCGAACATTACAAGGCACTTTATACTCCCGAGGGCTCCACATTTCGGAGGATTATGGAAGGCTACGGTTGAGTCATTGAATCATCATTAATTATACCGAGTCAATAGAATTCTAACATCATTGAAGCAATTCTCAATTCACGTCCTCTGTGTCCTATATCCAATAATGCAGATAATATGAATCTTTTATCCTTTGGACATTTTTTAATTAGTAATGCTTTACTGACTCCCCTGAAAAATGATTTGTTGAAATCCAGATATATTAACCAGATGGGAGTTAGTAAATCAAATGTACTAACAGTTCTGGAAAATATGGCCAAAAAAATGATCGGACCAAGTGGAAGATAAGATACTCTAACGTAACCGTGGTCGACTTAGTTCTGATAAAGGAAGATAACTAATCTCCTTTGATGTAGGTTAAGAATCGAATCAAAACAATTCACCCAGGTTAAGATAATCTTGTAAGAGCAGCCATGAGAAGATGAAAGTTTAAGAAGTAGATCATGCTAAGTTCCTAATGCCGCAGTAACATTGTTCACAGTATTATCAATTCTGATTTACTTTAAATCGAATACTGTATTAGTTGGAACTCACCAAACCAAGTTGCAAATTCATGAGTTAGAAAATGCAGGAGTTTTATATTCCGACAGTGTAGGAGAGCTTGATACACACTAGAATCTTATCATTGGGTCAGCAGGGATGAAGTAATGCAAAAAAGTAGAAAACACCCTACAGTTGCTTACAATGACATGTTACCATGTGCAATCAATACATTGTGATATCATTGGCAAACAACTTCAGCTACAATTTGACAAAGTTAAAGAAGAAAATAAACTATACTTGAAACCAAAGTGCGGAGACATCGCTAGTTGGAAATTGGAGACAGGGTTAGGATTCTTCTTAGTAATATCTTTGACATCTTGTCTCAACCAGAAGTAGAAAATTACGAACAACACTTTGATTCGATTGAACAGAATGAACATCTTCGGTTATTTAAGCAAAATAACAGTTACAACATAACCCATCTGAAAAAATTAGAAGAACATCAGGTACTCTTGGAATTTAAACAAACGACTATAAGATACAAACTAGGACTTTGTACTTCTGGGATAGTAAAGGACAAAAATAAATTGCGAATAACCTAAGGCAAAAATGACTGAAAATCATAACACTGCACAGAAATATTTTGTACAGCAATTGAGTCAACTGTACATTTCCATTGTCTGCAATTATTCGGATAGCAATAAAGTATAGAATCAAAATGAAACTTATCAATATTCTAAAAGGACTGCAAAATCAGGTCTGAAGAAATGTAAGGTTTTCTGCACGGAAGTATACTATTTGAGACATACGGTAACCACAAAGGCAATTGATACTGATGATGAAAAGATTCCAACAGTAAAACATTGGCTAATACTTAAAAACTTACACGAATAACTTAATCATTCATAGGCACGTATACTATGCAGCAAAAATCGACGAACAATTTAAAGGAAGTATTAGTAAATCTATAATGAACCTGTAAAGACGGTGACATTTAACAAGAACTTTGGCATATCCTATAAAAGCGTATCTTGGATGTACAAGGAACCATAAAAGTGAAGAAAGAAGATCTATGCAAAAGAAATTTTACCATTAATGGTAAAAGATCTTCGGAAGCTTTCCTTATGCTAGGAAGCATAAGGCGTCTACTAGGTTACATCAACTTACTCTATTGGGTGGTACTGGTTATATTTCTTTCTATGATTTGCAAGTTCTTCAATTTCTGCTCACACAGTTTATATTCACGTCATTGCTGTTCTTCCAAATTCTTTTTCCTTGCGGGTTTTATTCCAATGTCATTCTTTTTACCACGTGGTAGGCTTCTTAGTGTGGCCATACACCTCAATTTTTGTTTCTTTATTTCGGATTTAAAGTCTAACTGTTTCCTGTTTCTGTGCTGTTTGATGTTTATTATGGTAGGAATACTTCAATATTCGCCGAAAGCAATTTTTATGACTCCATTTCTCTTACCCATATAGTATATCTGATTTTACATACGAGTTGTAAACTTGTCTTTAAGTCTTTAAAAGACATACGAGTCGAAAACTTGTCAAATATTCTTTTATTTTTGTGGCACTACGCCAAAATTCGATCCTTCTTGTATAATTGGTGCTAGTGCGGTTGCATTGTAGACTGATAACATCGAAATATTACGTCTTAGCAAATTAAGATAGAAAAACAGTGAGGATCTGACTTCATGCACTATGGTGTACTCTGACAGGCACGACACACATGATCAAGGCATAGGAATACTAATAACAGCTAGAAGTAAAAAAACACTACTCGAATGGAAAACAGTAAGCAGGAAGGGAACAACAAGAAGAAATTTAACATAGAATGGTTGAGAAAGGCCGCCACCAGAATTGCCCTCAGTGAAGCCTACTACTACTCAGTGAAATAAAGAAAGTGGCATATTTGCTGAAAACTGGTCACCAATAGAAAAAGCTTACTCAACAGGCTGATGTATATATTTCGCCATTTAGTAGAGCAGCTGGGATGTTGTTCGATCCACCTGCTCTTTAACTTCCTTATGCCACTTGTAGCTTCCCTCTTCATTGGTAGATGGGTGTTAATTGTTTCTTTATAATTTCCATTTGGAAGTTCGTCATTTTCTTCGGTGTCTATGCCATTATCTTCGAAGAATGCTTTCCATCTGTTTAGCTGTTGATTTCCTAAGGTTAGAGTTTTTTGCCGCATCCTTAATTTCCGGTAACTCTTTCGATTTTTATACCTCTATTATCGTAAGTTTGGAGTACAGGCAGAATACAAGAGGGAAGAAAAGAAGGAATAACTTTAAAATTACCAAGTATAGGTTACATAAGAGAATGCCAGAATTAGAAAGGGAAACTTCATCATCCTCAACAGTATATAGTATACATCACATGTAACCAACAATCATATACGAAATAAGCAGGCTCGCTTTAGACTTGGAAGGAATGCAATCTGAATCATAATTGAACAATCTAACGAATGGAATTCACCGCTGTACCTACTCTTCGTGGCTTTTGAGCGATTATTCGACCCGATTAACTTGAGAGCAATTTGAAAGGTATTTAGAGAAGACGACAGTTCGAGGAAAATAGTAGATATCATAATAAAACTAAACCGGAGTGCTGGAAAAAGAGTTCAATATAAAGGCAAGCAGAGAGAAAAATACCACAATACACGAGGAAATAATCTTGATTGCACAGATGATATATGCCTGCTGACACACAAATATACCGATATGCAGAAGAAAGCTGAGATGTTAACAGAATTAGCGCAAGAAAAATGTATTAAGTCAGTACTACACTGTATGTTTGTGAAACATGGAAAACACTCAGAAAATCACACGAAGATCCACAGGTCTTAGTAAATAAATGCCTCAGGAGTGTAATAGGTTTAGATGGCCATTAAACAGAGACGTGGCATAGACACAAAAAGGTCAGTAGCCCTACCACAACGAATTTTCTTACCACCTCTCGCTACTGGAACCAATTCGAGCTCCTGACGAAGCGATGAATATCCCTAACATTCACTCCGTTGAGGTCTGTGCGTTCACACAGGAAACCAGCTCCTAGAAACTTAAGCCTGGACTGAGCCAGGCTAAGACAGGTGCAGAGATAGTGGAGAACAATTTTCTCCTCCGCTTCATCCATGCAACCACGACAGTAATCATGAGAGAGAATACCATGTCTACTTGCATGCTTACCAATGAGACAGTGTCCAGTGATGACACCTACAATTTTACCAATACTACATCGCTTCATAGATGTTAGTTGGTTAGACCTGACTAAGTCGAGTATAGACCAAATCTGTCGCGTAATGACGCGTTATGCTTTGACCACCTTTCATTTGTGATTTTATATGCTTCTTCCCTAAGAAGTAGCTTACACGTAGAAAGTGGTACCCCAATGTCAGCTTTACTTGGTAATATGCGACAGGAGGTAGCCAGTCTAGCGAGTCCATCGGCTTTAATATTCTCCGTTATGTTGAAATGCCCTGGCACCCATGTAATATGGATGTTGAACTGTTCAGCCATCTCGTTAAGAGATTGTAAAACCTGATGTAGGACCTTAATTGCAGTCTGACTATCCGTAAAAATGCCAATATCCTTTACAGATATTACATTATCATACTTCATCCAATCTATGGCCTCCTTAATTCATCAATGAGGTCTGCCTGAAAAACACTACAGTGATCAGGTAGGCGAAAAAAGGATTTCAGATTTAATTCCTCGCAGAAAACCCCACAGCCAGCTTTACAATCCATCCTCGAGCCATTCGTCGCATAGAGCTTAAATTAATCGCATCGGGCTTCATAAGCCCGATTGAGAATAGATGAGCACCACTTAGTATTGCAGGTCTACAGGGAAATTGATATGTGCCTAACAGCTGTACAAGCAGCCATCTGCTTAGCTAAAATATCAAGAGGAATAAGATGAAAGAGAATCTCCAGTGCTTGAGTAGAAGTGGTCCTAAGTGCATCACTAATACACAGGGTGTTATTTTTTTGAGCTTTCATCAACAACTTTTGATTAAGCCTTAGTACTTAGAGCTGGCCACCAAACTGAGGCTCCGTACATTAGAACAGGTCTAACTACAGAGGTTTAAAGCCAGTGTACGATACGGGGACTAAGCCCCCATCTTTCACAACGGAAGTATAGTGCTACAGTAGCTTTCAAAAATATTAGGCTTCCAATTCAGTTTGTTGTCCAGAATAAGACCCAAGAATTTTACTTTATCAGTGATTTTGAAACTAATTCCGTTAAGAGTGGGTGGGTCATGGAAAAAATAACCACTTCAGTTTTAAGTGGATTAACATTTAGACCGCACCTATTGGTCCACTTGATTAGAATAATACACCTCCTTGCGGTGTACCTCTACACACAAATCTACGTAGGGATGCTTTACATAATTAGCCAAAATGACCCTGCTCCTAAGCTTTCATAAATCTGAAATCTGGTTACTTAAACGTGAGTTTCATAAATTTTGAAAATATCCATTCGAGTTGTTTGGTTAACTTTCTACCAAACCCGGTTATACCTCATATACGGAGATTATGAAATCTAAGTGGTAAAATAATGAAACAAACAGGTACCTACTTTAAATTTAGTTACGAGTGTATAATTTTAACTATAGTGCTCATCACGAAACGATAAAAGTTTTTAAATTTAACCATAAATCTATAATTAAATAGTTTAAATATAATCATGGCAGGTATATATGTTTTTTATAAATAGTTTTATTTTAAAAAGTGTATGCCTACCTTTACTACTACACTACATATAGCATTTATGTTTGTAATGCTCATTAAAATCGATGTTAATTGATTTTGATTGATACGATAAATTACGCCTTCATACCCAAATTTTGTGTGAAAAATAAATAATCACGGTGTATTAATAACACATATATTATGTATCTTTAATTTACACAACTTTACATTCGTCTCTAATCCATCTTAAATTATGAAACGTGGGCAATTCAACAACATAAGTTATATGGAAAATATAAAAAAAAAATTCCATATTTATTCAAATTAACTGATCATAAATAATAAATTTTTGGATTTTTTTTTTTATATAAATAAATAAATAATTTACATATAATTAACATCATTTTAATTTTTTGTTGTTGTTGTTGTTATTATTTATTAATCACTTAACTATATACATAATATGTAATGCTACAGTACTGTGCAACAAAATCCGGACAGTTTAAACGTCTAAAGAAAGTATTTCCAATTCGCATAACTATATAGTTATTGTTGAAAGGTTTGTTAGACAAAAACTACTAAGCTATTTTTACAGGTCGTAGCTGACCTACACAAATAAAACAGATAAGTTTAGAGTATTAAGGATCAGATCATTATACACGAATTGTCATCATGAAGTTTATGAAATTTGACTGAATGGTTCATAAAATACGAAATAATAGTCCGATTTGCATGGTTGATGTCTTGATTAAAAAGTTTCAAGGTCAGCATAAATACTGCCATACAAATTTTGAATATTCCCAAAACAAAATTTTGGCCATAAAATTTCGAATGGGCTAATCATCACGAAATTTATAAACTTTGACTGAATGATTCATAAAACACGAAATAAGGGCCCAATTTGTTTGGTTGATGTCTTGATCAACAATTTTTAAGGTCAACGTAAATACTGCCTTACAAATTTCGAACATTTCCAAAACAACATTTTGACCATAATACTTCGAATGAGGGCTGGCCATCATGAAATTAATGAAATTTGACTGAATGGCTCATAAAACGCGAAATAATATTCTGATTTGCATGGTTGATGTCTTGATCAAAAAGTTTCAAGGTCAACAAAATTACTGCCCTTAAAATTTCGAACATTTGCAAACAAAATTGTGGCCACAATATTTCGAATGGGCTAACCATCATAAAAGTTACTAAATTTGACCGAATGTTTCATAAAGCACGAAAAAATAGTCCAAATCGCATAATTGATTTTTTGATAAAAAAGTGACAAGGTCAGAATACATACTGCCATAATTTTGGACATTTCCAACACAAAATTTTGGCCACAATATTTCGAATGGGCTAACCATCACAAAATTTATAAAATTTGATTGAATGGTTCATAAAACACGAAATAAGGGCCCGATTTGCATGATTGATGTCTTGATCAAAAAGTTTAATGGTCAGCATAAATAATGCTATACAAATTGATAAGTTCCTTTGGTTTGCATTTCTTAAACACGACGTGGAGCACGAAAAAAAATTGCAAAATTTGTTTTCTGCATTACAATTATTTTCTCAATGTCGAAATCTAACTCGTACTTCATTGCAGGGTTAAGGCGTTGCCACATGACAAAAATAACGACGTTTTTCTTAAAACATATTTCCAATTTACAGCTAGATAAATCCACATTTTTTATTTTAATTGATGAAAAATTGTAAAAAATAATCATTTTTAATTATTAAAACAATAAATTTTCAACAATTTAACAATTTTCATTTAATAATTGAGATTTTTCTGTTTTGCCATCCCTAGAAATAGATTTTTCTCTAAATGGTATAATTTTTTCTGTTTATAATCTTAAAACGTTATCCGAACTCACCCAAAATTTCCGACGTTATTTTTTTCCGTCGGTAATTTGTTTTTTTATTTCTATTTTTTTTTTGTTTTATTTTTTTTATTTTTTTTATATTTTGACAGTCTCAATATTTTGTGTTGATAAATAATGATAAAAATTACCTCAGGGCACCTGGCACACCCTGTTGTATAAGCGCCTTGTCCTCCTATGGGGCCTCTGGGAAGATGGACCGTTATTTGCCGCCATACTCGTGAGACCAAAATATGTATTCTCCAAAACCTTTAAAACCAGCCAAGAAAACAACGACGACGGAAACTGCTACACAACGGAACAGACGACTGGAAAAAGCTAGACAAAAGTACAAGGAAAATCATGCTATTAAAGATGACGTATCTTAGCGTGCTAAATTAGATAAGCAAGCAAAGAAAAAGACAAAAGAAATCGGCTGTACAACGAACATCACGGTTAGAGATTGATCGTAAACGTCATTCGCAAGTTAGAGCTGCTGAAACACCTGTTCAGCATGAACGTAGACTACAAGTATTGAGAGAAGATAGAACTTCAGAGACACTTGAGCATCGACAAATACGACTAAATTCACTCCGAGTACACAATTCAAAAATAAGAGCTGCGGAGGCACCCTAGTAACATGAACAAAGACTGAGAAGTATACAAGATGCGAGAGCTGTAGAGGCACCTGAGCAACATGAACAGAGATCCAGCAAGAGCTGGAGAGACACCTAAACAACGCATCAAGCACGAATAGCATAGATGAGACAGAATCTCTCAAAATTGCGTGAGCGTATGCGACCTGATATGAAAACATTCAAAACAGCAAACACCTATTGTCTTCAGATATGTGAAGTATGCATCAAAAGATGCTATCCAAATAAAATAGTGCCCAGTAATCCAAGTGCACAAGCTATGGAATATTTGCCTGATGAAGTGAGACGATCACCACTACGAGTATGTACAAGACTCATATAACCAGCAAGAAAACGGCGTGGCCATCGAAGGCATACTGGAATAACTTAAATCCCAGCAATATTCCTGATGTGATCATTCAGTTGAATCAAGCCGAACAACGACTACTGGCCAGAGTAATTGCATATGTGAAGACATTCATCTACCAGGTCGCTTTGGATAGCACGGATTTCGTGGACAGGCAGGCAGTGCTTTTTGCTCAGGACATCTTCGAAGTCACCGAGAAGCTTTCAAACCTGCTACCGAGATCAACAAGCAATTCACAGATGATGGTAGTCACAACGCATCTAAAAATCCTTGACATAACGCGAGAATATACGGTATCTCGGCCAAGAATTTATGATGCATTACGGTGGTTAATCGATAACAAGACATAGTTCGTGTGCAGCAAGTAGAACTGAAGACAACTGAGAATCTAGATACCAGTGCATATAAAGAGATCGGAAGGTTATCAAAAATCGTGCGAGCTTCATGGCATCAGGCTTCATCGATATTCAAGACAGGTTATCCTGGTGTTCAATGTGCAGCCATGGTGCTAGCGAATATTGTAAGAGCTGTGATTCTACCACCTAATTAATGAAATTCGCTAACACTGAATCGTAATATGCTCGTGAATGACAATATGTACAGAACAGTAAGAAGCAAAGTGACTAGAGACCTGGAAGAGAACGTACATCTGGAAGCTTATGCTCCAGCATCACGATCCTACGGTAGTTTGCAAGATAAATTTAATGTCAGCACGATCGGTAAAACACTTAAGGCTTCTCTTGAGTCATTGTTTAAGAGCCATGGAGCAGGAGTGTTGATAGCTGAGTCACTGTCATTAGGAGTCATGTATTACAATGATATGTGCTATTTCACATAGACTCACACTTTTGCGGTGAAATATTTTTAATGCGCCTACATTTTCAGATTGATGGTTAACTTCCACAATTCCATAATTCCATTTTTGATGCTCATGCGCATAATAAAACAAAACTTGGTTGCCCGCTTTTCACTCCCCGGTACTGTATAATCGAAAATACGATAGTTTGATGAGATAAAATTTTCTCAAACTTAAAAAATAAAAATAAAAAATCTGACCGTAACAACGATGGAGGTCTGGCATATCAGTATTAAAAAATCTTTTAATTTTTTATTAATAAATAATAATTTTACGTTTCGATTTATTAATGAAACATAAAATTTGTTATCAAATATCTACACACACACATGTACATCCACACATATATACAGTTGAAAGTAATATGATTGGTATGAAGATTGTAATTTATTAACACGTTAATGGACACATGATTAATACAAGAGTTTTATATTTAAGGTGGTCGCACCTTTGATTTAAAAATTTGAATTACCCATAAGACGATAAATAATGCTTCATAGAAAGGGTTTTCCATTAAGTGTGGTCGATCGAGTTAAATTAATTTTATACTATGGCAAGATGTGGAGTTCGCTTCTGGTCTTTGACCCACATAATGACACCGCATATTATGAGATGGATCCCATCTTTGCAACGTCATTAGTTATCATTTTTTTCCATGTTCCAATCTCAATGATGTAAGTACATAGGAACATGATCTCATAAACTCATTGTTTGGATTTTGGTACGCCTTTGGCCTATAAAATGATAAATAGATAAATCACCTGCACGTGAAGTTCTAAGTGAATCGCTCGAACTGTGAGGCAGACGAAAATACAGATATAACCTCGTTTCCTTGGCTTGTAGCATAAATACTTCGTAACAATTTCAAGAGATGTTGAAATATCTTTAATTTATAAAAGCCGCGAAGTTTCTGGACATCATTTAAGTTAGTTTACTGACTGGCCATTCCTCACTCAACTCAATGATTAGTAGGTTTCTTTTACCTGCGAAAATATTGCACCTGTTTAGCAAATGGTCATGGTTTTATTATCATGGCTCCATACACACGGCAGCTTGTTTCACTTTATTGAAACCTTTTTTAGGTATAGGATGTTATTTTGCCACGCCTGTTAACATCTGAGCAAACGGAGCCTGCCCTAAGGTCTAATTTTTTATCCATTCTTTTTTTAATATTTAAAAGGAAACTAAAAATGGTTCTTCCATCCATCGAATTGTCCTATCTATCCTGCCACATTGCAATGGATGCTTTTCGCATCTGTCTCTTTAGCAAACCAATAAGGTTTGCTTCTATATTTTAGCTCAGCTTTTATTTTCTTAGGTAGGTTTCCTAGCAACCCTTTCTTGCAGCAATATATCAATTGGTATTACGCCAGCTCACACAGGAACTGCAGCTTTCGTAATACCAGTAAGTATTCCCTTTTTGGGCTTATTTAGTAATGCACCCACTAGGTTTTCGGATATAGTTGTGAGGGTCCTTTGTTTCAAGCCCCAAGTTTCTTTAGCAACTCGTTTCAGCATGAAGAAAACTTTTTCACATGTTTCTGCTGTCTTTTTGACATGTTACACGATACCCAGTCTTTCGTCAAAATCTTTGCAAATCCATGTTACATTTTGACCATCTTAATGCTCACTCCAATCACATTTTATAGCATATTACATCTGAGCTACTTAGTTCCTGAACGCTTTGTCTAGAGTTACCAACAAGTAGCATTACCTCATCGTCCGCAAATGCTTCTTTTTGGACATTGGTATTAACACTACTATAAAAGGCGATATTCCAGAGGTGCAGGCCCAGTATATGGAATCTTGTAAACCTTTGGTTACACTCTACTGAAGTGTTTCCATAATTAGTGACTATAGTTACGAATCTTTTAGAGAAATAGTGGTTTGTTGACGATACTAGTATAAATTAGTTCCATATTTAGTTAGCAGAAACCCTTCAAAAACTCCAAACTAGACAATACCAACAAGAGCTTCATTTATGATGCCTTTACCCCATCGGTTGTATAGTGATGGCTAAGGTGTTGGCTTAAACACACCGCGGTCTTGACCAATTCTGTGTAAAAACGTTCGGTGGGCTGGCCACCTACAACGATCATCAATTGTAAAAATATGGTTAGAGAGATCTTGCAAAAGATCTCAGAAAAGGGTCAACTCTAACCTCTCTGGTGATTTTTTTTATCCCATCAGTATTTTTCAAATATAGTACTTAAGATTGCAAATCCGGATTTATCTACTAATAGTCGCGCTGTTCTCAATAATCCAGAGTCCAGTCAATACTTTGACTTTGAAACACTGGAATCTAAAGTAAAGGAGCACTAGAGGCGTAAAAAAATTCTTATTTTAAGTAGAATATTTAGCAAACAGTTTTTACCTTCTACAACGTCGATTAGTAAAATGGTTCGTATTTATCTTTGAAAAAGACGCTGCGGAATGGTACTGGGCTTTTATTCGCAATAATGTTATCACATTTATCACCTGGCACAAATTGGGAAGGGAAATGCAAAGATATTTCACAGACTTAAGAACGGATGACGATATTAAAACCAAATTGGGCCAAACGTTTGTG
The DNA here is from genome assembly GCA_963556175.1 of Tipula confusa. Classification (NCBI taxonomy): domain Eukaryota; kingdom Metazoa; phylum Arthropoda; class Insecta; order Diptera; family Tipulidae; genus Tipula; species Tipula confusa. Next base: position 37,398,696 of record OY744477.1, on the reverse strand, counting down.
AAGATCTCTTTTTAAGTCTCACAAAACCTTTAGAAAGCCATCGTTCTAAAACCAATCAGGACCCTACACAATGAGTCCTAATTTAAGCACCCTAAAAAAGCATATTTTGTTGGAATTGTGCTACACTCGAATATTATTTTTCTAATGTTGACGAAACTGTGTATCCTCGATGCAAATTCGTTAACAGCAGAAACCATTATTTCTCGTAAATCCATGTGTACAGAAGGAAACCTCAGCAATGGACACTTGGATCAAAACTAGAAAACGTAGTTTATAAAAAGTAAACTGTGTATCACAAAACCCTAGAAGACTCCTACCTATTATGTCTCAAATCGAACGTTTTTAAATCCACATAGGAAATGTTCCATCAAATACTGGAAGCGAAGAAAATACTACTAAACTGATGGCAGGCCACATTCTGTTGTTAAAATATACAATTACTTTTTCAATGGACTTCCGGATATAGCAGGGCTAACATCGATGTGCTTGGTTTTGTGTCTTTACCTATCACGTTTTATGGAAGAACTGAACAATTGTCATTTGTCTTGGCACTTGGTTTGTCCGGAAAATTGTAGTTGGAAATTGATTTTTGGTGACAATTTGGTATTGCTTCACTCATTGAAGCAGATTAAAATTCAAGCATGCATGACCTAAATGAAGCTCAAAGATCAGTATTAATTGAAGTAATAGCATCGATTCCTTCGTCGCAAATTCTGAGTTTAGGAAGTACCTTAAAAACCTTTCATAATATCAAGGAAGTAGCTAATGCAATACCGGATAATGCAATACCGGTTAAACAAGAGTTGTATCCTTCCTCACCATCCAATTTGTAAGGAGAACTATACAGAATGCTAACGCTCAGTATAAACTAATGGATCGAGGATTCTATATCATCTCCGAGATCAAACTTCTTGTATATCAACGTGCTTCTTATCACATTTTCAACGTGGTAAGAGCATCTATCTCTTTACCCCACTCTACACCGGCTAGCGGGTTAATTTCCCTGCTTGCGGGGAAAGCTCAGTGGCAATCTGTTCAATGGGGGCTACCCATGAGTTGGTCTCATTACAGTAGTTTGTACACTAAAAAATTATATCGAAAACTACTTGACAGTATACGGCGTGAAATCTCATTTTTAAATGTTTGTTTTTTTATAAATTTTAAGGTTATGTTTCTATGTATCAGCATGTTTGACTTGGGTTATTAAAATATTAACAAATCACACGACGTATACCTTTTTTTATACAGAAAAGTGTTAAGGATATCAGATAAGTCTTTTCGTTTGAAATGTAAATATTAAACCCAGACCGTTACGCCCATTTCCTTTGGCCGCACGTTCAATATGTCCACATTAAAAAAAAAAAAAACACCACAAAATGAAATTAAAAATACAAAACCCAAAATCGAAATGTCACCTTTCACAATAAACTAAATTCTTATAAATCCTGTTAAAAATTTTTTTGATTAGTTCGCAAATCTATTATGACATATTTTGGTCACTGCACATCTAAAGCCCGAGTCCGAGAACAAAGAATCGAAAATCGCATGTCAAAAAAATAAAAATCCATGAAAAGAATGTGTTATCTTATGAAAGGATTATGGAACGCCCCCGTACTCACATACACATACAGACAAAAGATCACAATAAAATCTTATCTGGTTTCAAAAGAAAGAAGCATTCGATGGTAAGTAAATATACAACAAAAGAAATTTTCAACTGTAAAATTTAACGGTTAATAAATTTTTTAGCGAGAAATATCCCACATACAGACAAAAAAACATATTTAATTTCATAATTACTCTTGTGGTTTGGTCCATAAAGATTTGAATATTTTATATAAGACAAAATGCTTAATAGACGACGATGTAGTTATAAGATCGTATTGAATTACATACCAAAAAAATACTCAACAACAACAACAACAACATAAAACCCTTTCATCCTACACTATACACAGTGGTTGAATTGTGATTTATTGTTTAAGACATATAAGAATATGTGAGAACAATATCGTTGAATAAATTCATTCATTGGCAAGATGGCATCACATACGCAAGATAAAAAGTGTGAATACATACAATTTTTGTTGTGAAATTTAAGAGTTTTGTATTAGTTCTGGATGGCAGAATTCCAAAGAATTTTTCTAATAGAAATTAAATATACCGTTACACTTTATAAAATGATTTGCAAATTTATTAAGAAATTAAAGGCAGTTTGTAAACAGGATGGCAAAATGAGGGTCGTATCATAAGTACCCACTATAGAAACCCTTTTCCTAACACGAGAGCTATCAACAACAGAAGAAAAGTACTCCACTTTTGACAGAGAACTCCTTGCCATATTTAGAGCGGTTGTCTTTTTAGTTATTGCTCGGGATGAAATTATCGGTGAAGTAGGTTAAAATCTCGAACAAGAATTCCACTGTTCGATGGAAATCATAGAGATTGCCTATCATTTTTCGACGTATATTCGAAATCTGTTGACGAAAGTGTTTCAGAAGTGACCTTTGGGTAATTGCGTTTAATATAGACACAAAATTGGATAATGAGAGCCAAAATCTGTCGGCCCTTCACGCCGTTAATAACAAATATCCAACCATTGTTGATTTTTTGGAATTTATGACAAGTTGATGTGATGCGCTAGATAAAATCAAATCTAACGTATTCCCAACAGTTTCCAGGGTTTATCCGTCGAAAACATTACATGTAAGTACCGATAAAAGTTGTCCTTTGAATCAAGAGCAAACTCATGCCGTCAGTGTTTAAATGCCGCATTACTGCCAACTGTGATGGTTAACGTCAACAATGGAATTGGCGACGAAGGACTATGCCGATGTCTATATATTGGATTCAGGCTTACAGATATCAATCATAACAGAAAGGTGTCTACGGGATTCCCTTTACTGCAGCTAAAAGCAAGATTTCCACTTAGTGGATTAGGGTCATCTAGTGTTGGTACAGCCAACGACATAACATATTTTATACTTAGTGCGGTTAGAGACTTTAGTATTCAGTTAAATGTAAAGGCGGGTGTGCTTCCGAAAGTGACGTCAAAACTTCCAATGGTCGAAGTCAAATGAATTAGAGCTTGCAGATCCGAACTTTCATGTGGCAGGTAAGGTCTATATTTTAATCGGATTTTTGGTTGGTTTATAGCCTTACAATGTAATCAACCGAGTCAATTAAGTTCTCTTAAGTGTGGTACAAATTTTCTTGCACAACTAGAACTAGAGTTTTTACTGCGGAAGTTCTGGGAAATCGAAATGCACTGAAGAAGAAGTTGCACGAGAAAATCATATCACGACCACCGTCACCGTTAAAAAAACCGTTTTTTGTAGGTTGAAATTACCACTCAAAACAACGAATGTTATCCAACGAATGCTGGCTATGATGTGCCGCTTTATAATTTAAATTCCAGTATATAACAATCATAAGGGAATACGAAATACTAGGACATATTGTAAGTACTCCAAAAACCAATGAGAGTGGTATTCGATACATCTTTTAAATGGTAGGCGCCACGATTCCAGACAGTCTAGTGTCGATTATATAAAGATTCAGTCTTCATAAAGTCGTCTTTACTGCGGATTCGGAAAAGAAATACGAAAAAACTTATTACGGTGTTTCGCTGTTGCTGGTTTCAAGTTACCGAAATTTTCATCCAATCGACTAGACATTTTGAACACGGTAGCGAAGGAGGTTCAGGAACTGAAAATCTTAGATTTAGAACCTGAATCTCATGTTAAAACACTTGTCGTATTTTGGTATCCGCAGAAGGACGATTTTTTCTTCAAGCTCGCACTGGAAAAAATCTTTGTGTTTACAAAACAAAGTATTCTGTCAGAGACATCAGGAATATTTGATTCTCTTGGGTGGCTTGCCCCAATAATAATACAAATTAGGATATTCTATTCTTCAAGACAAAATTGCTAGCTGGATCGAGATAAAGAACAACTTATCTACAAATAATCGCACTAATCGAACAAACCCAAATTTCAAGATGGATTATGATAGAGGGAAGTAAAGAAATATAACTACATGAGTTTTCAGACGCATCCAAATCAGTATTTGGAGCGGTTATCTCCTGAAGAGCAACGACTGGATCCAGCAGAACATGCAATATTGTTGCGGCTAAAACAAAGGTTGCCTCAATTAAACAGGTGTGCTTCCCATGTCTAGAAAGAGTTTCTTAAGTTTTGGAACTCACAGAGAGAAACCAATGTCACCATGTTTGTTCTGAAAATAATCCAGCGAACTTAGCATCACATGGTCCGAAATAGCTCATTGAACATAAGGATGTTTGGACAAAAAAGAGCATCACCACGTATGAATCAGCTATGAATGAGGAATAAAATTCGACAACGTGTGTCTTTCTCGCATCCATAGTAAAGGGAACCACTTTATTGATGACGTTAGCAACAAAAATATCTGGGAATACAAAGATACTGAGAATATTATGTTGGATGAGTTTATATACCAGAAAATCATAAGGCCAGCAAGGAGAACTTTACCAGGGATACTCAACCAATGCTTGAAGTGATTAAAATTAGAAGAGATGATGACAATCAGACTGAGACAATAATATTACGCTGAGTCCAACAGAAAAAATTCTCCTATGAACTTCGACTGCTAAAGCAAGGCAATGTTTGGAGAACACAAACTTAGACTATCAAACCAGACATCCGATTATGTTATCCTTCCCATCTTTAAACGTTTCGCACAGGAGAAACATCAACAATTAATACACGCGGGTAACATCTTTTTGAAAAATTCCATTCATGAACGATTTTGGGTTGTGGGAGTCGACGAGCTACTTAGCCAATAGTGAGTTATAAACGAATCAAATTGATGTCATTCGCAAGCTATTTATAATTTATTAGCGGAAAATACAAAGCTATACAAAGCATTATTTACGGCGGCAAGATGCGCTTTTATATTCTCACATAAATATGCTTTTTGCACCCATGAAATTGGTACCGTTGTTACAGAATATGTTACATACTCGTCTCACCATAATCTTCGTCTCACCATAATCCGTTTTAAGGTGGCTAAGAATGCATTGGTTGACAGATCACTGACCTATTCTAAATGAACTGTGTTGTTGATTATACATACAAATATGGCGATATAACCCTTATGTGATTTGGTTCGTCTTCCTACCATTGATCGTAACTATATGGGACCAGCAACTTGAATAAAATCAACGACTGCCGCTGCGTGCAAATATTTGGTGTGGGTCTCATCAATAATCAGTTCCAAGATGGCATGGTTGGCTGGTAGAGTATATATGATAGGAAATTTCTGGTGATGTTTATTACTGGCATGCTTAATTCTGTTAGCCACTAGTAGGATTCTACGATTATCTATGAATGGATTTAACGCCACTAATTTGCTCTAGTTCGGAATGACTCTTTTATTACTGAGACAAGTGATTTCAGTCGTAAAGAAATTACTTGAACCCATTTTAAGATGGTATTGGTTCCTTGTTTATTTTCTTTAACTGTCAAGATTCTTTGTTTTGGTTTTTCTTTACTGGAATTTTTAATGTGGCTGGAAAATTGGTACAAAAAGGCTGCTGCTATTTAGATAAACTTGAGAAACTGGAATACCTCTGTGATAATTCTTCAAAAACTGGTTTCGTTATTACCACTTCCAGGTTGGATATTTCCGAGTTTCTGAGTCAAGCTAGTGAATGCTGAGCAAGCCATACAGGATCCTTTCACCAAACCGTTTTCATAAAGTTTTGATATCAATATACCCCGTGAGGCTCTATCGGCAAAGTTATCTTTCGTCGTTACGTAACGCCAGTCCGAATACATGAACTCAGACGCAACAATTAACCCGTGTAGTTAAAATTTCTCTCCTTTGGTTGCTAATTCTTGTCTGAGTTCGTGCCATCTTTTGGTTTGACGTTTGGTATTGGTAATTTACTGCAACTTTAAACTGAAAAGTGTCATTCTTCAGACACCATTCTAACCCTACAAACTTGACTGACCAACCCAGAGACTGACCAACCCATCTCTAAAATTTCGAACGGTGACAATTTTTGGCTGTTCTTCGGTATTACTTCCAACGCTGTTACTCAGTTCAAGATCCATTTTCGTAAATTAAATCATGCAGCAATAAGCAATAAGTTGTTGTTGTATTGCTCCAGACGTTAGATCGTCCATGTATAGATCTTGTTTGACAATTTTCACCACTTTAGGAAATCTGGTTGCATTATTGTCAGCAATCGTGGCTAATGTTTTAGTGCCAATTAGGTGATGTTCAACAATTGGTGATTCTCAATGAATAATCCTGCTTATCGCATGTTTTCGAAACCTTACTAAAAATCGAAGAGACTATCTTGGATAGTTGGTCCCACTATTAGATTATTGTTGAGTGATACTTTGTTCGCTGACTTCGGCGACGCGTCAAATACCACTCTCAACTTAGTAGAGGTACAGGTGAAAGTTTGGTAAACTTGGTTTGCAAATAATCGTCTGATGGCCATATCTCTGGAATGGCCCAATGGTTTTCTAGGTTCTCTAAATGGAAACGTATTATAAACCTGCGTTATTGGTTTCGTTAGGAGGTTTTAGTAAAATGGGGTTTACACTGAATTTCCTCCTCGGTCAATTAATTGATAATTGGTACTTCTTCGGTCGCCCAAAATCGTTGAAGTGGGCAATCGATATTCAACTCTTTACAGTTACTTAGTTGTATTGATGAGTTCCTCATATGGTTGTGTCCGATATTTTCTGCGATAGTCCACCCAAACATTATATTCGGCGCTACTGGTGTTCCGGAACTAGTAGATCCTGCTGATCATCAGAAAATCGACTTCGATCAAGATGTTAATGTGTCCTGGTTAACAAAGAGTTGGGTCTGCCAGTAGTAATGGTTTTAGATAATTTCACACTTCTGGGTTGATGTTCACTATTAAGCTGAACTTTATTGGAAGTCTGGAGTTGATCTGAATAATTGTTGATACTCTCGTGATTCCAATTGTGACTGCAACAACTTTTTTTTATGGTGATGGAGATCTTATAGCGTCGTAAGCCTATTTTTAGATACACTTTTCAGTCACCAATGGCACCGGTGACCCAGCGTCTTAAAGAATACGGCATGATTGGGTATGTCCTTAAGCATCGACAACCTGAGCAACAGCAGTTTTACTGGGAGTAGTAAGGCCTGGTTGGTTGTGACCATAATATAAATACACATAGTACTACCATGGTATGTTAGCCCATAGACGTGCTAGACGTCGCTACTGGTATGGTTTTTAAAATAATCAAAATATTTCTATATCTATAATCGCCTAAATGTCATATATTTATTCTAAATTTTGACGATATTCTATCGACCTGACATCTGTAACATCAATGGGTAAACTGTGTTTTCTTATGATGGTAGAACTATATGTATTTATATTATGTTGTCGATAACCTCGTAGTTATGGTTGCTGGCTGTAGAATTGCGGTGGGTGCTGATGTGATTGAAATTTTGTTATACGGCGTTTGCCTGGTATTCACAGATTTCAATGTTAAACCACAAATCATGTTTATGACAAATCATGCACGCTCTTTTACATTTGCATGGTTTTACTATATGATTTCCACGCAAATACAACTTGCATCCCTTTTTCTCATGTACCAACTGTCTTTTGTTTGTATGTGTTCCATTTACATCCGCATTTGAAATACAACTTGCATCTCTCTTTCTCTATATAATTCTATATAATTTGCGTCTGTGATGCTTTTCTGGGCCAAAGTCAACAAAGTCAGCTTGGTAATAAGCTTTCATCAAATTATTCGGTTTGAGACGTATCATCCGGCTAGGCTTCAAATAATTTGGTTTCGACCTTAGCAAATATCTTCCATACCTTCCGCAAAAGGTTATATTTTTGTTAGCAGTCTACTTTTAGTTAAGATTCCCTGCCAGCGATGATGACTCATTGGAAAAGAAAGAGTACGACTTGCCTTTTTCTGGTTATCTAGAACAATACGAAGAACCAATTTGAGATCGAAAACGATGGGGACCGAATGGTGATTGCGTATGGCGGGCACTGGCCTGTAATATCCCATTATTATTATTTAAGCTACGGATCGATTTTACTAAATATTCCATTATAATTGTCAGTTAACTTCCATAAAGTAAACAAAATTATGGGTTTTAGCATGGCTGATGCTGAGTCAGGTTTTTTTTAATTTGCGCATCCACTTAACATTTTTCGTGTATAACATAAATAATGACACCTACAACTACAAAAAATATGGCACATAGTTTAAAAGAAATCGACGGTTATAAAGTGCAAGTAATATATTATAATTGGTTTTACTCATTACTGAACCTGTGTTGGCCTAACGAATTAAAACTAATTTAAATTTAAGATTAAGTTTATAGGTATTCAAATTATGACGGTTGTTCGAATTAGATGTAGTCTCGTCGCTAGTAAATCATCATCATAAATCAACAAAAATTTTCGTTAAACACCAAATAGTTTACGCATTTCAAATGAATCTTCGTACATCGAAATCTTTAAAATGGTTTAATGAGCCGTTAAGTGTAAAATGAGGATAAGAAAAAACTTAAGTTATGTTTGGTTTGTACCTCGATTATGCATGGTGAATACAAATTGCTTTAAAGGTGAAGATGTATTATTTTATTTAAACCAATTTTCTACCATTTATTACCATGGATATAATTTTACTTGCATTATGGCGCCTAATCTGTCTTGTCATAGGACTCGACGTTTTAAAGTCTTAAAAATGGATCTACACGAGTTATGAATTTCTCGTTCAAAAATTTTGTATCCATCAGGAATAAGATCAAGAACATTATTAAGGAAAACTGGTGGAGCATTGTCATTGCAATTAATAAATGTATGATGATGATATCACTGTGTACTTAAATGAAACATTTGCAACTGTTTAAGAACGGCTTAAGTTCTAAACTTGTAAAGCTAACATTATCATTGTTTCTTACACCAAGAACTCAATTGAACTAACCGGCATTCAAGAAAATATACCATATAAGCAATCATTAAAGCACTAGTGAAACCATCAACATCTCAACAACCATTAAATGTTAATGTCCCACCTTGCACCTGAATTTTAAAATGCCAGAACGTCTTTTACCCATAGTCCTGGTATATTTTCAAACAGTTAGTTGATTTCGGATCATTTCTCTTACTTATTAGATCATTTCTCTTACTTATTAGGTCAGATAAGGTGAAGCAGTCTAGCGTGATTGCAACTTTTCGGTGCTGTTACGGTAGTAATAAATTCCTGAAAAATTATATTTGCGGTTTATGAGGCAAAAAATGTATTTACGCTTGGCTTTGTTAATAAGCACAAAGACCTCTAAAAAAATATTTGGTGCCCAAATATTGGCCAGATTAAATTCCTGATCTCGTGGCTGAAGGGACCAAAAATATCGTAAACTCGTCACTCCTTAAAAATGTGTTGGTTGGTGAGGTTTACCGGTATATATGTTGTTGTTTCCTGACGTTTCAATTGCGGGACTTTGAAGGTCGCCGGCTGTGGTTTTGTTTGTGTGTTGTGGATGGCTGCAGCAGTTGGTTTTATGATTTTTATTTCTGTGGCGTACTTCTGGTTTTGCTTGGTGGAGATTGCCGAAATTGAGATGGGTCTCAATAACTAGATTCGGTAGAAATAGTTGAGCTATATTATCGTGTGATAACTAAACTTGACATGTGGTTGAGAAAACAATCAATTCCTGTTAGTTTGATGAAAAGGGACAGTAGCCAACTATATTGAAGCTTACCAAAAGCTGTGATGGTGGTAAGAGCAAAACGGCAAATAGGTTTATTCAATTTTTCATGGATCAACTTAAAACCTACCACGCACATCCTATCATGACTCGTATAAGCTTCTCGACCAATTTGATGAAGTATAGGTGCTACAACTATTAAAATTATCTCATAGAGTCTACGAATGCCATTCAAGAGGAAGATATGATGATTGCAACTGAAAACACCATATACGCACATACCTAAAAAAACTGCACTTATTACCATGTCTGAAATAGACCAAAGCAAAGCGGAAACAGCCAAAAGTGAGGCTCGATGTATTTACTGTCTAGGAGCTTTGACGCTTTTGTCAAACTCCTTTTGGGGGGGTGAAGTCCTAGATTCATACCTCCTTGCGGTGCTCCCTGGGTCACGCTACATGAATCAGGCGGCGTAGTGGAGACGAGCAGGGGAAATTCTGTTTATAGTCATGGATACTACATGTCAGGGCGAGTCATTGGCGCCTCAAAACCAATACCAAATCAGCGTCTGTTCTCCAGGTTAGGTGCGGCTGAAGCGGGCGTTTGTATTGTATTAAGCGGTTCGCTATATAAATGTGTTCAAGGTAGGACTGGATGCCTTAAGATTATCTCCAGTAAGTGACCCACACAAGTAACAAGCGGGTTGCGCAGCAAGCCAACAACTTGCTCTCATAAAAACAATTAAAATTATGAACCCTAATCAAAGGCCTCGGATTACCTTATCGGATTCATCACAAAATCGACCTCGGAAATTGTACACGTAATTGTAGCCTCTTAAGACCTGGAGATCTCCAAATCCTTTCTAACCAAGCAAAGATTTACACGTTAGACGTGCTTGCACTATGAGAGCTTAGATGGTATGGGAGTGGGATCCATGACACCACCAATGGTTATACTCTTCATTACAGCGGCCATCAGAATGGAGGAGAATTTGGAGTTGGCTTTCTTATCTATCAGCGAGCGAAGCATCATATCATCGACTTCCGCCCTATCAACATGCGGATATGCACGATCAGGCTCCACACTAAGAAATTCCACATCACGATCAATGTACATGTACCCACCGAAGATAAATCTGCTGACATCAAAGATCTCTTCTTTGTCGAGCTGGAAGTCCTCAATAACATACCGCACCACGACATTAAAATCATCGTGGGAGACTTTAACGCAAAAATCGGTAGGAGTGCAGAAAATACTCCGTACATCGGTCCTTACAGCCTGCACCTAACTAGTAAAATAACGGCCAACGCGTGACTGACCTGTAAATAACGTACAACTTAGTTGTATCAAGTATACATTTTTCCTACACAAGAGAATCCACAAAGTAACGTGGAGATCAAATGATGGAAGAACGGAATACCAAATCGATCACGTCATGGTGTCTAAGAGACACTCCACCAGTATATCCAACGTCAGTTCTTACAGTGGTGCAGACATGGACAGCGATCATGTGCTTATCATATATAAGTGCAAACTGTCATCTACGTTCAACAGACAAACACAAAAGACCATTCGATGGAAATCGTTGCTTTAAAAGACCAAGCGTCACTGCAGAGTTACCAATCAGCTGTCACTAATTATTTAGACCGGCCCAATAACAACGAAGAAGCTCCTCCTAACATACAGGAGCAGCGGCACGCTATACAGTCAGCATTAACCACCGCGGCGTAAAGTTCCATCGGAAGAGGGCCTCCGAGGTCCCGCAATGTTTGGTTTGATGATCAATGCCGAAGGGTCGTCGAAAATAAACGAAAGCTTCGTAAAAAATGGTTGGCTTGCAATATTAGAAGCACTCGAGCTGAATATCTTCGCGCTAGGAAAGCAAAAGAAGCGGATCATATGAGATCTTGCATCAAAAACATCAGCTTTCAAGCGGATATAGGAAACTCTAGGGACTGTTTTGCTAACGCTAGAAATCTAACTAAAGACTTCCACCCAAGAAGCACAACCATCAAAGACGGAAATGGAGAGCTGAGAATAAACGTGGCTAATGTTCTCTCAGTATGGCAAATCTACTTTCAAAGTCTGCTAAATCGAAACGACGAAGTGACCCCCATTAGAGCAATAGCTCCTCTAGATGAAGAGATCCTTGTTGAATATCTCACAGTATAGGAAGTAGATGCAGCTATTAGTAGATTAAAAAATGGAAAAACACCCGGTCTCGACGGAATCCCCGCAAAATTGATCAAACTCTGAGGCGCTACTCTTGCAACAAATCTATACGATCTCATCGTCTCTATTTGGGACCAAGAAGAGTTGCCAAAGAATTGGAAGACCATGACTTATCATTCTCACCGAAAACACCATTGACGACTATCAATGTGGTTTTCGTCCCAACCGATTGACCACTGACCAATGTTTTACCATGAGGATGATCTTGGAAAAATGTTGGGAGTACAACGTAACCATACACCATCACTAACTGTATTTAGACTTCAGACAGGCATATGACAGTATAAACCTCGAAAACTTATGAGCCGCGCTCATATACCTAGGAATTCCAGAGAAACTCATTTCTCTCTGCAAATTAACAACCTCTGGGTCTGTATGTAGAATCGTAATTGAGGGAGCTGTATCAGACTCCTTTGAAATAGCATCTGGTGTTCGACAGGGAGATGCACTCGCGCCTTTGCTGTTCAACTTGGCGCTTGAGTTCGTAGTGAAAAAATGCAATATTGAAACTTCGCGCTGTGTATAATAAATCAGGCCAAATTCTTGGATATGCAGATGATATCGTGCTTCTTGGCTGAAGACCTAGCGATATCAAGGACAGTTTCATATAGCTCGACCGCTGCGCAAGAAGACTTGGTTTGGAGGTGAACAGCAGCAAAACAAAATTATTATCAACACTTATGAACATCTTGGAATTGGCGACCATAATTTTGATAGCGTGAAAAACTTTAAATACCTCGGGTCAGTTATAACATCGTTATAACTGCCGGATAACGAGTTTTACATGCCCAATCAAAATTATTGCGATCTAAACATATGTCGCAGTCGTGCAAACTCGCACTTTATAAAGCACTCATAGGACCTGTATTGGCTTTCGGAAGCGAGAGCTGGACCATGACCTCTAACGATTGTAGATTGATATCTACCTTCGAAAGGAAGGTCATTTGCTCAATCTCTGGTCCAATCAAAGTCACGGACAACGACTATCGTATTCGTATGAACCACGAGATAAAGCAACTTCTTGGAGGCTACGATACTATCGGATTCATCAAATCCAATCGAGTTAGATGACTCGGCCACGTTACACGATCTCCACAACGGCGAATGACCAATAAAGCGTTCCATCAACAACCAGCCGGTGTTCGTCGTCGAGGAAGACTCCGATTGCGCTGGCGTGACGACGTCGAACAAGATCTACATGCATTATAGGATGTCGAAACTGGAGGACGAGAGCGATGGACCGAGATGGATGGAGGACTTTAGTGCGGGCGAAAAAATCCCTTCATATGAGATGTGAAAGCCAGAAAGAGTGAGAGAGCTTTGACGCTATGTAGAACACTTACCATGCATTAGCTGATACCAATTTAAACAAAATAAATCCAATTGATCGTTTAATAGGAAGTGACCATTTCTTTCAATTATTGACAGTTTTCCTGAATAAAACGCTAATGGTAGGTTCAACTATCTACAAACCAATCATCTATATTTTAATTCGATTCCATCCAGTAATTTTCCACCCTACGGAGACAAAGACTACCATATAGCAATCTGATCCACCGGGAAAGCAACATTCCCGTCTATGTATAATCACCTACGGTACATCGTTATACTTATAGTATCTATATTGGTACAAACCAATCCGTTAGTAGCAGGCAAAATATTACACGAATTTTATGGGGATAATTGTATCCATTCCAAAACAGAATTTTCTGTTTTTATTAAAACAAGGTTCCTTATCTTGTTTTTTTTTTAATTAATAAAAAAAGAATAATAATAAGAGATATCTTTAAACAATTTCATACTTGCAGAAGTTTCACTTCACAGTCAAATTTCAGACCATGTCTACTGTCCGAAGGCCAAGTTAATTCACTTACGACAGAGCATTTTTAAATTGGACATCCTCTTATGCAGGTCCCACTTCCAAATTTAATGGAAGTAAGTTTTAAGGAAATGGCAACAGTTAAAACAAGCTCTACAACACTTTAGCAAGAGATGAAAATATTGTTACCTTACTTCATTGAACCAACGAACAAAACGGCAAACTATAAGGGTCAACCGACTACAGTAGATTATCCGTAAAGGTGATACCACCTTCAAGATAGTTACTCGATCGAGTAGGGAAGACCAATTCAGTAACAGAGGAATTGTTAGAGTTGTCACTCTGAACACTAAACTAGGCAACTAGAACTACATAGATCGCTAATTGCGTAAAAAATGTAAAAGATTTCAGTAAAGGGTCAACTTGAACCTGCAACACTATTCATTTTGATCAGCTTAGCTGAATGAAGAAGTGAATGTAACAAAGTCCTTTTGGAGACGCGGTATAGGGAACGTTTACATTTCTTTTACCATAGTTTAGTTAGGTGATTGATGGTTCTCTTTTTAATCATGTCCAGAAAATCATATTTACTATATAGAAGGTCCTTATTCTGTAACGATTATAATGTAGGATAAACGACAAATTCTTGAGACTAACGGTTACTGTTACATTTTGGCTGGCTAATATACTCACTTATGCTAATATTTTATCACCGTTAATCAGATTTGATAGGAGTTGGTAAAACATCGACTGTATCATGGATTGATACATGTTTCACGATTCTGTCGTACCATTTTGATGAATTAAGTCATCGTTTTAACAGCCAAACGAAAATTTTATTGAAACCCACACTCATAGTGCAAACCTATAATAATCGTTAAAAATGATCGAACGAACTTTCAATTATTGTGTCGGTCGCGACTCAAATATTATACATATACATGTCCGTAGTTAACTTACATCATCGATCGAATCATAATTACATACGACGTGTGTCTTACCACAATTACCTCATCCTCGCGCTGAAACACAAAAAAGTCATTTGGAATTTTTATCTTAAGTTTTTTTTTTTTTTTTTTTTTAGTTTTTAATTTTAATAGTGCCGCGATCATACGCGATGATAACAAGAAACTGCATAATTGTCTTGTTATTGGTCCATAATTATATATTGTATGTGTGTGTGAGTGTTTGTGTGTGCTCGCCGATTTTATATTGGACGTGTGAAATAAATTTGTTTGCGGCAAAAACACTATCGCTTTTAAATTTTAACAGTCGAATAGATGCGCATCATCGCATAACATAAAATGTAAAACGATAAAATGCAAGTTTGGGTGTAATTACCGCATTTTATTGATGAGTTTTTTTTACACCTTTTGAAGCTTTGTGATTTCGTATATTCTTATATGGGGTATGAGACAATGATCGGTGCAAATCATATTCAAACGGATAATTGACGTATTTTGTGCGGATACTAAATTATACATTATGTGGCAATTACATTTTAAATATGCCGGTTTAGACCGTACCTGTGCATGTGTAATATATAGAAGCTACACGCGCATGCATCTTAATAAAATAAAATAAAATTTCAGTTACATAAAAATCCTGACCAAAACACATATGTACACACAATTCGCGATTTTATAGCAATGTGGTATAAAATTCACGATTATCGTGATCACACGCAAAACATAAAAATTATGTATTTTATTCAATAAATTTTTTATGTTTTGTTTAAAAAAAAAATGAAACATAAATTGCATAAACATGTTTTAAAAACATTTTTGTATTTTAAAAATTAAATTGCAATAAAAATCGCGTGAACTTTTTTTTTGCATACTATAATTTTACCATGCTTTGTGGGTAAAAAATGTCTAGCTGAAATCTTTATAGGTTATCATATCTAAAACCCAATTAAGGAATTCTGTATCATTGCACAGATAGATTTTGAACATCATACTTTCGAAATTCGGTTAAACTAACTTTTAAAGTCAATTTTTCATACAAATAAGAATTTCGCCGCATTTCGCCGTGCTATTTAACAGTGGCAGGGTATGTTGATCAAATGTTTTTTTACTAAAAATTTGTCTTCATAAGTGTTTAAATCCTTATTAATAGTCAGGATTGAATTTCGCCATCATTTTCTTGACAAAACATCACATCTTATGGTTTAAAATGTAACTGAAATATTTTGCAACATGATAGCAACAGATCCACACAATAATTAATAGGAAATTCGGCCAAAACTGTATTTTGCTGTTAAACAAGACAGTGCTTTTTTATAAAAGAAGTTTACCACATCTTGTTAAGGATCTTATGATGTTCCGTGGGTAATCAAATATTTTCTAGGTTGATAACAATTTAGCTTATCAAACTAGAAAACAAATCAAAAATTCAATAGCCAGACTGAAGCTAAAATTCTCAAAAATCGGTTAAATTGAATTTTCTATCTATTAATATTTCGAATTGAGAGAAAATAATATTTTTTTTATATTAATTCGAATTCGCCGCATTTCACAATGCTATTTTAGGAAAGCCGAGTATATTAAAAACTATATTATGTGTTATTTTGATTATAAGGGTAACCATTAATTCATGTTCATCTTAATTAATAGAAAATATGGTAAAAACATGAATTTCGCCTTAATTCGCTTTGAAAAAATGTAATATCCCACTTCTTTCGATTCAATCGAAATTTACGATTTATATGAAAAATTAACAATTTTGGTATAAACTAGAATTTCGCCGCATTTCGCCGTGCTATTTGAAGGTAGCAGGTTGTGTTGACTGAATTTGTATCGACTAGAAAGTTTCCTTATAAACATTTCGGCTCTTTCTAATAACCCGAATGACAAAATCTAAATTTCGCTTTTCTTGGTATGACGAAACTATAACTCGGAAATTAACGGAGGTAGTAGAGTGTACTCTAGGCAGATGTTTTAACTTTATTGGTGTCAATAAACAAGATTACACCTTTATTTAAATACAAATAGGCCAAATCGTATTTCACCTTAATTATCTTGAACGAACTGTACTTTTTGATAAATGATACCAAAAAATTTATAAATTTTATTTGGAATTCGCCACATATTCCTATTTGGTAAAATGTTTTGTTGTTTCGTAGGTGAAAATGTAACTGTAATACTTGGGTTATCAAACTATAAAACTTATCATATATTCGATGGCCTGATAGTTTTTGAAGTTCATACTCTAGAAATTCGGTTAAATTAGGTTTCTATATCCTTTAATGATAAAGATTGTGAAAAATTAATATTTTTCCGTTTACATTAGACTTTCGCTCCATTTCGCCGTGATTTTTAAAGGTAATAGAGTGTGTTAACCAAATGTTTTCCGACTGTAAATGTGTCCTGAAAACGTTTAAGTCTAAATTACTAATCATGCTGGTAAAAAATTGAACTTCGCTTTAATTGGCACGGCAAAATTGTACTTTTTCCATACAATTTAATAAATTTGCTTGGAATTAAAGAAACTTCCCATATTTAGCTACGTTGTAAATTGTTAGGATATTTTGTGAGTAAAAATGCATCTCTATAGATCTCTTTAGTTTTAGAAGTCATTCTCTTGAAATTCGGTGAAATTGAGTTATCTATCTTTTAATATTTAGCATTAAAGGCAATTAATATTTTTTTTATATAAATCACAATTTCGCCTCATTCCGCCGTAATAATTTAAAGAATCAGAGTTTTCACGGAAAAGAACTGTGTAGTTATTTTATTAGTTGTTAATTGAATTATTGCGACTTGGAGGTGCTATGCGCAGCAATGCTCAGTTTTGATCTAGATGAAGACTTTGTACCAAGTTTTGTAAAAAGTAAATTTCATGTCTTCAGCCCTTTTAATTTTTATCCGACTGAATGAAACCTTGATATTGGGTGCCAAATGCATAAATTAAGGCGAAGTCGAATGTAAATCCACCAAATGACAAAATTTAAGGCGGAGTGTCCAATTAGCTCACATTCTTTTAACAAAAGAGTGGAGGCAAAGGACATGTAAATCTTACGTATGCCTCTTTGTGTGTTTAAGTGCGAAAACGGTTCATTCTGAACTTAACCAAAAGAGGATTTAACCAGTGACGCATTCTTATAAGATAACTATAACAAATGGGAAACTAGCATGAGTAGTCAAATATTTATGGGTTCCTCCATCGATAGACCAATTAGCTACCTAAACGATGTAATACATCATGTCCTGCGAATAATTTAAGTTCAAGTCATCGACATCAAAGGATTACACTGCCAATAACAAGGTAACAAGATAACGATTTCCTTATATCGTCATTAATCATCATGAAGTTATATAGAAAATTAATCTTCTCCAATGACTTGTACTTATACCAAGGCACAAATTTAACATATATTTAGAAGTATTGTTCTGCAGGTGCTTTAAAAACAAAAAAAAAAATTTACCACAAATTCCAATATAAGACCCAACCTAAAAAAAAAAAATTCATAAAAATTCGAATATCCTGCTGATTTTGAAATTGGATCTCCGCATCGTGGTGAAACATTTAAATGTTGATAATCGTAAAATTGTTTCAAGCGAAGGGAGTCTAAAAATGGACCAAATGTGTGAAATTTGCGGATGAAAATTGAATTGAGAAAATCAAACGAGACCAAAATCAGCAGGCGAATTGTTTTTTTTTTTTTTTTTGGTTATACGAGATTTAATGGTCGGCTCACATAATTTACATGATGACGATTTTTGTTTTTTAATTTTAAGAAATCTTAAAATCGAACGACTGACAATGACATGATGTGCCACACATAATTTCTATTAAAAAAAAAAAATCATATTTTGTCTTTATAATAAATTATTTATATATAAAATTGCCTCCCAAGAGTCGCGTCACACAAAACATAAAAAAAAAAACGTATCGTTTCGATCTTAAAGTATCTCCGGTATAAATATACATATGAGTGTGTGTGTGTGTTACTGCGAGACCAAACCGAGATTGATATTTTCATGAAATTGAAAGTTGTGTCAGCAGCGCCAAGTCAATATATAATATTTTGTTGTTGTTGGTCGACAATCCCCCCGTATCAATTTCATTTGATCGAATATAAAATTTAAATTTTTTTATTAATAATTAATTGAGATAAAATTGGAATTGGCATCGTGTGTGGGCCAGGGATTGGTTTTCGATTTTATTTATTTTGTTGTTGTATATTTATATACAGTATGATATGGAGAATAATTTTCAAACAATATTTGGTGTTGTATCAGGAAATAATTGTGTCCTGTGAAAAGCCTTTCACAAAGTTTAGATTTATCCTACAATCAGCAGCGAGTTCTTTTACATCATGAACGGCATCAAGAATTTTCATACAATTACTGATCTCGTGGTTAAAGGGGCCTAAGTCAGTGCTCGTCGCGTTTGAGGGCTTTATTCCGCCTTGGCCTTTAAAACACTTTTTATAAGATTAGACTTAGTCACATTCATTTTGAGAAAATTTTTTGACACCGTTGATATTCAATTCACTTATATACAGATATCGCATCTGCATATGTTAGGACGACCTATTTGAACTGGATTACAACCATTTTACAAAAGCGCACATAATTTTAATCTTCGATTTTGGAATCCAATGAAGGAAACGACACTGTGGCTCCAATAAAATTGCAAATATTTTGGAAGCTCGTCGTTCAAACCAAGTCTCCAATAAAAATACAATCTCATCAGCAGATATATACTACCACTTTTCTAGCTGCAATACTTCCAGAGGAAGCCGACGGCGTCAAAAATTGAAAACCTCCATGTGACTTCATATTACGTCCCTTCCCTAATCCAAATAACAGCCAATCACAAAAAAACGGGGAAAAAGCAGTCTACAATATTTGTTTAAAAATTGATTTATTAAGAGCATTTCATAACATCCCGATCGATCCCGAAGTCTATAAAATTACTATAACTATACTTCTTTTGATTTTTTCGAATTTTTAAAAACTCGATTTGGTTTACGCAATAGTGCCCAAATTTTCAGAAATATATCTTTCAAATTTAAAAAAATTTTGAATTCGGATATGTTTGTTGACGACGCTCTTGTGGCAGGTATCTCGTTCAATCGAAGAACACAAAGTTCATCTCAAACTGGTGTTTCAGAAACATTCAGACTATGCAATAACATTCAATCCGTCAAAATGTGTATTTGGCGTGGAATCGTTAGATTTTCTAAGCCACCACATTACGAAAAAATGTATACTTCCGTCCAAGGACAGAGTAACCGCAATTGACAGAATCAGCTATTTAAAAGATGTATTGCAATCCTACTTTAAAACTTGATGCCATAGTTGATCTATAACAAACGGACCTAGAACTACTAGAACTTAAAATTCAAAAAAGAGAAATCCTAGAAATCTTAGAAAAGCAAAATTTGATGATGATTTGAACTGACAAACGGCATTTAATGTACCTCAACTTTATGTTCATTCCTTAATTTTAATCAAAGAATTCATTTGGAAGTTCTAGATTTGCTTGCTGTCTAAATGTGTCCACAAGTACAGCCATTGTTCGTTCGTCTTCCTCTCGTTACCAAAAAAAAATTTCCTGTTGCCAATTGAACTGCCATTTAGCACTCTTGTTCCGAATTGTGTTCATACTTTGTTTGTTTTGATGAGCTCGACATTACTATATTTTCTCTCCTTGTTTTTTGTTTTTTTTTCGCCTAAATGTAGCCTTCAAATTATTTTTACATAACATTAAAGTTTTTAATCAAACATTGCCACGCATTTAAAAAAACTTAAAAAAAAAAAAAAATTATGAACAAGACACAGTCGTGTTCATAATTCCAATCGAAGTACACCGGGATTTTTTAAAGCGTCAAAAAATTTTATTTGTTTTTTTTAAGACTAAAATTTTTAATTTTTTGGTGTTTTGTGATAAAGAAATGATATAAGTGGTCGTATTTGTGAATATACAGTTCAATCAGGAGCGGTTAAAAAAAGTTATAAAAGTAAACCTTTTTGAAGGGTGTAATAAGTTTGCGGAACTTGTTGACACTAGAGAGTTTTCAAATTAAAAGAAAATAAATTTAAAAGGCGAAGAATTTTCTTCGAAGAAAACAAAGGAGAACACAAATATTTGGTAATTAAAAGGACGGGCGGACCAGAAAAATGCTTTTCTGGAGTCTCAAAGTTTTTATTGAAAAAGGTTTGTCGATGATAACATCACATATTAAAGAAACTCAGCGATTATGGAGTGGGGATCTTTTGGTTCTTACAAACAAAGAGGAAGGATACAAATATTAATGGGAGGAACAAAACTGGCATTACAGGTTTAAGAACACAAATTTTAGAATTTAAACAAGGGTGTTATCAACGCAGCTGCAACTTGTTAAAGTAGAGGAAATTGCTGAAGAAATAGAGAGCGAAAAGGTTACAAAAGTAGAATGGATTAAAACCATATTTTTGAGGTTGGAAGTGCTTACTTTCTTCACCACCACTATGGGTGATATGAATGCATAATCACGTATGTGGGGATGTATAAATGATGATGCATGAGGAAACTTGTTGGCAGGAAAAAAAGAAAACTGGAAATCCGAGAATACGTATTCTAGAGTGGTATTGAGGGCGATTAATTCAACACCAGTATACACTCTGAGGTCTAAGCTCTCTACTTAATTATACAAGGAACTGGATCACTGTGCGAGAAACTGTGTCAATGTGGACGAAAGATAATGTTTTTATATACATGAAATGATAGCAGGATTTCGAGGAGGAACGGTTTCACAAGAATTTTGGAAAAACTATGGCCAAGTGTGAAATGAAAAGAATGCAAATGAATTATTTTGCATGTGATGAAGTATATAGAGCTGCTAGTATAAGTGAGAACAGAGTGAATGTGGTAATGTTCATTCCCTCAATGAAAAAAAAAGAGAATGAGAAGACTAGCTGAGTGCACCTGTATAATGAATGCTGAGATGATTGCAATGTAGGAAGGTATCAAGTTGGGCATGAATGAAGGGAGAAGGATAATAGTTTTATGCCCTGACATGAGTAGCTTAAATCTTGTGGAAGTCAAGTGATTCTTCATTTTCTTAAAATTTGAGGGAAACGAATGGGGCTGATTTGCTTGCAAAAAGAACAATGATACGAACATTTGGAAATAGTGCTTAAGTAAACATCGTTTTGCTGACGATGATTTATGCAAAAGATGCTTGGTTGTGGAGACATTAGACATTTCATAATCAAATGCCAAAAGTTATGTAACAAACAGTCAGATATTTGATGCCCTTGTGAATGCCAGAAATTTAAATGAATAATGAAGTCGGGCAATATGGCTCCTTAAATGTTGGAGCTGTGTTACAATAAAATCCGTTATTTAACGACCTAAGATATTGTTTGTTAAATGTTCTACAGATCATACTGTACCCAGTTTTAATTTTAAAGGCAGTAGCGATTATAAAATTAGATAAAACGTAGAGTTTATGATGACAAAAATCAACAACAACAACCAAAACCGAAGAAAAGGTTTTCTACTGACTATACGATGACTAGGCCTGGGAATAAATAGAATTTCGACTCGGTAAGATGATTGAAATCACGTCGGTTTAAGATTTAAATTTTTTTTTTAGGTTGTGTGGTTCAATAAATTAATGGAATTATATGAATAATCGATAATATATCGGCTGAGTTGGTATATATACATATATACGATATAATATGTTCGAGTAGGTTTGATATACACAGAAGTGAATTTTGTCTTGTTCGGAAACGAGTATAGTCACCGTAATTAATTTTAATTTATATGAATTGTATTTTGGTATATAGATGACGACCACCCGGTTGGAAAATTTTCATATCATTAAAATTATAAATTTTTTATGATTATACCAATCATGTAGATGATAAACTTTTTCTAGGTTAGGTAGCCTATTTTTGTATATGAGCACGTTCTCGAAGTTTCTTGGATACATGAATTGTTCAATTGTATATCAAGGATCCTGGCTCGCCATGTCATTTATACATTTTTTGAATGATCCAGTTAATTTTCTCAGCATTTCACCGCAGTCGGCAGTGTAATAGTTACTTCAAAATATAAGTCATCGTTGAAGGTACCATATCAGCTTTTATGTTGTTATCACAACCGTGATTACATTGGATTATATTGCCAGACCATCTATTCTATACTTTCGAATGTATAAAGGGTTCTTGCATCCAGATTATTACAATCTTCTTGGCTTCTGCTAATTATCTTAGTTCATGTCCTACAAGCTTAGCATTTTACAGATTAAGTTGGACAATGCTCAATTGACATTATTTGTAATTCTCTAATAGTTTTATTCGTCATTGTGTTAACATTTTGATAGTTTGCTTTAACTTCGTCAGTAAAATAATTTTGTGGAACTTAAATTCAAAAATTAGTAGTAACATAACAAATTTCTATATGATCTATTGTCTTTAGTGTAAATCAAATAAATTGATTTTCTGTTGAACCCGCAACTTTCTGTAGCGACTACCTAATTGATTTTGCGTTCTGTTATCAAATATTTCCAAAATCGATAAAAATATTGTGCAAACCCTACTAAAGCATTTCACTTTCATTTTGGTAGTTTGATGTTGTATTTATCAGTATAATAATTTTGTGGATTGTAATTTCAAGAACTAGAAAATTCTTAAAAAAATATTTTGTGGAACATAACCTTAACAGATATCGCTTAACTATTAAGTAAATTTATTTATAATGTGGAACCTATTGTCTTTAATATAAAATAACTTAAATTCGCAATATTTTTAAATATTATTTGAATTAATATTTGTTCGTTATATTTGAAATTAATTATATTACGTCGAACATGTCTAAGTATTCTTAAATTTTGTGGAACATGTTTAACATTTTAACTATTAATTAAAGTAGATACTAACAGTACCTATGGCCCGGTATATCACATAGTCACAAAATACAAATAAATTAATTACCGCTATAAAAAAAATATACTTTCAAAGACACAAGACGACACCAGCAGGTGTTTTCTCTGCGCACATATTCAATTCAATCTTATTCACTTCATATATTACCATTTATTATTATGGTTTTTTCTTCCAATTCGATCTTCTTATTGGATCATAATATTCTCAAGTTATTCCTCTTATTATTACTTACTATTTTATGTTTAAATTAATGGTACATAACGATGTAAGATGAAATTAACAGCGCGAACAACACTAACAAAATTCTTCTTTTGAGAAATGTGTGGTACGATGATGGTTGATTGGTTTTTTATTACTTATATAGGATGGGTTATTTGTATTCAGCAATATAAACATGACATTTCTATTATTGTGAGAATTCCCTTGCTATATAAAGTAATAGTTTACGAGACATCAATTACGCTGATGTACGAAAAATAATGTTGCATTATTGTGTTGCGTACGAATTGACATTTAGGCGAAAAGTAAAGTGATAATTGTTTCGATGTATCGAACGAGTTGGGTAAATGTTCTTGGCCACAAATCATGCATAGTATGAAACCAAAAAAAAAAAAAATATTTAAATTATAAATTATGTCTGTCACAAAATCGTCGGTGCACAATAAATCGGCAACCGCAAACGGCTTGTTAGGTTTGATCATTTTTCTTAAATTTGTTTGGTGTGCTACACAATTTTTCTTTTGGATTTTTTTTTGTTTTCGTCCGGTGCCTTGTGCCCTCGGTGTACAAGACAAAAAAAATCCGTTCAATTCAATTTCAATCAGTTGGATATCCCAATTAATCGCAGCAAAAACCAATAAACCGTGATTTTCGTTTTTTTTTATTCTGCACAACTCTTTGTTAGTTTTTTCTTAGATACAGATACGAAATTGCCAACAGACAGTTGGCTTTGTTTTTGTGTATTTTTTTGAAATTTTTGACAGATTTATAGAGAGTCTGTTGAATATGTTGATTTTATTATATACTTTTTGAATGGGTGTGTGTGTGTGTGGTGTATGCGTGCGTATATATATATGTAAAAATTGTTGAAAACAGAAAAAAACGTCTTTCGTGACTAACGACGGGAGATTTTAAGTGGATGAGGTTTTTTGTTGTTTTGTGTATATCTTTTAGCCACCTATTGTAATAGACTTAGATATTTTACAATCGTGTGCTGACCATATATATATGATGTATACATATATATATACCATTATTTAGTCATAATTCCAAGATTTTTAATATTTTTCATTCATAATTCGACGTTCGAAGCACAAAACAATAGAATATTGTATTCTTTCCATTTGCTCGAGACAATGCAACATGTCGATGTTAGAATGATGTATGTGGATCTATTTAAGTTTTGCATTTCGTTCAAAACATGATGTTTGGTACTAATTTGTCATATATCGAGACGATGTCTTAACGAGCATCACACAACATCATAATGCAATTCTGGATACCCCATATTGTTTTGAGATTTTTTTTTGTTGTGTTTGTAAAATAGACTTCTAATAATTGTGAACATGTTTTTGATTTGTAATAACATGTTCTCGTTTGTTAAGATCTTGTACACGGTACAACTTAAATTAAATGTGTAATAGCGACACAAAAGAAGAGTGATCAATGGGTTAGAGTATAGAGAGGGAAAATGGGAAACAGTAGTGTAGTATTAAGCAGGTCTCAAAGTTTAGACAGAGTTTGAAATAAGATGTAAGAGTTACCTTTGTAAAGTTTAGGATTTTGAAATTACTCAAACATTTTATTTGGAGCTTTAAGTGTTGGGCTTATTGAAAGAAAAAACGGATCTATGCCTGGTTCTATGAGATAAATAATCACTATATGTTATATATATATATATATATATATATATATATATATATATATATATATATATATATATATATATATATATATATATATATATATATATATATATATATATATTTATATATATATACAAGGTGGCTGAGACCAAATGTTACTGACTTCACTCTGCTGTCATTTGTGTAGTTGTCATTTTCGCGCGTCAATTTTTTGACAGATTGAAGTTTGGTTAGTTGTTTACATGTGGTCAACAAATAATGGTTCTAAATTAATATCTTAATAAAAAAGTCGTAATGGAGTTCAAACGTAATAGTGTAATTGCACTGTATTTGGGTGGAAATTCACAAACATCAATAGTTCGTCAGCTCCAACATTTGAATGTGAATAAAATGTTTGTGTATCGAACCATAACTCGATACAACGAAACTGGTAGCATAGCTAAACGCAACAGAGGCGGTCCTAAAAAGAGTGCAACATCAAGAGAAATGATACGAAAGGTGAAGAAACGAATTCAACGAAATCCTCGTCAAAGTGCCAATCAATTAGCCGCACGTCTACATGTTTCACGATACAGCATTCAAACCATATTGAAAAATGAACTACACTTGAAGCCCTACAAGATACAAAAAGTTCGAGATCTTACGGAGGCACAAAAAAAAAGTTAGGCTTGAAAGAACACGAGGATTGAAGGCCTTGGCCGAACGTGATGAGATTCCAAAAATTGTCTTTTCTGATGAGAAAATTTTCACCATTCAACAGTTTGTGAATATACAAAATGATCGTGTTTGGTTAGAGCACAAGTCCAAATATCACCCCATTTTAAATCTTGCATGACCACCAACGATTGCATAAACAATTTGGCAACCATAAGTATTTGTGAACAGACCCCAGTGGATTGACAAACTTCTGACAGCAGAATCCGTTTTGTAATCTTTGTAGTCAAATTGTATTTGTCAAACATAATTTCCAGGTAGTCATTTCTCGTGTTCCACGCATTCGACGTAATTACAAACGAGATTTTTTGAGCTTAAAGTTTCCAAACATCAATTACCGAGCATTGGTTAAAGCTGCGATGTTTGGGACGGGAGGTACCGGGTTCGAATCCCAACGAGGAAGGGTTGCAAAAGGGATTTTTCATCACCTGATTATGATCGAACAGAAATATGACCCCCTGTTGGAGTGCAGAGTCTAAGGGCCGAACCATCGTCCATGTCAGTACAGGCTGGCATGTAGCAATGCATTGCGCAGATGGATATTCAAAAATCGCGAACCTGTATTCCTGGATCCTTGATTTGGCCCTCGTTAGCGTAAAGTAAGGACGTTAAAATAACCGCGAAAGAGTTGGGTGAGCCTCGGCCCCAGAAAAAGACTGTAGGGATTAACCCTTTTAAGTAATTTTTTAACTTGATTGTGCGTTCTGAACTATATAGGAGCCTGATAATACGTAATCTTTGTAAAAATGTCGATTAAATATCAACGGAAACCACTCTAGCTCATCCACTGAAATTTGCTGGAGTGGTTCTGAATCGATGAACATTTGAAAATACATCTTGTTGAATTATAGGACCAACCAAATTCAACGAAATTTGCAACGACAGTTTTATCACCGTAAACCGGGTTACTCTAATTTTCGACGTTAAAATCGAGGGATATCACCTGTAGCATTTCAAACTCGTTTTTTTGCTCATTCATCAGAATAGCCAATACAATTAACATTCATTGGAAGTCAGTGTTGATATAGAACATCGTAAACTGGTTGATTCGACGTTGCTATTATCATAGTCTCAGAGTCATGGGAGTTGGTTTATAAATATGCATGCATATCTATATATTGGTTCGCATAACCGCATACTTGCACAATTTAAGCTATCATACAAAACCTATTAAGCGTTAAATATTCTGACATATTGTCTACAGGCGATTTCAAATCTGTTCGATATTTTTTGCTGAGATGTCTGGCACATAACTGTTTACTAGACTTAAATCACTTGATTATTGTTCAAGCACATAATATTACACTTCAATGAGAGATTAAACTTGTTTCTCAGCCATGTTTTCGTTATGCAGCAAAAAAAAAACGAAACTAATTAAAGGAGAATCTATATACCTTCTCCACGCATTATACTGTAGAAGGGGATCATTGTAACATTCAGGAGTCCAATATGCTAGCTCTATTTTACAACGAATTTCGAGTTATTTAACTACAAAGGTGCAATATTTGGATATAGTTACCGATTTAAATCCGTAAATGCTTAGTTTTAGTAGCTTTGGTTTAGAGCTATTGAGACTCGAATTTATTAAAAATTCATTAGTTTCCAGTCTCACCAGGCTACAGCGACCAAACTAAAAAAATTGTCCCTAATACTTTGTATTTTCATACTCCGTATTGACATATTGACATAGTGAATTATATAAAAATTCACCAAAAATTGAAATTAAACATATTTCGATTATTGTAGTACTGAAAGCAGTACGCCCAAGTCATCGAATACTGACTGTGTCAGGATTAGTGGCATCAGGCGTCAAAATATAGGGAATTTACTATTTAGAAAGACCATTTCTGCAAACCCTAAATTTGGGTTTTGCACATTTCACAAATTTGTAAAAATTGATATGTTGCTGGGAGCAAAATTCAATACTAAAGCAGTATAAACTTATGACCATTACTGACTGGATTCCAGTCATAATATTGTGATCCTATTTGCTGTTTGTTAAAAATATAATATGTGAAATTAGGACAATATTAAAATGTGCGAGGTTCGACCTGTGCAACTCATGGAATGGTACTCACGGACATTTATTTTGTTTTATTTAAAGCATGAAACACGGCAATTAGCACAACGACGAAATCCATGAAGAAACGAATACCTGAAAATCAGAAATGAATTTCAATATTTTCCAAAAGTATATTCTTGCTCGATTGACTTGAGCTCCAGGATAACCTTTGCACTGTCATCTAGGCTGACAGTCTAATATAAACACACATAGTACTACCATGGTATGTTAGACCATTAACGTGCTAGATGTCGCTACAGGTATAGTTTTAAAATAATCAAATTATTTGTATATGTATAATCGCCTAAATGTCATATATTCATACTAAATGTTGCTATTTTATCGACCCGACATCTGAAATATTAATGGGTAAGCTGTTTTTTTTTCTTATAATGGTAGTACTATGTGTATTTATGTTATGCTGACCACCATATAGCTTTGCTATATGGATTAAATATAGGATACGGCTTTGGATAAAATTTGGGCTAAGAACATTCATATAAATGAACGATAATGGCAAGTTGCCTGGATATTTAACAAATGTCACATTCGAAGGGCAGATCGTCACCATTGGTAGTGGGTGTGCTGTACAGTCGCTTACCCGAGTGGTGATTTTGAAGAAGCACTTGGTTACCAACCCACGCAGCATTACTTGCATCGTGAGCTTCCTGCATTGGTTTAGCTTTTACTATACATAAAGCATGCATTTAGTATTGGGGAGCCGATTGTGATTTTTAAAAAAGCGGGGGATCCGTGACGAATAATGCTCGTTGGCAAAGGATATTGCATTCGGATTTCCGTAGCCTTTGTGCTGCCAATAACGTTCAATTGAGCGAAACAAACCGTTTACCGGTTGCTGATGGCTTGTTCTATTCTTAAACACACATGGTCCTTCTATACACGAAAGTATACCAATTTTGCTTCCACTGATGCAGAGGATAAAGCGCTGTTGTATAAGGAAAAATTTTCACGAGTCTTGATGTTCAGAGTTTAATAAAGATATTTTAGGAATTGACGATACTCGCGAACATCTCCACTCGAAACAACCTGTTTTTCTAAGTTTACATTGCCTTTTCATCAGCAACTGGTAAATCTTTCCTTCTAGAAAAGCTCGGGAGCAAAATTTGTTGATGCACAAAACTCGCAAGCTGCCTTTATAACGATGATTTACTGTGCGTTGAGTTTCCATTTCATTCAGGGTTTACCGTTGTCGCTGACTGGGATGCCATTCAGCATCCCTTTTCCGAATAGTGTTCATACTTTCTTGGCAAGCTCGTCACTTCTATTGTTTTATCGCTTTCTTAATTTTTTTCTACAGGATTAAGCGTGTTAAGCAAGATAACACGGCTGAATTACAAAATAGGCATCTTTGATAAAAGTAACAGTCGGAAGTCGTTAAATTTTTCATATTTTTTTGACGACCCAGATTTTCGATTATTAAATGTATTTGACACTGCACATAACCTCAAAAATTATTGTTTTTTGACATGTGAAATTTGTTATTGTTAAAATAAAAAAAACAGTGAAGATGGAGCTGATTCAAAGACAAAGATGAAAATCAATTCAAATAAAAAATTCATGATCGTCTTATTCCTTTCATCGATGACCATCGCAATGACAGCCGGAACTATTATTCAGCACAAGTGCTGAATACTAAATCGACTATAATCGAGGATACCGATTTTTAGCCGCAGGTTTAGTTGTCGCAAAGTCCGCCATTTTTGTGCGACGTATTTTATTTACTTGCAACCAAATGGAAGATGTACCCCTAAATGTGGTTTACAAATTATACATATAAAACTTTAAGTTTTTCAATCAGCCTTGCCATGCGTTTAAAAGAAAATTTGGAAATAAAATAATAAAAAAAGCACTCAATCGGTAAAAATTGAACTCGATAATTTGCACCCTGCACCTCCAAAGTGGGTTGAAAAATAATTCCCAACCGAACAATACAAATTTGAAGTATATGTATAGAGTGAGACGTTTATGGTTAGGAGTAGATCATAATATAGCTATATAAAGGGAAGTATCTTGTAGACGATTGTGCCGTGGCAGAAGCCCTTTTAAAGCTCAACCAGAAATGGCTAAACGGGTGATGCAGCAATCTCTGAAAATATAGCCGATTTTTGGCAGTCGCAGAGGCCTCTGTAGGTGACAATAGAACACGACTTCTTCTTCTGGCTGTCTTGAACAATACGAAATACAAGTGACAAAAGGGCCCACAATGGCTGATAAAACCAGTGATTATATTATTTACATCACACCAACTGAAACAGCTACCACCAGGCTATTGACACTTTGTTGTTTGGGAAAATTTGAGTCAATTCGTAATTTATCAAAACACCAGATACGATCAATACATCGATCATGCTCTTAATCAATTAAAATAATTGAAACGCGCAGGTACACGATTTCTAATGGCTCCAAATAAGGAATATTAAAACGATTTTTTTTGTGTTCTTCGCGTACATATCAAACCATTTCTTAACAAGACGACGTGCCATCTCATCCCCAATGCATAAAATTGAATTTCAAAAAGACAAAAAAAAAAAAAAATGAAAATTGCATTAAAATTAGATTCATCGCGCGGTGATTTTAATACAAAACAAAACGCCGCTACCTACAATTTTTTTTGTCTTGCGCTGTTGCTGTAATCTTTTGGACATCCGTATGGAGAGCGACAAGACGATCGAATAAAACGCACAAAACATAATATAATGGTAAATTATTTAAAATCACATCACACGAGAGTGTGTAAAACAACAATCGCAGCTTCAATTATAAATAAATTTTGGCGTTGCCCTCAAAATATATATTTCATTGTTACCACAAACCTGATGATTAGACCCTACTTAAGCATCATTAGACAAATCATTTATTATTCATAAAAAAATTCCATTTCGCCCATACATGAATTTTTTATTATTTTTTTTTTTACCGTCTTATCAAAGACTCAAAATCATGTTGCATCTGGGCAAATTTTTTTATGATTTTTTTTTTGATGCATCTTAAATTAATAACTTTTAAATTAATCAGATTGAAATGTATGCCACAAAATATGTACGTCCTCTCGGTGATATGATCGAGATGAATCTTTAATTTTGATACGAACTGTAGCTCATATTATCGCATCGTATACCTATAAAGCAGCAGACGAAGATGCATCGATATTTAATTCTTCACACGAAACAAGGCAATTATGGTCTCGATGGTATAATAAGACGTTTTAAATACTATTAATTAGATATACTTTAGGCACCTTGTTTGGAAGAGATGTTGCATCTTATATTATTATATGTATATATAGAATCGAAACAGAAAGAGCAAAAATGTAGGCTAAATGGACAGATAATTTATGATGTAATTTAGAAATGCTGTAAATTTTTCATTTTTTTATTGTGTCTAACCAAAGTGGTATGGTGTTGGGAACCTCGTGCATCGTGCATGCTAATTAGGATTGGATGCATTATGCATGAGAATATCGTATTTATGCGCGCCGAGTATCGCAATTATTCTTTATTGAAATTTAATTTGACAGAATCTCTTTGGACTGGTTTGTGTTATTTAAATTTTTTTTTCTTAGATGTTAGTAATTTTAGATAGAAGATTTAATTTATATTTAGGGGGCCAAAAACATGTTATTTGTAGATATTAAGACTTTAAAGGTACTAATTACCGAATATGCTTGCGGAATTGCAATATTTTGTTAATATTTTTAGGGTTTTGTATAGTGCTAATGAGATAACTCGGCGCATTGCGTGTCTGGTAATACGTGTTAAAATTTACACATGATATTGGCCTGAGAATGCGGGCTTTAAAATTATATTAACCCTCTAGTTAAGAAACCTGAGAATACTAATAAGTTTTTTGAATACTAATAAGACATTTTTTAAATCGGTAAATGTCGTCGATGATTTTTATCTCGAATATCATTAACCATCTTTAATACTCATCCGTCAGAATCCAACTCTCACATCCATATATGATAACGGGTCTGATCAACTTCAGCTGTACAACTTCAGCTTGTCGGCATTTGTAAGTTATTTGGAGGCATACAAAGTACAAAAAGACGCCTTAATATCCCCTACTACACAATTACCACATTGGTGACAAGGACCTGAGGTATCGGAAACTTGTCATTGCTCCAAATGTGTGGAGACCCACAGATATTATCTGTATATGTGATCTCTAGTTTGTAAGAACATTTTCAAATTTTGCGCACTTTGCAGCGACCACTTGTTAATAACTGGCTACGAATTTGACTGCTGCTTACTGGCATGATCATACATGTTTGATGATCCGAGACCTTCCCATGAAATTACCACATTGTCAATTTGATTACGGGTCATCTTACGCGGGTGTGTCCATAATATAAATACACATAGTACTACCATCATAAGAAAAAAACAGTTTACTCATTGATGTGCTAGATGTCGGGTCGATAGAATATCGTCAACATTTAGTATAAATATATGACATTCAGGCGATTATACATATAAACATATTTTGGTTATTTTAAAACGATACCAGTAGAGACATCTAGCACATCAATAAGGCTAACATACCATGGTAGTACTATGTGTACTCATATTATGGTGTGTCCCAGTACATCATCCTTTTCTCATTTTGGTAGTTAAATCGTGTCGGGAGTTTACGTACCTATATTTTACATAAATCATTCTTATTTTAGCTAGTTCTAGCGTTTAATGTCATTAATCACCCCGACTTTGTGATATGGTATGGGTGCAATCGGGTTATCAATAAAAAGCTGACCTAGAGAAAATTCAAAACAAAGATTGCTGAGGTCATCTTTCTTTTAAAGCAACGTATGACTTTAAGATACATGACCTCTTCTTTTTGGCCATCAGATTTTTTGGAGATCTATATAGTGCAATCAGATTCGACTGCCTTTTTAGTGATAGCTCGTTGCGCATGTACTAATCCTAATGTTATAAGTATCTTCATAAGCAATTCTACTGCGTCGATTATTTATTACAGAGAAGTGACCATTATTGTTTCAAAATAGGTACGGGGCTTAAAGTTATCTACAAGAAATGTTAAATATTTTTATTGGACCAAATAAGGCGCTTTTCAGTTTGTACCCGTGAGTCTTTCTTTAATAGAGTAAAATTTGGTCAAATATGACCTTTATTTTCCGTCTAACTCTGGCTTTTAACTATTCGCAGGGAGGCAAGCTGTCTTCCTTCACCAACACAATTTTATCTAAATTAGATTGCTAAATTTTTTAGCCATTTATGGCAGACCATAATATGCAGGTGCGTTCATTGCAGTTCATTGAATGCATGAATATACCTGTTTTGGTTTTCCTGTGAATTTCTAATGAACCGAAAACAGTAGCCAAGTATACAACGAACCTTCTTTCAGGAAGCTTTGATATTTTCTGGAGCTGTTGAGATTACCTTCTATGATGATTCAGGATTCTTAAACTACTTTGGTCCATAAATCGAATGATTTTCAGTTCTTCTGGTAGTATTTCTTAACTAACACAATCTGCAGGAGTATCACTCGTTTTCACGTGATTCATTGCCTCCTATATACCATCTAGAAATTGCAATCGACAAGGTTGAGCTGACAACCATGCCAATACGATAATTTAAGTTGTAGCCATTGATTCTTAATTTCGGACGCGAGTATATTTATCATCCTAATCTATAGTTTGGGTAACCATAATTTCTGGAACAATATTTTAATAATTATGATTGATGGTGCCAGCCAACCAGGAGAATCAAACACCTTTGACGATTCGGAAAGAAGTTTTCATTTTGTGTATTTCCCTTTATCATTAAAATGTATCGCTTTTTAAATTGCAGAGTAGCCCGAAAACCTTGCCTAAATGTCACAAATATTATAGTGGTTTTCCCCAATATTAAGTAAGACAATAATTTGTATGATGTGCAGAGGAGAGCTAGGTGCTGCGATAGATTTTGCATTTTGAGCGATCTTCTTTTTTAAGAATAGGGCACAACGCAGCTACTTTCCATTCATCAGGCATATCTTCGCTTTGCCATACTAATCGCAAAAGGTCAAAAATATAGTTTCACAAAGTACCTCTCCGAATATCAAGCGCTCGGAATTAATACAATCAACCCCAGGAGAACGGTTACTTTTAAGCCTCTGAAAAACCAGTGTGAATTCTTTGTAGGATGGGTCCCCTATGCACATCTCCGCCATCAGAATTTGGCAACTTTTGAAAACAACGTTTCAAGTATTTAACTGTACAGAGGTAATGTCAATGCGAGGTAGCTTGGTTATTCCTTTTATAATAAAATATTTGAGTGCTAAGATTAGACCCGTCTTCTGCTGCTGAATGTGTGAAGTATGTAGCAATCCGTTTTATTGTGCCTCCCTCATTCTTCACAACTTATTTTATTTATATATCGGAAAATAATGACTGACAAATTTTGTTTTAACATTCACAAATAATAAATCAAACCGACGGTCTCTCAGTATGTATGTCCTTGGTCAGTTTCCCCAAATTAGCAGGCAATTTTTATAATCCTTAAGGTTGAGCGCAAGAATGCGCGCACGAATCGTGGCTAGCTGCCTTGTGGTCGGCTAGAGACTCCCGGGCTGGGTGTAACACTTATGGGCTCACTGTGGGTACGGAGGAATTCACTGTTACACGCGGATATAGTACGGAAAAGTAAAATGGCACTCACCTGTATCGTTGTCCACCTTCTCGCTTCCTCTTCCCTTTTTTGTTTGGCTGCACTTTGTAGTCTCGTCTCACTCCACTTTTCTTCTTTACTTGTACGACTTCCACGCAAGGAATCCTGTCACTTTTGCTCAGGACTTACAGGAAGAATCACAATCATTTCTCTCAAAAAAAAAAAACATTAAAACCAAACGAAAAAGCTCGACCTTTCTTCCACCACGGTACCACACCTAAGAGACTTTTTTCTAATTTCCGTCTTCTTTTATCAATTTTTCCGCCGCTTCGAGCAACCCATATTTTTGCTCGACCTGCTATCTGTGGATTATCCGTGTACTGCACTACCCGCGGTTCACCGACATTATCACCGCCCTGTACTGTTCACTTTCGTCAAGTACGAAATGTTAATGCCGGTTTTGACTATAGTTTGTTTTGTACGACACAAATAATTTGTGTTTACAATTTCTTGTTTTCTTGTTTTCGTTTCCTTTTGATGCTGTGGACATCTATTTGTAATTTGTGTGTGGGCTGGCTCGTTTCTTAGAGTTTACGTCAACCAAATCTGTGTGGTGTATTTCCATTTTTCTTGTGATGTGTTTGTTATGTTTTGTTTCTTGGTAGATAGGTTTGCCATCTCAAACAACCACGGCCCTTTGGCCAGATCATCGCCTAGGAGATGGAAAGGACGAAAAACATGGACCGAGAAGTTACCAACCAACCGGACAACAGCTTAGTCTACCACTTTCTTATACATATATTTTTTTTCTTTTTAGTTACCCGTTTCACTCGCTTCCCAGTAGGAAACGAAAATTTTTGGTAAATAAATTTTACCATAATTTTTCGCTTACTTCGCTGAGCATACTAGAATATGTGATTGAACTGCTAATCTGTTTTTTTAGGTCAACTCCGCAAGTTCTCTAACTACCACTATTTGCGAATTTAATTTCCCTTCCACACAATAGCCTACCAATTGCACAACCCGTCCTTTTATAGATAAATTACTTTTAAATCTACCGATGTTCTTTTAGATCGTTGGCGTAGAACTTCCCAATTACTCTACCTTCGGTATTTTCTAAAAGATACGTTTTGGTTCCTACCGCCCTCACCACTCTACATTTTTCGAATATGCCATCCAGTTTTGAATTATAATTCGCTATCGCCTTTGATTGCCGGAATCACTTTTTCAGCACATAATCCCCGGGTTTGAAAGTTTTTGGTCTTGTGCGTAAATTGTAGCGCTTAGAGTACCTCATGTAAGCCTCATCCAGATTTTTTTGTAGTGCCTCGTTAATTAAACCCGAGATCGATACTGGCGATGCAAGAGTGATACGGATGAGAGCACGCCCTGTCTCATCCTACCAGCAAACGGCGATGAACGAGGAAATGGATCGAATGCTGAGGCTGGGAGTGATTGAGCCAGCAGGTCCTACGGAATGGGCACACCCGGTAGTTTGCGTAATAAAACCATCCGAAAAGATTCGGTTCTGTCTGGACACACGCAGGCTAAATGAGGTTACATCCAAAGATATCTACCCACTACCCACTACCTTATATAAATAGAATTTTGGGTAGGTTATCCGGTACAAAATATCTAACCTGCATTGACTTAAGCGATGCATTCTGACAACTTGAACTAAGTTCGGGTGCGCGACCTAAAACGGCGTTCATTGTGGATGGTAGAGGATTGTTTAAATACCGAAGAATGCCTTTCGGGTTGTGTAACGCCAGCCAAACTCTGTGCAGGCTGATGGACCAGGTACTCGGGGTCGATTTGGAACCAAGGGTGTTCGTTTACTTGGACGGCATTATTGTCATGTCGCAGACGTTCGAAGAACATATGGTACTGCTGTAACAGGTGGCCAAACGACTTCGCCAGGCTAATCTCACGATAAGTTTGGAGAAGTCGCGGTTCTGTCTAAAGGAAATAAAATATTTGGGGTACATATTGGACGAATATGGATTGAGAGTAGATCCCGACAAAATAACTGGAATCCTGAATTTTGCGACACCGAAGTGTATAAAAGACGTCAGGAGGTTGATTGGGGTGGCGGGATGGTATCGCCGATTTATTTTGGATTTTTCCGAAATAACAGCACACATCACAAATCTCCTTAAAAAACAGGCAAGCCGTTTACTGGCCCGAAGATGCGCAGAAGGCCTTCACAAAGTTAAAATCGCTCCTGGTGTCCGCACCAATACTGGGTAATCCGGATTTCGGCAAAGAATTCACGATACAAACAGATGCATCCGATACTGGTATTGGAGCTGTCCTGACGCACGAAGATGAAGAGGGGGAAAGGGTGATAGCCTTCATGAGCCAGAAACTTACGTCTACGCAGCGAAAATATCCGGCAACGGAGAGGGAGTGCATGGCGGTGGTGTTCGCCATAATTTATTTACATTTTTTACAATACTCTTAGCATCAGCTGGCAAAAAACTGTTCCTAAATTTGTGAGATTAATTAACGTACCTGAAAATCACATTTACTATATAAAAAGAACGGATTGATATTTATTTAAGCTGAAATTATGTTCGAGATTTTCCGATTATTTTTTAAACTTCCGATATATTGGAATCCTTTTAGCATCATCGCATGTTTCAACTATTCGTGACTAGCATGCCTTTATATAAATAACCAATTTAGTTCGCTTCATTAAAAATCAAAGCCATAAATTATATTTTGTTAGGGAACAACAATCCACACAAAATACAAATCCGCACACACACTAAAACACACTAATACACTAACACATACAGTATAAATTGATCACGTTTCGCAATTAAACCAAAAGAACAAATTTCTTGCATTTTACTTTTAATTATTCAACCCCCAGAAGACATTTAGCGCGCATTCGCACCGAAAACAGTAACAAACCCAAAAACCAATATTGACTTAAGAAATTCGATAATTTATTTGTATTTCGATCTAACATGCGATATACATGTTAATCAAGGTCTGAAGACGCTCGATAAATCATCATCGAAATACGGACTATTCACCTTTATTCAATTTTTTGCCAGTTTTATTATAATAAATTCTCTGACAGCTTAAGTCTATATATTATATGTACCTTGCTCGCATTTCGTTTTAACCTGTAACAAAAAAAAAAAAAAAAAAAAAAAAAAAAAATCACTCAGACAATACCATAAGGTAGATTTTAATTGATCAACTTCTTATTTTGTTGTTCTTACCAAAATTTATTTTTTATTTTTTATCGATCACAAAAATTTCAATTACCCCATATCAATTGAAATCCAACAAAACCAAAAACTTATTTAATTTTGAGACGGTAAACCGTGCGCAAAAAGATTTTTGTACCAATTTCTTCGCTGATTGAGGTACAAACTGTTTTGTACAAGAACAACAAAATATATATTGGTTTACATTGGTTAAAACAAATTGATCGGACCAATATATATATAGACAACAACAATTTCGATTGGTCTCGTTTCACATCATGTTGCGCGAGCGGTGAAAATGAATGATGATGGCAATTGGTAATTTTAGATTTTTATTTGTATTTTTTGCTGTGCAGACTCGCGAATTGCAGTAGAATTGTATTTGTTTGCATTAAATGATCATCGATCAATAATAAATGTAACATATATACGCAGCAAATATATCGATGATAATCATCGATTTTTAATTTTATTTTATTTTTCGACAAAGCGAACCACGAACCAAAATTAATTGATTTCAATTATAAAAGAATTCGATAAAAAGTTTCTTACATTTTGTTGCTAAATAGATGATTGTTGTTAATTGAAATTAATTCTGGATTTTTTTTTGCTTAATTTAAGTTGGGCACAAAAAAAGTACAACGTAAATTTATACCAAAGAGTATTGACTTGTGTGTACAAGACAGCACATAAAATTGATGGTGGGCAAGAATTTAAAAAGTTTACGATTTACTGCGACATGTACAAATTTTTTTGTCACCATATTTGATTGAATGATCCTTTGTTTAAGGAAATGACGTATGCCGTCTTGTTTATGAAATCAATGATCTCAAGCATGGTCATCACCACAAACGACCTACGTATTTGTCTTAAGAGAGAAACGATACTCTCCATTTGATAATACGATGATCCTAGATATCTTTATCACCATGGGTAATTTTTAATTCGTTATATTATTTAATATTAGTTTATAAAAAT
This sequence comes from Tipula confusa, assembly GCA_963556175.1. Lineage (NCBI taxonomy): Eukaryota > Metazoa > Arthropoda > Insecta > Diptera > Tipulidae > Tipula > Tipula confusa. The sequence goes on along the minus strand of OY744477.1, from coordinate 37,359,572 downwards.
TACTACATTTAAATAAAATTTAAAATACTTAATTGGCTAAACAATAGTCAAAACAAAAATTAAATCTAAAGTCAAGTCAAAAGCCAAGTCAAAAGTCAAGTCAAAAGTCAAGTCAAAAGTCAAGTCAAAAGTCAAGTCAAAAGTCAAGTCAAAAGTCAAGTCAAAAGTCAAGTCAAAAGTCAAGTCAAAAAGTCAAGTCAAAAGTCAAGTCAAAAGTCAAGTCAAAAGTCAAGTCAAAAGTCAAGTCAAAAGTCAAGTCAAAAATCAAGTCAAAAGTCAAGTCAAAAGTCAAGTCAAACGTCAAGTCAAAAGTCAAGTCAAGTAAATAGTAAAGTCAAAAGTCAAGTAACAAATCAAGTTAAAAGTCAGGTCAAAAATCAAGTCAAGTCAAAAGTCAAGTAACAAGTCAAGTTAAAATTCAAGTCAAAAGTTAAGTCAAACGTCAAGTCCAAATTCATGTCATAAGTCAAGTCAAAAGTAAAGTCAAAAGTACGGTCAAAAGTCAAGTCAAAAGTCAAGTTAAAAGTCAAGTTAAAAGTCAAGTCAGAAGTCAAGTCAAAAGTCAAGTCAAAAGTCAAGTCAAAAATCAAGTCAAAAGTCAAGTCAAAAGTCAAGTCAAAAGTCAAGTCAAAAGTCAAGTCAAAAGTCAAGTCAAAAGTCAAGTTAAAAGTCAAGTTAAAAGTCAAATCAACAGTCAAGTCAAAAGTCAAGTCAAAAGTCAATTCAAAAGTCAAGTCAAAAGTCAAGTCAAAAGTCAAGTCAAAAGTCAAGTCAAAAGTCAAGTCAAACGTCAAGACAAAAGTCAAGTCAAGTAAATAGTAAAGTCAAAAGTCAAGTAACAAATCAAGTTAAAAGTCAGGTCAAAAATCAAGTCAAGTCAAAAGTCAAGTAACAAGTCAAGTTAAAATTCAAGTCAAAAGTTAAGTCAAACGTCAAGTCCAAATTCAAGTCATAAGTCAAGTCAAAAGTAAAGTCAAAAGTACGGTCAAAAGTCAAGTCAAAAGTCAAGTCAAAGGTCAAGTCAAAAGTCAAGTCAAAAGTCAAGTTAAAAGTCAAGTCAAAAGTCAAGTCAAAAGTCAAGGCAAAAGTCAAGTCAAAAGTCAAGTCAAAAGTCAAGTCAAAAGTCAAGTCAAAAGTCGAATCAAAAGTCAAGTTAAAAGTCAAGTCAAAAGTCAAGTCAAAAGTCAAGTCAAAAGTCAAGTCAAAAGTCAAGTCAAAAGTCAAGTCGAAAGTCAAGTCAAAAGTCAATTCAAAATTCAAGTCAAAAGTCAAGTCAAAAGTCAAGTCAAAAGTCAAGTCAAAAGTCAAGTCAAAAGTCAAAAGTCAAGTCAAAAGTCAAAAGTCAAAAGTCAAAAGTCAAAAGTCAAAAGTCAAAAGTCAAAAGTCAAAAGTCAAAAGTCAAAAGTCAAAAGTCAAAAGTCAAAAGTCAAAAGTCAAAAGTCAAAAGTCAAAAGTCAAAAGTCAAAAGTCAAAAGTCAAAAGTCAAAAGTCAAAAGTCAAAAGTCAAAAGTCAAAAGTCAAAAGTCAAAAGTCAAAAGTCAAAAGTCAAAAGTCAAAAGTCAAAAGTCAAAAGTCAAAAGTCAAAAGTCAAAAGTCAAAAGTCAAAAGTCAAAAGTCAAAAGTCAAAAGTCAAAAGTCAAAAGTCAAAAGTCAAAAGTCAAAAGTCAAAAGTCAAAAGTCAAAAGTCAAAAGTCAAAAGTCAAAAGTCAAAAGTCAAAAGTTTTAAAGTCAAAAGTCAAAAGTCAAAAGTCAAAAGTCAAAAGTCAAAAGTCAAAAGTCAAAAGTCAAAAGTCAAAAGTCAAAAGTCAAAAGTCAAAAGTCAAAAGTCAAAAGTCAAAAGTCAAAAGTCAAAAGTCAAAAGTCAAAAGTCAAAAGTCAAAAGTCAAAAGTCAAAAGTCAAAAGTCAAAAGTCAAAAGTCAAAAGTCAAAAGTCAAAAGTCAAAAGTCAAAAGTCAAAAGTCAAAAGTCAAAAGTCAAAAGTCAAAAGTCAAAAGTCAAAAGTCAAAAGTCAAAAGTCAAAAGTCAAAAGTCAAAAGTCAAAAGTCAAAAGTCAAAAGTCAAAAGTCAAAAGTCAAAAGTCAAAAGTCAAAAGTCAAAAGTCAAAAGTCAAAAGTCAAAAGTCAAAAGTCAAAAGTCAAAAGTCAAAAGTCAAAAGTCAAAAGTCAAAAGTCAAAAGTCAAAAGTCAAAAGTCAAAAGTCAAAAGTCAAAAGTCAAAAGTCAAAAGTCAAAAGTCAAAAGTCAAAAGTCAAAAGTCAAAAGTCAAAAGTCAAAAGTCAAAAGTCAAAAGTCAAAAGTCAAAAGTCAAAAGTCAAAAGTCAAAAGTCAAAAGTCAAAAGTCAAAAGTCAAAAGTCAAAAGTCAAAAGTCAAAAGTCAAAAGTCAAAAGTCAAAAGTCAAAAGTCAAAAGTCAAAAGTCAAAAGTCAAAAGTCAAAAGTCAAAAGTCAAAAGTCAAAAGTCAAAAGTCAAAAGTCAAAAGTCAAAAGTCAAAAGTCAAAAGTCAAAAGTCAAAAGTCAAAAGTCAAAAGTCAAAAGTCAAAAGTCAAAAGTCAAAAGTCAAAAGTCAAAAGTCAAAAGTCAAAAGTCAAAAGTCAAAAGTCAAAAGTCAAAAGTCAAAAGTCAAAAGTCAAAAGTCAAAAGTCAAAAGTCAAAAGTCAAAAGTCAAAAGTCAAAAGTCAAAAGTCAAAAGTCAAAAGTCAAAAGTCAAAAGTCAAAAGTCAAAAGTCAAAAGTCAAAAGTCAAAAGTCAAAAGTCAAAAGTCAAAAGTCAAAAGTCAAAAGTCAAAAGTCAAAAGTCAAAAGTCAAAAGTCAAAAGTCAAAAGTCAAAAGTCAAAAGTCAAAAATCAAAAATCAAAAGTCAAAAGTCAAAAGTCAAAAGTCAAAAGTCAAAAGTCAAAAGTCTAAAGTCAAAAGTCAAAAATCAAAAATCAAAAGTCAAAAGTCAAGTCAAAAGTCAAGTCAAAAGTCAAGTCAAAAGTCAAGTCAAAAGTCAAGTTAAAAGTCAAGTTAAAAGTCAAGTCAAAAGTCAAGTCAAAAGTCAAGTCAAAAGTCAAGTCAAAAGTCAAGTCAAAAGTCAAGTCAAAAGTCAAGTCAAAAGTCGAATCAAAAGTCAAGTCAAAAGTCAAGTCATAAGTCAAGTCAAAAGTCAAGTCAAAAGTCAAGTCAAAAGTCAAGTCAAAAGTCAAGTCAAAAGTCAAGTCAAAAAACAAGTCAAAAGTCAATTCAAAAGTCAAGTCAAAAGTCAAGTCAAAAGTCAAGTAAAAAGTCGAATCAAAAGTCAAGTCAAATGTCAAGTAAAAAGTCAAGTTAAAAGTCAAGTCAAAAGTCAAGTCAAAAGTCAAATTAAAAGTCAAGTCAAAAGTCAAGTCAGAAGTCAAGTCAAAAGTCAAGTCAAAAGTCAAGTCAAAAATCAAGTCAAAAGTCAAGTCAAAAGTCAAGTCAAAAGTCAAGTCAAAAGTCAAGTCAAAAGTCAAAAGTCAAGTAAAAAGTCAAGTCAAAAGTCAAGTCAAAAGTCAAGTCAAAATCAAGTCAAAAGTCAAGTAAAAAGTCAAGTCAAATCAAAAGTCAAGTCAAAAGTCAAGTCAAAAGTCAAGTTAATAGTCAAGTCAAAAGTCAAGTCAAAAGTCAAGTCAAAAGTTAAATCAAAGGTCAAGTCAAAAGTGAAGTCAAAAGTCAAGTCAAAAGTCAAGTCAAAGTTCTAGTCAAAAAGTCAAGTCAAAAGTCAAGTCAAATGTCAAGTCAAAATCAAGTCAAAAGTCAAGTCAAATCAAAAGTCAAGTCAAAAGTCAAGTTAATAGTCAAGTCAAAAGTCAAGTCAAAAGTCAAGTCAAAAGTTAAATCAAAGGTCAAGTCAAAAGTGAAGTCAAAAGTCAAGTCAAAAGTCAAGTCAAAAGTCAAGTCAAAAGTCAAGTCAAAAGTCAAGTCAAAAGTCAAGTCAAAAGTCAAGTCAAAAGTTAAATCAAAGGTCAAGTCAAAAGTGAAGTCAAAAGTCAAGTCAAAAGTCAAGTCAAAAGTCAAGTCAAAAGTCAAGTCAAAAGTCAAGTCAAAAGTCAAGTCAAAAGTCAAGTCAAAAGTCAAGTCAAAAGTCAAGTCAAAAGTCAAGTCAAAAGTCAAGTCAAAAGTCAAGTCAAAAGTCAAGTCAAAAGTCAAGTCAAAAGTCAAGTCAAAAGTCATGTCAAAAGTAAAGTCAAAAGTTGATTCATAAGTCAAGTCAAAAGACAAGTCGAAAGTCAAGTCAAAAGTCAAGTCAAAAGTCAATTCAAAAGTCAAGTCAAAAGTCAAGTCAAAAGTAAAGTCAAAAGTTGATTCATAAGTCAAATCAAAAGACAAGTCGAAAGTCAAGTCAAAAGTCAAGTCAAAAGTCAAGTCAAAAGTCAAATTAAAAGTCAAGTCAAAAGTCAAGTCAAAAGTCAAGTCAAAAGTCAAGTCAAAAGTCAAATCAAAAGTCAAGTCAAAAATCAAGTCAAAAGTCAAAAGTCAAAAGTCAAAAGTCAAGTCAAAAGTCAAGTCAAAAGTCAAGTCAAAAGTCAAAAGTCAAGTCAAAAGTCAAGTCAAAAGTCAAGTCAAAAGTCGAGTCAAAAGTCAAGTCAAAAGTCAAGTCAAAAGTAAAGTAAAAAGTTGATTCATAAGTCAAGTCAAAAGACAAGTCGAAAGTCAAGTCAAAAGTCAAGTCAAAAGTCAAGTCAAAAGACAAGTTAAAAGTCAAGTCAAAAGTCAAGTCAAAAGTCAAGTCAAAAGTCAAGTCAAAAGTCAGGTCAAAAGTCAAGTCAAAAGTCAAGTCAAAAGTCAAGTCAAAAGTCAAGTCAAAAGTCAAGTCAAAAGTCAAGTCAAAATCTAGTCAAAAGTCAAGTAAAAAGTCAAGTCAAAAGTCAAGTCAAATCAAAAGTCAAGTCAAAAGTCAAGTTATTATTCAAGTCAAAAGTCAAGTCAAAAGTCAAGTCAAAAGTTAAATCAAAGGTCAAGTCAAAAGTGAAGTCAAAAGTCAAGTCAAAATCAAGTCAAAAGTCAAGTCAAAAAGTCAAGTCAAAAGTCAAGTCAAAAGTCAAGTCAAAAGTCAAGTCAAAAGTCAAGTCAAAAGTCAAGTCAAAAGTCAAGTCAAAAGTCAAGTCAAAAGTCAAGTCAAAAGTCAAGTCAAAAGTCATGTCAAAAGTCAATTCAAAAGTCAAGTCAAGTCAAAAGTCAAGTCAAAAGTCAAGTCAAAAGTCAAGTCAAAAGTCAAGTCAAAAGTCAAGTCAAAAGTCAAGTCAAAAGTCAAGTCAAAAGTCAAGTCAAAAGTCAAGTCAAAAGTCAAGTCAAAAGTCAAGTCAAAAGTCAAGTCAAAAGTCAAGTCAAAAGTCAAGTCAAAATTCAAGTCAAAAGTCATGTCAAAAGGTTAAAACTTAAGTCAAAAGTCATGTCAAAAGGTTAAAACTTAAGTCCAAAGTCAAGTCAAAAGTCAAGTCGAAAATCAAATCAAAAGTCAAATCAAAAGTCGAGTCAAAAGTCAAGTCAAAAGTCAAGTCAAAAGTCAAGTCAAAAGTCAAGTCAAAAGTCAAGTCAAAAGTCAAGTCAAAAGTCAAGTCAAAAGTCAAGTCAAAAGTCATGTCAAAAGTCAAGTCAAAAGTCAAGTCAAAAGTCAAGTCAAAAGTTAAGTCAAAAGTCATAAGTGCAGTCATTTAATTTAATCTCAAACAAAAGAGTCATAGTACACTGTGCTCTGTTTATTGCACAATGCTATAAGCCAAAAGTGTGACACAGTTGATGGATAACCTACCAAATTATTGAGTAGAACTGATCCTACCATATTTTAAAGTTGGAGTGAGTTAAGCTATAATGCTAATTTATTTGACTGATGGAAGTGAACAGAAAAACATCAAAGCATGATTATATGTTTATTTATTTGCGTCAGTATAAAGGCAGTGCCAATTGAATTAGTGAATGATCTCAGAAGTGATGCAATTCTTGCTACACACTTCGTTGCTCGTCGAGGATGTTGGAAATCTACAATAAAAATGGTACCAATTTTGTTGATACTCTGAGAGTTGTATCCCACAATTTAATGACATATCTTATTTACTTTCCAGAAATGCAATTAATTGATAATTTTGTCGGTTTAACAGTTGTTTCATTTAACTTTAGTGTTAAATAATTTTTTGAATCTTATTTATGAGTTTATGAGTTTTAAGAATGCCCCTGATAAAAATATTTAGACGAGTTAAAATATTTTTTCTGTACCGTCAACTTCTAAAATTTAATGGACGCGATCTATAAAGTGCGTCGTAAAGTAGGACGTTAAATTAATCGCGAAAGAGTCTGGAGAGCTTCATCCCCAGAAAAGATTGCATTGGGAGATCTATATAGTGGAATATTTTGCAATTTTGCACCTTCAGAAATGTAGTATAATCCGGGTCCTTCTTGAAACGTTTTTTAATCTAAAGTAGTCGTAGTTTTTTGACATTTTAATCTCTATGCTGACCTACTGACTATTACTATATTTTATATCTCTAGCTATTTTCCTATAAGAATGCGGTGCTTTTTTGCACTAAACAGTAGACTAAAGTTAGATTTCCGATAGGTAAATCTATTGAACCTCTTAGACACTAGAAGATGTTTCAAATGTCATAAGGCATTCAAACCATTTCACAATTTACATAAACGCTACCAAGAATGAAACAATCATTAACTTCTCAGTATTTTACTTAAAGATGATGAAGGCCAATTTTTATTGTTTTTTTTGTGCTCGTGTACATCAAACCAATTTTCTTCAATTATCCACAATTTCAGAACATTCAAACAGAAACGCAGATAATGCAAAAAAATGATTTTTTTGTACATATTGTTACCAATTGCTGTGTGGTTAAGTTAAGGTCTTCTCATCATTTGCGATACACAACATAAATGTTAAAAATAATTCTTTGGGTTTATTGTTTTGGTTTAGGTCCGGTGCCGCCCGTCTTTCGGTGATCAACAATGTAAAGCGTGGTGAATTGGAATATCGTTTAAATTTTAATTTTGGTGCGGGTTATACGACTAAAGATTAGCTATGTAGATATAAGGTTTGTAAATTAATGGTCTCTCAAGAGTCTCCAGGTTTCTGGTGTATTATTAATGATTTTATCTGGATTACATAGTTTTTCAATTTTTTTTAATTTGGCTTGCGTCTCTTTATCCACAAACATGGAGTTTATAATTTTGTAAAGATCCGGGATGGGTATGTATAATATATGCATGCTAGAACATCGGGTGATGAAAAAATTACTGTCAAAATTTTTGTATAGTGGGATGAGATATAGAAGTAAAAATAATCGGATTTTATAAGCGCCTGCTGGCCTCTACTGTATCTACGATCTGGCTGAAGTAGCGTTCTCTAATCCAAAAAGCCATCGTTACTAATTGCTATCAATTAGTAAGTGTGGCTCATCTATCAGTAATTACTGTCCCATTTGAAAACCATTTTCTGCTATGACGAATTCTTTATTGGTAGTTACTTCCAAGTTTTTCTACCGGGAATTTCCTCAATTACACATAAATTGTCCCTGCAACTAATGTTTTTCTAGGGCTCTAAAACAAATTTTAAATTCTACTTCGTTGCTCCAGAAACGAAGTAGAATTTAAAATTTGTAATTTAAAATCACCCATTATGAATTTTACAGCTTCCCATAACCCAACAAGATTTGAACTTGCTGTAAACTTCCATGATGTATCATTATCACTAAGTATTGTCTGGAATAATATTAGAATCCTTAATGTCGCCAATAAAATAAATAGATCGTTATGTTTTTGCATAGCTCCAACAAAATTTGTGCTATTATTAAAATTGATTTCAAATTGAGCCCTCTCCAGCAATGTATCTTTTTAAAGCTGCTAGAAACGCATCGGTGGTTAGATCTGACACGATTTCGAAATGTAAAGTCCTTGTCGTCACGCACACGAAGACTGATATATAAGCTTTTATGTGTTTTGTGCCCCTCTCCTCGACTAAATGAGTTGACTTCTCGTATCTGACGCAAACGTCACATTTTTACTGAACCTTCTTGAACATACTCATGCGTTTGACAATCCAGAATTTCTGTTTTAGAATGGAGAATTATAAAAATTGATCGGGATGAAGGTATTTAATGTGGTAATAGGTAGTTTGCCCAGGATGTGGTTGTTTGATAGAATTTTTTGTATCAAACGAACAATCTACAATCTACCGCTCTGAGAATACCTTACCCACCTATGAATGGTAATAAATTTGATAGTTTACCGTTGGTTGATAACGACTCCGTGTTCAACGGGGTTACCGTTCCATCCATGTAGTGTATTCTTGACACTACAGTACGTAGACGCTTTAAGCCAAGTGCAGTTCATTGACTGTGAGTGAACCAAATATTATAGTGTCCGTCTGGTTGTTTTTCCGCGAATTTTTAATGAATCGAAATTAGTAGTTAAGTATACGACGAACCTTCTTCCGGAGGAAGATATACGATTAACTAATCCGTTTATTTTGTCAATTATAGGGTAAATGTGTGAACGTTGCACCCATTTTTTGTGCTCTTCGCTTAAAATAGCGTCGGTATCTTCTTTAGTTGTAGAGCTTACATTCTCTCATGATTTAGGACCCTTTAGCTACTTTGGTCTATGTCACTACAAATCGGAAAGTTTAAGTTTTTCTGGTAGTATTACTCGACTACCACAATTTGCAGGATTATTACTCGATTTTACGTGATCCCATTTGCCTCGTACCATAGTGCATATAGTATTTAGGATGTTCTATTGGCCATAAAAGTTTACCATCGTCGAGTTTAAGCTGACAAATATGCCAAAACCGTACATTTATTCGTTCATCCGAATTTTTTAACTGCAACTTTCACTAACTTGTGAGGACTCCTTCCTTACTTTATTAACAGTTTGCAAAAAAGTACTACTGCCCATAACTCTAATCTTGGAAGAGTGATTTGTTTCAAAGGAGCGACCTTTGTTTTTTATGCCAATAAGTTGAGCTGCCTTAATCGCATTTATAAAATCCATGAAATTGACTAATTTCATTTTTCCACAGAGTATGTCTGTGTATGTGTTGAAGGTGCCCAAATTGTTCCTAGGTTCAACCAATGATTCTTAATGTCGGACTGGAGTTCATCATCCCAATTTAGTTTAATTAATTATGGTTGCTGGTTTGGCCAACCAACCGAGAGGATCTTCACTGTTTTTATCCAAAAAGTAGGATTGGCAAATCAAGAGATTGTCGCCAAACGTTTCGTTGAAAATTTGTAACGTCATCTCGTACTATTATTTGACGATACATTTTTTCAATATCATCACTGAGCGCGATTGTCAGGTAAACCATAATGATAGTTGTTTCATTGGACCAATCATTAAGTTGTCATTAAGAGACATCCCAATTGTCTCTACCATTTGATTCCCTCGTAATATTTAGTGCATACTCAGGACCACAAATAGTTAAAGAAATCCTTTTCTGTAGATCGTTTAATTGAAAGTCTCCCGCGTGGTTGTAAATGTAATTAAGGTAAATGCCACATATAATCTTTCAACCAATTAACGAACGTAGTGGAATTCTAAAAATTATAAATACGAAACGTGTGTGCCTCCCTCCCACTCAACCAATTAAACAAATAGCATGGTAATATATGCGACGGACGACAAAGAAATATGTGCACAACAAGCAGTAATCCTATAAGAATTTAAATTTCAACCTAAAGTGGAAACCGTACAAAAGGTTTTTGTTGCTGGATATGTGTACATAAGTAATTCGCGACATGCCAATAATTTATAATAACAGCTATGTGCATGCGCGCACAGTACACAATATACAATATACAGAGATAAATGGATGAATATTTAAATGCATTTTTTTTTTTGTTGAAAATCGCTAAAGAGCACGTCGACCCCGTCATTGGGTTAAGGCCGCGAAACCTTTTAAATTATAATTTATTTCTGAATTGTATATTGATTATTGATTTTTAATTTATGGATTATTCGGGTCATGGTTGGGCATTATACACTGTATACTAGTGTTATTGCCTGGACATTTTTACAGTTTATGTTTATTGGAGCTCCTTTAACTTTCTTTTTCAAACAAAGAATTTTGGATCGGAACGTACCAAGTTCAAACGCCTACTATACTGCATAGTCTCTAATTATGGCACCAATGTAAGCAAAGTGTGCTAATAAGGGTACATAGTAAGAAAAATCTTTTTCCACATATTTTCCAAAATATGCAAGGCTATAGACTGTCTAAATTTCGATTTTTTTTTTCGATAAATTCACTAAAAGTTTTCACGTAATTTCGACTATCTAGTTCGTCTAAACAACACTATAGACCAATAAAAACCACCCTAGACTTATTACTGACGAACTTACAGCCATTCAAAATTTAATAAAAATCGAAAGAATTTTCCAGATATTTCCCAAAATATGCAAGGCTATAGACTGTCTAAATTTCGATTGTTTTGATGCTGATCACGATGGTTGCCCAGATTTTTCAAAATTTCTTCAAAATTTTTATTGTCAAATCGGACATAGCGAGATCAGCAACTATCGCGGAATGGCTGTATTTTTTGTAAGATACCTCAACTCTTTGAATCATCGTTAGATTAAATTTTGTCACGTATACAGAAGTATTTTTTACCCAAGCAACATGGTTTATTTTCCCGGGAGGTCTACAAATACAAACCGAAAGACAGTTTATGTTCTTCAACCTTATGGTTAGATCGTTTCCAGATATCAGCTTATTTCATTCGTCTCCCGGGGTTCCTCAAGGTATCTGCTATTCCTCAATTTATGTTTGCGACTGTTTTAAATTCTCGGCCACATTTGAATCCGTTCAAAAGTAGTTTATTTGCACTTTGACAGATTGCAGCTGCACTTTTCGTTCGCTACCTTTTACGCAGAAGATCTTTTACGCATATATTGTATAGATACTCATACTGTTAATCCATGGTCATGCGGCATACGGTTCAAAATTTTGTTGATTTGTAAATCACAGTTGTAAATGAGAATCCAAAAGTAACGTATTTCACGCTGAATGCTATATACATAATATATCCATAGAATCTTCTAACAATCCACTCGCCAATCTATTAGATATATAAATTTTTATTTTATCTAACCACTAATTAATTGTGCTAACGACTTTTAAATGGATTCTTAATAATATACCGATGATCTAAAGAATTGATATCTTCAAAATGAAATCAAGATTCGTTTCAAAATTTTTTTTTTTTAGTTTTTGCCCAATCATCTACAGACGAGAAAACGATCCGCGCTTTTATATATCTAAGATCATAATTAGAAATGACGTGAGAAATCTTTTAATTTGCTTATGATTAATGAATAAATTTATATGGTCGTATCCTAATGTATCTGCACGTATCTATTATGTAATTACGGATTTTTAATTTTTATTTTTTATTTTTTTGGTTAGCTATGGTTTGATTATGCCAAAGGGGCAAAGAATACAATAAATAAATTGGCTATGGATCTGTTACACTACATTAAATTACGTTTCGTTTGGTATCGGCGCGCCTAATCCAAATGCAAGGTTAATTTTTATTGTTGTTGCTGTTACTGTATTTTAATTTTGTGTTCGCGCGCACCAAATACGCGACCTCATCGAACGATCATAAAATTAAAAAAAAAAAAAATTAATTAAATTTTTAAGTTTTTAATTGAATTTAACACAATAAGTTTACAGTGTCAAAATTACCATTAATAATTAAATTAAAGTTGGCGTACGGTAGATTTTAATTCGCTTTTGGTATGTTGCATTTCCAACTCGACGACACAACCTGATAAAAATTTGAGGAGAGTTTCTACTCCTTAAATAGAAGTGAGTACAGCATTACCGTTTAAAACTAGGTACAAAGTTTCCTGAAAACTGTGTTGCGCTACAGTAGTAATAAACAATGTTGTCCAGAGTCATGGTTGGATTCATAACAGGATTTAGTAGAAAGATTTAGGGACTTTCGTACCAACGTTGAAATTCGACGAGCTGTGGAAGCAAGAAAGCGCAGTATCCTAATAAAAAATAAAATGTATTGATTTTCATTATAATGTTTGCAGTTTGAACATTCAATGCCGCCACCGATACAGCAATGAAAAATTACTCCTATTATTGTTAACAAATATTAAATCGGTTTTCCAGTACCATTTAACGGACTAGCAGTTTCCCAGTATTAAGGACTTGATAAAAGTTGTACCGCCTGGGAGGAAACTTTTAAACGGTTTAGGGTCGCACCAGCCGCAGACGACCAATGGATGCTCTAAATATACCAAGCTACAATCAAAATTCCTGCTTTGATTCTTCAGCAAAAACCAATACACAACAACTAATTGTACGAGACCTCAAACCGGCTTTGAGACCTCATCTGTTAACAACTGCAAACTTAACTCATATTTGACTATTACTTGATCTGTAATATAACTGAAAACCTTATCATCCAGAGACAATCACGCTACACTTTGCACGCAGGATCAATAAAAACTTTCTCCACAATCGTAGAATTCTTTTATTCCGAAATACTTATAAGTGATCGATTTTTCTGTTTCTTCCACGTGGTTCCAAATTCACTTTCGTTTACATCTTACGCAACTGTTGCAACAAATTTTGCTATAAAAACATCGGAACCCGCTGAGCCCCATTGCTGTGCCAGTCATGGTTGTTGTTAAATTTAACAGCAAATCTCAGATGTATGTCTATTAGCCCGAGAAGTGAACAAAGTAAACGTCAAGGACGCGTAACCGTTACTTCTTTTTAATGGATTGTTGGGTCAGTTAGATCACCCACGGTTTATTTGATCTCCCGCGACAATCGAGAGATGGCGTTTACTTTTTCTGGATGGATGTTACCTTATACCACTTCAAGGTGCGAATACTATACCCATCAGGGTGACCCTGATTACAAGGCAAATTATTACGAGCGGTTGCGGCATTAAATATTCTAAAAAGAGAAAACAATCTTAATCATCCTGCTAGATACTTCCAATAACGCCATATAGTTTGGCTTATTTTTGGAAGTTAATCTACCTAAAATCAATATTCCACCATTTTTGGGAGAGTATTCAGAGTGGAAATCACTTCTTGATATTGACAATCACTCAAGTGAAGATGATGAAAAGTTCACGTCAAAATCTGCACCAAACGAAGGCGCTATAAATTAATCACACAGTGAAATATGTCAGACTATCCTATAGCTACTGCAATTATTAAAGTGTTACATTCTTTCTGTAACATTATTAGCTGTCGAAATCAATCGGGTCTTCCTTTACCAAAGCAGCTCAACGATTACGAAGCTTTGTAAGACGCTTTGCAAGTGAGCCCAAATATCGAAAACTGTACTAAAATTGCATGTCTGAGTATGAGTCACTCAACCACATGGAAGAAATCCCATAGGAAGAAATCAACAATTTGATATAAGAATTAAAGTTCAAATGTACAACCTTAAGAAATCAAGCAGATTCAGGAACTATAATGTAAAATTATGGCTTTTAGTTAGACGTAGATGATAATATGACCTTAAAATGTAACCACTTTAAACTAAAAAAATAAATGATTCTGAAAAGCGATTTGAAACGTGTTCCATCATATATAAACTAACCCCTAAATGTTGATTTAATTAAATTATATACATTAAAATGTTGTTGTTGTCAATCGATTAACGTTGTTGTTGTCAATGATATTAACTTGATCATAATTTTATTCTATTGGGCAGCTAAATTGGATTTATTTTTATTTTCAGTAACCATATTACGTCAATACAATAAAGGTCAAAGATAGATTGAAATTTGATATGAGAGAATTATTCTGAGTTTGTATTTGTGGCTTGCAATACCGGTATATACTGATATATCGAAATTCCGGCTTAATAGACGTTTTCTTATAAAATTGAAATACCCGTATAAGAAGGCTAACTCCTTTACAAATTTTTTTGGTTACAGATTATTTGTTAAAATGCTTTTAATCAAGGTATCATTCATCAAAATTAGGCCACTATATATTACGTTCTCTGCTAAAGTCTGAACACTCTGCAAATTTGAAAAAGCTGAAGTTATACAAGATGTTGATCAGACCAATTGTCATGTATGTAATTGTCATGTAATTTATCACCCCAAATGCTGACGAGATCAGCAATTTGTTGTAAGCTCCTGGTATCGTTCATGAAGTAAAATAACAGTGATGACGCTGGCAAAGATGGCTCCCCTGGATAAAAAACAAATTGTCTTTTTTGAGGTTTTCTAGAAGCATATGAAGGGCAAGATCGTGTCCAAGCCCGATGGGGCTGGATTGTTGGTTCAGTACGGGCCAGCAATGTTAAGTTTCTGACATCCAAAAAAATTGTACAGACAAGTACGTTAAATGTGGTTTAGCCAAATGACTTAACTTATTAATTCAACTTTTCCTTTTTCGTCAGGGAAAAAATACAGAGAGAAAGGGAGGGTATACTTGATTTGTATACAGACATTTTTAATCCCGACGATGGTATGTAATAACGAAATGTCTTTTTTACTTTATTATTGGTGTTTTTTGTTGTTTTTTAAGATTACCCAATGATAATTATTTTTTACGATCGCTGATCTTTTTTTTCATTTTATTTGGGTAATATCTGTTAAATTATTATTTAGGACGTGTAATAAAAATATTAAAAAAAAAAAAAAAAAATGTAAATTAATAAATTCGTGCTTAAGCTGAGCATTCACTAAAAAACAAGGTACTAATGAGGATAAATATTCCAACATTTTATGATTACGCGATCGTCAATGTCATCGATAAGAATTCTTTGAAAACGACAAAATATGGTAATTTTATGGGGGATCGTTTGTATATTACGTTTGGTCAGTGATACAATTTAAATGACGTCTTGTTACATATAACATTGTTTGTAATATCTGGTCACTGGTAGTTTTATTGTGATTTTATGTGGAATAATATTTCGGACGTAATAAATATAATTAGTTTTGAGTAATTTATTTGAAGACCGTTGAACAACAAATTTAAAACCTCAAGGTTATTTTCGGTATATATAACAACATAGATAATATTGATTAGATCACGTCCGGACTATGAAGGTAAAGTTTATTTTAACATTAGTTTGGTGATGTTTTAATAGAGAACATGAAATTTTATAACTTAGACTTTAGACATTAGACTTTAGACTTTAGACTTTACACTTTAGACTTTAGACTTTAGACTTTAGACTTTAGACTTTAGACTTTAGACTTTAGACTTTAGACTTTAGACTTTAGACTTTAGACTTTAGACTTTAGACTTTAGACTTTAGACTTTAGACTTTAGACTTTAGACTTTAGACTTTAGACTTTAGACTTTAGACTTTAGACTTTAGACTTTAGACTTTAGACTTTAGACTTTAGACTTTAGACTTTAGACTTTAGACTTTAGACTTTAGACTTTAGACTTTAGACTTTAGACTTTAGACTTTAGACTTTAGACTTTAGACTTTAGACTTTAGACTTTAGACTTTAGACTTTAGACTTTAGACTTTAGACTTTAGACTTTAGACTTTAGACTTTAGACTTTAGACTTTAGACTTTAGACTTTAGACTTTAGACTTTAGACTTTAGACTTTAGACTTTAGACTTTAGACTTTAGACTTTAGACTTTAGACTTTAGACTTTAGACTTTAGACTTTAGACTTTAGACTTTAGACTTTAGACTTTAGACTTTAGACTTTAGACTTTAGACTTTAGACTTTAGACTTTAGACTTTAGACTTTAGACTTTAGACTTTAGACTTTAGATTTTAGACTTTAGACTTTAGACTTTAGACTTTAGACTTTAGACTTTAGACTTTAGACTTTAGACTTTAGACTTTAGACTTTAGACTTTAGACTTTAGACTTTAGACTTTAGACTTTAGACTTTAGACTTTAGACTTTAGACTTTAGACTTTAGACTTTAGACTTTAGACTTTAGACTTTAGACTTTAGACTTTAGACTTTAGACTTTAGACTTTAGACTTTAGACTTTAGACTTTAGACTTTAGACTTTAGACTTTAGACTTTAGACTTTAGACTTTAGACTTTAGACTTTAGACTTTAGACTTTAGACTTTAGACTTTAGACTTTAGACTTTAGACTTTAGACTTTAGACTTTAGACTTTAGACTTTAGACTTTAGACTTTAGACTTTAGACTTTAGACTTTAGACTTTAGACTTTAGACTTTAGACTTTAGACTTTAGACTTTAGACTTTAGACTTTAGACTTTAGACTTTAGACTTTAGACTTTAGACTTTAGACTTTAGACTTTAGACTTTAGACTTTAGACTTTAGACTTTAGACTTTAGACTTTAGACTTTAGACTTTAGACTTTAGACTTTAGACTTTAGACTTTAGACTTTAGACTTTAGACTTTAGACTTTAGACTTTAGACTTTAGACTTTAGACTTTAGACTTTAGACTTTAGACTTTAGACTTTAGACTTTAGACTTTAGACTTTAGACTTTAGACTTTAGACTTTAGACTTTAGACTTTAGACTTTAGGCTGCAGATGCCTTCACCGTATCCACGTTCATAAGTTGTGTACAAAAGCTTATAGAATTTTTTACATCATTTTAACAATACAAATTTTTTTGGCGTCTGCGCTCTTCACATCGTATTTACTTTTTCAAAATTTATTATTTAATTGTTAATCAACACACGGAAATACACACACACACACACACAAACGCCGATCGTTTCTTGTCCAATTGGCGAATTAGCACAATGCGGCAAATGCTTATTATAACAAAATAATGACAACAAAACATCATGAAAATTGCCCCCTAACGAGATACCATTTACCGATTAATCATCTTCACGTACATTTAACATCAAAAATAAAAGCAAAAAATCTCCGGTTTTATTTGCAACCATGTCTTGTGTGCTAATAACCGAATCAATAAAAATTGTATGAGGCATATACAGAGACATATGAGAGGCACAACCAGAGCACTGAAATTATATTTTATTTTATTTTAACGACTTGTAATTAACAAATGGAATTTATTGTGCGTTAAAATACACAACCGATAACGATAAAAAACAAAATATAAAACATCCAATTCTTGATTTTAATCAACTGAACTACCCAAAGCAATTAACAAAAACTGCCTTATGTACACATTAAAAGAAAATCAACTGCTGATTACGATCGTGGAAATATTTTTATTGTGGGAGTGATGGAATGTCGTATTTCGATCAATTGCGGGCCTGGTATTAAAACAAACAATTATTTTTTGTTTGTATTTTATTGACGTGAAGTTATGCCGGAGATAATTTAATTGTACATAGTACAAAGAAGTGGTACAGCATACTGCAGAAATCGGTACTAATTGTTTCAGTTTGGCTTTGGGATGAATTATCTCAAAATATACGAAACTTATAGATAGATAATCTTCCACCAAATGATTGTGTTGTCTCCAACCAGTAAGAGTTCGATCATGCCATTGACTTGTAAATATATCGTGATGTCTCCACATCCGATGTGATCCAAGGAGCTTAGTTAACTCAATAAATAGAGTCGATTGGCATTGTGGTGTTTGAGCAGCACAAGATAAGATTATTCCGGGATTGTATCCGTTCCTCATGCGTGTGAACCCCTCTTGGCTAACTTGCCTCTACACTTTACGTTCATGTTTGCAACAAGGGGCAATGTTCACATTAAGATGCCGATAAAGTTGTCTCGCAAATTTGTTAGTGAATCAACGAGATTAGGAGCGTTCTAAGTACTACTTTGCTGATGTACGTTTGTAATCCAACGAGGTTTTTTGATTAAGTAAATATAACGGCATGATTTGGCAAAAATTTAAGGATGCTTCTATCTGATCGAAGAGGATAAACAAAGATTTATGCGTAGTCCTTCAGATCTTGATTTGTGTACCTCAAAGCCATAGGACAAATTAGAAGAGTTGAATATTATATGAGTTGAGAATTAAGGACGATACAGTTAAAGACGAGTTAAGTGTTGGGTTATAAGTTTCACCAATTGTAAAAGGATTTCGTGGATGTAGAGTTCCAAATACTTGTGATCTAGGCGGCTAAGCAAATTAACATAGAAAACATAGTTTCTCAATTGATGCCAAATTGCAAGAGGTTTTACGTAATAGAACGACAAATCCACATATTACAACGATGACGAAAGAAACGTTGCCACTATTACCCCATTTCATGAGAAATTCGAGCAATGTCACTCATTTTTTTATCTTTTTTGAGCCACTGTACACGAAAACGTTAATCTGTCTTACGAAGCGAGGCATTACCACTTGTTCGACATTTTACGAATACAGATGTAAACCACATTTAGGCGTATCAAAAGATACAAAAGATGCATTGTAAAAGATATGACAATTAAGTAATATAGTGTGGTATGTCGTGAGGTGGAGAGTCATGATCTATATGCGCTTGACCAGACAAATTTAGAAATTGGAAGCTACTGACATAGAATATCAAACATTCCACAAATTGTTTGCAATTTTAATTAAGCTACTGAATGTCTGCAAAGTGTAATGCTGAAAAAACAAACACCACCCAAACAACTAAATTTACAACATACAAAATCTATGTTAACTGCATCAGCAGACATTTTTTAATTTTGTGGTAAAGGCTTACATTTGTAAATCAAAGTGAAGATTTATTTTGTGTCGACGAAAGCATCATGTTCACTTCCATTTAGAAAATCCTTCAACATCACATGAAGGATTGAAAAATTTACAAGTATTGGACAATTCAAATTGATCCTAAATTTTATACGGATGGTAAAGTCAATATTTTAATTGGGAGTAATTTTTTTTATAACTTGATCAGCAATCAAACACACACAAACATAAACTAACTAAACGAAGCATGCGTTCTGAAGCATCTAAATTGTTTGATCCGATTGGATGGTTGGCGATGACAGTAAAAATTAAGATTTTATTTCAGAAATGATGGCTGCTTGAAGAGAACTGTGATGATCTTTTGCTAGACACAATTACATCAGAGGCTCCTGATTTATAGAGTTGCATGGATTTCTGGACTCCTCTGGGCTAGCAAACGGTGCAGATGAATCTATCCTACAATCGTTTTATACTGGAAATCATCGTGTCGAAAAACTTGGAAAACTTATGAAGCTAAATATGAGCATCATTTGTACTTCAACAATTAGTGGATTTTACCTGATAATGGAATGACCCACATTAGTTAAAAAAACCAGAAGTGGAGTGGCCAGTACAAATTAAGCACACAGCAAAACTTCCAGGCCCAGTTCTAAAAGAACAAAAGTTGAATTTTATGACGTTGAATTTTATTTTACCAAACGCAGCGGCTAGCTTTAACATGCGGGAGTAATGACTGTGGAACTATTTATAGCATCCAACTCGTCTTTTATTTCTCCCAGAAGATAGTACCTAAAACGGTTCTTTTAATTAAAAACTGGAAAAACTAGAACCGTATATTGATTAATAAATTAAATGATCATTACTGTAAACCTAGAAAATGTCATACATGTTAAAGGAAATTCGCATCAAAGATTTTGAAAAAATTTGCACTTCCTTTGTCCGAACCATTACATTAACTGTTCAATGCGAGTCTTTCATGTGGAGAATTTCCTGATATTTGGAAAAATTATTTTACTGTCCCCATTTTTAAAACTGGAAGAAGAAGCGATATGAAGTCCTATAGAGGAATTTCTTACTATCAGCTATACCAAAGCTTTTTAAATCTTTGGTCAAATCTAGATTAATGAGACTTATAGCAAATGGGATGAGTTCTCGTCAGCATGGGTTTACTCAGAGCAAATCTACAATTACTAACTTGATGGTTTTTTTATGTTATATCTTCGAAACTGTGGGTAGTCATGGCCAAGTTTATGTGGTCTACACAGACTTTTCAAAAGCCTTCGACAGACTAAATCACAGGATCCTTCTACAGAAATTGATTGATTTCGGATCTGATTTCATTCCAATCAAATGGATCGTTTCGTAACTGATATCTATAGAAAACAATTTGTGAGTATTTCCCAGGATCGTTCTTTCGAATTTATTATTCCGTCTGGTGTTCCACAAGGTAGCCACCTTGGACCGTTACTATTCACGGTGTTTATTATAAATGATGTTGTATAGTGTTTCAAGAGTGTTTATTGTATGCTGATGATTTAAAAATCTATGCTGCAATTAATTCGTTCAGTGATACTGTACAGGTTCAACACGAGTTCGATGCATTTTGACACTGGTCATCCAGAAATAAAATGCCCTTGAATACAAGTAAATGCAAAGTTGTTTCTTTTTGTAGATTGCATTTTTCTTGTGTAAAGGCTCCGTATTTTTTAATAGATACACATATTTGTAGAGTATGCGAAATTCGCAATCTAAGCGTTATGTTTTCAAGAAACCTTACATTTGATAATCATGTAAGCTACACTGTAAGTACATGGTACTCTTTATTGGGGTTTATTAAGCGTAATGGGAAAGAATTTGTTGACCCTCTTACTGTTAAATCTCTCTATGTTACTAACGATCTGTATTAGAATATGGTTCGGTAATTTGGGATCCTTATTATATTACTCATTCGGCGAGGATGGAAAGTATTCAAAATCAATTTTTGATCTATGCATTACGTCGTTTACCTAACTTAAACTGTGGTTTTGTTCGTGAACCTTACACAAATCCGCTTAGCTTAATTAATTTACAAACGTTAGAAAATAGACGTAAGATAGCCTGTGCTACGTTGGCTCTCGATCTTCTTTGCTCTAAAATTTACAGTCCCGAGCTGCTTGAGAAGTTTTGTGTTAATGCTCCTCAGCGTGCCTTAAAATCGTGCCGAGGTTTATTGCGTATTCCTTTTTGCACTAATAATTTTAATAACTCAGCTCCTTTCATTAATATTTTTAATGCATTCAATGAGTGTTACGGCTGTTTTGATTTTAATATTTCAAGAGGGCTGTTGTTTAATTATTTTATTTTAATTATTTAATTATTTTGATTACTGTAACATACATTTCAGTTGTTGTGTGTCAATAATTTTTTTTAGCATACTTGTATATTTTCACATTTTAGATAAAATGATAAATAAATAAATAACCTAATGAATTTCCAAAATATTTGATTTGTCTCTTAGACTGTGGTCCAATTCTCGACTTATTTCAAATAAGTCGACTTATTTTACTTATTCAAGATGGCGGTATAAAATAAGTGATTTACCGGTCCAATTCGTACGGAGACTTATTTGAACATAACCTTATATTTAAATTATTGACAGTTTAATTTTTATTACATTATTGTATTATTACATAATTTTTTAAGAAGTTGGAATAGCGACAAAATAATTTTTATAATTTGGGCATAACGATGAATTTCTTGTCTCCTACGAATCCCATCATAGAAGCCGATAAACCGTATCTAGATATTGCCAATACATCAGAGTCAGAACTTCAATTTGGACACATTATACGATTATTTCGAAGTAAAAAAAATAAAAAAATGTAATTATCTATATACATACTAACATAATAATTCAAATAAATGGTTTATTTAATTACATCATTCCAAGACTTTTATACACATACGACTTGTTTAATGTAATTGCCATAACACCAATTTTTTTTATTATAACAAGAAACATGTCAAACAAAAAAATCGTGAAATATCATTTTTGTGGAAACTCTCCTAAATAAGTCAAGAAAGTCTACAATAAATCTACTGGTGTGGTGACTTATTACCTTTCTGTGAATGTCCATTAATACACACTCACTTTCACTTTCATCATCACTACTACTTTGCCTTTTATTCGCAAAAAGGAAAAATAAAATTTGACTTCACAAATCAGAAAATAGCAACTTTTTGTTCCGATCTGAAAACATTATACAGAACCGATTCATAGTCAAATCAGATTTTACTTTCAAATCGGTTTTACTTTGAGATCGGAATACGCAGTAGACCTACTGGTCTGGAATAGCTTAAAATCGTCGAAGAGACAACCGAAGTTTTCAATACGTCCCGTATAGAGCTTTCACATAATCAGAACTGGGGGTTGTTTTCCATAATGCTACTGCTAACAAGATACTGATATTGTGCTTTCTCATCTTCGTTTTTTAGACTTTCACAATTGAACCGTAAGTATCGTTTTACTGTAATCCCTGTACTATACTGTACTATACTAAAGAATGTGCACCACTGTACTATACTATAGAATGTACATACCCAGGCAATATGGCACTGTACACACAAAATCCACTTTACAGTATGACAGAACTTAATCTTTTATTTTCAAATAAAAAAATCTTTCCTTTCGTCATCTTATTGTTTTCGAATATAACAAGAAGATAAAATCACTTTAGTTCTTTCATGAAGATGAAACTAACAAAACAAAAAATTATTTTATTATATTATAAACAATAAAAACCAACAACAACAAAAATTAAAATTGAAATTTAAGTGTTTCTTGAAGACAACGGAGCTAAGAATGAGTGGATGGATAGACATTTTTTTCGTTTTGATGAAGATTCACTTGTGTATTACCATCGCGCTTCAACCCTTTTGTATATATGTTGTACTCACATCTCGTTTATGTTTTAATCTTAAAAAAAAAAAATAAAAAAAATTTTGTATTGTTCAAACATAATATAATAAAAGAATGATTTCGTCTTCTTAAACCAACAGATGTCTAGGCCTGCGTGTGTACCACAACATAAAATTTTTAGATATATATGAGGATGGATTAAATAAAAAAGGATTTGATTGTTTAACCCATACATATGTAAAATTTTTGATGATGTTGTAAGATTTAATTGAATTAAATTATTTATCACAAGACAAGATGATTGTATATGGTTGTTGGATGGATGGTATATATATGTGCAAGAAACACTCAAATTACCATTTAGTTGTTCTAAGAATGACTTTACGGATATACGAGTATATAATATATATGGGGTTTTGAATACAATCAAATTCTTGAAAACAAAAAAAAAAATGGTTATAAACCGACCGCCGAAGGATAACAATATGTCTCCGACCATAATCTATAATCGAACATGTTATGGTTTTACAATTTTTCTGGGACAAAAACATTTTAATTATTTAAAATTATTTTACTGTGGGTGCCATAAAATATTAAGGAAACGAAGGACTAATCACTTTACTGCGTGGGTCTGCGAAACGACCTTGTTTAAAATTGGTAATTTTTCTACATCGAAATTTGTTTCGCTTGGTTTGAGTGTAACCAAATCTCTTAGACACGGTAGTACCTGCAATTTACTATAAACTATATTCGGTTTGAAACGAAAAATATTTTGCAATTTATATCATTCGATTTTATAATTGTTGCATTATTTTAACTATATGCATCTTGCTGCCACCATCACCAAAATACACCGCACGTAGTTTTATCTTCGTGTGTACATGATTAGCTCAGCGTGATATCGAAATATGTAACTATCACCTTTTAAAAAATAGTTTTGTGTTTAATTGAAAATATCATTTTATTTTTATATGTATGTAGACAAAGATCATAGAACTATCATCATCTTATAGTTAAGACAGAGGTTTATAACTGGAGCTCCGCAGAGTAAAGATTTTTGTTCTATAGGGGTTAAATAGTAAATAACACACGTAATAGTGATCCGATTTTGATGACTGGTACTTTAATCGAAAGCTCTCGATATCAGTGTGAATACTGCTATAAAATATTCATACATTTTCACAATTCATTGTTTAATATATAAATTCGGAAAGGGGTAAGCCTTTACAGATTTTCGAAAATGAAAAAATAGTCAAAAATACACGTAATAGTGATCCGATTTTGATGACTTACACCTTAATCGAAAGCTCTTGATCCGTATTAATCCGTATTAATACTGCTATAAAATATTCATACACTTTCTATCATTTTGTAGCATAAAGCAACCAATGGATAATATTCCTGCTGCTCGTATCACACCTTCACATTCATTTTTGTATACTGGTGTGTATTAAAATAGTTCACCTGATCTTAACAGATCAGGTGAACAGTAACTGCAGAGTGGTAGAGCTCGTTAACAATTGATACAAAAGCTACATTTAGCTCATTTTAGATGTCCCACAACAAAAGCAGATGCGAAGGAAATGTTCTATCGGAAATATCGCAGATATTGGATAATCTTCTCATAAAAAGAAGACATCATGTTGCATCGAAGCTGGGTAGCTGACATTGCGTTGAAACGTGTTAGCTCCGTGATTGCGCTGTATGGTGGGTTACCCTCAGTGGTTACTAAAACCTCCGTATGAATGAGCCAGCCCATAGAAAATAATAATAGTCACACATTAAAATAAGCATATTTTAATTCATTTCAAACTTGAATCAAGTTTCATTAAAAGTATAAATTGTATTCTCCTAAACAGTTGAATTTGTAATTTAAATATTTCAAAAATTGAATTTGATGATAGAAAGTTAGTTAAATGTTATCAAACTATGTCAAATTGAAATCAAACTTAATAGATTAAAAAAATATAGTTATAACCATTATAAAATAAAATAGTTGTTACCTTCAATTTTTGTGTTAAACTTCTTCAAACTAGATTGTAATATGTTAACCTGATGAGAAAAAAGTTTTAACTTACCAGACCTTTTTACTAAAAGTACTCTTAAAGTGTTCTATTTATTTTCAAACTAGTATCAAATAATTAAAATATTTATTTTATTTTCTTATTTCGATGTCCAAACTTGAATTAATGAGTTATTCAAAAGACTCCAAATTTTTAAAAATAAATCAAAACCAATCAAACTTTTTAAACTTGATTAAAATTTGAAGAAATTTTATTTTTTATATAAGTTTAGGTTAATCTGTTAAAATATAACTATAATTTATGATTTTCAATCAAAATAACAGTGTTCAATTTAAGTTCAAACTAATATCAAACTTATTAATGTTTAAATCTTTAAAATTTTGGTATATTTAATCAAGTTTTCTAAACCACAAATAGCTCATGTAAGAAGATAATTAAACTTTTTTAAATTTGATCTGCTTAGAAAATGCAATCATTTTTTTTCAAATTTGACTAAAGCCTTTGACATTAAAGTGCTCAATTTTAATTCAAACTAGTATCAATCTGTAGTTAGTAATATACATTTTTAAAATTGTGACATATGCTAAAATATTTCTTCAAGTTAAATTTTTACTAATGATTTTTCATAATTTTTTAATTTCTTAAAGTTATGCTTTCAAATTCATTCAGATTCATTTCAAATTCCATTTAATTTTTAAATAATACATAATTTTAAAATTATCCCTTTCCAGATTTTTTTGCGAGAAACTGATTTATGAAAATGATGAGTGTTAAGTTTATATTCAAACTGGTTTCAAACTTTTAATTTAATAAATAAAATATTGAGCCTCCAGAACTCAAATATTTTATTATAATAAGTTACTTAGTTACAAATTTTTATTTCTTATTTTTTTAAAAATAAATCGGCTTCAAACTTCATTCAATCCTATTTAGTAGTTAAACGTCAACAAACGTCAAAAAGAAGTACCGCTATTAGATGTTTGACAAAATTTTCGTTATCAGATAAGCAAAATTCTTTCAAATAAACAAAATTTTATCAAACTTTAAACTTGATAGAAGTTTGATTTAAAAAATAATAAAACAAAGGGACATTTAAAGCATTGAAATTAGTATTAGGTTTGTTAGTTTATGGTCAAACTAGTATCAAACTATTTAGTGATTAATCAAGTTGTACATTTGCAAATCTCAAATTTGAATGTTAAGTATTTAATTATTAATTTTTTTAAAAAGTTTCAAACTTAATTCAAATATCACAAATAAGTATATTACAAATTTAACTTAAATTCCGAAAACAAACTTTTGTTACTATTCAAACTCGTATCAAATTTAACTTAAATGAACTCTTTTGTACATAATGTAGTAAAAATTGATTTCAGTTTGTTTAAGAATACTAACCTAATCAAGATTAAAATGTTTAAATGCGACAATTTAGCTCAAATCCAATTCAAACTCGTATCAAATTCGAATCAAACGAAATGTTAATTTTGCTACAATTCGTAATTTTGCAACCACGCTTAGAAATGGTTTAAAGCCCCTGGCTTCGATATGGAAATACTTAGATGAATCGTATGTACGTTTTTAACTTGTTATGCTGTTAAATTTATTAACGGAATAATGTTACATGCTTGAAGATTATTTTGTGTTAAGATTCATATCTTAATATATTGTTTGGATTGTGTATATATAAAATCACGAAGTTTTTATGTAACTGTGGCTGTGTGAGTGTGAAAATATATTATTTACATTTTCATTCTCGTTTCATTTGTTTTTTTTTTTTTTTTTTTGTAGCTGAAAGATCTTCTTATCTTATATGCTACTCATGCGTATATGGTTAAGTGTATTTTAAGAAACGATCAAATGATTCATACATTTATTTTGGTTTGATATTATGTTGATGATGGTCGTTGTTGTGGAATGCATTTTGGTCATGTTGTTTTTGATTTGGAATGAATTGAAATAATTGGTTTGTACCGATTTATTATTTTCAAGCGAAAAATTTGATCACAACACAAAAAACTAACAATTTGAACATTAATAAGTTGGCTAGTAAATGCCTAAAAATTCGGCTTTTTAAGTAAAGGCCTGTAACACGAAGTTGTGGCAGTTTCATTTGCAAATATTTATCTTAAACACGTTCCAATAGAAAGGCATACATCATACTGTCGTTTTATGACCGAAATTTGATTTAAAAATATTTCACTACTTTAAAGTAGATTGGCAGTTGACAGTTTTAACAATGTGTGTGCACATTAAAAATATTTTAAAAGCAACAAAAAAAAATGTAAATCTTGATTGACGAGTGGTCGAGCGCGTGCACATTAAATAAGGTAACATTTTAAGACGAAGATACAAAACTAAAAAAGAGTTAATTGCATGCGCACTGTCAAATTTGAAACACGGAAATAAAATTGTTGTTGTACTTTTGTTAATTATTTTTGTGCGAAAATATAAAAAAAAAATCAAAAACTGATGATGAACATGAAATTATTTTGTACAGATCTCGGTTGAAGTAATCGGGATTTTTACTATAGGAGGTTAAGACCACTTATTATCCACAGTTTATCATATACTAAACCGGTAAACTATGTTACATTATTGTATATGTTCGATTGCATGTGGAATCTGTTGCATGCGCGGTATTTTAAAATGACCGCCGTCTGATATACAAGAAATTCTCAGTTTTTGTTCATAAATCAACGATTAAACCAATTATTTGAACGAAAATTATGCGCAAATTTTTTTTATTTTATTTTAATTAGTCTGATTTTGCTGCTTATTTAAAAAAAAAATACAGCCGCATGGTGCCATCATGTTTGCCATTTTAAAACTTTCTTATCGCACATTTTTACATACACAGTAATTGGCAGTGCATTATTCAATACCAACCACACAAAATTCATACGATAAGAGTGCATTGGCTTGTTAACGACTGTGAGTGGGCTTGCGACAGTATTTTTCCCGATACCAAATAGTCTCTTTCCTGCCATGCCTGATTAAGCTAAAAGTATAACCAACAATTTCGAGATTTTTATTCAGATTTACCTTTAGAAAAGAGCGACTAATATATATTTTGGTGCTGAGATATGTGGCAAGTTGGCTTTATCAGCAGCCTAATATTATTATCTCATTAAGCCGTTCAACATGGCAGGGATTCAGCGGTGAAGTTTTTTGTGCATGTGAGATCAAATCAAGTTCCTTCCAAAGTCATCGGAGTTAGAGTGTTAAATATTTAACGCTGATATATATGACGTTAAGTACTGGCGGTTATTTATGTAATGGAAAAGAGCCTCCGGGTACATAAACAAGGAGATGTTCTACATTGTTGTCCCGTGATGATTGTGAATGATTCCGAATACGAAACTGGAGTCAGCGACCACTGAAACTTCAACGAGACAAGATGGCCACACTACCAGCTACATTCGTGGTTGTAGAGGAATGTGCTCTTCATTGTCACGCATCCAAGTTTCGCCGAATAGCTGAGTCGGTTTCAATGTCACCTGCGTGACCCATAACACTTTGCAAATTAAGGTTGAGTATGAATATCTGCTTGGGAGCGGCATTCTTATTACCAAAAATGTTGTGCCTCCGTTGTTATTGTGGGAACTTGCGAAGTATGTGGCACTCAAGTGGCCTGAAACTGTCGCGAGACCTCTCGCATTGATGACACATTGCCACCCCTTTGCGAGTGTAAGAAATTGAATGAAACACCATTGTTGGTGTCTATGTATAAATTATGTAGTTTGATAACACTGCTGATTGCTACATAAACGAGCTCCTGCTGCTGAGTCCTTATAAGCAACCTCCACTGACACTTGTGAATATTCAGGTAGCATCATTTCTGTTTTCAAAGTTAACCATGAAACCATCATTGATTGCTAAACACATTA
Organism: Tipula confusa; assembly: GCA_963556175.1. Classification (NCBI taxonomy): domain Eukaryota; kingdom Metazoa; phylum Arthropoda; class Insecta; order Diptera; family Tipulidae; genus Tipula; species Tipula confusa. The sequence goes on along the minus strand of OY744477.1, from coordinate 37,331,198 downwards.
ATTTAAAAAATGTAAGCTCGTTGTTCCACCATTTGACAAAGGAAGTGTCATATAGACCTCATAATTGGAGCTTATCATTTCTTTACCATAACTACTGATGAAAAATTTGTCAACTATACGAACAATTAATACTACAAATCGCGGTATTTAGTTTCATAATTGCAGTGAGAGCCAACAAAACACCACCCAGGCAATCACTTACCATCAGTATTGAACAACTGGGCATAAAGCTACAGAAATTATTGTGAAAATTCTGGGAAAAAGAACGTATGAAATCGCGGTACTATACAAAAAGTTTATAACTGAATACTTCCGTTAATTTCATCAAATGACCAGTTATCTGAGAAAAATATTTCGGAAGTCATAAAATATTCGAGCAGTACCAAAAAATTGAGGGTGGTGTTTGATGAAAGCGTCAAAACCACTTTTGGAAAGGCTTTCAATGACTGTCTAGAAGTCAGTATACGAATGTGCATTCGTACTTACTTTTTTGAAGGATATCCATCACAAGCTAAGAAATTCGGTAACAATAACCACTAAAAGATTTTTTAACTTAGAACATAAATTAGAAAATGACACTGTGCTGAAACCAATCACGTTATAATGAAAAAATAGAAACCAATGTCATTATCATAGGCAAAAAAAAAAACTCTTACAATCTACCTCAACATGCTGTCACGAAAACATCGGGTACCACCACAAAGATTCTTGTATAGTGTTCGATGGCAGTATCAATCACATAAATGATTACTGAAACTGGATCAAACAGGTTTTTGGCTACAAAAGCATTAATAAGTTTATCAAGCTTGACATAAAGTCTCGACATATATCAAGTGTAGGTTTTTCAAGTACAAAATTTCTTTTGATATCACCCAACTGAGAAGCCAAATCATTGTAATGAACTGATCAGGTTTTTCAGGATTTTCGTAATCAAATTAAATTAATTTATATGTAGTGCAATAAGTCAATATTAGAAGCAAATATTTGAGGAAATATTGAGTGTTATCCAGGAGATGAAACGTATTTCTTTAGAGTTCATCGACCGGTTTAATATGCAAGATTATTTGAAAACTCTTCCAGTAACAATAATATTGAACTCACATCCCCATTTTCTATGACCGATACAATTGCTAGATAAAACTATGTAGCTACCATCACATTTTGCAACTGTGAGTAAACGCAATGGGATTCGTGGTACTATAACCTCAAGTATGTATTATGGTCAATGAGGCTTGAACTTATCTGCGAAGTAACAAATTATTACAAGATAATCATTTCCAAATTCACCTAGCATCAAAAAAGCACCATAAATTCTGTTACTCTAAAGATTATCGCATTGATCGTAGTTATTTAACGTTGCATATTATCGATTAGTGTCGTAGGCCAACGGCAATTTTTCAATTTGATTAATTACCAATAAACAATTGTGTGATTATCTTTAAGATAAATCATTAATATTTATTATTTTCACTGTAACCGAACACCCTGTATATGGTTATAAATGTATGACGTACCATCACTCAATTTTAAAGCTTATATTATGCTCATCATTGTTTGGTCATTACACAATATTTTATAGTTAAAATTTCACCTATAAGTGATCATAAAGTTTTGGTGGAATGCAACAGGTATCATAATATGGTAGCAATACAACTAGCACTTACATTCATGGTTACGTAAAAATAAGTTAAATGCAACGTATTCTAAAATTAGCAAAATGTTTGATTTACACTTTGAATCTTATACTATCGACTTTATACTTAGACTTATGACTTTATACTAAAAACTTAAAACTTTAAACTAAAGACTTTAGGCTTAAAACTTAAGACTTAAGACTTAAGACTTAAGACTTAAGGCTTAAGACTTAAGACTTAAGACTTAAGACTTAAGACTTAAGACTTAAGACTTAAGACTTAAGACTTAAGACTTAAGACTTAAGACTTAAGACTTAAGACTTAAGACTTAAGACTTAAGACTTAAGACTTAAGACTTAAGACTTAAGACTTAAGATATAAGACTTAAGACTTAAGACTTAAGACTTAAGACTTAAGACTTAAGACTTAAGACTTAAGACTTAAAACTTAAGACTTAAGACTTAAGACTTAAGACTTAAGACTTAAGACTTAAGACTTAAGACTTAAGACTTAAGACTTAAGACTTAAGACTTAAGACTTAAGACTTAAGACTTAAGACTTAAGACTTAAGACTTAAGACTTAAGACTTAAGACTTAAGACTTAAGACTTAAGACTTAAGACTTAAGACTTAAGACTTAAGACTTAAGACTTAAGACTTAAGACTTAAGACTTAAGACTTAAGACTTAAGACTTGAGACTTGAGACATAAGACTTAAGACTTAAGACTTAAGACTTAAGACTAAAGACTTAAGACTTAAGACTTAAGACTTAAGACTTAAGACTTAAGACATAAGACTTAAGACTTAAGACTTAAGACTTAAGACTTAAGACTTAAGACTTAAGACTTAAGACTTAAGACTTAAGACTTAAGACTTAAGACTTAAGACTTAAGACTTAAGACTTAAGACTTAAGACTTAAGACTTAAGACTTAAGACTTAAGACTTAAGACTTAAGACTTAAGACTTAAGACTTACGACTTAAGACTTAAGACTTAAGACTTAAGACTTAAGACTTAAGACTTAAGACTTAAGACTTAAGACTTAAGACTTAAGACTTAAGACTAAAGACTAAAGACTAAAGACTAAAGACTACAGACTTTACACTTTATACTTTAGACTTTAGACTTTAGACTTTAGACTTTAGACTTTACACTTTACACTTTACATTTTACACTTTACACTTTACACTTTACACTTTACACTTTACACTTTACACTTTACACTTTACACTTTACACTTTACACTTTACACTTTACACTTTACACTTTACACTTTACACTTTACACTTTACACTTTACACTTTACACTTTACACTTTACACTTTACACTTTACACTTTACACTTTACACTTTACACTTTACACTTTACACTTTACACTTTACACTTTACACTTTACACTTTACACTTTACACTTTACACTTTACACTTTACACTTTACACTTTACACTTTACACTTTACACTTTACACTTTACACTTTACACTTTACACTTTACACTTTACACTTTACACTTTACACTTTACACTTTACACTTTACACTTTACACTTTACACTTTACACTTTACACTTTACACTTTACACTTTACACTTTACACTTTACACTTTACACTTTACACTTTACACTTTACACTTTACACTTTACACTTTACACTTTACACTTTACACTTTACACTTTACACTTTACACTTTACACTTTACACTTTACACTTTACACTTTACACTTTACACTTTACACTTTACACTTTACACTTTACACTTTACACTTTACACTTTACACTTTACACTTTACACTTTACACTTTACACTTTACACTTTACACTTTACACTTTACACTTTACACTTTACACTTTACACTTTACACTTTACACTTTACACTTTACACTTTACACTTTACACTTTACACTTTACACTTTACACTTTACACTTTACACTTTACACTTTACACTTTACACTTTACACTTTACACTTTACACTTTACACTTTACACTTTACACTTTACACTTTACACTTTACACTTTACACTTTACACTTTACACTTTACACTTTACACTTTACACTTTACACTTTACACTTTACACTTTACACTTTACACTTTACACTTTACACTTTACACTTTACACTTTACACTTTACACTTTACACTTTACACTTTACACTTTACACTTTACACTTTACACTTTACACTTTACACTTTACACTTTACACTTTACACTTTACACTTTACACTTTACACTTTACACTTTACACTTTACACTTTACACTTTACACTTTACACTTTACACTTTACACTTTACACTTTACACTTTACACTTTACACTTTACACTTTACACTTTACACTTTACACTTTACACTTTACACTTTACACTTTACACTTTACACTTTACACTTTACACTTTACACTTTACACTTTACACTTTACACTTTACACTTTACACTTTACACTTTACACTTTACACTTTACACTTTACACTTTACACTTTACACTTTACACTTTACACTTTACACTTTACACTTTACACTTTACACTTTACACTTTACACTTTACACTTTACACTTTACACTTTACACTTTACACTTTACACTTTACACTTTACACTTTACACTTTACACTTTACACTTTACACTTTACACTTTACACTTTACACTTTACACTTTACACTTTACACTTTACACTTTACACTTTACACTTTACACTTTACACTTTACACTTTACACTTTACACTTTACACTTTACACTTTACACTTTACACTTTACACTTTACACTTTACACTTTACACTTTACACTTTACACTTTACACTTTACACTTTACACTTTACACTTTACACTTTACACTTTACACTTTACACTTTACACTTTACACTTTACACTTTACACTTTACACTTTACACTTTACACTTTACACTTTACACTTTACACTTTACACTTTACACTTTACACTTTACACTTTACACTTTACACTTTACACTTTACACTTTACACTTTACACTTTACACTTTACACTTTACACTTTACACTTTACACTTTACACTTTACACTTTACACTTTACACTTTACACTTTACACTTTACACTTTACACTTTACACTTTACACTTTACACTTTACACTTTACACTTTACACTTTACACTTTACACTTTACACTTTACACTTTACACTTTACACTTTACACTTTACACTTTACACTTTACACTTTACACTTTACACTTTACACTTTACACTTTACACTTTACACTTTACACTTTACACTTTACACTTTACACTTTACACTTTACACTTTACACTTTACACTTTACACTTTACACTTTACACTTTACACTTTACACTTTACACTTTACACTTTACACTTTACACTTTACACTTTACACTTTACACTTTACACTTTACACTTTACACTTTACACTTTACACTTTACACTTTACACTTTACACTTTACACTTTACACTTTACACTTTACACTTTACACTTTACACTTTACACTTTACACTTTACACTTTACACTTTACACTTTACACTTTACACTTTACACTTTACACTTTACACTTTACACTTTACACTTTACACTTTACACTTTACACTTTACACTTTACACTTTACACTTTACACTTTACACTTTACACTTTACACTTTACACTTTACACTTTACACTTTACTCTATACACTTTACATTTTTGACTTGCAATTTTGAAAGAAGCTGTTTTTTTGTTCAGATTATATGTGACATTTAGACCGGTGTAAACGTGGCATTCTTATTTTAAATTTTGTTTTGTTATGATAAAAACTACTGCAAAGAGACCCCTCGAATGTCGATTTACGTAAAACTTAGCCGAATGCAACCGATACATAAGTCCCCACCGAATTATTCTAATTTCGATGTGAAGTTCCATGACTGTGCTATAAAAATGGTTTTTTAATAAGTTTCAATGTGTTTATGGGTCCTATTATGACAAATTTATTCGGTTCACGTACGTTTTGAATTAAAGTGAAAGGAAACAATAAAATTCTTGTAAAACAATTTCGTTTATGGGATGCATCTTAAATTCGGTTAACCCGGCTGTTTCTAATTTCAAATTCTTATTAAGTTTGTTAAGTTGTTAACAAGACTATCAGCATGATGCCTTATTGAGTGTGAATATATTTTGTTTATTACGTGATTGTGATAGTTATTTTGAATTTTAATGGGTTGAATTTTTTAATTTGGAAGAGGGAAGGGAAAAAAATATTAATTCTCTTTTCTAATTGGTATGGTTATACTATAGCTATTATTATAAGTGGGCAAGCAAATGAAGTGTGATGACCTGAACTGGTTTACTGGCCACATGAATATCTTTAGTGAGAATGCTGTAGATCTATTGTCAAACGAAGTTTTAAAGAGATCATTCATCACTAGATTTTAGTTAAAATACTAGTACATATATATAAAAAAATACATTTAACTGCGGCTATCCATCATCCCATTGCTTTACTCTACACACACAAATACACATTCAAATAATAATTTAAAACTCTAGACACGTTTCACTGTTAAGTAATTCTGACAAGTTGAAATCGTTTTGATATAAGGCGTGCGCGCCGACATAAAAATCGTTAAAATTATTAAAATAATTTTTAAATCACGTGCTCACGCGTTTGATGCTCAAATACATAAAGATTTAAATCATGCATGCTGGTTGATAAATCGGTGGGAAAATAAAACGAATGTTCAAGATTTGTATGATCAATTTAATGACATTGAATCGGAAATTTTAGAAATCTTTAACTTAATTTTTTTTTAATATTTATGCACTGCAATATTCAGCCATTTTGCTATTTCTTCGGCTACTCGTTCTTTTGCTGCCTTTAATTCAGGACTATCAGCTTCACTAATCGATTCAATATCCATACAATGCGATGCGTCTATATAATGGATTTTAGTCATCAACATTTTAGTAAAACCATTTAGATTGGGACTTACATGGCACAACAATAACTGGACATGACTCATTATAATCTTCAGACAAACCAGCTGGAAACCAAGGATCCAAACTACCATGAATACTTATTACGTTTGTAACAGCCGGTGAAAGTCCACCATAAATAATGTTGGTGCGATCAACCTGCTTTTGTATGAATTCCGAAGTGAATCGCTTATCATATACATGTTGACACAAGAAAATGAGTGCATCGACGGGAAATGCATCACCAAATGGGTGTACCCCCGAAGTGGTCGTTTGGAAAAATCCAAATTCGGTACATGTTTGGTATCTCCACGGAGTTTCTACAAAACCGGGCACATCAAAACGTTCGTCAAATTCAAAATTTCCTAGCTCTTCTAGAAATGCTGTACCATTTGTGTTAAAGCAATCCTCGTCCGTAAGTGACATTAAAAAATCCATAACACCATCAGCTGGAGTATCACCCGACATTATTTGATCACATACGTCGCCCATCATGTTGTCACTGAATTATATTTGAAATGTTTGGTTAAATTAGATCGAGTTCATGAAATATGTCATTTTCAGGCTTACCGATTTCCTTGTGTGATTGCCCCAAAAATTCCACCCAACCACATTAAAACATACCATTTTTGCCATTTATCATTACGCACTAGAGGATCACAAACTCGCAACTGTTTTTCGAGGGTTTCATAATCATGCGCTTCAAATAAACTGTTCGTTTGATTGAAGAAATTTTCCACAAAATCATAACACTCTTGACCCCCAAACGTTTTAATGGTTTTTCCGATTATAACGGTGTACTCATAAAAATCTTTTATGGCATTAATCGGTGCCGACGAAGCCCAACCACCAATCGACAGATGCGGATATTTTTGTCGGAACCATGTCACCATCATACCAGAATATGAAAGACCAAATAAAACCACCGGACTGTTAAGCATTAAACCTGGTGTATTGTTTTTAATATGTTCGATGCAATGAGCGAGGTCGGCCAAAGATTGGTCCACAGTTAAAAATCGTAAATTTTCGATTGATAAATTCGCCGTTGGTCGACTTTTTCCATAAAATCGATGTTCGGTATAAAACAAATATGCATGATGTTCCCGTGCAATATCATAAAAATGGCCACCCGTTATAAAATCATCCGAAATAGTCCATTCACCACCAACAACAATAAAAATGGGTCCACCCGAACGAAAATGTTCATCGTTCGCCAAATATCGCATTGGCCATGTCCGATTGTTTTGCGGATCGAAATTATCGAGACGTTGATCGACAAAATGTTCCGTGGTTACAGCACCGAATGACTTTTTTTGTACTTGTGGTATTTGGTGCAGTAACTGTAGTGGTGATTTAATACCGGCTGCAGTCGCACTTCCTACCACCACGATCACAAAAACCAATAATTTAAACATTCCGACACCAAATTAGACGCGATACTGATTAGAATGGTTTGATGTAAGTCGTTTTATATATACCCGTAATGATAGTCAGATAATGAGTTGAGTTGAGCCACTTTAAATTACGAAATTGATACTCAAAAAAAGTAAAATTTGCAAAACCTTTTGTAAATTTTTGATAAAACTATCAATCAAAACTGATAACGTGTAATTATTATCATTTATTTAATACGTCAGACCAAACTAAACTGGTACTTATACTATATTGAGGCTGATCATATCAGCGTTTAAGCATTATAGTGAATACAGCATAATAAATCGGTTCCTTAAAACTACTCGCTAACTGCGAATTAGCAGTCCGTATACCGTTTTTATCCTACTCCTGTTCTTAAGCTTGAAAGTATGCAATCCTTATCCTTCTCCAAATTAATGGAATTAATTTTAAAAGTGTTCCAATCAGAAAATGTCCTGGGGTTAAACCGGCGAATCGGATCAGCTGTAAGCGATGTTAATTGTCTAGAATTTATACAAGTCTTGTAATTTAACCATGGACAGTTGCTCAAAGGTCAATTTTGTTTCTCCATTGACCTCTATGTCATTGTCACTATTTAGATCGCTATATATAGCTTGTGAATCTTTTAAATGCGGCGATGTTGGGTCGTCATACATAACAATATGAACAAATAACCTTTGTGATATTTATAAACTCTACCTTTTGTTGTGCGAATTTGATGAAGTCTCGCATATGTTAGGTTAGATTAGGTCAAGGTGGCCGTTCTAAAGGACGTGGCATAGACATAATTGGTCCGTAGCCTTACCACAAAAAATAAATTCTCCACTCACTACTTACTGGAACCAATTCAAGATTCTAATGAAGCAGTTAAATCCGTGATAATCATCCTACTGAGGTCTGACAGATCACGCAGGAGGTGAGCTCCCAAAAACGTTAGCCTGAATTGAGCCAGGTTAGGGCAGATGCAGAGCAGATGTCGTATAGTTGTCTCCTCCTCCTCTTCATCCCTACAACTTCTACAGTAATCATGCGGAAGAATACCCAGTCTACCTGCATGCTTACCAATAAGACAGTGCCCAGTAATGACATCCACGGTTATACTAATTTAACTGATTTGAAATGTTAAATCAATTTTTTTAAAATCCAATTTGTATTAATTTTAAAGTTTTGTGTCAAATAAAGTGTATATAAATTAGATTTTCGGCGATTACATGACGTATTGGTCATAAAACGGTTAAAACAATTTATTTGTAATGTTTAGCCATTTTTGTTGACACAGTCTAAGTGTCTTAGACACAGTCTAAGGCTTGTAGAAATTAGTCCATTAAAATAAATTGTTTTATGGAATTTTTTTGCAGATTACAATTCAATGGTGGCACACTGGAGTTGGTGATAAGTGATAACAGAATACAGAAAACAGAATGCAAGCAGTTCAATAAAGTGGAGATTGGCTTATCCTGTTTGGTCTCTGTTTTACATGTGCCACTCTGAAAGTATTGAAAGTATTCAGAGGCAGTTTGTTCATGTGTACTGGGTTATTTAGCCCACAATCGTTCTGTTGCTTTTGATCTTCTTCCATATCAGGACCGTGGCGGCTTGCTCTGATTGCAGCGATTTGACCATCGTCGCAAAGTTGCATCTGTCATTTCTATTTTCGATATTTTAAAAGCGCGTATTGATTGTGCCCAGTTGTTGGCCGAGTCTTTTAGAGTCAGCTTTGAGGATGTCACAAAATAGCGTTTTAAAGAAGACCGAGGTTTCATAATATAGCCCACAGGTTTAAAATATAAAATTGGCAAAATTCACATTACAAACATTGAAAAAGATTTGAAAAGCTTGTTAACTAACATAAAAGCTTTTTTAAGTGGAGATGCAAAATTAGTCGAAAAAAACTCGGATGCATAAGAATTTTATGACCAACGTTGATTCGAAAACTACAAAAGTATTTTACTTAAAAAAATATCTTTATTATTTTCCTGAACTACTTAGCCACTTTGCTATTTCTTTGGCCACTCGTTCTTTTGCTGCCCTCAACTCGGGACTGTCAGCCTCACTGATCGATTCAATATCCATACAATGCGACGCGTCTATATTTATAAAAAAATGTTGATAGATTATAGTCACAAACATTTTAGTGAAACGATTTCGTTCGGTACTCACATGGCACAACAATAACTGGGGACGACTCGTTATAATCTTCATACAAACCAGCCGGAAACCATGGATCAAAACTGCCATGGACACTTATTAAATTTGTAATGGCCGGTGACAGTCCACCATAAATAATGTTGGTGCGATCAACCTGCTTTTGTATGAATTCTCTTGTGAATTGCTTATCAAATACATGTTCACATAAGAAAATGTGCACCTCTATAGGGAATGTATCTCCAAATGGATGTTCCCCCGAAGTGGTTGTTTGGAAAAATGCAAATTCGGTACATGTTTGGTATGTCCACGGAGTTTGTAGAAAACCGGGCACATCAAAACGTTCGTCAAATTCAAAATTCCCCAACTGTTCCATAAATGCTGTACCATTTGTGTCAAAGCACTCTGTGTTCGTAAGTGATAGTAAAAAATCCATAACACCATCGGCCGGAGTATCACCTGACATTATTTGATCGCATGTATCGGCCATCAAGTTATCACTAATTTTTTATGGAAAAAAATGGTTGCATAATTTACAAATTCACATATATGTAATGAGTACATGCTTACCGGTTTCCTTGTGTAATCCCACTAAATATTCCAACCAGCCACATAAAGACATACCATTTTTGCAAAATATCGTTACGCACTAGAGGATCACAAACTCGTAACTGTTTTTCGAGGGTTTCGTAATCATGCGCTTCAAATAAATTGTTCGTGTCGTTGATGAAATTTTCCACAAAATCGAAGCACTTTTGACCACCAAACGTTTTAATGGTTTTTCCCACAACACCGGTGTACGCATAATAATCTTTTACGGCAAGAATTGGGGCCGACGAGGCCCAACCACCAATCGATAGGTGCGGATATTTTTGACGGAACCATGTCACCATCACACCAGAATACGAAAGTCCAAATAACACCACCGGACTATTAAGCATTATACCAGGTGTGTTATCTTTAACGTGTTCGATGAAATGGGCGAGGTCGGCCAAAGATTGGTCCACAGTTAAAAATCGTAAATTTTCGATCGATAAATTCGCCGTTGGTCGACTTTTTCCATAAAATCGATGTTCGGTATAAAACAAATATGCATGATGTTCCCGTGCAATATCATAGAAATGGCCACCCGTTATAAAATCATCTGAAATAGTCCATTCACCACCAACAACAATAAAAATTGGTCCACCCGTACGAAAATGTTCATCGTTCGCCAAATACCGCATTGGCCATGTCCGATTGTTTTGAGGATCGAAATTATCGAGACGTTGATCGACAAAATGTTCCGTGGTTACAGCAGCGAATGACTTTCTTTGTACTTGTGGTATTTGGTGCATTAACTGTAGTGGTGATTTAATACCGGCTGCAGTTACACTACCCACCACCACGATCACAAAAACCAATAATTTAAACATTTCGACACCAAATTAGACGCGATACTGAATAGAAAATGGTTCCATGACGTTTTATATATACCCGTATAATGGTAATCAGATTATGGGTTAAGTTTAGTAGCCACTTCAAATTATGAAATTGATACTCGAAAAAATAGATTTTGCAAAATTCTTGATTATATTTCTATGATAAAACTATCAATCATGCTGAGTTGTGCAATTCTTATCTTTCAGTGGTTCACCTAATTTGTTTACGATTGAGATCGCACTTAACTGACACTTATAGTGCCGATATCAATTAAGTAAGTGTCTATAAATAGATTACCGAAAAACCTTAAGTTGAATTATCTATTTTTAAAATAATTCTTAAGAAACTCATCGCTAGATACCACCTTTAGCTTTCTTTAAACTAATTATGCGATTTTAAATTAGTTGACTTAAACCGGTTGGCTTACTTTAATAAATCGTCACAAATCATGGGACTCACTTAAAATTAAATACAAGCTTAACTTCGTATAAAAACGATCTGGCGTTAAGAAATTTCATTCATTCATAAAAAATTTAAAAATGGTTTTGTTCATCAACATAATAAATGTCCGGTGTTTGTGGATGATGATTATGATGATGATTGCAGCCGATAAAATATATAAAATAAAAAAAAAAAATAAAACTTTGGTGCGATTAAAACGATAAATAACCATATGAATTAATAAGATTGTCTCCCACGACACAAAAAAGCTATAACCACGCGCACGTCTCATACGTATGTATACCCAAGAAGACGTTGAACAAAACAAAACCTAAAATTTTTTATAAAGACACTGACGCTATTCGCACGACATTTGAATAAATTATTAATGATGATTATAAGAAGAAGACGTATAAACGAGTCGTAAGTAGAAGAACAACAGAAGAGGAATTGTCTTCAGCTTTTGTTCTTGCATGTGTGAAGGCCGAATTTTATCTTCTTCAAATAAATTCTGTGAGACAGACATTGTTATTGTTTGTTTTTTTTTTTTTGCTTGGAATCTGGTTTTGATGTGACTTTTATAATAATCTGGAAATGTAAAATAAAATTAAATATGACATAATACTAAACAAAAATATGGTTAAGTCGGATATTTTTATGCGCAGTCACCAATATCTAGTTTGTGATTTTCTCAATGTTTCACTTTACTCTATGTTTGAATTTACAAAAATGAACGGTTGCTATTACAAGTAGCTCAATTTAATAACTGTTATTATTTTTTCTAATTTCGTTTAGTTAAGCTGGTATGTAAGTTGAAGAAAAATTTGTTTATTCACTTTATTCAATCTTAAGTAATATTTTTCAGCTTAAGCCATATTGAGCACTCCAAAACGTACATTTTTTAATTAACCATCCACACAATGCATTGCACCAGCAATTATGTTTTGTCGAGGACAACGAAAATGAAATAAAAAGAATTCCATTTTACGTTCTTCCTCCATCTTAAATTAAGTCTCGTATATTTCGATCCAAACACCGTAGATTGAACTAATAGATGTATTGCTCAAAATGTCACTTAATGGGTAAAACGGCTATTTAGACCACTGTGGCTAACTCTTTAAATAAGTTAGGCATGTAACATATGTTATGCATGTTACGCATTATGTTACGCATGTAACATATTTGAACTTAAGCCCTAAGATTAGAGCTTAAGCCATAATTAATAATTTTTATTATTTAATTTAAAATTTTATTTGAAATAAAAAAGTAGCTCAAAAATTAAGCTACTTTTTTATATTTTATTTCTAGCTATATATAATGCAGCCGAATTTTCAAAAGTATTGAATGATCCATATATTATAATAAAATCCTAATTCAAAGTCATATGACTTAAGCCGAAATTAAGTCAAAATAAATGATTTATTTGGTTATTATATATCTTCAGTGTACCTAAGTTTGCAAAGTACTTAAGCATGGTTTTTATCATTACACAAAAGGAAAAAGTTACATATTATAAAAATTAACGAACTTAATTAATTTGTGTTAAAATTAACTGTCAAGACCAAAGCTTTCCTCATACTTTAATAATACTTTTAAATGTAACATGTTGCTCAAAACAAATAATTTCCATTTAGACTAAGTTATGTGATATAACCTATTTTGTAGGTAATATTTTCATTTTATTTAGTTTAAGTCACATTTTTTCAAAGTTGATTTTTTTAAACCATTGCCTGTTTACGAGTAATGACTTGAAATACTGTTAATGTTAAAACTTAGAATCAACGATTTCCATTAAGATTTATTTTAATACTCTGGGTAAATTGAAACTTAGATAACTTAAGATAACTTAAGCCAGTTTAATAAATTTAGATCAAAAATAACTTTTCCAAAAATTTTGTAATGTTAAGCTGAATTCGTAATCATGATCCTTTTTCTAAGATTTTAACATGAATTTATTAGAAAATCGAAGCGTTTTAAAATTTAAAAAGTTGCTCAATTTTTCTATAGGTTTAAACTCTTAACAAAAAACTTAAATATCAATGTAAAGCATGGAACTCACTTAACATAATATTATTGTACTTAAGTCACTCTTTGTTTCATTAAATTTAACTTTAACATTGTTTTGAAACTTAAGCTATTTTATAACTTCATTTGTTTTAATGTTGGTAAATAAACCAACTTAACACTAACATTTATTCATACATTTTCCGCTTTAGCCATTGTTGTATAACTTAAACCACGGTTGTTTAAAGCTTAAGTCATATTTTGCTCCTATAATTAAATTAGAAAACATTTATCTTAGTTCTGGTTTTTATCACTAGTACTAACTTGGTACGCTCACATTGGTTCACCGTTAAAATTAATTCTAAATATTTTGCTCAGTTAATATCTCAAATATACTGATAACATATTTTTATTTATGTTTGAAGTAAAGTAAAATAATTAATGACTTCCTCAGTAAATAAAAATTAAATTTTAGGTTAACTTTCATTATAAAGCCATAAGTACACCAAATATGTTTAAATTTAGCAATAGCTCAATTCGTAGTTATCACTTCTCTAAGGTATTAACTAGAACAAATAAGAAAAACAATAATGATAATTTATGATATTAATATAAAATTTAAAATAAAAAAGTAGCTCAAAAATTGAGCTACTTTTAAATATTTATTCCATTCTATATATAATGCAAAATAAATAGTCTGGAAGTCAGTTTTTCAAAAATATTGAACCATTGTTGAAATGAAACTATAATTCAAAGTCATATGACTCAACTTAAGTCGAATCAAAAACGTAATTGAATATAAAAAAAAGTGATCCAATCGGTTATTATGTAACATATAATAAACCTTTAATGTATTTATGATCACATAAATCTTTAAGAATAACTTTTATCTTCGACCCAAAAATCACTTTTTTTTTTGGAAACTCACACTAAACAATTAAAGTCTTAGTTATATGACAATGTCTATTTTGTAAGTAATGTTAACATATTATTCAACTTAAAGCTCATTTTTGAAATTTGATTTTGAACAGCAATGGTAAAAATTAGACTTCACTTAAATAGTCTCCATTTAGTTCTAATTTAATATACCAAGACTCTGGTTGAACAGGTTCTTGAAACAAATCACAAAAATCAATAAGTTGCTCAATATGAACTCATTAAAATTTCGTGTTAATTGTATAGTAGAAATTAGTAAAAATAATATTATATTTCTGGATAATTGCTGAATAAATGGTAGCTCAATTCTGTGTATATTGTTATAAAATTTTCAACGGTTATCTAACATATTTACCAGAATATTTAAAAAAATTATTTGCTCATTATTTAAAATAACATTAACAATAAAATTTAAATTAAGTTGTAGTACATTTGGACCTGATATAAATTTGCATAGTTCAAAGTTTAAGCCACATTTACGAAAGTTTACGAAAATTGATTTGATCAATATTTCTTGTTCAGAGACTTATGGCTTATCAGCCGAAATTTTAATTCGTTTTATTTGAGTTTGAGAGAAGAACCATATGCCCAAACTAAGTAAAACCTATGTGAAAAATTAATTTAAATTAAATGATGCCGACTCAAGCTAATATTTTAGTTTAAGTCACATTTTTAAGTAAAACTATTTATTGACAGCAGTAATTTGATATTTGAGTTAAATAATAGTTTCATATAAGAATCAATTCATATTAGAGTAATATTTTATTTAAGCTTAAGCCGTTTTTTCAGATTTTATTTTTTTAGAGTTTTATTCAATATTTATACAATTTGAACTAATAAAACAGTAACTAAGTGACTTAAGCCATAATATTTCCACATCTTACTACTGTTGTAATATTTAAAACTCTTATTATAAAACTTAATTCTGTTTTAATTATATAAAGTTGGCTTAAGCGCTAGTTTAAGTCATGATTTAAAAAAACAAAACAAATGAACTTGAAATTTAATATCGCATAAAAAAATGGTTCAATCCGTGTCGTACGTAAATTTGTAATTAAGATATAGCAAAACAAAAGCCAAACAAAACAAAAATTAAGTCAAAGAAAATTATTAAAAGTTAAGTGGCTCAATATTTTCCAATTGAGTTTTGTAATAATTTGTAATATATAGCTCAAATATGTAAAATTATCATTATACTGATTTCATTTGTGTTAACCAAATAATATGGTTTTTACGAAGCTATGAGTTATATTTAAATTTCTATAAAAATAGTAGCTCAATTTATAATAGAAGTTTTACATTTTCCCAATAATATGTGTTATGTGTTCTAAGGACGCAAAAATAAATTCTAAACAATTTCTTGATACAAAATTGTCCGCAGTATCGATAATTATGTTGTCCTTTTCAAACGTAATAAAATCATAAACGTTTTTCTTTTGTAAACCATTCTCGTTTTCGCTTAAAATGTCCTTGAACCGAACTACATTATCAAATTTTGTTGTTGTGTTGTATTACCGCGGATATTATACTGCCTTGGAAAAATAAGTGAAAGTTTAATGCAGTCATACAATATGTACAACAACCTTATATGTCGGAAACATATAAAGGAAAAAAGTGTCCTTCTCAGAATTAAATGTGCGATCTTCCGCTCATTTTTTAATTAACATGTTAATTCGACGAACTCTTTAATTTTATGCTCTACATATCCATCTACATAATATGATAATACTTTCGTTTGATCCTTTTTTCGTTTTTAAAATGTCCTTGATAAATTTTAAATGAACGAAAAACAGTTCGAATGATCCTTTTTTTCAAAAACTAAACCCAAAACATTAAAAAAAAAATTAGAGTATAAACATATCATGTATATGTTAAACCAAAACTGTAACAATCACGTCAGGATACGGTTATTTTGCTTTAAAGTTGAGATGTTATCCTTTTTTATGACATGCAATATTTTCGTTTCGTTTTCAATGCACATAAAATTATAGATGTGCGACAAGGATTTTTATATACGATTTTACGACTTGTTTAGGTTAATTTTGGTTATAAAGTGAAAGGATTTGAAATGTTAATCCTTTTAAATATCCGTAAACAAATTCTGTGTTCGCTTTTATGATATTTATATTGGATTAGGGGTAAATTGAATGAGAGCAAAAATACAAATACTTTTGAAAACCTTGAGCCGGTATACGAATGTTTGGTTAATTACTGGTTTTATCGATTTATGGTGGTCGAGATTTAGAAACGTACATTATTTTTAATTTTTTAATATTTTAACAAGTTAACAGCCCATTTGGACGAAATTTCACAGACAGTTTCTCTAAATTGATTAAACTACAAGCTAGCTAATTATAATTTACTCTCTACAATGGGAGAGAAGGAAAATCAAAACTTGAAGGAAAATCAAAATAGTCCCTATGATATGTCCACACAGAACTTACCAGATACTCTTGAAATAGCAACTTTCAAATCATATTTGGTCGAACCAGGTAACAATAATAAGCAAGATAATTAGATACCTTGTAAATCAGTTAAAGTTCCATTGAAAATTGTGAATTTGTCATTGGAACAATTAATTACTTGTCATAACGATTTTTTACAATGATTTTTACAACATTCCTTAAAATCGTGTCCTAAAAAAACAATAAAATCGGATATTTTACCATTTTTTACTATCACTTTTATAGCACGGTAAAAAACAGGAAAAAGCCACCATATTATGCCATAAAAAATGGAGTTTAATGTATTAACGGTCTCTTTTTAAATTGTCGCGTGGCTTTTTGTTGTGACCTGCAATCCCTTCAATTTTTTTTACCCTGTACAATCTTTTCTGGGGCCGAAGCTCTCTCAACTCTTTCCCGATTAGTTTAACGTCCTACTTTACGCCATCACCAGCCAAATCGAGGACGCACGAATACATTCGCTTTCAATATCCATCTGTACAATGCATTTCTCCAGCCAGCTGACGTTGCTGTAATTCTGATATATATTCTTTCTGCCACCGTTGCTAAAATTGTTGTTAGAGTTGTCGAAATTTTTGATAACGATCAAGTCTATTGACGTTTAGATGTGTGAGATCAGGCTCCACAATTGTGGTGAGCGGGGCTCCGATCAAAAAATGGCTCGGCGTGAGCGCTCCAAAGTCAGATGGATCCGACGAGCGTGGGGACAACGGCCGTGAATTTCACGAAGCCTCAATCTTTGCGGAGATAGTGCAAAGCTCCTTATATGTTAGTATTTCATCTGATAATATTCGATATAGTGCGACAAAATCCTCTACGACTAACGAAACGATCAAGAGCATTGAGGAAAGCCTTAGATGATAAATCGCTGACGACTTCGATGTGAACGACCTTCGTCGTAAAGCATACGAATACTGCGATATATGCTTTATCCGCTGGCTGGCCACGGCGTTTATATCGAACCCAGACTGGTCTGCAAAAATCAACACCTGCATGCAAAAACAGTCTTGCAGGTTCTACTCGATGTCGTGGCAGACTTCCCATAATTTGATTGTATAACTTCGGTTGAGCTCTAAAGCACGAATTGCATTTGTATACCATTTTTTGACTATATCAAGACCATGAATGCTCCAAAATTGTTGTTTTAGAATAGCGAGCTGTGCTTGAGGGCCAGCATGACAATTTTTTTTGTGAAAGTGGCTACATAAAGAAAAAATAAATAAATGGGAATTCGGCAAAATTATCGGGTGCTTAGCTTCGAATGGTAAATCCGAATTCTGTAATCGGCCTCCCACTCGAATAATGTCATCGTCGTCGAGAAACGGGTTTAAATTTTTGATCGAGTTTTTCGATCGAGTGTCTTTCTTGGCCAACAGCTGCGAAAATTCTTCATGAAAACCTTGGCGTTGTATGATTTTGACGATAAACTTCAACGATTGATTCAGTTCGGAGACTCAAACACCCATTTGTTTTTGGTTTGCATATGAACTTGGCTATTATTTATAAATCGAGCCACAAACCCAAATATTCGGCGAGTGGTGCAGAAGTTGTTGGCATATTTGACCTTTTGAACACAATCAACATCATTAGGCACTGCGATAACGACGACATCACTTTTTTTTCTTTTTTTCAGGAACTAAGTACGAATTAAATGACTTGGTAACTTTCGGCCAACTAGATGACGAGCTCAATAAAAATTCCGGTCTAGAAACCCATAGTTTATTGTTAAGTAGCTTTTCTAGCAAAACCCCGCGCGAGACGAGATCAGCAGGATTGTTCTTTGATACGACATGATTCCAGACCGAAGATGATATCAGATCTTGTATAATGGCGACACGATTTACGACAAAAGTAGTCCACGTTGATGGGTGAGCTGCTAACCAATTGAGCACGATTTTGGAATCAGTCCAACATTACGAGAATATTCTGTTGATTTTAATACTGGACTTTATACGATCCATTAACTTTACTAAAAGAACTGCGGAGCAGAGTTCTAGTCGCAACATCCGTATGTTGCAACATCCGTATGTTGTGGTTGATGCATCTGAAAATCCATGTATTTCAATTGCGTTATGAGTTGGCGATAACACACAGCGAGGTAACGTTGTTGATCAATGGTAATTGACTTCGAAATTTAACCCATTGGGTGACGTGTTCCGGTAAAGTCGTATCCCACTCAATTTTCAATTTCCACATGTGTTGTAAAAATATTTTCGCCAGGACGATAATCGGATTTATTAGTCCCAGTGGGCCAAACAAACTGGCGATGTCGGATAAAACTTGGCGTTTGGTATTGGAATTCATCTACATCAGGTTTCCACGATACACCCAGAGTTTTAAAAATTTTGTCTTTGTTGATATCTTTAAATGTTTCACAATGTGCAACCGGAATATCGCTCAGCAATCGTTCATCATTTGATGCTCATTTACGCAATTCTAAACAGCCACAATTTAAAATCTCAGATACCTCTCTCTTTAGTTTCAATTCCTCTTCAAGTGTGTCACCTCCACTAAGCATATCATCGACGTAAAATTCATTTAGAATTTCGTTTGATCCGACAGAGTGACTTAATGATTTGTCGAGACCCAATTGATGCAGGCAGCGAATTGTAAGAAACGGTGCAGCGGCTGTACCGTATGTAACGGTTTTAAGACGAAAGATTTGGATTTTTTCGCCTGGGTTATCCCGTCACAAGATGCATTGCGCGTACGAATCAGCTTCGTCGATCTGTATTTGACGGTATATTTTGGTGACGTCAGCTGTGATTGCAAATAGTTTGAACCGAAACCGTATTGTCGGTCCGACCTTTAGGATTTCATTCAGTGATTTTCCAAGAGACGTTTTACAAGATGCGTCAAACACAACCCGCAGTTTCGTGGTCGAACTTTGCGGCTTTATAACGCAGTGGTGGGGCATAAAGTATTTACAGATTGATATCTTCGCTGCTGGAACCGCTGCCATGTGGTTTAGCGAAACGTACACGTGAATGAATTTTTTGTATTGGCATTTGAGATCTGGATGCTTCAACAATTTGCGTTCAAGATTCAAAAAACGGTTTTTAGTGGCACAATACGACTCGCCGAGTAACAATATATCTTCCTTGAACGGCAGCTTGACAACGAATCTTCCAGACTCCAGTCGTTTGTGATTCTGAACGAAATGAGCTTCACATTCAGCCTCTTCTATGGTAAAACGTGATTTAGTCTCACCATAACTTTCAACGGTCCAGAACCGTTTAAGTAGTTCATGTAATGATGCGGTAACTTCATCATGACTAGGCTCAGCACCTGCAATGTAACAATTATAATTATTTTTAATGTTACCAGTCTTACCGGACACAATCCACCCGAAATTTGTCTCTTTCAATAACGGTAGATTCTCCGCCAATTTTATTTGCCTGGTTCCAAGTAACTCATAAAATATTTCGGCTCCGATAAGCGTATCGATGCGATGTGATTGGTTGAATAACGGATCGGCCAAAACTATATCGGATGGAATATTCCAATCTTTAGTTTGGATACTTCTGTTGGGTTGATTTGATGTGATGCTAGGCAGAACTAGCATATCCAAATGTTTAACCTGTATAATCGAAATATTCACCTTTCGTCTTTTTGCCCGCAACAATTCAGCCAAGCACTCCGTGGTGATATTTAGTTGCAGTACCGAATCCTATAATACTCGACATTTAACAAACTGCCCAGCATAATCTCGAACCAGGACGACAGCCGTAGCTAGCATAAAAGAACCTTCACTGGGCTCATCTGGAACTTCTTTATTATATAAATGTAGTATGGTCAAACTTGAGCCCGCTGCCTTTTGATTGCGTTCGAGTGACTTGGCCTCAGAGATACCTCCTGAGTGCGACGGCAATGCTAACGATGAACTAGGAGTTGGCGATGGCTGAAGATTTCTTCCGATATGCAACAAATAATGATGTCGCTGATGGCATATGCGACACTTAGCCCCACGACAATCACGAACTCGGTGGTTCTTACTAAAACAATTAATACAGAATTGATGTTGTTTCACAGCGCTAAAACGAGATAGAGGCTAAAACGAAATTGATCACAAAAAACACAGTGCAAATTGTCTTGATTATTGACAGTTGTGGTGAACGAAGCATTTCGAAAGTTTGACAAATTAAACGACTTTTGCATTGATTGCGGACGACTGGAAGGTATCGAATGCAATTGCGGTCGATTGGCAATTGAGTTTTCTAACATGAAACATCTTTTGACTAGATAGGCTTCCAGTTCCTTCCAGGTCTGTACAGAAGTAGTGGGAGCTTCTTTCACCCATTTTATTTGAGTAGTATTGTCCAACTTTCCAAATACGATATGCAGCAATAATGTGTTCGCTAGCTATTCATGATTACCTAATACTAGTAAGGCGCGAAGATTAGCGTTGACTGTATCGACAAGCCTTTGCATAGATGACACTGATTTGCCGGCGGTGGGAGTTTCACTTATTTCTCGGATGTGAGCTTGATAAATGAGCCGTTTGTTGTCGTAACGGCTTTTCAATAATGCTAGTGCCTCAGTATAATTTGCGTCGGTCAACTCCAATGATGCTGACATACTCTCAGTGCTTCCGCCTTTCAGACACTTACGAAGCTAGTTGAATTTCTCTAATAGTAACAGATTGTGATCAGCATCAATATACGTGTTGAATCCATTTATAAAATTGGTCCAATCTAAACCAAAGTAATAGTGCAACACATCGGCACTATTACTTTGGTTTAAATTGACCGATGGACGTCTGAATTCCGTTATTTTTGCTAATAATTTCGATTTTGCGTAACAGTAGATTTCCTCAAAGAATTCCCGTTTATCACTTTCCAGCTCTAATGCGTCTAGCTTTTCAATTTCCCATTGGACTTCCTCAAACTTCGCGAAATAAATTTCAAGCAAGCTCAACTGCGTGGCAGCTTCAGTTTCAGTTGGATAGTTCATACGATATCAACGACCTTGTTCTTTGCGATACAGTTATGTATGATGGCGTGATGCGAAACTCGAAACGAGACGATAACTTGATGAAATTGATCGATGAAACATAAAAAAAATCAGATTTCAATTTCAGAAAAACGACAACGATAGAGACGATATGTATCCGGATTAACCTCAGCGAAACGACAGCGACAGTAACAATATACCCGGTTTGTACGGCACAAATACAAACTTTTGTACTAATGACATCTGTTAACATCTTACTTGAACTAATTGTATATCAAAAAGTTTAGTTTGAAAAGTTTTCTGAGGCACATAGCATTAGTCTAAAAAGATGTAACTCTGATAATAACGAATTTAGAGTGAAATTTTAGTGTAAAAGTGTAAATTTGTAAATCATTTTTGGAATCATTTAAAAAAGCACCATTAGACCACTACATCCTTGTATTATTTACTGTTACTTTTTGAGTAAAACTTTTGTTTAACTATATGAGTTGGACAGGTTTAGATAACCCAAAAACATACAGATTTTGTATATCCGTGGAGAGGAGAGAGATTTAAAGCAGATAATCATTTCCAAAATACAAAACACACAAAATATTAAAATCTATATAAATTAGATAGATTAAGTAAAAATCATTTAACAGTAAAATCAAAGAAAACAACCGTTAATATAAATTCATATACATCCTTGAATTAATTTATAAGTATGGTAAAATTACACGCAGGGTTCGTAAAGACTTGTAATTTTTTAGAGATTTGAAGTTCGAGATCATTGAAATTCATTCAGGCAAAATTGAGAAAATTGCCATCAGAAATGGACCTGTCAAGTCATAATAAATTTGATTGCAATATAATAAAAAAATGTAATTCTGTTTTACAACATTAAAGCATATATTGTGTTGTTAATATTGACCGGCTTGTACAGCACATCCATGTGATGTATACGTTGGAATATCGTACGTATTGCGACATATAAACGATGATTTAACTGAGCACCTCAAATCGTTCCATTGAAATAAATATAAGCTTGGAAGACTTATACAATTTTCACTTTCACCGAGTTCGTCTTTCCAATTGTCGGGATTTCCAGCATACCAATTTCTATATAAAACAGATTGTCCCGTCGTCATCCAATAGTATTGCGATTCACTTCCTAAATCCGTACCACTCGTCCAAAATTGTGATTGAGTCACGTTAAATTTTGTAATAAATTTTTGAATCACTTGTCGAACACGTTGATCTTCTTGTTCCGTTCGTATATCAACTAAATACATACCATGGGCGGTGCAATATCGATATGATTGGTACCAATCGAGTGTCTGAGGATGACTTACATAGTATGTTCGACCATCGACGATGATTAGATCACCACAATATATTTTTGTAAAAACCGTAATTAAAATCAAAATTTTAGTATACTGTTTCATGGTTCTCGTATAACTGCGGTAAACACTGTTCATAAATACTTTTTTGTTGTAGATAAACCGATTTTTTTATAATCTGGTGATGACTGTACTAATATCCGGTGAATTATAGTACATATTTATAAATGCTTATATTTATCAGCTATGCATGAAATAAATACCGGGAATCTGACCAAAAATTCTTTGCAATATTCTATCCTAGCATTTGGAAACATCAAGATGCTAAACATTTCTAAATACAAGTAACGGAAATTATACGATTTTCTCAAGTAAAGAGGAAGGTATGCCATCAACATTTGAAAACGATATCAGTCAAATGGCCGCCACGACTACGCACCATATCCTTTGCATGGAATTATCCATGACCAATTATCCTCGATAACTTCACATTAAAATATTCCATCTTTAAGGTCTTGAATCGATTGTGGAGCATTGCCATAGACCTTATCTTTCACGTGGTCCCAAAGAAAAATATCTAAAGGTGTCATAAGAAATGAGTGGCCAGTTGTAAATCACCTCTTCGAGTAATAATACGGTAAGGAAACATTTTTTGCAAAATTGCGATTGTTTTGTTGCTTGTGGGGCACGTCCCGCCGTCTTGTTGGAAATAAACGTCGTCCACATCAATATCTTCCAATTGCTGCAATAAAAAGATCTTTTTCGACCAATCGAAAGTAAGGTCCAATCACATCGCCAGCCCAAAAACCGCACCAAACAGTGACACGCCCCAAATGCGAATGTTCTGCTTATTAACGTAGCCTCCGAAATGAAAATAGGCCTCATCACTGAAGACAGGCCTCCACTAAATATTTATTGTATAATATCCTCACGGTGCGCCCTGGACAGCTATGGCAGCCAAACGGTCAGGATAGCTATGGAAACATGGTGAACTTCTGGGTAGTAGGCACCTAGTTGACGAACGACAGCAGCATACTAAAATCAAGGAAGCGTCTTGCTTACAATGAGCGGCTTATCGGTCTTCGTCTGAGCTGAATCGGTCGGCAGTATTTAAAGTCTGGCACTAGACTGAAAAGGCTATGGCAAGGACACTCTTAAAATAAACCAGCAATGAATAAAACATCAGGAAATAATAGGTGGAAGACCTGCACTGCAAGAAAAATCACCCTCTACGGAGGTTGACCCCATGGATTCTGGGGAGGGTCAATCATTGCAAAACAAGCATGACGCCATTTGCGCAGACAATTTCATGAGCGAAAGTAGAGAGTTATTTCACTACAAAGTCTTTTGCAAAATAAAAGGTTATTCTTTTTACCATTCTATACATCCAGCAGAAAAAGCTAGGGGTGGAGCAACTATCTTCACCAGAGAAAACATCAAACACTTCGAAGATGTCAAACTCGAAATAGAGACAATGCAAATTGTATTACTTAGCGTGCAATTAAATAATTACAAGAAGCTGTGGGTCGCTGCGATATATTGTCCTCCAGGGCATCAACTTAAAAAAGATGATTACCTCTTAATTTTTAAAATGTTGGGCTCAAATTTCATCATAGGAGGAGATTTCAATACCAAACATACCCATTAGTGTTCAAGATTAATATCACTTAAAGGTAGACAACTTTTGAAAGCTGGATATCAAATAAACTGCTGTTTTCATTCAAGTGGTATTCCTACTTATTGTGAAACAGTAATTGAAAAAGAAAAGCCACCAAGGTTAACAAGCGGAAAAAAAATTGGGAAACCTTCGCACTGTTAATTGAGGAAAACATTGATCTTCAAGTTCCAATCAAAAACCAAACCCAACTTGAAAAAGAAGTAGAGCTGCTCATAAACAATATTCAGATCGCAGCATGGAAAAGCACTCCTCCTGCCAAAAATAAACCCCACAAGACTGAAACATATACACAGGAAACAAGAAACTTGGTCAGAGAAAGCTGAAAGCTCGCAAAATCTGGCATCGAAATCGAGCACCAGAGAGCAAAACTATTTCCAATCAGCTCAAAAACAAACTGCAGAAGTTAGTACAAGAAACCAAAGCGGTAACCTTCAACAAATATTTAATAAGTCTGTCTGGCCACAAAGAAAGTGAGTATTCTTTAAGGAAAGCTACAAAAGGACTAAGAAAACTAAAAGCGTAGATACCACCAATAAAAAAAGCAGATAAAGCTGATCTTTTTGCTCAATATCTGGAAGAAATGTTTAAATCTGCGACTTGATAAACAGCAGATGAAAATACTGTTCTAATTTAAAAAGACCAGTTACAATGAAAGAACTCAAAAATAAAATCAAACATAACCTGAATGTAAAAAAAACTCCTGAAAGTTGCCAAAAAAAATATCCTAAGAAGTTGCTACACATAATCAATGCAGCATTTGGAATGAAATATGTTCCTCAGCAGTGGAAAATACCAAAAGTTATTATGATACCCAAGCCTATGCCACCTAATGAGAAAACGTCTTACAAACCTATATCTGTATTACCATCATTTTCTGTTTAAAAAATTACTCCTCAAAAGGACCTCTGATTGAAGAAAGACACCTGTTACCATCACACCAATTTGGTTTCAGAGAGAAATACTCCACCATAGAGCAGGTACACAGAGTCACTAACGTGATGGAGAAGACGCTTGAAAAGAAAAAGATATATTCTGGAGTTTTCCTTGATGTTACTCAGTCCTTTGATCGAGTCTGGCATCGAGGACTGGAATATAAATTACATCGCGACCTCCCAAAGCAGTTCTATGAGATATTATCCAGCGTTGACAACTCCATGAAAATACGGATATTCAACATATTGTCAACGACGTCGCAGCGTAGATGCAAGACGGCTAAAATGACCGAAGCCGCTTGATTTAGTACCTCAGCACTGAAAGTTGCTGACGTAACCGGAAGAACTGAGCCCATTGGGAGTAACTACTGTGTTATAGCCCAACTAGCAGAGAATTAAAATAAGAAAGAAAAATTGAGTTGTAACGGACTGGCTAGGAATGTAAAAGTTTTTTGTCTTTGGTAATAATGAATGTGTAATTCTCAAGGAACAGTTCTTTCCTTCTAGTCTCTGCAAATTAAGCTGAACTACTTAGGAAGTTTAGCTGAATTTTATGTGTTGTAAACTAAAAATAATTGAAACAAAAAGAATGTTATAGAAGATTTGCGGCAGATCTTAAGCAATGGTGCTTTGCTCGTAAAGTCGAGGACAATTCTTCAAAATGATTATTGAATGGGGACAATATTTGTTTTACTGCCTAAAAAAGCTTATCTCCTCACCCAAAAATTGCTGCAAATTCTAATTTAGCTGATTCTAGAATTGTCGCTAAGGTTTTTGCAAATATTAACACAAACAAGTCACCGGAAGTTAGCTGATTCGGATAGTATTTCCCCAATGGTTCCAAATATTGTTGTAAATTTCTGTCAAAGCAGCTATCATGTTTGTTCTGCCGATCTATGTCTTCTAGTATTTTTCTGAAGGATTTTTATGTCACTCAACAATGGAACAGGAGCATTCATCAATTTTGTGAATCACAAGTCATTTCGCTCGATATCTTGATATTCTCGAGGGCAGTTTGCCTTCATGGTTCGTTAATTTTATGGATTGATAATTTTCTACTTTGCCGCAAAATCTAAGTGGTGGTGGATGGTGTTACTTATGTTCCATATTTTATAAACACTGGTGTCCTTCAGAGATCCTTCCTTTTTCCGACCCTTTTATAAGTTTTCATCAATTACCTTCTATTATCAACTCTCAATCCAATATACTCCCATGCTTATAGCATGCGAGTATATTGGATTGAGTTAACCCATGCTTATAGCATGGGTTAACTTTCTACCTTTTACTATTTTTCTTCTTCTTCATCGCCGAACGATGTTCTCACAGGAAAAATGGCTATGAAGGATAGTCTTACGTGAGATCGTAATACAATTCTTGATGGGGTGAAGCCAACAAAGTTGAATTCAATACTAACAAATTTTAATCCAGTGTTTTCTGGCCGAAGTGATGGCTATTCGTCATTTTTTCTAACTGGTGAATCCAGTTTGGCTACTTCTGATACATTTGAGAATCTTGGTTTGATTTGACTTGCCAAATGCCTTGGATTTTTACAACAACGTAGATTTTCTATCCAATCTTAATTCTTTTCCCCATATGCGCGTAATGTGGGAGCCTTATGGGTGATTTACAGGCATTTTACCCAGTAATTGCTCATCGAAACTTTTTGGATTTATATTTGGTTTTTCAAGTTGTGAAGTTGTCAGGTTATTTAGGTTCTGGCGATAGAACAAGTCAAACCCATTATTTTAATTTTTGCTAGAAGCCATGGATATATAAAATTTCTTTATAAAAACAATGAGACCATTCAGGTCCTGAGCTTTTAATTGAGGTTCATCACAATCGGGCTACTGTTACGTTTTGTATTAATTTTAATTTAAAAAAAATTTCTTAAATTTACAAAGGCTAACCCCTTTGCTGATTTTTTGGCATAAAAATTGTTTGTTGAAATGTAAAAATATTTTGATGCAGTATTTTTACTCATGACCAGAGCTTTTAATTAAGGTATTTTTCATCACAATCGGGCTACTATTACGTTTTGTATTAATTTTAATTTTAAAAAAAATTCTTACAGTTACAAAGGCTAACCCCTTTGCTGATTTTTTGGCATCCTATTTATTTGTTGAAATGTACACATATTTTTATGCAGTATTTTTACTTATGACCAGAGCTTTTAATTAAGGTATCATTCAGCACAATCGGGCTACTATTACGTTTTGTATTAATTTTAATTTAAAAAAAAATTCTTAAATTTACAAAGGCTAACCCCTTTGCTGTTTTTTTGGCATAAAAATTATTTGTTGAAATGTACACATATTTTGATGCAGTATTTTTACTCATGACCAGAGCTTTTAATTAAGGTATCATTCATCACATTCGGGCTAACTAAAATAATTAACTAATCCTTCCAAGTATATGTAAAAATGGGTGTACGGTAGGCCCGGCCCTTTCCGGGAGATCCTGCTTAATGCTTGGTCGTACATTCTAAAAAATCAATCAATCAATCATAAACAATGAGACCATTCAGGTCCTGGACGACAGGAACATAATGAAAAGATTTAAAGCGTAAATATTTTGCACCTCAGTTGCACTATCGTTTTTTGGTCTTGCATGCCCTGTATCGATTTTTTCCACGTACAACCAAAGTGTTGATGTTCGTTCACATCATCACTTTTGTTTTGATTTAATATAGGCTCCACTTATTTTGGAATTGAACCTCTCTTGGCCCTTTCGGGGTTAAATTTTAAAATTCTTTCATTTCGCATATAGAGAGTGACCTACTCTAAAAGGGCCATCGCCGATTTAAATGATTAATAAAACTTCTCTTTCCCATTGGATTATCACTATGTCGCTGTTAAATACGAAAGGCAGGCTCGGGGCAAATCGTTGGAGCCAAAATGATAATTTGGTATCGAGCAGCAATGGCTTCTTAAAACTGATTATTACTATGATTTTTATTTATATAGCTGATAAATATGTTCTATGTTTCACCTATCCATTGGCACACAATATGTGTCATCATCAAACATGGTTTTATCTATACCAACGTATACATCACATGGATGTGCTGCACAAACCGGGCAATATTAGCAACACAACATACACTATATGCTTTAATGTTGTAAAACAGAATTAATTTTTTTTTATTTTATTGCAATCAAATTTTGTTATGACTTGAAATCCGCGGTTTTAATGCATCAAACTTCATAAATTATGTATGCGTAATTGTTTATGGTACGATCGTAAAAAATTTAATTATTGCCATATTATTTGTTACATAAAATTGCTATAAAATAAAAACATTACTTTTGTGTAAACACCAATAACTGTAAAAAATTATCAGCTTTACACTGATGGAAAAACCGCGAGTCGCGGTACCAGATGTCATTATTATATAACTTGAACGCAATTACGTGTTGAAAAAAAAATTTGTTTAATGTTTACACGCGCAATTATCTTCATTCAATTCCATAAACATTCATATAAATACATCCGGTTATGTAAAAAGGATTTTAACATACAAAATCATAATCTAAACAATTAAAAAAAAAAAAAAAAGATTTGAGTGCGTGCACCCTTTTTTTATTATTATTATACTGTATGAGTGCTCGCGCACCGACTTTTAATTATTTAACTTGTGCAGTCAACATTTTATAGGCACGTATCCTGTTTTATGCGTTCGCTTTTATGTTTCCTTAAATGTGTATATGTTTACGCAAACGACCAGACATAATATGATAAGATTTTATGTTTGACTTTTCCGGTTACATATATGTACTACGATATGGTTCAATCCTACATTTATTTGTATATGTTATGTGGCGACAGGTTAGTTTTGATATCAATTTTTAATTTTAATTGTTTGTTCCGCTTATGGGTTATCTATGATGCGTGGGAAATAAAAGCATACGTATTGTTACATTTTTTATAAGTTTTATGATATTTTCTTTTCAAACTTCGTTCAAACTTGTCTCAAACTTCAATCAATTTGGATCAAACCTAGTTATATTCTTTGCTTTCTTTGGAAACTGGTTAATTTATAAAATGCTATTAGTTTATCACGATCCTTCTATAATCAAACCGGATTCAAGTTCCATTCAATTTTTAAACAATCGGTTGACTAGCTTAAAACTAAAGATGTATTCAAACTTTTATCAAACAACACTTCGCTTAATTGTATAAAAACTGTCCGCTAATTTTTTAAAAATTCAGTTACTTTTAAATAGTTTCCGTTGCTAAATGTTCCTTTTTTAATCAAACTGGATTAATTTATTTTTTAAGGTTCAACATTTATTCGGTTCAAATTTTGTATTATATATCAAAACTGACAAATAATTTGAGCTCTAGGGAATCTTAGTTTATGTTTAAAAAAATGGATAACTAATGAGAAGTACTTTTTTATTCTACATTCGATATTCCTTCTATTCAAACTAGTTTCAAATCATACTCAAACTTCACTCAATACGGTCAATATAACTGTTGCCTTTTGTCATTAAATATTTTAAAATTCAGATGTTAAAAAAAGTGACAGTTTTTAATTCAACTTTAATCAAATCATACTCAATTTCTAGTCAAACTGATTTTAATTTTATTTCTTTTAATACAGACTCATCATTAATACTAATTATTTAAGATACGTGAGAAATAAAAGCATGAGTAAAACTATAATTTTCATAGATGTTTTGAAATTTCCTTTTCAAACTTCATTCAAACTTGGCTCAAACTTATATCAATTTGCATCAAACATAGTTATATTCTTTGCTTTTTTGGAAACTGGTTAATTTATAAAATGCTATTAGTTTATCACAATCCTTCTATAATCAAACCTGATTCAAGTTCCATTCAATTTTTAAACAATCGTTTGACTAGCTTAAAACTAAAGTTGTATTCAAACTTTTATCAAACAACACTTCGCTTAATTGTACAAAAACTGTCCGCTAATTTTTAAAAAATTCAGTTACTTTCAAATAGTTTCCGTTGCTAAATGTTCCTTTTATAATCTAACTGGATTAATTTATTTTTTAAGGTTCAATATTTATTCGGTTCAAATTTTGTATTATAAATCAAAACTGACAAATAATTTGAGCCCTAGGGAAACTTAGTTTATGTTTAAAAAATGGATAACTAATGAGAAATACTTTTTTATTTTATATACGATATTCCTTCCATTCAAACTAGTTTCAAATCATACTCAAACTTCACTCAACTCGGTCAATACAACTATTGCATTTTGTCATCAAATATTTTAAAATTCAGATTTTTAAAAAAGTGACTGTTTTTAATTCAACTTTAATCAAACCATACTCAATTTCTAGTCAAACTGATTTAAATTTTATTTCTTTTAATACAGACTCATCATTAATACTAATTATTTAAGATACGTGAGAAATAAAAGTATGAGTAAAACTATAATTTTCATAGATGTTTTGAAATTTCCTTTTCAAACTTCATTCAAACTTGACTCAAACTTATATCGATTTGCATCAAAACGAATAATATGATTTGCTTTCTTTGAAAACTGGTTAATTTATAAAATGCTATTAGTTTATCACAATCCTTCTACAATCAAACCTGATTCAAGTTCCATTCAATTTTTTAACAATCGTTTGACTAGTTTAAAACTAAAGTTGTATTTAAACTTTTATTAAACAACACTTAGCTTAATTGTACAAAAACTGTCCCCTAATTTTTTAAAAATTCAGTTACTTTCAAATAGTTTTCGTTGCTAAATGTTCCTTTTTTAATCAAACTGGATTAATTTATTTTTTAAGGTTCAA
Source organism: Tipula confusa (assembly GCA_963556175.1). Taxonomy (NCBI): domain Eukaryota; kingdom Metazoa; phylum Arthropoda; class Insecta; order Diptera; family Tipulidae; genus Tipula; species Tipula confusa. The sequence continues at coordinate 37,299,147 of OY744477.1, read as the reverse complement.
CATTTATTCGGTTCAAATTTTGTATTATATATCAAAACTGACAAATAATTTGAGCTCTAGGGAATCTTAGTTTATGTTTAAAAAAATGGATAACTAATGAGAAGTACTTTTTTATTCTACATTCGATATTCCTTCTATTCAAACTAGTTTCAAATCATACTCAAACTTCACTCAATACGGTCAATATAACTGTTGCCTTTTGTCATTAAATATTTTAAAATTCAGATGTTAAAAAAAGTGACAGTTTTTAATTCAACTTTAATCAAATCATACTCAATTTCTAGTCAAACTGATTTTAATTTTATTTCTTTTAATACAGACTCATCATTAATACTAATTATTTAAGATACGTGAGAAATAAAAGTATGAGTAAAACTATAATTTTCATAGATGTTTTAAAATTTCCTTTTCAAATTTCATTCAAACTTGGCTCAAACTTATATCAATTTGTATCAAACCTAGTTATATTCTTTGCTTTTTTTGGAAACTGGTTAATTTATAAGATGCTATTAGTTTATCACAATCTTTCTATAATCAAACCTGATTCAAGTTCCATTCAATTTTTAAACAATCGTTTGACTAGCTTAAAACTAAAGTTGTATTCAAACTTTTATCAAACAACACTTCGCTTAGTTGTATAAAAACTGTCCGCTAAGTTTTTAAAAATTCAGTTACTTTCAAATGGTTTTCATTGCGAAATGTTCTTTTTTTAATCAAACTGAATTAATTTATTTTTAAAGCTCAAAATTTATTCGGTTCAAATTTTATTCATATTTTCTATTATATATCAAAACTGACAAATAATTTGAGCCCTAGGGAAACTTAGTTTATGTTTAAAAAATGGATAAATAATGAGAAATACTTTTTTATTATACATACGATATTCCTTCCATTCAAACTAGTTTCAAATCATACTCAAACTTCACTCAACTCGGTCAATACACCTATTGCATTTTGTCATTAATTATTTTAAAATTCAGATGTTTAAAAAAGTGACAGTTTTTAATTCATCTTTAATCAAATCATACTCAATTTTCAGTCAAACTGATTTTAATTTTATTTCTTTTAATACAGACTCAGTATTAATATTAATTATTTAAGATACGTGAGAAATAAAAGTATGAGTAAGAATGAGTAAGTATGAGTTTTCAAAGATGTTTTGAAATTTTCTTTTCAAATTTCATTCAAACCTGGCTCAAACTTAAATCAATTTGCATCAAAACGAATTATCTGATTTCCTTTATTTGAAAACTGGTTAATTTATATAATACTAGATGTTTCTTGCAATACAACTTTAATCAAACCTGATTCAAGTTCTATTCAAACTTTAAACAATATCGTTAAACTCTAAAAAAAATCACTTTAAAATAAGTTTTATGCTCTGATATAAATAAAAGCTAGTTTATTAACGAAACATGGTTATTTTTAACACTTCAATCATAATCAAGCTTGATTCAATTTTCATTCATTTTTAAAGCAATCCTTGCACTTTACTAAATTACTATCATACTTTGATCAACTTATACCTCAGTTATATTTTATTTTGCTTAAAATATGATATTTCCATACATTTTAACTACAATCAAACTTGGTTCAAACTGATTCAAACTCTTTTGTATTCAAACTGTAAATATGATTAGGTTTACCTATTAATGGTTTATTTGATTAGAAGTTACTCGTTTTAACTTCAAGATGTAATCGTAGTAACAATTGGACAGCCTAATAGTTATTTTAAGAAGTGTATAGTTATTACTCTTTTCAAAATTGATTCGGATTTGAATTTGATTCAGATTTCCTATTCAATAATTTGAGACCTGGGAAAACTTAGTTTATGTTTACAAAAGTCAAAAATAATCAGAAGTATTCTTTTATTTTATATTCGATTTCCATTCAAATTAGTTTCAAACCATATTTAAACTTCAGTCAACTCGGTCAAAACCGCAAAGTTTATATTTAGTTATGCCTTTAAAATAATTAAAGAATTAATATCAACTAATTTAAGCAAATCAGATTCAATTTTTTGTCAAATTAGATTTAACTCAATTTTTGAATTCAGATTATCTTTCACACTGGCTACCGATAAAAGGTTGTTTCATATTAAGTAAGTTGACTTAGTTTTAACCAAATACTATCCAATAAGCTGCCTTAGTTTGATTAGTGTTAATTCGTATTTAATATAAGTAGCTTTAAGTTAAGCTAAGTGGGTTCAGTGTAACTCTTTCAAACAAAATCACAGAAATATGCTTTTATCAAAAAATTGTTCTAACTTAATTACGCCAGTCAATCAAACTCGTTTCAAACTGTTTCAAATTTCATTAAGGTGGTTTGAGACATTTATTATTTTTTAAATTTACGATGATTTCATTCATTGAAAATGTATCAAATGTTTTCCAACTTAAATCAAACTAGCTCCAATACCATTTCAAATTGATTTTATGAAATAGTCATAATAATTCAATCGTTTAGTTTTCAATCAAATTTTAGAAACTATTAAGTCTGTTGGTAGCTGAAACTGAGTAGCTGTTTATTAATATGCGGTTTAAAATTTGTCAGTTTCTTTTCACTCAATAAATTTTTTTATTTCTTTAAACTTTGATTCAAACTAGTTTCAAACTATTCTCAAACTTCGCTCAAATGGGTTAAAACTATTTTTTTATTTCGTCACTCTTTTTATATTCTTGTGTTTAAAATAGTTGTAATTTTTATTTCAACTTTGATCAAACTAGACTCAATTTCGTGTCAAACTGGTAATAACTTTATTTCTTTTATTATAAACTGGTTTTCAGCTAATATTTCACCTGGCCACTGAGAAAATGTTTTTTGACATTATCAAAATTCGAGAAATTCGTTTTCGAGAAATCGAGGACGCACGAATATATAGGGTCGCTTTTTAAATCCATCTGCACATTGCATTGCTCCAGCCAGCCTTTACTGGCATGGACGATGATTTGCCCATGCAGATTATGCACTCCAAAAGCGGATCATAGTTGTGTTGATCGTCATTATAGTATCGTTTACTTTATAAATGATATCAGGAACTTTCATGAACTGACTGATCTCATATGACTCTACTTTCAAATGCCATCAGCCATCTTTCTTACTCATCCGTCAGCGTCCACCTCTCAAAACCAAAACTGACAAATCTAAAGTGATGTAAGTTATATTAGTCATCTGACTGTGAGATTAACTTTTGGAATTGTCCTCCTTCTACAATCGAAACTTTGAGCAAGTATACCATTTTTTCTGAACTAATTGATAAAATTCAAATGAGCATAAACCAACAACATAATCGTAAATATTATGTAATAATATTAACCATCGGGATCAAGAATAATTTTCCATTGCATCTACATTAAGTCGATAATTTAGTAATCTTCAGTAACCTTGAACAAACCAAACATTATCGCACCTAATTGATTTTATGCGCCTTATCCTAAATTATTGTGTGACAATGGCGGTAAGGAAACCCAACCAAAAATTATCTATATACGAGAAAAGAATTTACGAAGAAGTTGATTGTTATGGTTTCAAAGGAAAACCAATGTGGTCGATATCGTTGCATATATACACAAAAACATACTCGTATATACGAAATGGTTTTGCAGAAGCATAAAATCATATGAAGGTTACACTTACACATATTATACGAGCATTCAAAATGAAAGTATGTATACCAAAAATGTAAATTTCCTATGAACTGATCATAATATTTGGACTTGAATATGTCGACAACACCTATATGTATCGTGCGGATTAGTGCTGTTTTCACACTATGGGTATGGGCACGAATTTAAACTACTTCTGTCAATTATTATGAAATTGTAGTAATTGCAAAAAAAAAAAATTTAAAATTTAAAATTTAAAAATTGATTTCGAATTACAAATCGTGATTTGTATTAGACAAAATCCATTCACTCATGGTTTTCGTGGGAATTTAAATTTTTTTTTAACGTTTACTCTTTCAACATGCGAGCGTATATTGGAAATGTGGATGATGAATGGTCCAAGTTGTATGGTCCTGATTAACAAATTCATATAAAAAACATACATTAATATTTAACCTTCAGGATACTATCGTGCTATAAAAAAAAACAAATTACCAAAAAAAAAATTATCTTAAAATTTTTTATGGTCGATTTTTTTTTCAGGGTGCCGTAAATTTTTAAAAAAAATTTTAGATCTAATATTATTCAATGTCGTCAAAATTATCGTCACAATGGTGCTAAATAATTTATGTAGAGCAAAGATCTGGTCACTGTTACAATTTAAATTATGGGCAATCTGTTTTGGTAATCTACGGTCACTAGTAGCCGTTTTCAGTTGAAATTTATTTTTTATATGGGCTACGTAATAAAATGTAATTATTAGGCAATCGTTATGGGTGTTACGTCGATTGCCATTTTATTGAGGTCAAGATTTGGGTATATATTACGATACTGGACTAGTACCTTGAACTAATTGTATTACAGTTAAGATGAATTTCATTTTATTCGCTTTAAATGTTATAAAATAGACCACCATAGGATCTACTCGATTGATGCAAAATAACCTTCGGTGCCGTTTAAATGGTGTACTTCGCCTTTTGTTATGGCAGATGATTAAATTTTAAATTTTAGGAAGTAGTGGAAGATAATAAAAATGTCCGTCTTTACTTCATATTCCATCCTGAAGCATTACAAATCTAGCCTGGGGTTAAACTTATCTTGCCCTTTCACATGAAATAGTGTTCCCCACCTCTCCAATGCCAGTGCTTCTGTAATTTTCTTAAGCATTAAGGTCTATTGGTTTGATGGTGAAAATTATATTTTGGCGGGAACTCCATGGGAACACCTCAAAAGGTCGCAGAAAGTCTTCACCACTCGCTACTCTTCAACCACATAAGGAATATTTCGCTAAGTAAAGGTCACATTAAGAACCGTCGTTCTGTTTCTTGTGATAAATGTAGCTTAATTTTTATTCCATCTGTTCTGGGGCCGAAGTTCTTCCAACTCTTTCGAGGTTAACGTAATGTCTTACTTTATGCCATTACTATAGCCAAAATGAGGACACACGAATGCAGGTTCGCTTTAAATATTCATCTGCATATTGCATTGGTCCAGCGAGCCTTAACGATGGTTCGGCCTTTAGATTCTCCACCCAACAGAGGAATCAAGTAATGAACCCGGTACCTCCCGACTGAAACACCACAGTGAATTAGGGTTCTCGTCCATATTACCAATATAAAGAGGTCTGGATTTAGCAAGTAATTAAACAATGACTCATCAGTATCGTTTGAGTTGGTGCTTCCTATGTTGACCCAAACTCCTAATTACCTGCTTTTAAGGTTAATTCCCTCAATTATCCGGTGAAAACTTATTTCGATAAATGGTTCATGTAGTCTGCAACCATTCAGGTTATATCATGCACCAATGCTGTATTGCAAAAGGAAGGCAGAGTTTCAGGTTATGTTTCCCGAGAATACTTGAGTATAAAATATTTTCCTCTTACATCCAAAGACCACAGATAATGCTATTATTATTCAAAAGTTCTTGGCTTAGAAATTAATCCTCATAATGTTTAGCATCATCTTATGCTCCTTCACCTTTGTTTTAGTTCCTTGGGCCTTGCTAAAAATGAACTTGGCACCAGGTTGTAGCCTTCCCAAGCTACAGATTACGTCTCCTTACTATGAGTTGAACCTCGGGGATCGCAGTCCATTTGTACAGTATTCCAAAATCCAGAAATCATATAATGGTTAGCCTATCAAAACTGTGAGATTTATGCCACAAATCGAAAATTTTGAAAATTTCGAAAATTCCCATGATGCATAATGGTTAGACCATCAAAACGATGAGATTAATGCCATTATTCGAAAATTTCCAAAATTTAGAAAATACATGATGAATATAGTCTATAAAAACTGTGAGATTTATGCAACAAATCGAAAATTTCCGAAATCCTGAATATGCCATAAACATATTCGAAAATCCAGAAAATACATGATCGTTAGTCCATCAAAACAGGGATATCTTGGCCACAAATCGAAAATTTCAAAATACGGGAAATGTCTGATGGTTAGTCCAATTAAACTTGGAGATTGATGCTACAAATCGAAAATTTCCCAAATCCTGAAAATACAGTTAGCCCATCAAAACTGTGAGATTTATGCCACAAATTGAAAATTTCCAAAATCCAGAAAATGTTCGATGGTAAGCCCATTAAAATTTGGAGATTTATGCAAAAAATCGAAAATTTCTGAAATCCAGAAAATGCATGATGGCTAGTCCATCAAAACTAAGAGATCTTGGCCACAAATCGATAATTTCCAAAATCCAGAAATCATATAATGGTTAGCCTATCAAAACTATGAGATTTATGCCACGAATAAAAATTTCTAAAATTCTGAAAATACATGATGGTTAGCCCATCAAAATTGTGAGATTAATGCCATAATTCGAAAATTTCCAAAATTTAGAAAATACATGTTGATTATAGTCCATAAAATCTGTGAGATTTATGCAACAAATCGAAAATTTCGAAATACAGAAAATGTCTGATGGTTAGTCAAAACTGAGAGATTTATGCTACAAATCAAAAATTTCCTAAATCCGAAAAATACATGATTGTTAGTCCAAAGGAGATCTTAGCCACAAATCGAAAATTTCCAAAATCCAGAAACCATATAATGGTTAGGCCATCAAAAATTTGAGATTTATGTCACTAGTCGAACATTTCTAACATTCAAAAAATGTCATTGGGATATCTATATAGTACTTTTGCTTACTTCCAACTGTTATATGTGGAGTTGCTCAATATTTCAATAATGAAACCATAATAACTCCAACACAATATTTTAGACTTCTTTACTTCAATTACTACTGATAAATCATATTCATCGTAATTTACGCGACACGTAATCCAAACTTTCACTCCTCACCATACCAATTACTTGTAGCTCAATAAATCTGATCGTGCCAAAACAAAATTCTTATAACAATTTTATCTAATCGAATGGAACCAGATTATTTGACATTTAAAAGTAACAAATCTTGTTAATCAGCAAAAAAAAAATTTCAAAGATCCGCAATCGTCACATAAATTGATCATCTCCTGCAACTTGTAATCGTCTTTTGAATACGAGTATAAAAGATAATCAAACTAAGCGACACAACATAAATTACTGAACACATAAGAAAATGTCAATTGATTACTGTAGAGGAAAAAATGCTTATACAGTTTTGATTTATGACAGTTTGATAAAACACGAAGATCTAAATTTCATATAGCATCCAATCTTGTTTCTCCCCATTCGTAAAATGAAAAGATTGAATTTCGTGATAGGATTTAGCCGATAATTACAATGTTTTCAATTAATTTGTGTTTCGTTTTGTGTAAAATGATCATAAATTACGGTGATAACGTTCATGTTGTATGTATATACGGCGTGTTGCATTCGTCTCTCAGTTTGACAATTTGATTTATTGGTGTTTGGTTTTGTGTCGCCGATCGTATATATTAGAAATTCAATATTTTATTTAAATATAACATGGTTTGGAGGCACAAATATACAGTTTGTAGTGAATAGTTAGATCACGTGTCATGTCACATGCTACGCCTTAAGAAAAAAATAATATGTAGGCTTATAAATGCTTTGAGAAAGATGAAAATCAGAAATGTTATATCACATGTTGCATATGTGACATGCTACTAGTATCATTTATCCTTCTAGATTTTTGAGCCATTTCGTGAATTATTTTAAAAACATAAATCTAAACCTAAATGCCATTAATTTTTTATTGTTTTGTTTCGAACGAAAGCTACTATAAAAATAGGATGATCATGATGAAGATGATTAAATGAAACACGAGACGATAAAAATGTTTATCCTTTTTCTTTGACATATTTTAAGAAATCTGTGTTTGACAAACCTCAATAAAGTAATCATGTTATATCAGTGATTACACTTGATATAGCTTTCGATATTGGACTGTTATCCGCTTACCACTGGTGGGGGCTTAGACAATAACAGATAGAAGTGTTGTTGAAAACTACTTAATGTTTATTCAATTTTTTGAGTTTATATACACAAAATTTTATATATTATACTACAACAAATATCAGATTTGCTGATTTTACTTATATTATATTAACTTACAATTTTACTTATATTTTAAATTTGTCAATTAAATTAGAGGAAATGCATATCCGATATGCTTATATTTTTAAGCATAATGATATGTTTATCCGAAATTTGATTCTAATTCATATTTTAAAGTATGAAATTATTGTCTCTATATGAAATTAATTTGTTAACTAAACACCATGGTTTATGTCATGTTCACGTGACTGAACATCCTCCGGGGCGGCTATGGTGGATAAAAACCGCCGTCGCAATGGCTGTGGATGTGAAAATGAACTGGTTACATTTGATCTACAGGATGTTTTCCTGGATTTGCAATAATATGCAATGGTTAATCCCATAATTGCAGTAATGAGCCCAATAAAACAAAATAGTGGTGAACATCGTGGGCGTTAAGTTGTTGATCTTCATTTTGTATGGTACTCTTTAAACGTGTAATATTGGTTGATAGTTGGTTCAAGTCCGTGAGAATGTTGTTGAATTCATTATGGGTCACAATCGTACTGGTGGTGGTCGGTTGTGTTTCATTTTTTGCTTGAATGAGCGGGCTGCTAAGATTTATCGTTGGTTGATAGAATGTCTCCATTCGTGTGTTAAAGTTTTGGATGGTCTGTATAGTTGTTATTCCATCAGTAATTGTGCAAGCCTTGTGTGCGGTTATGATTCCCGTTCCGCTTATAGTTGTGGTTGTAACTTCCTTATTACAAATGATATTTATTGTATGATCCCTTTCAGATATAAAAATCCATGTGCCCGGATCATGTGTAGGAATCCACATATTTGTTGGTCTTATAAATCGAATTTCACAAGCGTCTGCATATATTTCTTTGTTGATAATTAACTTGATCTCACACGGTGCTGGTTCATTTTGGGTACTATGAATCACATTGTGAATCATACATATATATTCTGTACCCCTTATGGATTTGCAATCAGAAAGTTCGTCTTCTGACATGGAATAGTAGGTTTCCCTATTTAAACTTATCAGAAATAGTTCACTTGTTGGTTTTATGTATGCATACATGCCCTTGTGTTTGGTTGGGATAGCAATCGGTTTGATGATTTGATATATCTTGTTGTTAAGCAACGGCATTTTCAGTTCAAAAATTAATGCGTTGTTTGCTTGTCCAACCTTTGCCGTCATCATTTGGTATAATGTTATCATATTGTTTTCTCCATATATGGTTGCATCAGCTGGAATTATTTCATGTAATTTTTGCAGTTCTGTCTTGAGTTGATCAGGTTTTAGAACAAACATGTTTATTTTACTATGGTGAATGTCGGTAATAACATCGATTAGTTGTTGTTGTGTTAATATAAAGGTCGTCATTTCGATTGACATATGTATCCATAGAGCGAGAAATCTTTGTACAGCCAAGCCTTCGTCCTCATTCCTTTTTACTAGGTCGAGTATTGACATTGTTTGTTTATCTATTTCTTTTAGTTGGTTATTTACTGCTACCCAGTCCTTTTTTATAATATTCACTGTTGATTCAGTTATGGTAATTTGTCCTCTCAGCAATTTGTATACATGTTCTTCATTTTTCTTTATTGACCTGATTTCATCATCATATCGTTGTGCATCTTCCTGGTCGAGGATCCCAAACAGCTGGTTGGTGAGTGTTCCAACCACATTTACTAAACCTCGTTTCGTCCGAGTAGGATTATACGTAGTTCGAAACATTTCATTATTGCGGTTTATGTTGAGCATTTGTTGTTTTATTTGTGCTAATGCAGGCTTACAAAGTTGTCTTAATTGTAACCACTCATTATCATCTTGGCAAGACTTGTCCATTCTATTGATAGCTGCGTTATATACTCCAGCTTCTAATAACATTGCCGATAAATTGAAATATGATACAATCGTCCATTGTTGATATGACAGCTGAGCTGTACCAATGTTTTCAAAGTATATTCCGGTTGTCGAATTTAGAGTGGTGACATCAATTTTAGAATTGTTGGTTATCGTCGAACATACCCCAAGCACGCTTAATAGTGGAATCATCGTATACAACATCAATCTTGATTGAAAGCACGGTCTAATTTTCCTTCTTTTTATTTGAGGTTGGGGAATGGTTTTAATTTTCTTTGCAGCCTGTTTTACTTGATCCTCTACGTTATCTCGCAACCAAAGGTTTGGTAGATTTTTCTCTCTCCGCGATAGTTCTTCATGTACATTGCGTTTCCTAGGATTGGATTTGTGACTGAGAATGGTCGACAATAGTGTCGTTGGTTTAGAAGTTGCTTCAATACTCTGTTTTTCTATACAATCATCAATCGGGAGTGGTGCCAATTTTGTTATTGGTCTTTTTATAAGAGCCCTTCCGGGGCCGCGGAGTGTTGCTACTCGAACAATTACATCTTGCCCTGGGTGAACGTCTGTAATACGTCCAGTTATCCATCTTGATGGTGGAATGTTATTGTCTCGAACAAGAACTAATTGACCAACCTTTAAGTCAGGTGTCTGTATGGTCCACTTTGCTCGTTGTTGTAATTGATGCAAGTATTCTTGTGACCACCTTTTCCAAAAATCATCCCTCATTTTTTGAATTAGTTTCCATCTGACTTTTTTCATATGCCCTAATTCAATGTACTCGTTGATACATTTTTTATAGTCATTCGCAAATGTTGGTAATCTTGAGAATTTTTTCTCTAATTGCAGTTGTCTAGCTAAAGCCCTTGATTTTGATGCTCCGAGAATTGGTGGGTCCGTTTTAAACGGAATGCGCACTATAAATCTACCGTTATTTTCCCGTTGATGGGTTTTATTAAAATGTTCTTGGCAAAGTTGTTCATCTGTTGTCAATACTCTATCTTCTTGTAGTTCCTCTATCTCCCAGAATCTTTTTAAGCTGTTATCCAATTCAGTTTTTGTTATCATACATTGTACTGTTGGTGGTTCGCTTTGCTGTAATGGACCAAATATAAGCCAGCCTAATTCGGTTTTTTGTGCCGCCGGTTCTCCTGCAGAGCCTTTTACTACATCATTCATTAGTATGGCTGGATAGTAATCTGCACCCAGCAGTATGTCTATTTTGTTCGGCACGTTAAAGTTTGGATCTGCCCATAACAAATTATTGATGTGAGGCCAGTTCCAAGCATCGAAACTGTACTCTGGTAGGTTTCCCACTAATTGGTCTACAATTAATGCACTTATTTCCAATTTAAATTCAGATGAGAATCTAGGCTCAATTTGAAACTTAAGCCGTCGGTCTGATATTCCAGCAGTTATTCCTCCTATCCCTTTAAACTCGACGTGCGTTCTTGTACTTTGTATGTTCAATTTTTTTGCTGCCTTGCTCGTTATAAAAGATGCTTGAGAGCCCGGATCAATGAGTACTCTAAGTAGTTCTGGGTGATTGCCGTTGGTTGGTACCGTCACTAGTGCAGTACTTAGAATCACCTGTGATTCCGTTGGATTATATATCATGTGTGTTTCAACGATTGGTTTTACTTGTTGTTTTGTTGGATCACTTGCTCTCTGATGCATGTTCTGTTGGTATTTGTTTGTTTTATTAGTGGCTCCTTCTCTGGTGTGGAGAAGGGTGTGATGTTTACCTTGGCACACTAAACATTTGCCTTCTCGAAAGCAAGTCCTGGAAAACAGGTGATTACCCAGACATGCTCTGCACAGCTCTTTCATGGTGCATATTTTGTTACGGTCAATTGTTGACATTTGCAAAAATGATTTGCACGCATCGATTTTATGCGACCCTTTGCAATTTGCGCATACATCTGTTGTTGAAGTAAGCATTGTTAAAGTTTTTGGAGCTTGTAATCGATTGCCGGTTGTTGTTGCGTGTCGACTATACTTATTTCCTATTGCTTCCAATGACTGGAACCGTTTTTCCAAAAACAGTAAAAATTTGTTCAAACTTTCACCCTTTTTTGGGTCTTCCAATGTAGATTCGTAACTTCTACACGTTTCACTGTCTAGCTTCTTTAGTAATATGTGTATAATTAAGGCATCAAATTTCTCCTCATTATTGAGTACGTTGTTTATGTTATGAATTACTTCTTGTGTGATGTCATGCATCGTTCTAATTCCTGAAGCATTCTCTGTTACTATGTTGGGTTGATTGATCAGCTGGTTGAAATACGTTGTTGTCAAAATTCTTTCATTGCTGTATCGATTTTTTATTATTTTGTACGCTACTCGGTAGTTGTCTGCGGTTGATTCTAGATGATTTATTAATCTAGCGGCTTGACCTCCTAAATGATTCTTTAAGTAATTGATCTTGTGGGTGTCCGTAAGCGATTCATTAGAGTGAACTAATTTTTCGAATGTGTCCGCAAACCCTTTCCACTTAATGTATTCTCCGTAGAAAATTGGAATCTCAATTTTTGGAAGGCGTACATCAAACTTGTTGTTGTTTGTTTGATGGCTGTCGATTTCTGTGGTGATTTTTGTTACAATAGCATCAATAGCATGTTACAATAGCATGTTGGTTTTTGATGGTATCGTAATAGCTCTCAGAGAAGTATTTTAACCTTTTTTCATCTTCTTCTGAGGCCTCCACATTTATATTTTCATCGAGATCCATGATTTGTTCCATCATTCGTTCGATTCTTTTTAACACAAGCTGTAGAGCTTGTTTAGAGACCTTTTGTATTAATGAGTCTTCGGCTGTATTTATTTCTTTATATAAAGCCCTCATTTTTACATTCTGCAATTTTAGCATTTGATCAAGATCTTTTCTGTTGGTATAATTGTTGTTGTTTGTACCCAATGAGCCTTGTTCCCCTCTTGTTGCTGTTGTATTGCCGTTGTCCATAACCGTAAACAGGAATTGGGACTTTAGGGAATTATCATCCGATGTTGTTGGTATCGGTGTGGTTGGTGGCCCCTGGTTAAGCTGTTTCCGCATGTCATCGATAAGGGTGTCGTAAATACCCGCTATCTTAGTTCGTGTTTCGAAATACGGATGGCTTGACACTAATGGTGAGACATCATTTCGAATGATTTCATCTGTCTCAACATATTGTTGATAGAGTTCCTTCAAAGTTGTTATTTTGGACTCTAAATACCTTTTCGTCTTCCTTGATGGTCCGTCTTTATAATAGTTCTTGTTTAGCTGAACTATTTTGTCAGCTGTTGTTTCCTGATCTCGCAAAAGACATTCCATGCTTGTCATTTTGATTGGTTGCACGTTGGTGTTTGCTTCGTTGATTGATGTAATGACTTGCTGGCTTTATTGACCGGAAGGATGCTTGTGGATGATTGAACTGGTGCCGGGTGATGATCAGCGTACAGTTTCGTAGCCTGTTGGTTGTTGACTCGAATCTATAACCACAAGTTATTTGTTTAGTTATCGGTGCCTGTTGTTGTGTGGCTTGAAGCTCCGATGCCTGTTGAATGTTGGCTGGAATTTCTTCAATATTTTATAGGCCGCCTGTTGTTTTGGTGGCTCGAAGGACCAATGTTATATCAGTGATTACACTTGATATAGCTTTCGATATTGGACTGTTATCCGCTTACCACTGGTGGGGGCTTAGACAATAACAGATAGAAGTGTTGTTGAAAACTACTTAATGTTTATTCAATTTTTTGAGTTTATATACACAAAATTTTATATATTATACTACAACAAATATCAGATTTGCTGATTTTACTTATATTATATTAACTTACAATTTTACTTATATTTTAAATTTGTCAATTAAATTAGAGGAAATGCATATCCGATATGCTTATATTTTTAAGCATAATGATATGTTTATCCGAAATTTGATTCTAATTCATATTTTAAAGTATGAAATTATTGTCTCTATATGAAATTAATTTGTTAACTAAACACCATGGTTTATGTCATGTTCACGTGACTGAACAATCAAGAATACTTTTTTCGTATCCTTTTTGTGTATGACCCTTTTTTCATCCTTCAGCCATGCATACACCATAAACTAATTTAAATTTTGTTGCCAAAAATGAAAGGAGTAATAAATGTTGTTGTACCGAAGGAGGTAACCAAGCAATAAAGTGTTAAAAAAAGGATACATAATTAACAGTAAAAAGGATAAAATCGTGTATTAGAGTTAAATTTTGCAACGACAATGTCAATGTCGAATTGGCAAAAATAATTTCGCGAATTGCATTTTTATGCATTTATTTGTTTACGGTATAACCAAAAACCCGTTGGTGTATCCTTGTATCCGTTAAGAAACGGGATTCAAAATTGTTTCCAGTTACTTGTCATTGAAAAAATTCCATTAACGGGTTTGCAAAAAGCAAGCTATAAAAATCAACAAAAAATAATTTACTAATCCTTGACAAAAACAACAATAACAATGCGATCAATTGTTTTGATCCTTTTTCGCATAAAATTCAATTCGTATTGTTGTAGTGCGTATAAGAAAAACGGTAAAAACGACTTAAGGGCACACGTATACACGTAAAGTCGGGTGGGGCAGCAAAACCATAACCAAAAAAAAGGATTAACATTTTAAAGCAAAAAGGGTTAAATGGATTAACGAATATAAAGGCGAAAAAATAATTTTTTTAATTAGATTCATACTGTGCGCGTGTATCCGCAATATGTGTGTATACATAGTAAAAAGGCTTAACCGATCGGCTGCCGGGCACACCATGCTGTGAAATATATAAATGTATGTTCATTTCAAAAGCATTTATTAGCCAGAGACCAGTAGTCCCGATATAAAAAACCGCATCTTATTATCCTATTTTAATCTTATTAAAATGTTTGGTATTTTTTTTTATATTTTTAACTTTAAAATTTTCGGAGGATGCGCTTACATATATATACATGATCGTGTCTTAATCCTATTTAAAAGATACTCTGCGGATCCCTAATATAAAATGGAATTATTTAGAAATTTTAAAAGGATTAAATTTGAAATGAGGTATATATAGGTGGTTATTAATTATTGAAAGGATTATTGGGATACATTTCAAAGAGATAAACTATTTTTGGTTTGCTGACTGTTCGTAGAATTTTGGATTTATGTAACGAGATTACCTCATCTATTTTGAACGGGTTTTCGGTTATTCATTAGATTTATGTTCCATAGAATCGAATTAAAAAAAATGTTGAATCTTTAATTGAGTCTTAAGAGGCTAGAAAAAATATTGGCTTTAAAAAAATAAAGCTCGCATTACATACAAAATTAGTCCAACAAAATTTACAATTTCGATTAAATCAAAAAATTACATATAAATTTATTACCCCTAAATGTTGATCTAATTAAAACTAGATATACATCATAGTTGTTGTTGTCAATCGTAAATGTTGTTGTTGTCAATTTTAAGTTTTGATATCATTTTGATTTGTTCAAACAAAATACAAGTTTAATGACCCAAATAAGATTTACCCAGATGGCAAATTGGACCCGCACAGCGATATAAATAAATTATGTTCGCGGCTATAATCTTATCGCGCATATAATAATCCATATATACTCATATATAACCAATTTTTGGTTATTTTATCCAATTTTGTAAATCTAAATTATATACAAGGTCTGCTGTAAGTTGTTGCAAAGCACGCACAGATAACATAATCTGGATGATACCAATTTAAAGTAACCATAATTTTAATTTAATTTTTTTATTTTTGGATTACCCAAACCCAAACACACAGCATACCGTTCCACCCAATCGATAAATTTTTTTTGTTACAAAATAATCGATTCATAATCTTTGTGTGTACATAAATTTTAATGCTCTGTAAATTACGAGTACACATATTATATTTATGACCCCGCGCGTATTTATAGAGGATTAAGACAAAATATTGTGTACGCAGATATATACGAGAAGAAATTTTTAATATGCATTGGGCAGAGATAATCGGATAAAGCACAACAAAAATTATTTCTTTTTGATAATTCATATAATTATAGGCAGTTTCTTATTATTCGTTTTCTTATAACCCGCGCGCATATATATATTTGCAATAAATTTGGATTTGAATTGCGCTCAGCATCGCAAATATAGAATAAATTGTATTGCCCTTCGGTAGGACTTTTTAAGATTTTCTTAAATTTTTTTTGTTGTTGCTTGTTGTTGGTGATCACGATCTTTTCCAAAACGAACGATATATATAATGAACCAAATTTGTTATATAGGTTTTTCAGGGTACACACGACCAACTGTATTTTTTATATACAAATAAGAATGAAGATGCTTATTATAGATTATTTAAGGATGTTTACATACGCAAAAAATATTTACGATGGTAAGAAAATTTTCGGGGTTTTTGTGTATCCGAAGGACTGGTAATTAATTTAAGTTTGGATTTCCTGTGGGCGTAGGGTGCGGTTCTGCAATTTTCATTGATTGTGAAACTAAAGTCATAATATTTCAAAAAGTTTATCGACCCTATGTAGCATGAACTAACTCGTTTATAGTTTAGTCGATTAAGGGGCACAGCATTTATAATAATCATGCAGAATGTATTGTACGGTAAAGTGTATTTGAAAAAAAAACAAGTGGTGACAGTCGTTTCAAATATGGAATATGATCCTGATTTCGAAAATAACGACTATCGCTGATCAAAGAAGACAAACAGTATATAAGAAAAAAAGTATCAAGGTCAAACCTTTGGAGCTGAATCTAAATATATTTTGGGTACTATCACTATATCTACTGGACCTTAATTATTGAAAGGATTTCATACAATTATTGCGAACAAACCTTAACCAATTTTTGCTAAATTGTTTCTGAAAATATATTATCCGGATTTAGCATCTAAGAAGATTTCCTATCAAATTTATAGAAAAGAACGATAAATGATGTTCAATGCAATGATGATGACATAAACCATGATATTTTTAATATCAAATCTAGACAGCCATTCAGCAGTTGTAAACAGTTTGCTTCTTACAGTTTAAAACCAATGAGGTTGCCATGTCGATATATTTTATAGGCTACTTTCAGTTAACACACTCAAATCTGATTATTTTATAAAATTTTGATCGTCTTTGACCTCAGATCATATAGTATAGGTATGTTTACGTATATAGTACACACACAAAAATGGTCATCGTGCCAAATTTACATAATTTCGTAATTAATCTTTTAAAATTCTTTAGTAAACATATATCTAAATTTTATTTGTGCGCCAACCAATCAACCTTGAGGCACGCGTAGGTGAACAGCATAAAATTTTAAAATCATACAACAACAACACCATCAAAACATTTTAAATTCAAATTATAATGAAGTTGTGTACGAATAAATTGAAATTTTATTGTAATTTTAAGCGCGCGGGCTGATTACCATATAATCGCGTAAAAAATTATATTTTGGTGCGCCACCGCGCCTCGGTCATGTACCCAGCATGAAAAAAAAAATAAAAATAAATAATTCAGTGGAAAAAAAAATAATTTTTTTTTTTTAATTAGTATGTCACAATTAAATTAGCACACACCGTTTGCGTGTGTGTATGATTGTCATTTGTGTTAAAAAAATGTTTACAATCTAAAAACGTGACGATAATAACAACAGGAAGGAACCACTTAAGTCTGGTGAAAGTAAGATTTTGTTAGATATTTCTTTGATTGTTTTAAAATGTGTGCGCGAATCGAAATGGTAGGGATTTATTGTTCATGGCTATCGCAGTTTAGTATTTACCGGAATGAATTAAACAAAAAAAAAAAAAACGCATATATCTTACAGTGAAGCCCGTTGAAATAGTCATACTAAGCCACAGCATACAGAATCCATTTTAATTTTCCGACAGGTTCTAAATTAACCTCCATATATTCAATCAGCCGAGTCCAGCAAGCAGATTTGTCGGTATGTTTTTTTATTTCTAATGCATTCTTTCGTTTCGACAGAAATGTTCCGTTCGATTTTCCACTGCAAAGGGAATAATTTTTTCTGCCGTTTTCAATGCAACATTGGAAATTTTTATTAGGACTGGAAGCATGGTTGTTTTTTATTTTGTTTTTAGAATCTCATCCATTGACACTGGCAAAATTATTTCTTCCTCGCCATTTAGGTCGATACAGCCTGGATGTGGACCTAGTTGTGGTCCACAACCAGGCTGATGTGGAATTATGGTAGAGACATTATTTTCCAACAAGTTTTTTCTATTCATTAGCATTTTCTTGAAAGAATAATTTCCCTCAGACCTAGACAGCAGCGCGATTTGAGAAATCTGGTGCCAAAGTCTTATTAAACTTCCTGTTTTTCTTTTATACAATAACAACGCCTGCGTCCAAACCACGTACTGTTTGATGTAGCTGGTCTTGCGCTGATTCACAGTAAAATGGAGAACACTATTCTCCATTTCATTGGTAGCGCCTTCTGGTATATCAAACACTTCTAATTACTAGCGATATGTCTGTTCCCTTCAATGGCTTTATCACTATAAAGCATGCATTTAGGATAATTGTTGCAACCCTTTGCAATATGATCACCTTCTTCGCACTTCCTACACAGCTTAGACCTAGCCTCCAAACGCCAACATTGTTGAGGTTGGTGATCATATTCAAGGAATTTGAAACATTTATTTTCTCTTTCGATATGACATTCTCTGCTATATTTAGCTCTCGATAAAAGGCTTTTAGCTTTTTTATAGAGGTATTACTTTTTGTTTCTCCGCCAGCAATCAGAAAGGTGGAGGTGCTTCGTCCTGTGTAGTCACTACAACAATGTCCCTTATTTCTACAAAAGCTTCCTGTGTCATGGCTTTAACATCCCCTTTCTGATGCTTTTCTCTAAGTGCAGTTTGTGGTTATATTTTCTCCAGACCAATAAGTTTTAGGTTCACGTTTACTTTTGCTAGCAGATCAGCATACGATACAGCTCCTTTTCATAGATCAAAGCCGGTTCTGTTGGTCGTTTTCGATTTCTTTTCCGCGCCTTTTTGGCGCAACTTTTTGCAGTTTTGGTTTATTTCGTACCGTTTCTTTCTCCAGTTCTCCTCGTTGCAAGGCTTGCATCAGATTTTTCAGAGTCCACGAAGACAAAAGCTCAAATTTCATTAGCGCAAACGGCGAGCTACGCGATCCACCTAGCGCACTAAATTTTGGTGGAATGTAAGAGACGGCTATCAAATCCACCAAATTTCATTTGAAGACTGTCACGGGGTATCAAATTATTACATCAGCAGAAATGCAAACATCGTTGTTGAAATTTAAATCAATGTTAAATTCACGGCCACCCTGCAAGAGCGCAAATAATGACATTGCTGGTTTGGAAATTCAATGTAAATTTTAGAGCCTAACTCCTACCTATGTACGCTGTAGCATTCTATAGCAATCTGTTTCATAAACTATGTTCTCCGAGCTGTTTTGCTGTTACTTTTAACGATCAACGTTACTATACCAAATTTACCAATAGCACAATTCAGCCATCCGTCGAAATCGTATAAACGGAAATTCCTAAATCAATAACCAACCATGAATTCTCAGTAATGAAATGGTCACGTATCAAAATTCCGTTAAACCATGATTGCGGTATGTAAATCTGCCAAGTTTCTACCGCATATATTATTATGTTACGACATCAACCTCGAAATTATTCTACGTAAATATAAAAATTAAAATATGCAAACAATTTTGTAATGATGGCTTCGAAATAATTTTGGTTTTTCTAACGTGTCAGCACTTATGGAAAAATCGCGGCATTGACAAAATATCATATAGTAAATGCGCCGCGGCGACAATGAAAAATTTTATTATGTTATTTATCCACAAGTACAACATACTTTCTTTTTACCATATTATATACATTAATTTATATAAGATTTAGTAAATGCTTAAATTAATTATGACAATAACAACAACAAAAACTAGATCGTCCAACCAAACTTTTAATTCAAGTACACATTCAACGCGAAAACTGTTAATTTTCTAAATATAACACTGCACACACTTATAATCCGCGAGAAAATCACGTGCCGCACATGACCGTATACAATTTGTGTAAATAGTGTGACGTATGCGACACAATAATTAGCATTTATCTTGATAATCGTGATAATTCGTTTAATTTTATATACGGTTTGGTCGATAAGTATAAAATTTAACATCGATCAATGAGCTCGCTACCACAGATATTTAAACATCTTAATCGTAATCAAGTCGTAACCGCATCATAATATATTATATTTGATCATGTGATAGGTATTTGTTATAAAAACCCTTGAATTGAATGGTGGTGAAATATATTTATAATCCGCCCTGATTAAAGTCAAGACATATTTCAAATTCAAACAATTCGATAGTATAGATGTCACAAAGAAAACAAAATTAAAGTTCTGTCTTCATAGTTCAGTCGTCATAATTTTAAATTTCAATTTAAAGCGACTACTTGTGACCCTACAACATCGACATACCCATATTCCATAATTGTTAAAACCAAAGTACTTGTTATATTTAAAAGTCGAATATAAACCATCCAATCAAATTTGTTTAAATTCATTCATTATAAGCTTATTATGTTTAAAATTTAACAGCTATGATTTACAAATAAACTGTCAAATAATCGTATAACGAATAAAAAATATTCTATTGGTCCATTGCTATTGAAAATAATTCTCCTTAATTTGAGTGTTGCTCAAAATTTTATATTTACCACTATATCTTTATTTGCAAATTTTATTTTAATTCCAAAGTAACAAACCGGTTTACAATCAATGTATTTTTAACAAAAATCTAAATTTTCAAAAATATGTGTAGCTCAATAAATTAATGTTGTAATTTTAACAGTCTTTTGAGGCAACCCACATGTTTATAAAATGTAGCTCAATATAAGTAAACAGTACAATTTTATAACTTAATAAAATTTCAAAATTGAATACAATTTCAAAACAATCGAGTAACTATCGTCCAACCACATATAATTGTTTTGTAGCTCAAATTTATAAGTGCTGCGAACGTTAACAAACACAAAAATTTCCTGATATTTAAGAAGAGTTATGTGGATATTGGTTGTATATAAATATTGCAACTTATTTCTTTCAATTAATTTGTGATACATTCAACAAAACTATGACCTAATAACGATTGCTATAATTTGGTATTATTTTAACATTAAGAAGAAATATTAAGCCATTGTTGAAATTAAAAAAATTGTTATTTAGACTACTATTATTAAATTTACACTGCAACATATAGTTTCAGTTATATATAGTAGCTTAAGTTTATCTATTGAGCAATCTTTTAAAGACCAAAGTTCTAGATTTCTTGAAAAACAAATAGCTCATTATTTTGGTCTCTCTGATAGTTATTACTTTTGGTTGTAACAAAATTCAGAAATGTGAAGCGCAAAAGTATACATTTGTAGTTCATTTTATTTTGTAGCTCAAAAACCATTCGTAAAATGAAAAGATTCGTGATTTTGATATGAACATTTTCTGAATTTTGGAAATTTTCTATTTTGTAACTAACGTTTCAATAGGTTGATAATCGTGTTTTTTTGGATCAAGTTTTTTAACTCATTTTCTTTATCTCGACATTGATTTAATTTAAATTTCCAAATTACAGTCTAAAACATCAATTTTGAGCAATATACAGTAACAAAAAATATTTATCTAATCAAAAATCTAAATTTTCTCTAATAAATGCTCAATAAATTACTCTAAATTAAATAAATAATTTTTGAACAAAAGTGTTGCTCAATATGATGTAAATATGATATTTCAGTAGTTTCCCACTAAATTATTGGGGATGTTTAAAAAGCATATGAATCATAAAACTTTTTATTTAACCTTTTTACGAGACTTAGTTTTTTTAGCCCACAATGCAAAGTTTTTGTAAAAAGAACTGTACAATGTTTATATGGTGGTTTTCATAATCAGTAGCTCAAATTTTAATATTATAAAATTCTACATAAATCTTATTTAAAATTAGTTTTATTTAGTAACATTCTAATGTCATTTTAATTTTGTAGCTCAATCTTTTATTGGTTGGTTTCAACTGTAAATTGCTCAGATGAAAATTATAATTTTTATCAAATGTATGATTTTACATTGCCATGCATGTAATAGTTTTAAATTGACTGCAATAAAAATAGTTCAATATTATAATACTTTTGTTAAACATAAATTTTTAGAAATATGTAGCTCAATATATATAGCCTAAAATTTAAAAATCGTCGAATTTATTTCGTCGGATTTATGTAGCTTAAATCTATGGGAGCTAAAATAATAATTTATTTTGTGAAATATGCAATTACGTTATGACCTGGTTAAACACTTGTTAGCTAGTAAAATGGGTATAACTTCATTAATAATTGATATAGAGTCGATTTGACTATCTATAGTGCGGCCTAGCTAACTCTAGCGGCCATATTTAGGATTAAAAAGTTTAAAAAAATTATGCAAACCTGGTTTCAAATCTATTTTTACTTAGAAAAGCTCTAAATGTGTCAAAATAAAAGTAGCTCAATATTTGTAACCTTGATATAAGTTTCCTAGTTAATGAAAAGGTTTACAATAAGTAATTAATAGTTAATTCTATTTATTTTATTTCATGAGTCTTTAAAAATTCAACACAGCCAACCACGACTTCTTTTGTTTGCCATTGCAATTTTTTAAATACATTTTAAACAGGTTACTATTTATGAATAGTTCATTTTTAGTAGAACGTTTTCTTCATATTGACTATGTTTAAGAAATTAATTTCAAAATCACGGTGTAAATCTTCAACTTTGAGGAAAATAGTAACCAAACAAAATTTAAATTTCGAAAAATCTAAGTAGCTCAATATATATTAGTGAAAATTTATAAATTGAAAAATATATTTGAAAATACAAGAATATATGATGAAAATACTGGAAAATAAATTAAACTTTCCTTTTCATGGCTCTAAATTTACTAAGACAAAAGTAGCTCAATTAGTCAAACAAGGTTTCTTGTTTTCAATAGTTTGAGCAAGCCAACTTAAAATTAAAATATAAGTATGTACATTATGGTGATGTGGCTCAAATTCATAACTGATGCAGCTTAATGGGTTATATGGTACATGGCGCAGCACGAAAACCCGTTTATTATTACTATTCCACCATACCGAACCAGGGTTAAAGTGTAAATATTAAATTTTATTT
The DNA here is from genome assembly GCA_963556175.1 of Tipula confusa. Lineage (NCBI taxonomy): Eukaryota > Metazoa > Arthropoda > Insecta > Diptera > Tipulidae > Tipula > Tipula confusa. Next base: position 37,276,012 of record OY744477.1, on the reverse strand, counting down.
TTAGCACGATTATAAAAATAAGAAAAGTATATTTGGCTTATGCACACACGTGATAATATTGCTAATTTTAACTTAATCATTTAATCTAATTTTTGGTGTTATAAGCAGTTCTAATCAGTTTGATCTATTAACTTGGCATGTGTGTCTGTTTGTGTGTAGGCCACACAAAAAAATTCAAATGTAAATATGGTGCAGCCAAAAATATAGGAATTTGATCAAATCACAAGTGGATTTTAATTAGCGATCATATTCGAAATTCGTATTGGTTGTTGGTTTTGTTGTATAATCAACGTGATTAGCTATACGCGATCATAGTGTTGTTGTTGTAAATTGATTTGCGTACATGTGAGATAAATTATTATAGAAAATATTTTAGAAAGAAAATATTTCATAACACTGCTAATATTAGAAAATAATTTTTAGAAAATTTTCTAAATTAAGAAAATTTTCTATTTTAGTCTGGAATTTGTGGGTGTGTGTATGTGTATGTGTGGTATGAAATGAGGCCAAGGAATTTTATATTTAGCTGCATGTGTATAAGACCCTGTAACGTATATTTATAAAAATAAACCTTGCACAAAAAATTCCAATTACTTAACAGTGATAACCTCTTGATACTTTTGAGCAACCTACGTGGAATGTAAATAGTTTTGGCGGATATAGGCTATGTATGAACTTTTTTGGATGCATTAAAAACATAAATTTGGTAGCAACAAAATTTAGAGGCAACTTTTAAGTGTAAGCATGATAAAGATGGCAAAGGTTTGTTGATTTAGTATGCGCCTACAATGGCTTTTAAACATTTGTTTTAATACTATGAAGCATATCCGTCCCAAATTTATATAAGAGAAACCACACATAAAACATACATCTCATATACTTTACAGTATTATAGGTCGTCGGGTCACTAACGAAATAAAGAAAATAAATCGTTTCTTGAATGGTTATCAAAAAATGAATGTACAATACATAGTTCAAAAGATAATCGAACACAATGGCAAGAACACAGTAAAATATCGTTTTATAATTTTCAAAAAAGTTTCAGTGTGTTAATATATGTAGGAACTGCAGTGTTTTACTCTAAAAACCAGTACCAAATCAAATATATTTTACATTCAATACATTTTGAGCTACAAAAATTTAAAACACAAAAATGAAAACCAATTACAATTTAAAACAGACGAGACCATTACAAAAATATTGTTTTTTAATTTGAGCAACTTGTAATAGGTATACAAAAATTTAAAATAATTTTGGGCTACAAACTGAAAATGTTTATGATAACAACAAATAAGTAAGACACTTTCTTGGAAGGTTTATTTAGCATATTCGATAGTAGCAAAAATGAGCTCAAACCTTAAACTAACGCCATTGAATTTTCAGATGATCTCAAATAAAAGCTTGGGCTCAGAACGAACAATTTCACAGATATGTGTATTTTTGAGCTACCTACAAATAAAGCTTGTTGGTTTATTTCTATTTAAATAATTTTGAGCTATACATTTTTGGGAGAAATTCAATGATCAACAGTCATCTATTAAGAAACTGAATATGTCAAAAAAATTTACATTTAATAAATAGCTCATAGTATAAATTTGAGCTACTTAAAATTAGTATCTTCAAAATTTAAGTTTTGCAACTTTTTTCAAAAATATAAATTATGATTTGAATACCGTTAAAATAAGCTACTTATAAAAGAAGTCAATGCTGTATTTTAATATATTCTGAAATAAGTAAGTCAAAATATTTTATGTAGCATAAATCAGAACATTTTTAGATTGAGCTAATTTTTTGACCGAAAATTTAAACTTTAATTAGTAAAGCTGTGTCTAATATAAATTGTACCAAATCTCAGTCACATTTTTGTATCGATCTAAAAATTGAATAAAACTACTGAAATATAAGTTTTTACATAATTTTGAGCAACTAATTTTTTAAAAATTTCGGTATAGTTAACTATTGAACTTTATGAAAATTAGTGGTGATAATTTGGGTTTTACTATTTTGCTTAAAATTTAAATTACAGTAGGAAATCTTGAAACGTTTCTTTACTTAAACTATAAGGTGAGCAATTAAAAAATAATAATACAATAAGAAAGATTTTCTGTTACAAACAAAAGAAGTTTATGAAGGTTCTATTGCTGGTTTTGGGTTAAATATGATAAAATTCCTAAATTTAATAAAGCATATTTGTTAAACAATTTTTTTTAAATTTTGATTCAGCTTAAAGTTATGTTTAACAAAAATAAAACCATATTGAGCTACTTATATTTTAATAAATTTAGAACTCTTCTAAAACGAGATTTTAGCTAAAGGGCGATCATAGCAAGTCGAAGATTATATAAAACTGCTATACAATTTAAAACATAAAATCTTGAAATTTTAAGTTTAAAATTTAAAAACTAAAATTTTAAAATGTACTAACCATAGGAAACAAATAGTGTAGCACGAAAGTGGAGCTGTTTTTTATAAAAAATGTAGTACTGTAGTAAAGTGTAAATTAAAAATGTAAACTAAAGTGTAAATTAAAAAGTGTAAATAATAAAGTGTAGTACACTTTTTACCTTAGAATTTACTAGTGTAGTACACATTTAATTTTTTTACATTAATCTGTAATTAAATATAACGTTTTGACTTAAGAGGGCAGCACAAATTTAGTGCGTTCATAAAAGTGTAACCATTTGTGAAAAAAATTGAAAGTTCCAAACTTCTTCGGTTAAAAGGATATACTTAAAAGTGTAGTATACATTCTTAATGAGCTCACGTTAATTTTAAAACTAGGTTAATTTTAAGGACAAATATTTACGACAGTTTCGATAAAAGTGAACGGTAAAAATTTCAATTTTTCTTAAGCTATTTAGAATGAATAAGTCTCAAACAAGTCTGTAACCCATTAACATCCATTCGAAACATATAACAAATTACTATTGCAAATAATGCTGCTGTACAAAGCGATCGTCATCCCAGAGGCACATAATGAAGTACTAGGAAACTTTTCAAGTGATATTGATTGTAATATTTACTCCTAATTACCGTATAGATCTCAAAATACAAGTCACTTAAAATGTACGATCACATCAAAACGATCGCACACGCAACATGATCAATATTGCAACTAAGAATATTGTTAAAACTCTTACACAGTTGATTTATCCACATAAAAATATATAAAAAAAAATCGTGCGATGATCATCTAGAAAATTGATCGACATTTCAAGGATTTAACGTGTATATACATTTTTATGAGATGATCATTAAGTGAAGACTGAAGACAAAAACAACAACTTACATTTTTTTTTAAAATTTTACTTCACATTAAATGGTTAACCGTCATGATCACTGTTTTTATTTTTGTTGTGCTGTATGTATCTGTATTATTATTATGTATACCATTAGAGAGTGTGGGAACCAAAATTGAAACTGATCGAGAAAATGATCAACTACCAACAAGTAACCTTTATATATATTATATATATATATATATATATATATATATATATATATATATATATATATATATATATATATATATACATATGGTTTTGTTGTTGTATTGGGAGGAAAGAAAAATGATTTTGTTTTTTTGCTGCAAACAGAAATCGTGATGTACTGTTTTAAGATCTTGCTTCTCCGCGTATTATTGTAACAATTTTATTATTGTTATTCGCGAAACATCAAAATGTTGGTTTATACTTAGTATCATGGAGGAACGAATTATATTTTATTTTTTAAATTGAAATTGATTTAGGTCTGTGCCAAACATGCTATGTTTCGAATTTCAATTTAAATATCTTGGGAATATAATGATGCTACGTTGATCGTTTTAAACTTAAGTTTTTTTTGGGTCACTTATAGGCGTATTGATAGTTGATTCCAATTTAATCGAAAAGTGTTAGAATATATACCTGGATTTGGAAAAAGTGTACATTTTGATTAATTTTTGAAAGGTTAACACTTTTTACACTTTTTAATTGGAATGACTTCAAAGATTAATTTGGAACACATCTCATCGATTGATTTATCAATAAGCAATTAGTAATAAGCCATAGGGCCAATTTTATTAATTTTGCAGTGAACACATTTGATTTAAACTACCGTTTAATTTGGATTCCATAAACATCTTTAAAATAAAACATAATTTTATATCAAATTGTTAAAAAGATCAACAGAAAATTGGTTATAAGCCAAATCATTTTCGCCGCAAACATAATAGATTAACATTTTATTACTAGACAAGTTTAAGTTAAATTTTCGCCGCAAACTAAATTAACGGGTAAAAGCTATATTTTGCAAACTTACATAATTTTATGTAAAACATTTTTTAAATTGGTCCAAGTTTATGTCTTAAACATCAAATAAAATTTTCGCCGCAAACTAAATCAATAAATAACATTCGTTTTATATAAAATTGACTATAAAAATATATATTTTTGCTGTTGCGAAATCTTAATATATAAAATAAAAAAAATCTTAGTTCCAAACTAGACGTCCAGTTTCTGTATGTTTCATGCAAAAATAACTGAACCTAAATAACATCATAATTTAAACACGGCGAATTCAGAACTCAAATTATACTGTATAATCTTAATAATCGCAGTTTAACAGAATAATTTGAAATATGCATAAAAAAAGCATAAAATAGGTGTGGAGAATCCGAATTAAATTTTCGCCGCAAACGAAATCGAGAATCAGACCATGACTTTTAAGATAAGATACGTTTGGATGATTGGAAATATCGAAAGACAGTTAGTTATAAAAGAAAATAGGCATTTAATACATTTTCGCCGTAAATCATATCAGATTTTAAAATTTTATTGTTGATCGCGATTATTTAAAATATTGTTAAAAATAAAATTTGTTAAGTTTGGCATTTAGAACATGTAATGTTTCGAATCCAATTCCCATATTTAGAAATTATAATTCTATGTCAATCATTTCAAACACTTTAAAATGTATACATCCTTTTTGTATTAAAGTTTTTTGACTGTATCTTAAAGGTACCTACGTTTTTTTTAGAACCCATTGAATCTGTTTTGAACATCCAAATAACCAATCACTAGAACCAAACATTATTCCCATACATAAATGAAATGAAATAAATGGTTTCACCTAAGCGAAAATAAACAAAAACAAAAGTTATATTTTCGCCGTAAATTAATTAAATAAATCAGAGGTCATATTTCTTAAGCTAACACACTCGATATAAATATGGAATATAAAAATATGTTTTCCGTTGCGGCGAAATCAAAATTTATGAAAATCTTCTGTAATAAACCATTTTTAACGTTGGTTTACGTTTTTTGACTTCTGCATCTATATCATAAACAACCAATTTAATTTTCGCCGCAAGCAAAATTAATGGATTAAATTAGTCGTTTACATAAAACGATTAATTTAATCAATTGATTTTGCTTGCGGCGAAAAAAAACGGCTCTAAAAATATGTAATTTTGCCGCGGCAAAATCTAATTACATTGAAATGAGAAACAAATTCTAGAGATGGTAAATAAGGAATATATAAAAGAATTTCCGCTGCGGCGAAATCAAAATAAATAAATTTTAGAAAATCTTCTGTAATAAATCATTGTTAATGTTCGTATGCGTTTTTTGACTTCTTCATCTATATCATCAACAACCAATTTATTTTTCGCCGCAAACAAAATCAATGGATTCAATTTTTCGTTTTATGTAAAATCGACTTAAAAAATATACAATTTTGCTGCGGTGAAATCAAATAACATTAAAATAAGAAACAAATTCTAGAGATGGTTAAATTTTCGCCGCAAACAAAATCAACAGATAAGAGACCATTGACATATTTTTTGAATAAATCGTGGATAATTATCGGAAACAATATACCGATTGAATCGAAAATATATAAGATACTGTTGTAATGTTGGACCATCTAGCATTAAATCATCTAATTAATGATGTGCCAAACGTTATTTTTGATAAGCCTCCAAATACGACTCTTAGTTTTGTTGTCGTGCTATTAGCCTACATTACGATATGATGCGGCAAGTAATCTGTTCCATCTGATTCTTCTTCATATCTTATTAGTTATATAATTAAGTGGTTCTCACCCATAAAGTTTGTATGATCTTCTCTTAACTTTGGTTCTTGCTAGACCCTTTCAAAATAGGATTCGTACTTTGTAAAGCGCCATTCGTTAAATAATTTATGTTATATCAGAAAAAACATCTCACACTCCATTTCAGGTTTAGTGGGATTGCGGAGAATGCAGCTCGGCTAATGCCCAGAATTATTTCTGGACTTGGTTTAAAACTTTATAAAATATTTTGGGTAATATAGGCAGGCACTTCCAATTGTTTACTAGTTAGTGCTATATAACCAAATCCTAAAATATCGCAGGTACTAACAGAATTCGACACTGCGTCTGCTCTAAATATGGCAACATTAATGTTATGCAATGAGTTCAAAATAATGAACTAAGTCTTTCGAATTAAGTAACTTAAATATATATATATATATATATATATATATATATATATATATATATATATATATATATATATATATATACATATAATTTAATTACCCATTAGTCCTCTTAAAAGACTAAATAATGATTTTGGCAGTAAACTTCTTATCAGGGGAGTTACAGTTTCTCCTCCATGTATTATAAGATTATTGCCCGCACCACCCACTTCTCAAGCTATTCTCAAAAAATTGTTGATTAAAAACCTTGCTATATACAATTTCACTATAAGTAAGCCCGCCGCAGTTAATCATCACACCACGGCCAGATGTCATTTATTCAAAACACTTAACCTCCATTAAAAAAAAATTTTGTTTTGGTATAAACGATAAACAAATTTTCATAAGAAAATAATTTCCATTCATGTTTTTCTTGCGATCAGTTATACGATCACAATTTTTTCGAACAAAAAAAAAAAAAAAAAAAAAAAAAACTTTAAAATAATATACAAATTTCCACTTCGAATGCCAAAAATTTAAAATATTTGTGTAAGTTAACCACGAAAATTCAGAATTATGCCGCGCACCGCATCGTGTTCGATATATATTTATATCCGCGCGTCAACATAAACATTGAGTGCGCGAATAGATCGATATAGATAATCACACGCTGTTTCATTCAAGAATTCAGTTTTTCCGTGAGCAGATGAAAATAAAACGCAACAGAAAAACAAAAAAAAAATGATATTGAGAAAAACAATCAGTGATCTATAAATAACCGGTACGGCGGCGCGATCTTCTTCTCTATAAAGTGTGAACACAAAACACAATAACGTCTTAAAATTATTTTGAGAATTTTTTTTTTTTTCGTTTGTAAACAAAATATTTCATGCGGAATGTGTTTATACAGAGTTAACCAGATAGATCTCGGAAAATTCCAAAATTATTTGCAAACACAATGAAATCTAAATATTTTAATCTGGTTATACGAGGAATCCAACAACAACTGTACTGTATGGCTATATGTCTTCGCGTTTCACATATGTTTGATTCATATACATTTTTTAGTGCGCTAAATATTCTCGCGTGTGTGTGGGTGTTGAAAACGCGGGCACATGATCTTAAAAAGTAAAAAAATTGTTTTTGTTTTATTATTTTGCGCACAAACCTCAAGTTTTCGAATAGGTATAGTATGTTGAAATTTTCTGGGTATCATCGTGCTAACATCGCATAAAACGGAAGTGGAAAAAACATGTTTACATCAAATTTGGCTACTTCCGAGTATACACAAAAATTTAAAATAACAAAATTCATGGAAAATTCCGTACACCTGACTCAGCGACTAAAATTAAAATCTGTTATGAAATTGATTATGTTATTACTGTGAGTGAGTGTGTCTGTGTATATTTTGCAATTATTTTGTAGGCGTAATAATGTTATTTGTACGATCGTTATCATGAAATGTGCGGTTAAGATTGTAATTTTAACGAAGCCATATTAGTGGCGCCTAAACTTTGCATAATTTGATGCATGCTGCGTGATTAATCTTGCACATGGTGATTTTTCCGAGATTTATGATTTATTCTCTTACTTTATAATGATGTCACGTTGAAACTGTACCAAAATTCAACCGAATCGCTTTCTTATGAAATTTTTTCCGATAAGATAAAAAAAAATTTGGAAAAAATTCAAGTACTCTGTAATTCTGAAAATTTGATTGCGATATTTTCATCGAACTGATTCCGAATGGAATATTTTTTCTAAAGTATTTTAAGGTTTGAAAGTCTGCCAATTATCAAATTTTCTTACTTTTATCTCCAATCTGGATGACTGTATCCGGAAGCTGATTTTTGTAAGCATTCGTAGTATTACTTCTTTACAATTAAATCCATTTTTTACTAATTTAAACAAGTTTGAAAACAGTTTGAACTAGTTTGAAAATAATTTTGTTTTTAACGAATTTAAACTAGTTTGAAAACAGTTTGATGTAAAATTAACTCAATTTCTTTAATACAAATTAAGTTTGAGTTAATTTGATATTACAAAAATCCAACTTGATAAGATAAAAGTTTTAATAAAATTTAATTAGAATTAAAAATAGAAGTTTATCATAGTTTGACAAACACAAATTTGAATGAAATTTGAAATAAAATTTAATTGACTGTATTATGATTAGATTTTTATCAAATTATCCGATGTGACGGATTCTTGCATTTTTGCAAAATAATATTAATGAATTTTGACTAAAGTTTGAACTAGTTTGAATGCAATTTTATAGTCATCTTGATCCATGGCAAGGTAATATAGTAACAAATATAGTAACGCTTTTGCTTGAAGCAAAAGCGATCTAAGTAAATAGCAAAGCGATACAATACCAAAAAATTTAAGCGCAATTTTGTAACTACTTGTGACGTTAAAATCTTAACAAAAAATATTTAAATGAGTTTGAAACCAGTTTGATGTAAAATAAACTTAATTTATTTAAAACAAATTAAATTTGATATTACAAAAACAACAAACTTAATAAGCTAAAATTTTTGAAAAGGTTTGCTTAGAGTGAAAAATGGAAGTTTATCGTAGTTTGACAAAAACAAACTTGAATGAAATTTGAAATTAAATTTAACTAATCGTATCGAAAACAAGAATACATTTTAATGGCAGGTCACTCAATGTGGTGGATTCTTACAATTTTATAACAAAATAATATGGTTTTCAGCAAGTTTGACTTGAGTTTGAATCAGTTTGAAAATAATTAATCTTGGTTCCATGGAAAGATAATATAACAAGTCCAACCAAAATCGAAGGCTTATCAACAAAACTGAAAAGATCTAACATTTTCAAATGAATAAAACCAAGTTTGATTCAAGTTTGAAACCAAAACTTTATCTTTTTATGCTTAAAAAATTAATTCAATTAAGATTAAACTGTAAATATAAGTGGTTTGGATTAATAGAAAAATGGAAAAGTTAGGGCTATAATTTGTCTAATTTTCAAAACATTAAATGTTTTCAAATTGATCTGAAACTCTATAAAAAGTTTTTATAAATTTGAATAAGCTTGAAGGGATAAACACGATTGTTTACTAAATTTTAAAGAAAATTTAGTTTGAATGCATTTTTTTAATAAAACAATAACTTTATTAACTTTAATTTAAATTGATTTTCTAAGAAAAAAAAATCAAAAATAGTTAGACAGGCTTAAGTTTGAAAGAAATTTGAAAATAAATTTAACTGAGTTATCCAACATAAATGATTATTAAATTTTCGTAAAATAATAGTTTGTTTCATCAGTTTTGATTAGAGTTTGAAAGTAATTGTGTAGTAATTTTAATTTCATATATGGAAATTAATATAAAAACTACTCTCAGAAGAGTAGAAACATTACTAACAAGATAGTACGTAGCAAACCTTTCTAAATATCTAATTTGATTCAAGTTTGAAACGTTTTTTAATAGCTTAGGGAAATGAAAATTAAAACTGAAAAATAAGTGGACTAAAAAAATAGCAAAGCGATACAAGCATAGTTTAAAGTAGATTTGAATAAATATCTTTAACATTGAGTTTGAAAGCAAACGACATCACCAGTTTTTGATCAGTGGGGATATTTTACTAATAAAATGATGAATTAAAGTGATTACAAAATTTGAATCATTTTAACATGCAGCGAATCAGGTTACAATGCAAACGAATTAATAAATTTTACGATCGTAACAATCCTGGGTAAAATTTAAAAACTTTGTTATCGTTTAATTTGACAAAACAGTTCAAAATTATGAAAACAATAATATAACAATTAACTAAATTAGTCAAAATTATTCAATTCCAACTAGCAAAACTTCCAATACACACTTTTCGACTTATATCAAAACATCGTGATTGTATTTTACGCACGATCACATGATTTAAACGCACCTCAATAAATTTCCATGAATTTTATTTACAAAAATTTTTTATGAAGATCGTAGATCACCGAAAACAACTTAAAGAAAAAAATTTAAATAAAAAATACTACCAAAACAGAATAACAAAATCAAAGCGATTAAGACGATATATGATCGTACGTCACATACACACACGATCGTCTAAACAACAATAATAATGTTATAAGAAATAATATAATTATTTTCCATAACAAACAAAACAAAATCACATGAATAAATTTTATTTATTCAGTATACGTCAGTCATTTTGATGATTTCGCGATCGAGATTATCAAATCAAAAAAAAAATAATAATAATAAATAAAATATACTGAAGATCACGGCACTAATTAATCGTAAACACAACATGTATCATCGTACTTTAAACACACTTGTTTAAATTAATAAAATATATTATATTATATTATATATTTTAGCTCGATCACAAGGTCTTTCGACACGATCACGACATCGATCGTAACCATAATATTATAATATTATCATACATTATTTTGTGGGAAAACAATTATAATTAAATCTTTTTTAATTCAACATTTTAAAATAAATTGCATTTGATCGTGATCGTAAAACACAACAACAAAATAAATGAACATCATTTCTCACCCACGGCATCCGGATTTCAAGGAGTGTGAGTGTGTGTGTGTGTGTGCAAAATACTAACTAAATAAAATATTTTATAATAAAATTGATCATGTATTTTCTCAAGAAAATGGTTAAGAAAATTTAAAAAAAAAATAGCGATCGTGTGATCGTGCAACAGGCAGCATCATCATTATATGATTATCATTTTTTTTTTTTGTTTTCGTTTTATATAGAAGATGATCGTCATTTTTGTACAAACACAACAACCGCGGTAACGAATAAATCGGCTGCATTTGAAAATGTTCAACACAAAAAAAAAAAATCTGATCGGCGCGTGCACAATATCCCTTCTACAAAACGTAATAGATGTTTTTAAAAAATATATTTATCTCACTCGATCGTTATACATTTAATTTCTCCAGCTTCTCCTACCGAATTAGTGGGGAAACAATTTTAATTTTAAAAACTTGTCTAACCTTGTCGAGAATATTATGGTGATCGTCAACGATCACATCATCATCGATTAATTAATTGTAGTTGTCGCGTGCGCGTCCGATCTAACGATCGAAGGTCATTTCAATTCCGGTTAAACTAACACAATAACGGTGATCAACACAATATAATAAACGTAAAAAATTTTGTATTCATAGAAATATGATAACGTCACGCGTGACACATTAAAATTACGCGAGTAATTTTTTATCGTATATATACATATGTTATGACGCATAACGCGACGTAACATATAATCGCGAAAAATCTACCTGTTGTTAGTCTTTTTTTATTTATGTATATTCTTTAGTATTTCGTTACGTACGACACGATCCCCACTCCTTACTACTCTAACATTTTATTTATTTTTTCGTACTTAAGTCACACGCTTAAATCCCTACCTCTTTTTATAAAATAAAAAAAATAAAATTCTATATATAAAAATATAGTTGTCTTGTAAAGTCACGTTTTGACGAAGTCTTTCTCTTTCCAAACGAACGACCTTCTCCGTTATAAATACGTACGTACACGATTATACGAATGACAGTCCAAAATGTGTATACATAAAAAACGATGACAAGAATTTTTTTTTTTGTATTATATCGACCGACCGAGATTTTTTTTTTTTTTTTTGTAAAACGATCGATAGCGCGAAACAGAGAAGGATAGATAGGTGTGTGCGCTCTCTCTCTCTATCTACACAAAACAAAATATCTGATAATAGCGTACAAGACCTACAAAAAATTGATCAATAGTAGACATGAAGTAGAATTAAACGAAACGTTAAAGCAAATAGACGTGTATCGGTCGGACAAGAAAGTTAAAAAAAAAAGTTAAATTTTTTTTTAAGTTATTAAATTTAAAAAGAAAATCGCGAGTTGAAAAAAATTTTTTTTGTAAACATTAGTGCACAAACCGTCGTGCAAACAAGACGGTAAACAGTTATTTTATCTTTGGGATTACACATACAATATAATATTAAGTGAATATAGTTCTAGTGAATTATATATTTTGTGAAAAAAATTAAGAGTGAATATCAAGAATACACCGTGTGTATATATAGTGATATACTGCTCTAAGTGATAAAAAATAAAAAAAAAGAAATGAAATTAAAAATGGTTACTGGAATTGGTGCCGTACCAAATAGTACGCCCGCCGCATTAAATGGAATTACACAAAATAATACGCCAACAGTGATTAATACGGCCACGGCCGTAACAACAACAGCAACATTAACAGATCAGCCTGTTATTAAAAAACCAAGTGATAATCGTAGGGTAGGTGTCTTTTATATCTATATAGTATATAATACCATAATAAGATCACACGATCTCATTTCTATTTTTGTCGATCATTTTTATAAAACACCTCGTCTTGATCTTAATTTCAATATACTATATATACTAAACCGTGCGAGCGCTCACACACACATTAAAATCGACGTCAACGGAGATCCCACGATCATATCGATCGCACATAGATTTTGTCTAAAGATAGATCTCATACAATATATAATATATGATCGTCATCATCCGATCTGTCTATGCGGAGGATGATCTTTGTTTAAAAAATAAAAATAAAAAAATTTTTAAATTAAGATCAAACCACCGACATCGCGCAATTATAATTTTTTTTTCGTAAAAAAAAAAACAAAAAATAGATCGTGTGTCCACGTTCAATGTGTGGGATATATTGTATGTATTTATAAAAATAATTCTTCAAAGTCATGACGCCTTCGTCATTAAAAAAAAAAAATGTTTACATAAAATTTGGAATGTCGAAAATTTTTTTTTTGTGTAAATAAGGCGGACGGACGTAATAAGACGTCGTCGTCGTGTGTGAGTTTGCGAGTGTTTTGATATATTATCATATAAGATAAAGAACAGTTTTAAGATGAGTAATTGAGAATTAATATAAATTCTGGTTCATTCATCTAAAAAAAAAATATTTGTCGCGGTGCCAAAATATTAATTTTTTTTTATCGATTGTGTTTTTCAGAGTAATAAGCCAATTATGGAAAAGAGACGTCGGGCACGGATTAACAATTGCCTGAATGAATTAAAAACGCTTATATTGGACGCAATGAAAAAAGACGTAAGTGTTAAAAAAAATTTGTTTAAATTTCACCCGGACTATGGTATTAATTTTTTTTTTCTTTTTAATTTATATAGCCGGCTCGACACTCAAAATTAGAGAAAGCCGATATCCTAGAAATGACTGTAAAACATTTAGAAAATTTACAAAGACAGCAAGCGGCAATGTCACAGGCCGCCGATCCAAACGTTGTGAATAAATTTAAGGCTGGTTTTACTGAATGTGCTAATGAAGTGGGCCGCTTTCCCGGACTTGATCCCATGATGAAGCGACGTGTCCTCCAACACCTCAGCAATTGTATAAACGGTGTGAAAAGTGATTTACAAAATATTCAGCCACAACAACCGATCCAGCCAAATACAGTACAAGTTAGAATTAAACCATCGCCCACCAGTTCACCGGAACAAGACCACCATAATCAACATATTGTATCGCCTGCCCAACAAATAACACCTACCTCAAATGGATATTACCTACCGAATGGGAATGGTGGTGCAATTCAGCTAATACCAACCAAACTCTCAAACGGTACGATCGCATTTGTGGTACCACAAAATATACAAGCAGCTCCACTTCCCATGTTGATTCCAATTCCAACGCGCACCTCATCAACGGGTTCGGCGGCGTCAAGCACCTCGTCGAATTATGATCGACGTGACACATTAAGTTCGCCGAATACATATTATGCACCGCCAAGTCCCGCCAATTCACAAACCTACGAATCAATGGTTGAATCACCGCCACAATCACATCACCAAGCATTGTTACATGCCGGCTGTAAACGATCGCATAGTCCCGGACCAATATCACTCGTTATGAAAAAACCATACATGAATACGTCACCCGTGGACGATGAAAAACCATGGCGACCATGGTAAAAAAAAAATTTAAAAAGTGTTTTGTGTTTAAAAAATGGTGATATTAATTTTTAAGTGAAAATCCTAAATGGCATTAATTAAATTTTAAAAAAGCTGTGAATATTATTTTTAATAAAATATTGTAATAATAATATAATAATTAAATTTTGTGTGCCTTATATATATATTATAATTATTAATTTTAAATTAAAAAATAAAAAATTTTTTATTGTATAAAAAATTCGCGACACAATCACAAAGTCTTCCAAAAAGAATTATTAAAATAAACAAAAAAAAAATTATTATTTTTAAATTATAAATTTATAATTTAATTTAATTTTTTTTTGTTTTGTCGCAAATTTTATTAATTTAATTATGTTATAATTTACTATACTATATTTAAAAAAGAAATAAAACAAATAAATTTTATTTTATATATTATATAATATTATATTATTATTAATTAGTTGTTAGAAAAGATTTATTATATATAAGTTTAATTAATTTTTATATAGTTTATATTATGTCTATTTGTGAAAAATGAAAAAAAGTGAAAAAATTTGAAAAGAAATGAAACAAGAAAATATTATTTGAAAAAAATCAAATCAAATTAAAATAAAAATTAAATATTTTTTTATTTAAAAATATTTAAAATTATAAAATTAAAAAAAATTTTGTGTTTAAAATTTATTTTGTGAATTGATGAGTGATCGTAAATCGATCATATACTTTTTTTTTTAAAGTAATGACATACTACGTCAGATCACGACCGTGATCACGACTATATAAATTAAGTAATCGCAAACCTGACAATCATAATGCTCGATCACTGCGATCACAAAAAATTAGTAAGATAACGAAAGTGATCGCAGTTATTTAAATACTTTTTAAATACTTTTTCATAATGATCAAAACTACGCGATTAACTCAATGATCGCGAAATCGTCGTATTAATTATATGACTTGTAAATTGCGTGATCGCAAATCAATCAACGTGATCGCGATCGACTTAATAAAATTAATTTTGATTACGATCGTGTTTGACCATAGCGTCCACAGTGATTACAACAACGATAGCAAATGAGCCAATACTTATTTTGAACGTCCATCAGCGATCATATTAAAAAATACTACATAAATTAAATAATTGCAAAACATACGATCAATAATACTCAATCACATTATGAAATAATCATAACAGTCAATTAGAGCTCACAAAATATGAAAAAACAAAAATGATATCAATGAAACTAAATAAAGCTAGGCTTGATTATGATCGCGATCATCAAGCTTGAAATCGGATCATTTGATCAATGAGGTGATCACAATAATGGTAGGAATGAATCAGTCCTAATGTCGATCATCGACCTACAATATTTTTAATAACGAAAAAAAGGTTTGTATTTAAAAATTATTTGTTTTAACTATTTATTTGTGTGATCACAAATCGATCACTGTGATATTATTTTACAATCACAATAATCATTTACGCATCGACATTTTTTTCTCGAACTATCAATAATAATCTAACGTGATCGCAATCAGCTAAAAAAAATGATCGCGTTGATCGCGATCGTGGTTGGTCATGGCATTCTCAGTCATTATACAACATTTACCTTTGAATTAATAATATTAGCTATAAATTGCGTGATCACAAATCGATCCTGATATAACAATGATGGTAGATGAACCAATACTTATTTTGCACGTCTATATGCGATCATATTAAAAAATACCTTACAAATTAAATAATCGCAAACCTGACAATAATACTTGATCACTTTATTATCATGTTAGTAATTTAGAGCTGCTACCACAAAAAATAAAATTATTATCAAACTCAAAAAAGCTAGATTTGATTACGATCGCGACCATCAAACCTGTGATCGAAATAATTAAATTATCCAACTCACTAGATTCCGTAAAAAATATAAAATATGCAATAAAAGACATTTTTAAACAAATTATAATCAAAACTACGCGATCACCTTAACGATTGAAAGATCGTTGTATTAATTAAAAAAGTAGTGATCTAATCGATTTAAAAATTAACCAATATTGATGCCTGCAAAATTCAATGATATTAAAAATAATTTTCAATCGACCAATACAATGGCTGTACAATATAATACGTCGATCGACAATTTTTTTTATTTAAAAATATTTAAATTTATAAAACAAACATTATTGTTTAATAATAATATTTAATGGATTGCTTGATCGCAAATCGATCGCAGCGTGGTACCACAACGTAAAACTAATTGACGTGGTCGCGATCAACTTGATCATGGCGATCATGGTTGATCATAGCGTTCATAGTTATTACATCAATGAAGAAAGCATATGATTTAACTCTTATGTAGATCGTCCATCTGCTATTAAAATATAATATATAAACTAAATAATCGTAAACTTGACGATCAGTATATGAAGCACCTTAATGATCAGCAGATCGTCGTAATAGCACCTTATAATATCACCTTATATTAGTATAATAGCACCTTAATGATCAGCAGATCGTCGTGTTTTAATAAAGTTTCAACATAATAACACTATATACTATTTTTTTATCACAACATCGAGAGTAAAAATGAAACAGTACTTAATGATACTTACTGATCTGCGTGATCGTAAATCGATCACTGTAAAAATACTTTACAGTCGTAATAATTATATGCACATCAACATCGTGATAACGATCAACTTCATTTAACCTAATTTTGATCACGATCGTAGTTGACCATAACGCTTTTATTGTGATTAAAACAAGACTTTTACTTTTTTAGCCAAGACATGTAAATAGAACGCAATACTCAGAAACGTGACGCTTAATAATACTCGATCACTGTGACAAAATTTTACAATTGTAGCAGTTACAAAAATGATAAGATAATAAAAGCGATCGCCACCAAACGAAATAAAGCTAGATTTGATTACGATCGCGCGATCATCAAACCTGAAAACGAAATATTTAAATTTTCTATATAATAAAAATAAAAATATAATATAATAAATCGGCGATCGTCGTATTAATTATATGGAAAATAATTTTGTACCGGACTTGCGTATATGATCACAAGTCACAACATTAAATATTTTTATTAAAAATATTAAAAAATATAAAACAAAAAAATGTTTAGTAGCAAATCGATCACTGTAATAGCACTTTACAATTTTTCATAGAGAATGTCCGTATATGATATCCATTTTATTGTAACTAGCCACTAGATGGCCATGGAAATTGGTATATATAGGTATTTGAACACGGAGACTAATTTCGCGCTATTCACTTAGTTGTGTAACTCGCAACTAGATGGTGCTGTAGCCAATCAACTTTTATACTATTCAACCGATCGCCATACCATTGCTGCTGCTTGCCGAACAAACTAGAAATATCATTATTCCAAAAATATCACGCTCTAATAAAAAAATGAAGTTTACATTATGAAGTCGGCCAAATGTTCGATAGTTAGTTTTGAGTGCTGTGCATTATAAATTAAAAATCGCAGTAACCTTTTTGAAAATTTGTTTCGATAGTTTTGTTTTAATTGTTTACTATTCAGTGATAATTTTCTGTAGTGCGCGTCTACTTTGTATATTTTGTATATTGTGTTTAGTGTACATTTATTTTTAAGTAATTGAAATTATTTAAAATGCCAGCCAAAAAGTCAAATATTGGAAGATCAATTAGTAGAGCTGTTGGAACATCTGTAGAGTGACATAAGCCTCCACTTCAAGAGTTACTGAAACATCTCAAGAGCGAAACAAAACTGCGAGTGCGAGCTTCTATTTCGAAAACTACCGCAGCACCACCACACCAAAGTAGCTTTTAATTATGATAAAGAGTATAAATACAGAATGCATTACGATGTTATCATTGGTTCATTGACTAATTTGAGGTTTTACTGTGCCACAAGAAAGGAGTTAAGGCACTTGATCGAACTCTGCGGGATTTACAAAGCGATCAAATTACCACCAAACGTTGCCTGTCATTTCAAGATCACCATTATAGTAGACGAGCTGAATACATGCCTGAAGAATACGGCTCCGTGGAGACTTATGAAGAAAATTACACAGTCGAACAATATGCGTGTGCATTTATTTGGAGGCGTTTCTGCATAAACATTTACCAAGCAAGTTTTGAATAAGGGCGATGGCAAACTTACGGTTCTCCCTAAAATACAAGAAATATCGTTCATACTGAACTTTTGTCAACTTCAACGTCAGAAACCACTGGAATATCTTAAAAAGACGCTTTAAGTTAAATTTAGTGGACTTCTTTGCCATTTCCATTAGCTGGGTTAAAGTGATATTTTACAGACAGTTTAATGATATAAATGGCAATAGAGATATATTATTAGGTTTAAGAATTTCAAAGTGGTGGAAAAGTTGGCTGTGGTCGCTAACAAAATAGGCACTGTTGCTGAAGATATTACTACACACATCATAATGCAAAAGAAATCTCTTAGATGCACGTGAGGTTTTCAACGAGTTCAATGTGTATGGCCTTTGAGCTTAGACAAACAAAAATATAACTTTGACTTAGCTTCTATGCCGACGGCTTTTTCTATATGTACTTGGAGCCGGTATAATGAATCCCAACTTTCAGAAATGGTTTGAATTTCTCAGTGTAGATTATAATAGGCCTCTTGTATTTTGATTGGAACTACCTTTCGGCTTAACTCAATATCAGCTAAGCTGATAATTGAACTAACATTCTTACTACAACCGTTTTTGGTTATAATTACTGGAAACATGCTGCATTGCTCTTGAAACGTTTTATGATGGCGACTGTTTTGAAACGCGACTTTCTTTAAACAAACGTAAGGAGTGCATTTTAAGGTTCTCTAAAAATTTCTTTATAAGGGCTCAGCAGCATACAACTTCAGGCATGGTAGTGTAGCTTTACAAAGAATTCTGATATTTCGTAATTTTGGTAGCTTGCTACAGTAGAAGGCACTTCTTTTATCTCCTTCAGTAGTGCTTCACCGTAACGATTACGATGGTGATTATAAAACTTGAAAAATGGATATTGACATTTTTTTAGTAATAACATTTGTAACAAATATATATACATTATGATCAAAACTGCGCGATCACTAAAGTATCATGTGACCGTCGTCATAATTACATAAGCTGTGATACAGTCAAAAAAATGAATGTAAATGAAATGAAAGTGATAGCACTTTACAATAATCATTTACGAATCTATATTTTATTTTAAGTGATTACAAGCTTCCTGTCGTGATCGCGATTTACTTAAAAAAACATGTTAATCACGATCGTGGTTAATCCCTATAACAATGGTTAATAATAGGAAATGAGCCAATGCTTAAATCGAACTTTCATCTGCGATCACGTTAAAAAAAAAAAAAAAAAAAAAAACTGACGATCATGTGATAACACGTTAGAATCGTAACAGTCAATTAAAGCTTTAATCAGAAAAGATTAAAAACCAAGAATGATACGACAACGAAAGTGATCACGATTGGTTAATAAAATTAACCATATTGAGCACAGCGATGATATTTAAACTTATTTTCATGAGAAACATCATTGATCATAAATATTCTTTTAAGTGATCTCAACAACGATAGTAAATGAATCAGTAATGTCGATCATCGATCTACAAACTTATTCTCTTAAAACTTATTTAAAATTACAAAACCAAAAATTAAGAATTATGATCGCAAATCGATCATTCTGATAGCACTTTACAATCGCAATAACTATATAAAAATCCACTTTTTTTTAAGTGGTCACAAACTAACTGACGTGATCGTGATCAGCTCAAAAAACAATTCTGATCACGATCGTGGTTTGGGAGATCGTCGTGTCAATAATTTACATCTTTGTTAAAACTGTTATTGATCATATCGCTCGAAGTAATCACAACGATAGTAGATGAATCAGTGCTAATCTTGATCATCGATCTACAACCTGACGATCCATAACACTCGATCACTATGATTTTTTTTTTAAATCTTAATTGTTAATTAGAGTTGTGATCACAAGGTCTGACTAAAAAATTCTACATTGTATACATCACGTTAAATGAAGTTTGATTGAGTAATCATAACAAATAAACCTAGTTTATTTCGATCATCGATCAGAGTTTAAACTATAGATCACTAATTAATAAAATATTTTTCACCTTTCCTGAAATTGTAAAATCTCGATACTAACCAATTATGTGAAATCGATCACATTTAGTCGGAATTAGTCATAAAGATCGAGAATATTCAGCACTTATATTTTATATGACTAACAATAGATTGTATTTTATCACAATAAAAATACACTTATCGGTCATATATAACAACTAGATGATAAAATTTGATCAGCCTACAAAAAACTATCATTCCATGGGAAAAACGCTAAAATTTATAAAGTGAAACTTTGGTCGTTTTACGATCGCGATCATCTGTTCAACGAGATGATTCAATACTTCGGAGAATTGCACTGACATTGGAAATTTAAGTCGATCGATTAAGTGGTATAGTATTGAACATGTTTGAATCACGATCATCATCGTTGAAAGTAAGTTCAATGAAAAAACTAATGAACGCGCGATCACTATTCGGTTTAATGCATAACAAAAGAACGAGAACGTTCAAGAAATGTACGTGATTGAAACGTTTAATTATATACGATATTAGAAAGATTTTTTCAATGATCGTCTCATGATTGATTTGTTTTCTTGTCTAATGCGATATGTGATCGTAATAATCTGCTTGTTACGTGTATAAAGTCGACATGAAATAAAAATTTACAATTAAATCGATCGTGACCTACGTTATTGTAGGTCAATCATTGTTCAAGCATAAATGTGTTTGCGGAATTTGTTAATTTTTATATACTGATCACTATTTAGCACGCTTACGATCTAACACCGACCGATCTAAATTTAAAGGTCATCATACTTGTAAAATGTAAATTGTATCTTGGAATATGATCTATCTTTATTATGGTAGATGTAATGTAAAGTAAAAGATCGTGAGTGATCGTGTCTCGTTAAATTTTTTATATAGACAAGTGATCGTCAGTTTTTGTATGAATCACCAAAAACTAATATTCTAAAAATTAGACAATCAATCGACATCATATCGATTGATCATATAACATTTTTATGACTAAATAGCAAATGCGGTGACAATTATACAATACACGATCACAGTTGATCGACATGCTAATATAATATAAAGATTAAAAAATAAAATTATATTCAGAATTTAAACAATGAGTAATAATATATATTATTGTAAATATCACAGCTATACGTAATTAACGTGTATACGATCGAGTGCAAAACATATTGTGTTTTGCACGATCATAATCATAACAAAAAATTTTGTCGATTTAGATCAATTACAAATTTACAATTTTTTTAAAAACAATCGATTTTAATTATAAACTATTGGAGGTGATTTTAAAATGTTAATTGTGATCGTGCACAATTTATCGTCGCAAAATGCAAAACATTTGATTGAATCTGCGTATTTTTACACAAAATTAGTACACATAATAAATTTTCCAATATAAAAAACCGGGAAATTTAAGTGAGAGTTATAATAAAATCGTGTATTGTATAAACAGGGGATTCACGGAAATTAGAGACGAAGATCATTCTTAGCATTATGAATAAATTTGTTAATGAATTATACGTTTGAAAGTGTTTGTAAGATACATAAGTAAAGATTCCTTTTACATCTCACGATTTCTTCATCCGAGAGGTATCGGATGGTTTACAAAAATCACCCGATATCGTAAATTTTCACCGCTTAAACTATAAGATCTAATGTGGTACCAAAATCTTCGATGAAAGCTGTGCGTAATCCGCGTAAAAACGATGGTAGAGATCTTGTTCACTGCTGATTTCCTTAACAAGTAATGAAACTTTTCAAGCTATGGTGCCAATTTTTGATTAAGCCATTGCATACTGACTTGTAAGCTGTAAATCCCAGTCGTATTGAAAATTCTTTAAATTAGTGAGATGCAAACTGAGCGTCATGATCTAGTACTATAAAGGATGGCACGCCATAATGACCGATTCAATTAGTAATCACTGCTACCGCGACTGTTTCTACTTTTTTATCATGTACAGGAATGGCCTCTGGCTATATCTGCAACTCATTTTCATTTGGCTGTTCTCTTCCAACTTGGACATAATTGAGGTTACCATTAATAGTAATTTAATTAATTCGCCATAACGTATACTGAAATATCGGATCCAGATGTTTAAGTTGCCTGGGTGATGCTTTTTCTGGGTTTTTTCATAACAGCAAGTTTAACATTAGCAGACGGGGATTTAGAATAGTAGCATTTATAAACTGTTTTTTAGATAGCAAAGACTTATTTATTCCAATTCGTTTGACCAATCAATCAAGCAACCGATAGTCGTTCTTTTTTGAGCCAATCAAAGCTTCAGCTACCTCTGGAAAGAATTGCCTTTAGTAATTTTTGATACCAAGATATTGACGTAAATCTGATATCGTTTTAGTTTTATAAAATAGAGTAGAGGAGGCAGAAGAAGACGTCACACCATTCATGAACAACGTTAAGCAACCATATGCGAGGTTAGTACATATTTGGTTGACCGCTTGGGAACATCTAAGAAGAAAAGTACAAAACATGAAAAAGAATGATCTCCAGTCTGAAGCCACCCGTATAGAAGAAAGATGGAACCAAGCAGAAGAAGCCTACATCAAGACTGCCAAAGACTTACTCGGCTACAGAGAATACAATCGGAAACCTTGGATCAGTGATGACAGAAAGTTAAGGAACGCCGTCAATTTAAGTTGCAAATGTGCCAACATAACACGGAAGAAGTAAAACGTAAAGTAACGATTACGGAAGAAGTAACGAGGAAACAGCGCGTCAAGTAAAAAAGATTGCAACGAATGATCGAAGAAAATATACAGAAACCATTCTCAAAGCTGCTGAAGAGGCAGCAGCAATCCAAAATATGCGAACACTACACCATTATGTAAGAAAGGTCACTGGTAAAATTACAAATATACCACCTATAAGGGACGCTAATGGTCAAGTACTAACAACAGATGAAGCGCAGTTAAAGAGATGGGAGGAATATTTCGAAGAAGACGTCGTCGCCGACCCCGAAAATCTCCAGTCATTAATTGACATCAATAACGAAACTAGGAACACCCGTCCACTAACGGAACAGGAAGTTAAAGATGTCATTAATAGACTGAAGAACAATAAGGCCGCTAGAACAGACAATATACCCGCCGAAATATTCAACATCTACAACTGCAAGCATATACTAACACCAATAATCCACACTGAAATGGAAAGAAGGCTTGATAATTACGATACCCAAGAAAGGTGACTTAAGAGAATGTAGGAACTGGCGAGGTATCTCCCTCCTCAATACAACAATAAAGGTACTTGCAATGATCATCCTTGACAGAATCTCACCTACTAACAATGCAAAATTAAGAAACGAACAAGCTGGATTTAGACCAGGAAAAAGTTGCACTGATCACATCAACACAACCCGTATCATCACTGAGCAATCCAATGAATGGAATTCACCATTGTATATGCTCTTCGTCCATTTCGAATGCGCATTCGATACGATAAACAAGAACGCAATATGGCAGACAATTTGTGAAATGGGCATCCCAAAGAAATTAATTAAACTCATACAAGAAATGTATCAGGATGCTGGGAACCGAATTCAATACGCAAAGGCAAATAAAGTGAAACATACTACAACACTCGAGGAGTAAGGCAAGGTTGCGTACTCTCACCAATGCTGTTCTTAATCGTATTAGACAGTGTAATGCGGAAATTAGATAACAAGTCCCCTAATGGCATTCAATGGGGGTTAACTGGTAAACTCAATGATTTGGACTATGCAGACGACATATGCTTATATTGATATGTCTCACACCCATACAGTCCATGTCTCACACCCATACAGTCGGTACGACTGTATGGGTGTGAGACATGGAAGCATACAGGAAAAATCATATAGAAGCTACATGTATTCGTAAACAAATGCTTTCGACAAATACTTAAGTGCTTCTGGTCAAGCACGATTAGTAACATCAATCTGCACATAACAACATGTCAGTCAGACATTGAGACCGAAATAAAGCGACGAAAATGGAGATAGATTGGCCACACACTGAGGAAGGCATCAAGTGATATAACGAGGATGTCATTAGACTGGAATCCACAAGGAAAAAGAAAGGTTGGAAGGCCAGCAATGAGGCAAAACACCTAGGAAAATCATGGGCGGAAATTAAAGCAATAACCCCAAATAGAGTAAGATGGTTCAGAATAGTGGACGCCCTATGCTCCTAAATTGGAGATAAAGAAAAAAAATATAAACTCCAATAATCTAATTGTGTTAGCTGATATGAATCTAAATTTGTTGTCTGGTGGATTGCTCCTTCAAGATTATTTGCTTTGTTGCCATATTTTAGCTTGATATCATTACTTAATGACATCACACGCCCCATTTCTGCTACATGTTTCTATTGTTGCGATTTCTCAGATTTTTAAATTAGAGTTTGAATTTTTTATGGAGCCTTAAAAGTTTTTTTTTATTGGAGTCCTAAAAGAAAAGGCCCCACGATTGGTGACCCCGACGTGATTTTAAATTCGTAATCGATTCATAATCGAGCAAATCAACAGCGTTAAAAAATTAGAAAATTAAAATTCAAAATCAGTCGGGCCGAAAATTACAAAGGTACATCCTGTTCAGTTGCACTCGTGCTCCTCTATTTGTCCAGTCATCACAGTACTTTTCTACTAACCAATAAGCTAAGATTCGAAAATATTTAACGCCATTCAATTAGCGAACAACAACGATTGTAAGCGGCTTTTCCATGCGCTGAAACCATCAAAGTTTTGTAGGTTCATAGTTACTCTCGCCGGACCAACTAACATATTCGCATTTTATTGGAGAAACTTTAGAAGAAGTCGTTTACCTAGGAAAATAAATACGCTTGTAGACGCAGCAAGCAAGTGGGATTTACCGAGGAAACTCATTCTGGCTGACCTGATCTGGGAAATTTTGAATTCATCTGGTTTATCCATCACAATATGTGAGTTGAGTGAGATGGTCAAAAGGTTGTGTAAAGAGGTCAACCAATTGAAACGGGAAGTCTAAGAAATTCGTTCTTCGAGTTCTGTTATGAATAGTTTTCTGGATAGATCTAGGTTTCATTCGAAATATTTTATAGAAATGAAAATCTATTTAGCCATAGTCGATCTCGTAATATCAACAGGATTTGGTTGGTATTATCGATGGTTGTGCTTATCTGAAGCCAGGGAAAGCCAAAACCCCCAACAAAAAAACTAGCCAAACCAGTTGTTGAAGCGGTTTGTCGAAATCCCAGTTGTTAATGTCCCGTTTTTCGCATACACCTTATACATTCGACAATCACAGCCTCCTTACAGCGGCAAATGGGCCAAGCATTAAAACGTACGGCATGAGATACCTTAAAATGCGACTTCAAAGAAATTTCATGCATGTCTTTACCGTTACCAAAGACAATCGTTCTATTCTCGGAGCAGATTTCTGATTGAAATTCTTCTTGGGGGTAGATCTGAGAAAGAAACAATTCATCGACCCATAGACAAATCTCATAGTTTAAGCAATGATCGCAACGACCGACAAAACCTCGGTACGATTGTATACTGTTGCCAACTACGGATTCTCAGCTCAGAAAGCTGAGATTTGTCGTTCATTGCCCTTACAAGTGACATCTTACTTCCACATGGTAGCCAAAAAGGACATATACTGGCAGATTTGTGGGGATTACGGGCGTCTGAATGCCGTGAACGAATTTAGACGATATCCGCTACCGCACATAAAATCATTTTTGAATCAAAACTTTATGGTTGTAAAATCTTTTCGAAAATTGGTTTAGTTAGGGCCTACCACTGCATATCGGTTGTAGAAGAGGATATATGCAAAACTGCCATTGCGACACGATTTTCCTATTTGAATTTGTGCCAAATCTTCCGGGGTTCGCGTTTGTATCGAACTGAAATACGTCTTCGTTTATATAGACGATCTCCTGGTTGCTAGTCGTACTTGAAAGAATCACTTAAAACACCTCGAAGAATTATTCGGCCGCCTAATGAAAAAAGTGTCTAAGGAGTCAAGTCAAAGCCACAAAAGCTTTTCCAAACCCCACGACCCTTCATCAGATTCAACTGTTCATAGGAATGGCCAACTCTTACCAGCGATTCGTACCAAAGCTCGTTGAAATACTCGCCACAATCCTTTTGCATTTCGCTACGTTGTCTAAGAATCCAAAAACAAAAAAATTTGCCAAGAGAATTTCGAGAGAGCAAAAATTGAGTTAGCTAGAATAACGCTTTTGGTCCATCCTGATACGTGAAAGTACAAAAATATTCGACATGTGATAGGGCGCTTTTGGCGATTTATTCATCAATAAAACACTTTCGACATTTCTTAGATGGTCGAGTGTTTATAGAGTTTACGGACCACAAGCAAATCTGTCTAGAAAATGGGGAGTGGTTTAAAGGTCACTTTTCATCTATACTTGGAAATATTTTTTGATAAGGTTTCTTACATGGCATAAGATGGGTGTTGCATAATTTGAGAGGAACTTTTCTCCTCGGTAGCATGATTTTATAGATTCGGCATCCACGAGTCGGATCAACAACTTGTATTTTTTCTGCTTGTCAGCATTTGCAAGAATAATGCATTAGCATAGTGAACGTAAGACTTACAAAGCACGATTTTTGGCAACACGACACGCTTTTTTATCATGAGTGATAAGGGACATGAGGTGACGCAAACTCGTCTCCCCTTTAAATGTGTGTTCACTATTGCTAAACATTTTATAAATCTCCGATTCCAACCGCAATACCTGTAAAAACTGACAATCATTATTATAAACAACAAAATCCAAATGTACGAGCAATCCATATTTTCATAGACGGGTTTGATTGATCAGGTGCGCAAGTGCGCATACCTCAAAATCTAAATAAAATATTTACATTCCACCTACCAAAAACATAAACTGTCAATTATATATATATTTTCAAATTACAATTAGATTCAGCTATTGTGTCTGTCAACACACACCATTTCTATACATATACCGATTTGTTGTTGTTTTTAACGTTTCACTAACCAAACTATATGGCTACAATTAACTTTTCGCTTATACATTACTCATTTTCAATTCGATTCGAAAAAAATGTAAATTTTTCAAAATAAAAACTATAAAATTGTAAATTCAATTATAGTTTGATTGATTTATTACGACATTTAACTTAATTCTCGTTCCCGCCAAAAAATAAGTGCAATACAAAATTAAAATTAGAAATCAATGTCTCGCGAGTCACGAGAGTTTCTTTAAAAAAAAAAAAAAAAAAAGTTACATTTTTATGGTCACACTAACCACATTCGCTTATAGCTTTTATTGACGCGCTACTCACAACATAAAAAAAAAAAATTTATGTCGCTGTTTAAAGTTGACTTTACCTTTAAGATGCTAACTAAATGCTTAATCGGTTTTTTGTTGTTGTTTTGTTTTTTTTCTTTATGTGAATTTTAATTAATTCCGGAATTAAAAATTTAAATGCGCTAAGGAGTTCAAATTGTACATATACATAGGTTTAATGTATATATAGTCGATGTATATATACGTTATAAAGTGTAAAGGGACTGTATAACGTGGTAAGGCGAAAATATTTTAACGTCGTTCATTTTAGAGTCGGTTTGACATTACGAGTCACGATATTGGCTGAATATAAATGATTTTATTTACACCCAACCGGTTGTAAATGTGTTTGAAATTGTTAAATTTATAATTTATTAATTAATTTTTTTTTTTTATTTAACATTAATTATTTATAGTTTTGATTTGTTGAGCTTTCAACTTGTTGGTCAATCATATTATAAACAGAAAGGTCACATAAATTCATGGTTGTTTACAATAAATTATTGATGTATAATATTTCGAAAAATTACGAACTTCTATAGGCAAGTTCGGGTACCTATAGGTATCGCCTAAACTGACCTTAACCATAAAATCTTTCCCTAACTCATTTTTAACGGAATTACAGCCATTGGGAACCAGTAGAAAATCGATCATTTTACCTCAGATTTTCAAAAATTGGAGTTAAAAATCCGGAGTAGGTTGAAGATTTGGTAGAAAATAATTTGACCTATACTTTTTGGTGAATTACATAATATTTGACCGCGAAATTTCCACCTGAATTCATAAATTTGAATGATAATTTCAAATTACGACACTGACACGATTGTTGGTAATACGATAATTCACAGTTCATTTTTTCATATATATTCTACACGTTCTACAACTGCAAGGTCTAATTACAAACATTACATTCATAAAACAATACGACAAATCTCATTTAGTACGGTAACATACCATTTTATATTTGCGTCGATAGGCACGTACCAACTAGTATGACACCATCATCCGTATCAGTTCTAAATTAAATCAATTTTATGAATTCGACTAAAAATATTTTAATTTTTTGTTCAATATCAATATCAATGATCAGTATCCGGTGTCAATTATACACACGTTATTGTATTCATATGTTTATCTTATCAAATGGAATTGTTAAATCCGCATATTTTTACTAATTATAAACGATTCGTGGAACCACTTCAAAATTATTTTATATATGATCGAATATGGTAATTTTTTAAATGAATTACTCGTCCGTTAGTTTATATGAAGTGTGATAGGCTAATTATAGAGAATACAGGAAAAAGTACTTAACATTTGGTTTAAATATTAAATAGGTTCCACATGTATTCAATATTTAATTTATTATAGAGACCTATTTATTCACTTCATGCTACCTTAAAATGTAGTTTTATATAATTTAATTTAATTTTAAACAGGTTCCACAATATTAAAACGACATGACATTATTTATTGACTCTTAAAAGTTTTATTCACGATACCTCAAAACGTAAATGTTCACAATTCCTTTAAATTAATTATTATGTTCCACACAAATTTAAAATAAATGGCTTAAATTAATTAAAATTATAACATTAAATATATTTTATACATATTGCCGGCGTATAAGGGTTCCAAAAATTATGTTCCATATTAAAGCAAATAATTGATCAAAATATTTACCAATACGTGTTAGAATTTTGTAAATAATTGTAAAATAAGTTAATCGAAAAATTTACGTTCCACAAAATTCATCTCTGGTGAAATCAAAAATTTTGAAATTGGACCTATAATTATATTTATAATTTATACCTATACAAATTTTGTAATACTTTATACTCCATACAAAGTATGTTTAACTACATAAGTTTCATGCTTTGCTTGTTTTGTTTATGATTTTACCTATGCATCTTCTCTGGGGCCAAACCCCTTCCAATTCTTTCGAATATATTATTAGAAAAGAAGAATAAGTTGTCATCAATCTTGTAAGTGCTCAAATAGGTTCCACATTATTCAGGAGACTACGCATGATTGACATCCTCGATTTCTTTAGCAAAATATTTTTAAGTTCAAAGAAATAAACATATTTCTATAAAATTAATTTAAATAAAATTATGTTCCACTAACATACACAACCAAATTTTGCTTAAAATATATGACTCCTTTAGAAAAGTTGTTTTGTTCTAGACATATTTTAGGAAAATTTAACAAACAATTAAATATCTTCCACACATTTTTATTATTTTGTAAACAGGTTCCACAATATTATCTTCAAACTAATAAATATAATGTAGCAACCATTTTTGTGTTAGGTGGAACCGTGATAATTGGAATTTTAAAATTTGACCCACCAGTTAAAATTATGTTCCACATAAGGAAACATTAAAAAAACATTGGCTTGAATTTATAACTTTTAAAATACTTGTGATGCTCTTGACTTGTTTTTTATTTCCAGGAATCAAGAAAATAGTTTCTCATAAAGGTGACTGAGCTTTATGTAATTTTTTGAATTCGTCTATAAACTATCAAAGATCAGTATCCGGTGACAATTATAGACACGTGTTTCTTTCATGATTCTGTATATTTTTATGCACGTTAAAACTGTTTGTACTAATTATAGATGATTCGTGGAACCACTTCACAATTATTTTATATAATCAAACACGGTGCTGTTTAAATAAAATATTTAGGTTTATATGATAAGTGTGATTAGCTAATTAGAGAATACAGGAAGATGATAGTTAACGATTCGTTTGAACTTTAGATATGTTCCACACAAATTTAATATTATAAAAAAATACTTATTTATTTTCTTATTCGTAGAAATATAATTGTACCATTTAAATAGTACCATTTAATTTTGTATAGGTTCCACAATACTAAAACGACGTATTACTTTTTATTAACTCTAAGATAGTTATATTTAAGAGACATAAGCAACTGATTAAGCAAATTTTTTATTTGGATTCACATTTCATTAAAAATAAATTTAGATTCCACATACATTTAAAAATAACACTTTAAGATACACTCAACATGTTTCTTTCTCGGAGATTTATAAAATAGCATAAGTTCAGAGGCAAGTTGAAAAAAAAGAGGCAAAATTTTAGTTTTTAGAGTTAAATGTATTTACTTTTTAAATTAGAATAAAAATTCTGATTAATAAAATTATGTTCCACTAACTTTGCAAAATAATAATCATCATTTTAGTTTACTCTAGACATGTTTATTGTACATTTATACCAAATTTTATATATGTTCCACAAATTTTTCTACTTAAAAATAATTTTTTTGGTATTTACTTTAAGAAAATTGAAAAATTCTTTTAAGTTTTTATTATATTTGTTATTAAACTTGAAAATTTTATTGTTTGAATTTTTGAAAGCAAATTTAAAAAATATTATATTTCAACTTAATAAATCAAATAGGAAATTTATGTTCCACTAAATTTATCTAATTTTTATATTAAAACAAATTTAGTGTAATTTTTGCTTAGTTTAAATATTTTTAAAAGGCTACTATTAAAAACCAGTATTTGACTAGTGAAACGATTAGGGAAAACTTGTAGAGAAGTATTAAAGGAGTAGTAATAGAATGTTTAGATATAACGTTTTAGAAAATACCAACCGTAATAAATGTTACTCCAGTTTCATGTTAAGTGAGGCAATATAATTGAAAATCATTAATCCATGGACAGATTCCACAATATGAACTTGAATAATTTTCTTCATCAGTAATAGTTAATTTATTTTATCAACAATTTAAAAATTTCAAATAAAATATAAAATAAAATTAAACTGTGTGGAACCTAATTATTTTGTTAACTAATCATCAACTTACTGAGGGTAAGCTAAAATTTCACTCCTTATGGAAAATTTTGTCATGTTTAGACCTGTTTTCGGAGTCTCTGAACTAAAAATTCACTAAATGCATCAAAGTAATAGATAATTTTAAAAAATTTCTTTTAAAAAACATATTAAGTTTAAATTTGAGTTTACAATCGTTTACTTTGTAATTCAGTGTTCGGCAGTTTGAAACTATTACTATGGAAGACGTTCCAAATATTTTCTAACTCTGTATGTTCTTTTGTAAATAAAGGCACACTATCTATCACTAATATTGTTTTACCTAGAACATATCATTGCTACTGATCGACTCATTTCTTTAACTTTGTTTAATTATGTTCTACATATATCGATTACCATAATTAGCTTAAACGGTGACATTTCATTAGTTTTATTGAATTAGGACAAATCACTTAAAATAAAATTAAAATTTATGTTCCACAAATTAAGTGAAATAAAGTTAAAATCCAGTTATTCTTTAATCTTGAGTTGATTTTAATTTTTTGTAAAGAAAATAAATCATTGGAAGCGATACGTTCATATTTTGATTGATGAAAGCGCTGAGAGGAGTACGAGGAGTAATATTGAAAATAAAGTTAGCATACGACGATTTAGCTTCAAAGTTTTGGAACACTGTAATATGTCAAGTATGGTTTTACATTGAAACATAATAAAAAATTTTCCTCCCATGAATAGGTTCCACAATATAAAATCGATTATAAAGACAAGTTGGGTTGAAATTCTTATAATTAAGTTCCACATTTAGTTAAAATAAATTTATGTTCCACATATTTTTAAATTGAAGCCTTAGCTTAAATAGTATTTCATTTAAAATTTTTTATTATTATAATAACAAATATAAAAAGTTTAACAAATAAAATCATGTTCCACAAAATTTATCAATTTAATATTGAAAATAAAAAAATCAATTCGTTTCTATAAATTTTACACAATGGAGCTGATAATTTCTTTAAATTATTGAATAATTTGAAATATTGTATAAAAAAACAAGTTCCAAAACAATATTGGACATTATATAAGTCCTACTATGCCAACTCGCTATTTTGAATCAGCATTGACCATAGTAAATCCTATATTTTTAAAGCAAAACGGTTTTCTTAAATTTACTTTAATTTACTTTAATTATGTCACATCACAAAAAATTACTTTAAACAGCAAAATCATTAAAAATAATTTTTTAATAGAAATTTGTTAGTTCCATATAAAATAAATAAAACAGAAAATTTATGTTCCACAAAACATAACAAATAATGCTCTAAAATTAAAAACGAAATATTTTGTGTCACTATTTTAAAAATACATTTCAGGATTTGTGAAAATTTAATTTTCGTTAGAACAGATTCCACAAACAACGATTTTTAAAGCATAGTTCGTGTTTACAAGTGACTTGTAAGTTTTAAGAATTAAACTTGGGTTTTAGAATTTGGCAAATAAATTAAATAAATTGTTGAGCGGAAAACTTAGGTTCCACCAATTTTTTAGCAGTTAGGTTTGCTATTTAAGCAATTACTTTCTTAATAAACAATTATATCATCTATTATATATTACAAAGTATCTTCAGACATGAGATACCGGAGAATAATGTTTGGGTATTTAATATTTTTATCTTTATTTACACAACAATTATTTAAAAGTAACTTAAACAAAATTAGTCACAATTAAATGGAATGCAATCTATTTATAAGATTTGCAAAATTTCCAGAAGACTGATCTCAGTTTTTATCTTCCAAAATAGAAATAATTGTCTATTTGATGGTTAAAGTTAAGTACTAATTGACATTATAATATTGTCCAGTTTTATAATATATTATAAAACAACTGATTAATTGCTTAGTTACTATAAAACTTAGCAACAAACCAATTTGATGTAATCAGTTTCCATCAATCGTGAATTTGGATTTAGCTTCGAAAATAGCTCAAATTGTTTAATTCTATTAAATAAATTGAGCAACACCACGTTTAACCATTTGTAGCTTAACTCAATGACAGTAGCTTAATTTAAGTCTTCTTTGGCTTCGTATCTATAATATATTCTACCACCAATTAAATCGTAGCAAACAATGACAAAATTTACAAATCGATATTTAACGATGCAAACGGAAATGACCAGCGCTCAACGAACGTAATCTAAAAAAAACTGTTCTCGCATTTTGCAATCATATTTACATAAATGAACACGACTTGTTGGTTCACAACGTAACGCCGAAAATAACGATCCATATATACCCATGAACAAAAAAAATTACCAAAATAGTTCGGTTAGTCATGCGTTAAATAGTATATACTATACACTCGTAAGTACACATAAAAAAAATCGGTGTTCGCGCTTATTGATAATATCCGTTGCGCACGAACATGGTCGTCATATCGTCGCCACGAGCGACTATTTATACTTGTAATTCTTCTATTGTTGTTTACGCTACACATCAAGCTCATTACCACATAAAGTGTACACGAGCTTTAGATTGTGTATTTTTTTTTATAAATTTTATCTGTGTGTACACAATAATCGCAACTATCGAACGCGATATGCGACAAATCAATGTCACTACGACTTAAGTATTTTTAATTAGATTCGCGTTTTATTCATTTTAATTGAATTATGTGTGGTGCGCGATATTCTGTCGTATAACATTTAGCCAAATACACTTCTTGTTTTTTTTAAATTTGGTCGTATTTTCGCAGCAACAATATTGCATTTTATTGCCGCATCGAGTGTGTTGTATTATTTTAAATCAATATTTAAATAACGATAAAAATACACCTGAGCCATAAATAAACAATTGAAATATAAACAGTATGATCTGTAGAACACTTTGCAGGAATTAGTCATCGGTAATAGCTCATCGATTTGATGATTCAATTTACAAATTCATTGATTTGATTGATTGGACTGTACGACAAAGCTTTAAGGCTCATCTCGCCTGTAACACAAACACAAAAATTCTTAACTGCTTTAAATTAAATAAAATAACCGTTAAACAATCCAAACAAAACTCCAAAAATTTATATAAATTAGATTTAAAAAATTATTTAACACGAAAATTAAATGAAATAACCCTTAAACTGACAAAATATGTCAAATTCTAGGAGGCTTTGGTAATACAAAATTCTTAAATGTATACAAATATAAGTTACAACTCTAGAAATTTCAGATTAAAAAAAAAAATGAATAGCACGGAAACTAAATGAAATAATCGTTAAACAGAAACACTCATACATATTTGTTATCCACAGATTGATTGATTGATTGGTTGTTTTGAAGTGAACAGCCAATCATTAAGCAGGGTAACCCATAAAGCGCCGCCGCCAACGTACGCTTTTTGCGATATATACATTATCACAAGCTTTTGTTTTTCTGATTTAAGCTAAGCCTTTAGGTTGATATTTCATGTAAAGTCATTCTTAAATTTTAATTATACCTGTACTATTTTAGTACGTCGTCATACCAGTGTATAATTATCCTTGTCGGTACACAGAATAGCTATGCTTGAAGCATCCGATGGAAATGATCTAATAATCCATTAGATTCTGGATGGGTAGGAGAAGTTCCAATTTGCCTTGTTCTTAGCATTTGAAAAAAAGACGAATGAACGACATAAATTGACGTCAGTTATTATAATGTTAGAGTGCCTTATCGTCATATCCTGATCGAAAGTAACGCTTTCGAAACCTTTTCCGTATAGTTATATCGAGAATCAGCGCGATTTCGAGCCCGCGTGTACACCTGTCAATTATTATTTACAATAGCGGTAACCATGGCACAAACACTTCACTTTACACTTCATAAATCAACCGTTGTAATGATTAAAAATTAGAGAAGTGCGACATCCTTGCTCTATAAGAAATTCAGCTGTATTTGAAGGGGTTCAATCATATTGGACGTGCAAAACTGAGAGGCCAGTGGTTTTGATGTAATGACACACTTCTGAATTTATAACTTTTGCTGTCTTGGGGGAAATCTCCCAGTTCTATCAAAACTTTTTGGTGGTGACAGATTTATGTTTCGACTTATGCACTTCACCCTTATTTGAGATTCTCAATCTACTCAGCATGTCTCGTTTTAATTCAATGAGTAAATCGTAGTTTGAGATGAAATAACAGATATCGGTTATGAGAAATTCAATATCGTATATGGTGGTCTTAATCGTAAGTCTAGCTGGAGCCTCATGAAGGCAAATATTGATATAAGTGAGCCATTTGTTTCGAAATTGTGGTTGAATGGAGACATCGGCACCAGTGATGAGGAACTATGTAGTAGATTTTCGGTCAAATAGAGAAAGTAGCTAATGCCTGGTTGATGATCCCCAGAACCACTAGCAGCAGCAGATTTGGTTCATTTGATTCACCAACAAGGCGATTCCATCTGTTTTGGGGCCGAAGCTCTTTCAACTCTTTCGCGGTTAACTTAACGTCCTATTTTACGCCAAAATTGAGGACGCGCAAATACAGGCTGACTTTTTAAATATTCATCTTCACATTGCATTGCTCCAGCCAGCCTGTACTGGCATGGACGATAATTCGGTCCTTGCGGACTATGCACTCCAACAGGGGGTCATAGTTGTGTTCATCGTCATCACCGATCGTAGTCAAGTGATGAAAAATTCCTTTTGCAACCCTCCCCGATGGAATTCGAACCCTGTCTTGTACAATTCTTCCCATATTCTGTCGGAAAACGACGAATATCAGAACAACTGTCAATGCCAAATTGATAGAAGTTAGATAAAATGTAAGACGTGCTGGCAGGTAGGATACAAGAGTTGTAAACTTCCGTCACAGCTGACGTAATAGACATAAAGAGGGAAATACAAGATTTTAGAAAATTCATAGCCACTATGATGTAATGGGAAAGATGTAACAATTGGAGGGCAAAATGAAAGAACCCGAAGCTGTAAAAAAGAAATCTTTCTGTGTAAAAACACTGGAAACGAATTACCTGTGGATGACATAAAGAAATGCTTAAATCTCCATCAATTGATGGCAAAATTCCAACTGAGATATTAAAAGTAAAGTTTTAGCGCACGATACAGGGTAAAAGAACAACTTATGATTTGATTTTAACGCTGTGAAGTAGAATAACAGATTCGAAGAAAGATGTTGAGGAGGATTATTTATCTCGCCGCATGAATAAAGATCCGGAAAACTAAGTTCCCTCACCTTTGCTAAAGAAAAAGGTCGTGGCTCAAGTTTTCTTTGAGTTTTCCCACCAGTTAGGATTGGATGATGAACATGGAACAATATTCGTATTTCGTATGTGGATGACTTCTGGTATAGAGGCAGATTTTCATGAAAATGAATCTTTTCTGTATGTGAACCTTAACATTAATCAGCGTTTCGCAT
Source organism: Tipula confusa (assembly GCA_963556175.1). NCBI lineage: Eukaryota > Metazoa > Arthropoda > Insecta > Diptera > Tipulidae > Tipula > Tipula confusa. The sequence continues at coordinate 37,238,947 of OY744477.1, read as the reverse complement.
AGTTTTTGATAGCACTTAACTTGCGTGCCTTATTTACGTCATTTAAATTTTTTCAATGTGATATTTTTGCTTCCGCAAATTCTGTACCCGTTCGAATGGAAAATTTCCATTTGCTTTGATGAATTGACTTTACACTTTATGAAACGACGCTTTACGCTTTATAAAACGGTTTAACAACTTTTTAAGCTCTTATTTAATAGTGGTCGATCCTATCTTTTCAGTATCGCATATTTCGCTTGGTATCCGCTTGGCATTCCAGCAACTGTTCTCCCAGAGTATGCCATTAAAATATTTTCCAGAAAATTAGGAACCCTTTTAACCACTTTGTAGTGACATTGATTTTTCAAAACTTAATCTTGATAAAAAAAGCCGGAGCTAAGCTAGCTGTAACCAGTAACGACACAATGGAATTTAATAATAACACGTTCGATGATTTTAATGACGGTTTGACATATCGGGAAGAATCTTTTTCCACGTATAAAATGGTTTTCATCGGACCTTCTAGTTTTAAACGGAAGCAAGTTTAGGTCATGTTGGCTTAGTAAATGTCAAAAAGCAACACACAACGGCAGACTTCTATATATTATATATATATATATATATATATATATATATATATATATATATATATATATATATATATATATATATATATATATATATATATATATATACGTGTATATATTAACAGCCGATTAAATTTTATTAATTCAACCCAAATATGTAAATATTTATTAATTAAAAAAATTTCTTTATAAATTACGTAAGTCAGTTTAGCAGCAACTGGAAATACAATATTGTCAAATCTATAATTAAATATTTATAAAATAACGAATAGCATTCGCCTTTTTAATAAATAAAATGCAAATATACGCGTTCTAAGTCAACAATTTACAAATTACTCATTAATTTGCGATAGTATAATTGCGACATTTTTCTAATTTGCGATCGGTACTGTGTGGCTTAACTTTGGATAACAACACGAACGTGCCATCGATGACGTCACATATTTACATAAATCATTTTTAGTTGGAAATGTTTTTGTTTTGAAAATTAGTTTGATGTGTAAATATTCCATTGTTTATTTGATTAATTGCGGCGGTATGATAATTAAATGATGATGATAGTTATGTCATTTGGCGGTTGTTTTGACATTCAGCATTCATGAGATTTGTTGTAATCATTGAATAATGAAATCTAACCGATTTTTTTTTGTTGTATCGTTGAAGTTCGATTGGATTATAAAATGTTTCTTTATTACTGGGGCATAACTGCTATACGGAAAAGGACTTTAGACTTTAGACTTTAGACTTTAGACTTTAGACTTAAGACTTTAGACTTTAGACTTTAGACTTTAGACTTTAGACTTTAGACTTTAGACTTTAGACTTTAGACTTTAGACTTTAGACTTTAGACTTTAGACTTTAGACTTTAGACTTTAGACTTTAGACTTTAGACTTTAGACTTTAGACTTTAGACTTTAGACTTTAGACTTTAGACTTTAGACTTTAGACTTTAGACTTTAGACTTTAGACTTTAGACTTTAGACTTTAGACTTTAGACTTTAGACTTTAGACTTTAGACTTTAGACTTTAGACTTTAGACTTTAGACTTTAGACTTTAGACTTTAGACTTTAGACTTTAGACTTTAGACTTTAGACTTTAGACTTTAGACTTTAGACTTTAGACTTTAGACTTTAGACTTTAGACTTTAGACTTTAGACTTTAGACTTTAGACTTTAGACTTTAGACTTTAGACTTTAGACTTTAGACTTTAGACTTTAGACTTTAGACTTTAGACTTTAGACTTTAGACTTTAGACTTTAGACTTTAGACTTTAGACTTTAGACTTTAGACTTTAGACTTTAGACTTTAGACTTTAGACTTTAGACTTTAGACTTTAGACTTTAGACTTTAGACTTTAGACTTTAGACTTTAGACTTTAGACTTTAGACTTTAGACTTTAGACTTTAGACTTTAGACTTTAGACTTTAGACTTTAGACTTTAGACTTTAGACTTTAGACTTTAGACTTTAGACTTTAGACTTTAGACTTTAGACTTTAGACTTTAGACTTTAGACTTTAGACTTTAGACTTTAGACTTTAGACTTTAGACTTTAGACTTTAGACTTTAGACTTTAGACTTTAGACTTTAGACTTTAGACTTTAGACTTTAGACTTTAGACTTTAGACTTTAGACTTTAGACTTTAGACTTTAGACTTTAGACTTTAGACTTTAGACTTTAGACTTTAGACTTTAGACTTTAGACTTTAGACTTTAGACTTTAGACTTTAGACTTTAGACTTTAGACTTTAGACTTTAGACTTTAGACTTTAGACTTTAGACTTTAGACTTTAGACTTTAGACTTTAGACTTTAGACTTTAGACTTTAGACTTTAGACTTTAGACTTTAGACTTTAGGCTTTAGACTTTAGACTTTAGACTTTAGACTTTAGACTTTAGACTTTAGACTTTAGACTTTAGACTTTAGACTTTAGACTTTAGACTTTAGACTTTAGACTTTAGACTTTAGACTTTAGACTTTAGACTTTAGACTTTAGACTTTAGACTTTAGACTTTAGACTTTAGACTTTAGACTTTAGACTTTAGACTTTAGACTTTAGACTTTAGACTTTAGACTTTAGACTTTAGACTTTAGACTTTAGACTTTAGACTTTAGACTTTAGACTTTAGACTTTAGACTTTAGACTTTAGACTTTAGACTTTAGACTTTAGACTTTAGACTTTAGACTTTAGACTTTAGACTTTAGACTTTAGACTTTAGACTTTAGACTTTAGACTTTAGCCTTTAGACTTTAGACTTTAGACTTTAGACTTTAGACTTTAGACTTTAGACTTTAGACTTTAGACTTTAGACTTTAGACTTTAGACTTTAGACTTTAGACTTTAGACTTTAGACTTTAGACTTTAGACTTTAGACTTTAGACTTTAGACTTTAGACTTTAGACTTTAGACTTTAGACTTTAGACTTTAGACTTTAGACTTTAGACTTTAGACTTTAGACTTTAGACTTTAGACTTTAGACTTTAGACTTTAGACTTTAGACTTTAGACTTTAGACTTTAGACTTTAGACTTTAGACTTTAGACTTTAGACTTTAGACTTTAGACTTTAGACTTTAGACTTTAGACTTTAGACTTTAGACTTTAGAATTTAGACTTTAGACTTTAGACTTTAGACTTTAGACTTTAGACTTTAGACTTTAGACTTTAGACTTTAGACTTTAGACTTTAGACTTTAGACTTTAGACTTTAGACTTTAGACTTTAGACTTTAGACTTTAGACTTTAGACTTTAGACTTTAGACTTTAGACTTTAGACTTTAGACTTTAGACTTTAGACTTTAGACTTTAGACTTTAGACTTTAGACTTTAGACTTTAGACTTTAGACTTTAGACTTTAGACTTTAGACTTTAGACTTTAGACTTTAGACTTTAGACTTTAGACTTTAGACTTTAGACTTTAGACTTTAGACTTTAGACTTTAGACTTTAGACTTTAGACTTTAGACTTTAGACTTTAGACTTTAGACTTTAGACTTTAGACTTTAGACTTTAGACTTTAGACTTTAGACTTTAGACTTTAGACTTTAGACTTAGACTCTTAGAAATTTGTTTGAAGTTTCTACGCAAAATAGTTTCAACATAACATTCGATATAGTTGGGCACTGAAATTTGATGATTTAGTTTATTTGAACTGAATAAAGTTCCTACCACTTCACCAGAGGGGAGTGTCTTGGAACCCAAACATGTGTTTACTACATATACAAAGGATACACCAACCACAAATGGAGAGACCACCTTTGCAGATGATACTGCAATTAAAGTGACTGGAAGTAATACCGTCGATTTATCGAGCAAACACCGAAGTATGACCTATACGTTTTTTATCTGGACCAAGCGTTGAAGGATCGACCTTAATGGGACAAAGTAATAAGTATGTAACCGGCCCTCGACAAATAATGATTACTTGTGGTGAGTAAGTTTATTACTCACTTCATAATATTGTGAAGTCTAAATATTAAGTAATAAATAAAAAATTTCAAAAAACAATCGGCATTATTAGCAATTTAGCGGCGAATATATTAAACAAACACAAACATCATGTTAAGATCGATCAATAAATAATTTGCAATGACAGTACCAATTCCAGCAAAAACACTTTAATCACGCCGAACATTTCATACCTTAGTATAATATACACCGCATATAGTATAATATATTCGCAAAATGATCAAATCAAATGTTAACTAAACTTGACACCCGCAAATCAATTATTTCTAGAATAAATTTTTATATTATTTAATGCTCCCCTCGCGCCGCATTTCTGCGATCAACCGCGATGATATCATTTATAATTATTAACAAAATACCGGATATTTATACGTATATCACCAAACCAAAAGTCACAGTTCGAACACAACGAAATTATAATATGCGCGATATGCTGTGGATCGAATTGATGACTTTTGTGTGTTATGGTTGACAATTTTGTCCAAAAAAAAAAAAAAAAAATGATTTTACTCGATTTAGTGATCATATTAGATGATCATGAAGCGTGCGATGGATAAATATTATATACTCCCATTGTATCTGCTCACAGTACCTTAAAATTAGAAAATACAACAACAAAATATTTTTTTTTTTTGTAATTTATATAATTTACAAATATTTACGTTTTTAAAAATTTATTTGCAAAATTGACAATATATAACGTACAAAATAATGCGATCGAGTCGCGTCGATCGCGTGTGCGCACATACAATTTCATTATATGATTTGGTTCGATGATTGCCATGCATACTATATATTATAGTTTACCTCAACAGATTATTGTGTAACAGCAAACATTTTTTAAATTGTAAATCAATTTTTACACAATATTTGTTAAAAACGGATGTTAGGGTAGGATGAATTTTCAGATCTAATTTTTTTGAACAATGAAACATTGGTTTATTAGTTGAAATGGTAAAAGAAGTGGAAAAAATGGTCAATGACGAATTAAGTGCTGTTTGTTGTTTAAATTGTAAAATTGAACAGTAAGATGATTCAGCAGTTGGCCAACATCTATTCTGTAATTTAAATTTCTCAGTTTGGTTATACTACTAGGATAAAATTACTAAAGTCTAAAGTCTAAAGTCTAAAGTCTAAAGTCTAAAGTCTAAAGTCTAAAGTCTAAAGTCTAAAGTCTAAAGTCTAAAGTCTAAAGTCTAAAGTCTAAAGTCTAAAGTCTAAAGTCTAAAGTCTAAAGTCTAAAGTCTAAAGTCTAAAGTCTAAAGTCTAAAGTCTAAAGTCTAAAGTCTAAAGTCTAAAGTCTAAAGTCTAAAGTCTAAAGTCTAAAGTCTAAAGTCTAAAGTCTAAAGTCTAAAGTCTAAAGTCTAAAGTCTAAAGTCTAAAGTCTAAAGTCTAAAGTCTAAAGTCTAAAGTCTAAAGTCTAAAGTCTAAAGTCTAAAGTCTAAAGTCTAAAGTCTAAAGTCTAAAGTCTAAAGTCTAAAGTCTAAAGTCTAAAGTCTAAAGTCTAAAGTCTAAAGTCTAAAGTCTAAAGTCTAAAGTCTAAAGTCTAAAGTCTAAAGTCTAAAGTCTAAAGTCTAAAGTCTAAAGTCTAAAGTCTAAAGTCTAAAGTCTAAAGTCTAAAGTCTAAAGTCTAAAGTCTAAAGTCTAAAGTCTAAAGTCTAAAGTCTAAAGTCTAAAGTCTAAAGTCTAAAGTCTAAAGTCTAAAGTCTAAAGACTAAAGTCTAAAGTCTAAAGTCTAAAGTCTAAAGTCTAAAGTCTAAAGTCTTTAGTCTAAAGTCTAAAGTCTAAAGTCTAAAGTCTAAAGTCTAAAGTCTAAAGTCTAAAGTCTAAAGTCTAAAGTCTAAAGTCTAAAGTCTAAAGTCTAAAGTCTAAAGTCTAAAGTCTAAAGTCTAAAGTCTAAAGTCTAAAGTCTAAAGTCTAAAGTCTAAAGTCTAAAGTCTAAAGTCCAAAGTCTAAAGTCTAAAGTCTAAAGTCTAAAGTCTAAAGTCTAAAGTCTAAAGTCTAAAGTCTAAAGTCTAAAGTCTAAAGTCTAAAGTCTAAAGTCTAAAGTCTAAAGTCTAAAGTCTAAAGTCTAAAGTCTAAAGTCTAAAGTCTAAAGTCTAAAGTCTAAAGTCTAAAGTCTAAAGTCTAAAGTCTAAAGTCTAAAGTCTAAAGTCTAAAGTCTAAAGTCTAAAGTCTAAAGTCTAAAGTCTAAAGTCTAAAGTCTAAAGTCTAAAGTCTAAAGTCTAAAGTCTAAAGTCTAAAGTCTAAAGTCTAAAGTCTAAAGTCTAAAGTCTAAAGTCTAAAGTCTAAAGTCTAAAGTCTAAAGTCTAAAGTCTAAAGTCTAAAGTCTAAAGTCTAAAGTCTAAAGTCTAAAGTCTAAAGTCTAAAGTCTAAAGTCTAAAGTCTAAAGTCTAAAGTCTAAAGTCTAAAGTCTAAAGTCTAAAGTCTAAAGTCTAAAGTCTAAAGTCTAAAGTCTAAAGTCTAAAGTCTAAAGTCTAAAGTCTAAAGTCTAAAGTCTAAAGTCTAAAGTCTAAAGTCTAAAGTCTAAAGTCTAAAGTCTAAAGTCTAAAGTCTAAAGTCTAAAGTCTAAAGTCTAAAGTCTAAAGTCTAAAGTCTAAAGTCTAAAGTCTAAAGTCTAAAGTCTAAAGTCTAAAGTCTAAAGTCTAAAGTCTAAAGTCTAAAGTCTAAAGTCTAAAGTCTAAAGTCTAAAGTCTAAAGTCTAAAGTCTAAAGTCTAAAGTCTAAAGTCTAAAGTCTAAAGTCTAAAGTCTAAAGTCTAAAGTCTAAAGTCTAAAGTCTAAAGTCTAAAGTCTAAAGTCTAAAGTCTAAAGTCTAAAGTCTAAAGTCTAAAGTCTAAAGTCTAAAGTCTAAAGTCTAAAGTCTAAAGTCTAAAGTCTAAAGTCTAAAGTCTAAAGTCTAAAGTCTAAAGTCTAAAGTCTAAAGTCTAAAGTCTAAAGTCTAAAGTCTAAAGTCTAAAGTCTAAAGTCTAAAGTCTAAAGTCTAAAGTCTAAAGTCTAAAGTCTAAAGTCTAAAGTCTAAAGTCTAAAGTCTAAAGTCTAAAGTCTAAAGTCTAAAGTCTAAAGTCTAAAGTCTAAAGTCTAAAGTCTAAAGTCTAAAGTCTAAAGTCTAAAGTCTAAAGTCTAAAGTCTAAAGTCTAAAGTCTAAAGTCTAAAGTCTAAAGTCTAAAGTCTAAAGTCTAAAGTCTAAAGTCTAAAGTCTAAAGTCTAAAGTCTAAAGTCTAAAGTCTAAAGTCTAAAGTCTAAAGTCTAAAGTCTAAAGTCTAAAGTCTAAAGTCTAAAGTCTAAAGTCTAAAGTCTAAAGTCTAAAGTCTAAAGTCTAAAGTCTAAAGTCTAAAGTCTAAAGTCTAAAGTCTAAAGTCTAAAGTCTAAAGTCTAAAGTCTAAAGTCTAAAGTCTAAAGTCTAAAGTCTAAAGTCTAAAGTCTAAAGTCTAAAGTCTAAAGTCTAAAGTCTAAAGTCTAAAGTCTAAAGTCTAAAGTCTAAAGTCTAAAGTCTAAAGTCTAAAGTCTAAAGTCTAAAGTCTAAAGTCTAAAGTCTAAAGTCTAAAGTCTAAAGTCTAAAGTCTAAAGTCTAAAGTCTAAAGTCTAAAGTCTAAAGTCTAAAGTCTAAAGTCTAAAGTCTAAAGTCTAAAGTCTAAAGTCTAAAGTCTAAAGTCTAAAGTCTAAAGTCTAAAGTCTAAAGTCTAAAGTCTAAAGTCTAAAGTCTAAAGTCTAAAGTCTAAAGTCTAAAGTCTAAAGTCTAAAGTCTAAAGTCTAAAGTCTAAAGTCTAAAGTCTAAAGTCTAAAGTCTAAAGTCTAAAGTCTAAAGTCTAAAGTCTAAAGTCTAAAGTCTAAAGTCTAAAGTCTAAAGTCTAAAGTCTAAAGTCTAAAGTCTAAAGTCTAAAGTCTAAAGTCTAAAGTCTAAAGTCTAAAGTCTAAAGTCTAAAGTCTAAAGTCTAAAGTCTAAAGTCTAAAGTCTAAAGTCTAAAGTCTAAAGTCTAAAGTCTAAAGTCTAAAGTCTAAAGTCTAAAGTCTAAAGTCTAAAGTCTAAAGTCTAAAGTCTAAAGTCTAAAGTCTAAAGTCTAAAGTCTAAAGTCTAAAGTCTAAAGTCTAAAGTCTAAAGTCTAAAGTCTAAAGTCTAAAGTCTAAAGTCTAAAGTCTAAAGTCTAAAGTCTAAAGTCTAAAGTCTAAAGTCTAAAGTCTAAAGTCTAAAGTCTAAAGTCTAAAGTCTAAAGTCTAAAGTCTAAAGTCTAAAGTCTAAAGTCTAAAGTCTAAAGTCTAAAGTCTAAAGTCTAAAGTCTAAAGTCTAAAGTCTAAAGTCTAAAGTCTAAAGTCTAAAGTCTAAAGTCTAAAGTCTAAAGTCTAAAGTCTAAAGTCTAAAGTCTAAAGTCTAAAGTCTAAAGTCTAAAGTCTAAAGTCTAAAGTCTAAAGTCTAAAGTCTAAAGTCTAAAGTCTAAAGTCTAAAGTCTAAAGTCTAAAGTCTAAAGTCTAAAGTCTAAAGTCTAAAGTCTAAAGTCTAAAGTCTAAAGTCTAAAGTCTAAAGTCTAAAGTCTAAAGTCTAAAGTCTAAAGTCTAAAGTCTAAAGTCTAAAGTCTAAAGTCTAAAGTCTAAAGTCTAAAGTCTAAAGTCTAAAGTCTAAAGTCTAAAGTCTAAAGTCTAAAGTCTAAAGTCTAAAGTCTAAAGTCTAAAGTCTAAAGTCTAAAGTCTAAAGTCTAAAGTCTAAAGTCTAAAGTCTAAAGTCTAAAGTCTAAAGTCTAAAGTCTAAAGTCTAAAGTCTAAAGTCTAAAGTCTAAAGTCTAAAGTCTAAAGTCTAAAGTCTAAAGTCTAAAGTCTAAAGTCTAAAGTCTAAAGTCTAAAGTCTAAAGTCTAAAGTCTAAAGTCTAAAGTCTAAAGTCTAAAGTCTAAAGTCTAAAGTCTAAAGTCTAAAGTCTAAAGTCTAAAGTCTAAAGTCTAAAGTCTAAAGTCTAAAGTCTAAAGTCTAAAGTCTAAAGTCTAAAGTCTAAAGTCTAAAGTCTAAAGTCTAAAGTCTAAAGTCTAAAGTCTAAAGTCTAAAGTCTAAAGTCTAAAGTCTAAAGTCTAAAGTCTAAAGTCTAAAGTCTAAAGTCTAAAGTCTAAAGTCTAAAGTCTAAAGTCTAAAGTCTAAAGTCTAAAGTCTAAAGTCTAAAGTCTAAAGTCTAAAGTCTAAAGTCTAAAGTCTAAAGTCTAAAGTCTAAAGTCTAAAGTCTAAAGTCTAAAGTCTAAAGTCTAAAGTCTAAAGTCTAAAGTCTAAAGTCTAAAGTCTAAAGTCTAAAGTCTAAAGTCTAAAGTCTAAAGTCTAAAGTCTAAAGTCTAAAGTCTAAAGTCTAAAGTCTAAAGTCTAAAGTCTAAAGTCTAAAGTCTAAAGTCTAAAGTCTAAAGTCTAAAGTCTAAAGTCTAAAGTCTAAAGTCTAAAGTCTAAAGTCTAAAGTCTAAAGTCTAAAGTCTAAAGTCTAAAGTCTAAAGTCTAAAGTCTAAAGTCTAAAGTCTAAAGTCTAAAGTCTAAAGTCTAAAGTCTAAAGTCTAAAGTCTAAAGTCTAAAGTCTAAAGTCTAAAGTCTAAAGTCTAAAGTCTAAAGTCTAAAGTCTAAAGTCTAAAGTCTAAAGTCTAAAGTCTAAAGTCTAAAGTCTAAAGTCTAAAGTCTAAAGTCTAAAGTCTAAAGTCTAAAGTCTAAAGTCTAAAGTCTAAAGTCTAAAGTCTAAAGTCTAAAGTCTAAAGTCTAAAGTCTAAAGTCTAAAGTCTAAAGTCTAAAGTCTAAAGTCTAAAGTCTAAAGTCTAAAGTCTAAAGTCTAAAGTCTAAAGTCTAAAGTCTAAAGTCTAAAGTCTAAAGTCTAAAGTCTAAAGTCTAAAGTCTAAAGTCTAAAGTCTAAAGTCTAAAGTCTAAAGTCTAAAGTCTAAAGTCTAAAGTCTAAAGTCTAAAGTCTAAAGTCTAAAGTCTAAAGTCTAAAGTCTAAAGTCTAAAGTCTAAAGTCTAAAGTCTAAAGTCTAAAGTCTAAAGTCTAAAGTCTAAAGTCTAAAGTCTAAAGTCTAAAGTCTAAAGTCTAAAGTCTAAAGTCTAAAGTCTAAAGTCTAAAGTCTAAAGTCTAAAGTCTAAAGTCTAAAGTCTAAAGTCTAAAGTCTAAAGTCTAAAGTCTAAAGTCTAAAGTCTAAAGTCTAAAGTCTAAAGTCAAAAGTCTAAAGTTCTAAAGTCCAAAGTCCAAAGTCCAAAGTTTAAACAAAATGATTTTGGAAAAACTGCTATTATTTTTCAAGAATCTCAAGCGATTCAATGTACGGATTGTGATTTTGACCCGTGACAATTTTATCCGTTAGAAATACGATTTTGAAGTTAACATCTGAAAGCTCCCTCTACTTTTTAATTATGTTTGGTAAGCATTAACACCAAAAAGGGTGGACTAGTCGATCTCTTTAATCCGGAGATCGAAAGAAAACATCAGTTCACCGGTAAATTAGTGTAAATAAGTGTTTTTAGATTTGGTCGTTTCGTATACGGGTGAGTGTTTACTGAAATTTGGTCATTAATACTAAAAAACGAACCTGCAACCGTCATATCGTATAGCCGGCGTCTTATAAATTATATTATCATAATCCAGATGGATGTGCGGTTATTCAAATTTATAACCACCAATCCACTAATTGTTCAGAGAAAATTTTAGCTTGTCATTTATATAACAATTAATCATAATTTTGTACATATTACATATTTTAACTTTGTATATTAGTGCCTACAATCAACAATCATATAATGACTCCGACACCGAGACTCATTTAAATATAATATAACATAGTATAAATTACTTCCTGTGCGGTTTGATCAAATTAAATTGAAATGTTGCCACCCACACATATTATGCTGTACTAGAATGTACTAATGCAAAGATTTGATTCATAGAACGTGGGAAAACCGATTGATAATGTATGAACTGATAATGTGTTTATCAGCGTTGGTTGCTAACATGAGCGAGACAATTTCACACGGTTTTGTGTAAAATTCTCAAATATGTGCTCTTTGGAGAGAGATTATACATTTCATGAATCAAGGTGTGTAAACGATGACATTTTATATCATATAAATAGATTTAATCGCAAATGGGCTAAAACATACGATGGGTGTTTGTGTATTGCTCAAAATACCCTTCTTGGACTTCCAAAGCGTTCTATTAGTTTTAGTTAGTTTTGGTTAGTTTTAGTTAGTTTTAGTTAGTTTTAGTTAGTTTTAGTTAGTTTTAGTTAGTTTTAGTTAGTTTTAGTTAGTTTTAGTTAGTTTTAGTTAGTTTTAGTTAGTTTTAGTTAGTTTTAGTTAGTTTTAGTTAGTTTTAGTTAGTTTTAGTTAGTTTTAGTTAGTTTTAGTTAGTTTTAGTTAGTTTTAGTTAGTTTTAGTTAGTTTTAGTTAGTTTTAGTTAGTTTTAGTTAGTTTTAGTTAGTTTTAGTTAGTTTTAGTTAGTTTTAGTTAGTTTTAGTTAGTTTTAGTTAGTTTTAGTTAGTTTTAGTTAGTTTTAGTTAGTTTTAGTTAGTTTTAGTTAGTTTTAGTTAGTTTTAGTTAGTTTTAGTTAGTTTTAGTTAGTTTTAGTTAGTTTTAGTTAGTTTTAGTTAGTTTTAGTTAGTTTTAGTTAGTTTTAGTTAGTTTTAGTTAGTTTTAGTTAGTTTTAGTTAGTTTTAGTTAGTTTTAGTTAGTTTTAATTAGTTTTAATTAGTTTTAGTTAGTTTTAGTTAGTTTTAGTTAGTTTTAGTTAGTTTTAATTAGTTTTAATTAGTTTTAGTTAGTTTTAGTTAGTTTTAGTTAGTTTTAGTTAGTTTTAGTTAGTTTTAGCTAGTTTTAGTTAGTTTTAGTTAGTTTTAGTTAGTTTTAGTTAGTTTTAGTTAGTTTTAGTTAGTTTTAGTTAGTTTTAGTTAGTTTTAGTTAGTTTTAGTTAGTTTTAGTTAGTTTTAGTTAGTTTTTGTTAGTTTTAGTTAGTTTTAGTTAGTTTTAGTTAGTTTTAGTTAGTTTTAGTTAGTTTTAGTTAGTTTTAGTTAGTTTTAGTTAGTTTTAGTTAGTTTTAGTTAGTTTTAGTTAGTTTTAGTTAGTTTTAGTTAGTTTTAGTTAGTTTAAGTTAGTTTTAGTTAGTTTTAGTTAGTTTTAGTTAGTTTTAGTTAGTTTTAGTTAGTTTTAATTAGTTTTAATTAGTTTTAGTTAGTTTTAGTTAGTTTTAGTTAGTTTTTGTTAGTTTTAGTTAGTTTTAGTTAGTTTTAGTTAGTTTTAGTTAGTTTTAGTTAGTTTTAGTTAGTTTTAGTTAGTTTTAGTTAGTTTTAGTTAGTTTTAGTTAGTTTTAGTTAGTTTTAGTTAGTTTAAGTTAGTTTTAGTTAGTTTTAGTTAGTTTTAGTTAGTTTTAGTTAGTTTTAGTTAGTTTTAATTAGTTTTAATTAGTTTTAGTTAGTTTTAGTTAGTTTTAGTTAGTTTTAGTTAGTTTTAGCTAGTTTTAGTTAGTTTTAGTTAGTTTTAGTTAGTTTTAGTTAGTTTTAGTTAGTTTTAGTTAGTTTTAGTTAGTTTTAGTTAGTTTTAGTTTTAGTTAGTTTTAGTTAGTTTTAGTTAGTTTTAGTTAGTTTTAGTTAGTTTTAGTTAGTTTTAGTTAGTTTTAGTTAGTTTTAGTTAGTTTTAGTTAGTTTTAGTTAGTTTTAGTTAGTTTTAGTTAGTTTTAGTTAGTTTTAGTTAGTTTTAGTTAGTTTTAGTTAGTTTTAGTTAGTTTTAGTTAGTTTTAGTTAGTTTAAGTTAGTTTTAGTTAGTTTTAGTTAGTTTTAGTTAGTTTTAGTTAGTTTTAGTTAGTTTTAATTAGTTTTAATTAGTTTTAGTTAGTTTTAGTTAGTTTTAGTTAGTTTTAGTTAGTTTTAGCTAGTTTTAGTTAGTTTTAGTTAGTTTTAGTTAGTTTTAGTTAGTTTTAGTTAGTTTTAGTTAGTTTTAGTTAGTTTTAGTTAGTTTTAGTTAGTTTCAGTAACAGTTACCATAATTCTACGTTCATTTTCGAATGTCATTTATATAAACATATGCTTGTAACATATGAAATTCCAACTAATAATGATCACCTCTGTCTCTTTTATTTACTTGGAAAAATGATTAGTTGTGATTCATTGACATGCAGAACTCCCAACAATATTTACACGCGTGCCTTATGCACATCAACAAAATTCCCGCCATAAAAACTAATTAAATATTTATTTTAGTAATTAAAAACTAGTATTAAATTATCATTAAAAATATCGATGCATATTTACGTTGGTGCGCATTTTATTCGGCACAAAACTGAAATCACGTCTTATCGATAAGACTCCTTTAAAGTATTTTTGAACTTCAAAAAGTAGCCGCACATTTTAAATTTGGGGTGAACAATTGCGGTATACGGGTATTATTAGTACATTTTGCCGATAATATCTGCGTGATGATAATATGATTCAATATATAGAAACTAAGTCTTTGTTAAACGTTCGCTAATTAGATAATTATTGATAAGCAGAATTGTATTTCTGGTTGATGATGTGTATGTGCCTGTTGACATAATAATAGGAAGAATAGTTTAATAACAGACATCACTCGTCACTTGTTGTTTTGATGAAATCGTGTTTACTTAATTTAAGTCGAGAGTAATTTATATACGAAAAGATTCTAGAAAACACTTTATACAATGTGTTACTCTATTATCGTTTATATATATATATATATATATATATATATATATATATATATATATATATATATATATATATATATATATATATATAAATATATATAAATATATATATACATTTATATATACATATATATATATATATATATATATATATATATATATATATATATATATATATATATATATATATATATATATATATATATATATATATTTATATATATATATATATATATATATATATATATATATATATATATATATATATATACATATATTAGAATTTATTGACGTATTTTGCTTCCCCGTCGACCATCCTTTTTCAACCAAATCAATCTTCACAGCAGCATATTCTACTGTTCCTTCGTCAATGCCCAAAATTTATTTTCAATCTTCAGTTGTTTCTAAAGTTCTTTAAATTCTTAGCCAAAGTAAAGCAACTATAACTTGATGTAGTGACACCAATTGCCTTCAAAAACAGTCATTCATCTCTATTTGGAAATCAACTAATATGCAACCGGTTCTTAAATATGGTAATGGAATCTGTTGTGAATTTTCATATTATGAACCATCATGAAAGGCGTGCGCTTTTATCAAATTTTCAATAAAGGTTTCGTAAGAATGGTGAGTCAAGAGTCGGAACTCTAGATATGTTCAATACATTGGATAGAATATAGCATCATTGTCTAACCACTAAAATTCGGTCCCTAAACCTGAACTATTGAGTGGATGAAAGTAATTTAATCAGGTCGACCAAGGTAGTAATAGATGGCATTTTATTTGACTTGCATGAAATCAATGCAGGAGTACAGTAACGGTCAGCCTCCTTTATTTTTGATCTCAATCTATAATATTTGGTCTAATGATATTAATAGCCAAAGGGAATGCAATTTCCATGTGATTTGATCTTGATAAATTTTGAATGGTTCACGTTTGACCTGCAGAAAAGGTCAATTGCAAATATATCATGTCAGTATTTGGGTTTCATAAGATGCTGTACTTTTTGTTTTACTCTATCAGAAGTCATTAAACTATGTATTGCTTATGTTAGGTCCATTGTGAAGTTAAGAGCTCTAAAATGTAATCCTAACTATCTCGATAGAGAATGGTTTGAAAAAAATAGATTTGTCGGTTTAAGAGGAACTTAAAAATCTTCTTGAAGAACCAAGCAGCCCGAAAAAAACAAAAAAAATGTTTGTTCTATTTACTTGTGGTTGGTTTTCTTGAGCAGGGTTTCATGTAGTTTACCCTATCCATGATGCACTAATCAAATTGGGTTGATCCCCAAAAACCATAATCAATGACTATTAAATAACATTTTTTGGCAAAATTCTTCTTCATTCATCAACATCTCATTTAACGATGATTGCGATACTATCATTCCAACGCTTTTTTAACTTGTCTTTACCATGTGTGTATTCCGATTTATGTTTGGCTTCAAAATTGCCCTCAGTTGCAGCAATATTTGCAGCAAAAAATGTCTGCTGGCCAGATATGGGGAATATGATGGATGCGCGGAAGCAATTCGAAGCTCAATTGGTGAAGTTTGGCCACTCTTTGAATAATCTTTTAGTTCCTTGCTAATTTGGAAGTTTGCGAAATGGAGGAACACTAGTACTTATCTGTAACCATTTATTTATAAAACACTGACCTTTGTTTTTGACTTGACCCGTGAGGTATATTTGCAGTTTAAAAACATATTTGTTATTATATAAATGGTGCCATGGTTGCTGATACAGTAAGTGAAAATTCTCAAGTTCTAAATTTACTAATAATGTGACATTTTGGTGGCAATTTTATTAACATTTCTGGACTCTATTGTAATATTTCATTAAACATGGCTATACAACCTACTAGGTTATGGCAAATGATCTATGATTTAAATGGAAATGAATCAAAGGTTAAGCGACGTGATCCAGTAAGCGATGTAATCATTGTTCATGATATTAACGTGTGTGCATTTGAGGCGGGCATGCTATAACGTGAACGTGATCTCTTTGAACGTGGAAAAAGTATATTTTTTCGGATGTAAAAATGATATTTATAGCTACGATATGATGTAATCTCAGATGAGGCCATATTTAGCCATGCCATTATGGGACTTAATGATTGGTTTACTTGTAAAAGCAATGGGCATAAAACCTATTACCAACAATTTTACAAACTTGCTTGGCCTTAGACATTTTACAAATTTCTGAAACTTATATTTTCATTTCATAAAGTTATCCTTTATGTCATCATATTAAATGAATATTAAAAATTAGGTTCCACAATTGTGTTCCCTTTATAATAATATAACTATCTATTTAAAAATGAGATGTTATAGTGCCTAATTGTTTCAGTCATTTCCGAGTGAATGAAATATTCAAAAATAAAACAAACAAATTTTTTAAAACATTTCAAATTGTTGGTGCAAACATCAAAATCGAGGGGAAAAGTGTATCATATAAATTTCAATTTAACTTTAAATAATTCAGATATTTATAGAATATCTACAGAATTAATTTTGAAACTTAGGAACCATGACAACTTGGTAAAATTTAGAAGCAAAATTAAAATATTCTTAAAAAATTTAAACATACTAACACGCATCAAATTCTACTTATTACAATTAAATATAAATTAAATTGGTTTGATTTAGTTATGTTTATCACAATTCATATATCACACCATTCTGGAAGTGGGCATGACATAAATGCACCTATCAAAGTACACATTAAATTAAATGTTCAATAAATTTTGCTCATTATTAATATTACATTTGAGTAATTTTGCGATACCATCCAAGTTCATTTCTAGTATCGTGACTAATTAAATTTATTTACCGAGTCGGCTCTTAATCAGTAAATATGATAATATTGTGCCACGCGAAGCTTTAAAATAATATATTATTATACTAGTTGTAGGTAAGAAAGAATTAACCTGAAAATTATCGCATGTCATGTTTACTAATGTTTTAAATGGAATACGTGTTGATTCAAAGGTGAGAAGTACTTTTTTAAATATGCACGATGTTGCTCAAAATGAGCAACTGAGAATTAAATATCGTTTAACGTATTATTTTATCAACAGTTAGTTGAACACATATTAAAAAGTTAAGCGACAACCAATTTTTTGTACACTCACAAAAACCATGCAGCTAAATGTCACTGGCTAATGTAATTAAAGACATTTCCTGCCCACATCTAAATTAATTTCGAAATTTTTTTTAAATAAATATTTCTCGGAACTCGCCTCCAAATCATGTCACCGCGTTTTACAGTAAAAATGTCGAAAACAATAAACGAACAACTACAACGAAAAAAATAGTGTGACCGCTTAATTAAAACCAACAACAACAATACAAAACATATTCAAGGTACTTAATGACACGTGCTCTCGCGACCGATCGTACATACACACGCGATTAATTTTAATTTATTACATTTAATTAGAATTCCTTAAGTATTTTTAAATGATTTTGTATTGTGTATTTAAATTTAATTAAAAATAAAAAAAATTGTCGCCATTACATACGACATTTTCGGATTGGTGTAATTAAAATCGTATAAATCAATATGGTCAGTGACGTAATGGGTACAGTGCGATAATTAAATGAATTTTGTGAATATAATTTGTTGCGGTTTTGATCGGTTGTCATTGCGATCAAAATACAATTCTTAGTTAATGGTATATAGTTTTTACGAGTTTGGTCATCGTTTATTGGAAAAACCTGTCACATATGTTTTTTGGTTATTTTTTTTAATTGAAATTATGTCTGGCGGGCTTACACGTTTCTAAATGATTAATATTGAATGTACGTGATTTATACCAGGTTCCATTATAGATTTTAATAATCAGTGGAATTTCGTCATATTATTTTTGAAGCAAATTTGAGAGTGCATAACTATTTTGTCTTTTCATTTGTATATAAAACGATTATAAGCAAATATTCTGACTGCCACGAAGTTCCAGCTATAGATAACTATTTGATAACTTAAGACTTACACCATTACATGGTTTTCTCTCATTTTTGTTCCAATAACCTTCCAAGGTAATTTCAAGGTCACTAATTCTTTTTTTTTTTTTGAAGTAATCGAGCCTAAATCGGTGCGCCATATATCAAAATAGGTGTAACATCATTACGCAGTAATAATCTGGGTATCTGGCGAGTACCCCTTACGTTCGGTAATATTTGCTATAGGATCTTATTCGCACTCCCCAGCTGTCTTACTTAAACTTGTTTAATAGAATCAAAATGTGAGTGCTGATTGACACCTCATGTCAAAAGCCTTGCTGCTGTATTATACCCATCGTAACTGGAAGCAGGAATTACCACAAGAAAAGAAAAAAATTGAAATTACAAGAAGGAAAACCGGACAAATTTTGGCACACAACCGAACTCGAAACCAGCACATCACCGAAAACGATGATTTTAAAACTCGCTAATGAGAGGCAACGAATAGACATCCTGGACGGTGATCTTGTTCAGATCACTAGCATCCATATATAAGCATGCTTTAACGTTCACTTTTCAAATCAGATGGATCGGTGAACACCATGAGCTGTGCGCTTAGATTGCTCCCAATGCGGGCTTTCACTCTATTCCTACTTTTAGCCTAGTTCAAAATCCACTTGAAACTGATGTGAATTATAGGAATTATTTGGATGCAATGTACGTATACAGTGATCCACATTGTTGTTGCTTGCGTATTTGGTACATTTGCCAGAATTTAAACTTAATTTGAAGGATCTATCCAGCCGATTTCGGAATCTGTGTTGCTGGCTGCATCCATTCGATTCATTCTGGGTAAAATTGTCCTGGGTGGCCCTTCAATCCCAGATCTCCATTGGTCCTTCATGTATAGTTTTGCACGCAGCGAGGACATCTCGATGGCGTAGTGCCGCCAGGTTACTCAACATCTTTAATACCCACTAATACAGCACCCACTTTAACCGTTTTGCTTTTCATCATTCTCGTTGCGAACATCAGCACTTTTCTCCATTTTTCACTAACTGCATACCTTTATACATAATAAATTGTTTGCCACTATAACAAAGCAAGATCTTCCGCAGTTTTTGGTATCGGTAGTTTAAAAACGGTATTTAAAAAAAAAAAAAAAAAAAAAAAAAAAAAATATGTTGTGCCTACATTGGTGTCATATTTTAAATGGAGGTCCCTATATTAAGCACTAACAATTTGTTACATCCAAAGTAACCACAGCATAATAGTTTTTGGAACTTTCCTTCCCCTTTTGCACTTAATCTGCAATAGTTTTATACTACTTTATAACATTTTACAGCTGTTTAACAAGACAGCCGTTTTGCAGGAATACCATATGTTCGACTTTTTACTGTTTAGAGAATAATCCCCGATGAAATAAAATTAAGTGTTGTCAATCTCAACTTCTGCGTTATATTTGAAGCTCTTTATCATACATTGGACACATCAAACTACGATCAGCATATTTTTTTGTTCAAGTAGCTTTATCAAGTAGCTAAATACAAAATGTCCTTCTTTCCGTACTTCATAAAATTACTACAAAGTTTAGACCTATATTATAACTTCCGCAGAAGAGTTTCCACCACTGTATTCATGAGTCGTACACATCATCCATCACGTTTTTACATTGATGATTGGTTAGTTGGATGCGATATCGAAGCTGAGCCGGTACTTCTCTAAGACCAATTTTGAGTAAAAGTGGATTTCACTATGAAAAATATGAGGCAAAGTATCTACCGATGGGTACCGGTCAAAACTGTATATTTTACAAATGGATTTAACGAAACAAGATAATTCAAAACTGGATATTTTTAAAACGAGATAAGGTACAAAATGAGATATGGTACGAAACTGGATATTTCAATCAAAATTGGTTAAGAACTAATTGGTATCGAATTTCATCAAAATTAGTTAAGAACTCGCCGAGTTCCTTCCTAATTGGCCATATTCCAGAACTTTCCTAAAAATCATTTTAAGTTTAAATCACATGTCGAAATATCCTGTTTTGAAATATCCAGTTTTGCACCATATCTCGTTTTGTACCTTATCTCGTATTGAATTATCCAATTTTGAAATATCCAGTTTTGTACCTTATCCCGTTTTGTCAAATCCTATTTTGGAATATCCAGTTTTAAAATGTCCAGTTCTGAGCGGTTTCCCTACCAATTGCTACCGATTAGATTAGAAATTATCTGGATTCCCCGACGTATGATAATTAATATCATAAACCCAAAACACTTGCAATTGCCGGCATTTTGTGAGTTGTTCTATATATGATCGTGCTTCATAGGTTCCTCTAAAATGGAAAAATTTCAAAGGGATTTTATATTGAATAGCATTGATTCTAGACAACTGATGGGGCCTACAACCGCAAGTGTTATTTTGCTTTAGTGGCATGGCCAACAATGGTTGAGTGAAAAGTAATTGGACAACACCTAAGCCACCAATAAAAGAGAAGATTAGAACTCATCAATATTATGTTGACATCAGCCAACGGGTAAGTATACGGGTACGATATTGTGCCAAATCTACTCACAAAATTATCATCCTGGTTGAAAATCCTCAAAACAATGTGAAAAGTGCCTTGCTTGGACAATTCCACGTATAGGCTGATGTCAACCATCAGGCTCTAACAGTGCCCTACAAAATAATTATCTTACTCCATTAGAACACTATTAGACGTAATACATTGTACCCCAAAGTAATTTCATCATATTCAAATTTGTAAATGTCAGATCCTCATCTAGCTGGTAACAGCAACAACAACACCAATAACAAATAAACCATAAATTATTTGGTTCCGCGTCACGCATTTACCTATATATACACTCGACCAAAAAACTCAATAAAATTCAAGATCAATCTGTCTTAAAAATTATCATTTCAAATGATCTTATCTTGCACATGACAAGTTGAAGAATTTGACACAATAATTTTAATTCGATTACATAATCGCATGTCATATTTTGTATGTGTGTGTATAGTGTATACACAGCGATCGATATTTAAGTCGAGCAACTATTTGATTTCCGTATTAGTTATGGGGTGTTGTTGTTGTTGTTGTTGCTGTTGATATTTGTTATTATTGATCGCGCTATGTAATTCCCAATCAAATTTACAACTTAATTCCAAAAAAAAAAAAAAAAAACGTTTCGTCTGAATTTTGTTGACCTCGAATTGATTTTTTGTTTTCTTAAGATCAAATCACATAAATTTGTTTTAAATTTGAAATGAGACGGCTTTGCGCACGATCTCGTATTTTATCGTACCTACTCTCTATATTTTATACCGAATCAAAATATTATGTCAATGATATTTAGTTGAGGCGCGTGCGTACCGCGTTTTCTTTTTCTTTTTTTTTATTGTTTTTGTTTTGTTCTAATTTAATTAAGCGATAAGAATTGTAGTGTGCTAGACGATCGATATTCGTGCGTTCATTTGCGCGACTTTATCGAAGTGACCTCGATTTATTGGTTTTAAGGTTCTTTTATTCGATGCGTGTCACTCTATTGACTTATGTATATGATTAATTATAATGATTAGATCGGGCTACCGCGTTGCTGTCTATTTACAATTTGTGAACAATTTATTTAATCTGACCGTCCGTGTTAAATGTCAAAATTTATGTTTTGTACTAGTTTTAATTTGCGCATATTATGTTTTTTTTTTTTTTTTTTTTTTTTAAATTGGAGGATCAATTCAATTTTATCAATTGACGTAATGGAATCGTTTCAAGTTTGACATACGCACTTTGGAAATTTTTCAAGATCAAATTTGATCTCGGATGTGTTTTGTTTTTGATTTAATTTATTGTTTTGACTTTTCATTTTAACCGAATTTAAATGTCAAAAGTCCAAGGATATAGAGATGCCAACTATATATTAAAGTTCTTTCATGTTGATTGACTTGGCTGTTGCTTAACTCTTTGTCCAGAAGTAATTTTTGATTGTTATACTACTCGTACAAATCTAATATTACGAGGTACAAAACGGATGGTTAGAATGGTAAGCTATAAATAGCACCATTATTAACCATTGCTGTGATGTCATCGCAAAAAAGCTGGATGACTTAGGAAATTGAAACTGGAGGCAACGTGCGGTGGATCTAGATGAATGGAAGTGGACTCTTTAAGTGGAAAAATTTTTCCATGAGATTTTAACTCAAATTGAAAGAGAGAGACAGAGAGAGTTACAGTCACAGATTAAACCAAAACAAAAATCGCAATAAAATGGTGTCTTCTTTAATGTTTTCCTGAGTGGGATATCGATCGATCTTGGTTTTGGTTTTATATATCCGTGTGTGCTTCCAAGTTTACCATTCCCTGTTTTAGATTTGACCCGATTATGTCTATCACAAAGAATGTAAATATGATAGCTTTCTCATTTTTCCAACAACAGTTCGGCTCTCCTTTAACACTTTTAACTCGTTAGCTCGTTGGTTGCCACATGTATTGATTCTTTCATTAGAAAGTATCATCATCGTGTAGGAATTCTAAACTTTGCGTCTTATAGATTCCCTCTGATTTGAAGAATTCTTTCTAACGGGAAGGAAGAATTTCGGGAAGAAGAATTAAACAGTAAAAGAAAATAATTTTTTTTTTAATAATTAATATCTCAGCAACTCTCGATTTTAAATTTTTAGAACAAAAATTTAGTACACGATTAGCTTTTATAATTCATTGAGACTGAAAATAAAACTTTTATCGAAAGTTAAACATGACTAAATTTAGTATTAAGATGCTGACTAAATACAAATTTAGTTTGAAGGATAAATTGGAGGTTTGGAACATTTTTATAAAACGGTGTTAATTTTATCAATTTAGATAAGTATTTAATAGTATATTGCTTTCAGCGATTGGTTTAAGTATTATGGGTTGTCACAATTTACCTCGAGAGTTTTAGATAAACAATTTAACTCTCAATAACTGTTTTTATTTTATTTTAAGAGAATTAAGAAAACAAAATAATCGATGGGTTTTATCGGTGTCGTGACTAATTTATAACTAATTTTAGTACTTAAGTGGTTAAGTACCAATTTAGTTACAATTTTGTTTTAAGATTAAATATAAGCCCCATTTTGAGTGCTTTTATGGGCGTGAACGTTTGATATATTTTTTATGTGATTATTAACTTGAAAGCTTATCAATTTAGATAAGTAATTTATGGTAAGTCAGGTTTGTTCCAATGGAATTAAGTTTTAAATTGGGACATAGGATTTAGTTTGGCGATTATATTAATTTTTTTATCACTTTCGTTCGATAAATTTAAATTTAAATTAGGTTCCAATTTAGTTCATTAGTTAAAAAAAAATAGGCTTAGTTTTTATAATCTCTCAATTATTTCTTAGCTGCTGAGGCCAAATTGTAACCGTTTTTAACTTAAATTCGAGTTGTTTGAAAATGAAAAATTTTTGTGGATATTTTAATGTTAACTGTGTTAATTATGGTTTTTAGATGATGTTTAATGACTTGACTTAAGAGTTAAGGAAATAAAGTCAATTTTCTTATTTATTCTAAAAAAGGCATCACAATTGTTTTTACTTAGCTGTATGGCAAAAACTACTAGATTGCCATGAAAACTTTTGCTTTTAGTACAAAAATAAGTTATTATGACAAAAAGAAGACTTTTGTTTGGTTACCCAGTTTGAAATTTAAATTAGTTCCCATAAATTTTGCTTAACACAACTGAAACTGCAATTAATGATCATAATTTTTAGTGCCAAAGCCAACTGTGGATTTGTAACTAGGCCAACGACGTTATAGGCAGTTTTTTATTAATATTTTAAATTTTAGCACTCGGAAAAAAGTTTAAGATCGGAAACCATAATTTAACTTTAAAAAAAAATTATAGTCTATTAGACTAGTTTTTCGAATTCAGTTAAAGGAAGTAGCCCAATTTTCTAGTTGGAATTGAAACAGAAACTATAATTTAGCATCAAAACATCGATTTTTTAGTAAAACAAATATTTAAAGTGTTATAGCATGACTTTTGTACTAAATTGCCAAGGGTCTTAACTTACTACTTGAAATTTGTTTTAATAATTTTCGCAATGGTAAAAATGGCATATAGAAAATTGGGTATAGTTAACTTGCATAAGTTTCGCGACACAGAGCTCAAGACGAGGGTATGTCACTTTGATGACAAAGCCTCGTCACCCAGACATGATCTTTAAAAATTTGATCTTTTTTTGATAATGTCGATGTTTCTGATATTAGACTCGCCAATTTTCTGACGTTCGTTGAACTTAAGATCAGCCTTTTCGTATCTTAAGAGGGTTTTCCAATCTTTAACATTAAATATTAATGCAGGTTGTGTCCAAGAAATTGTTGGCAGAATTACGGCTTCTATTATGAATATAAACTAAAATATTCTTGATTGAAACACGAAATTACATGTAAACTATGAATCGATAGGCACTTCACACCATACATCCACATTTGAATTGAACATTTGACGATTAAGTCCCAATTTTGCCATGATAGCATGCTTTTCTTTCAGCACGCTTTTAACGAGCATCTATAGTTTTGTGTTTACATGCTACACGGTCACTGAAACAAAAAAGCTTCGGCGTAAATTACACAATGGTTTTAACTATACATCACCATAGGAACGATGATTTATGGTCTTATTATACATTTTTAGTACTAAGATTAATACTAAAGTTTTGACGAGGCTAATCGCACAAATTAATCAGTTGTAAATTAAAACAAACGTTATCATTTAACAGGTATAGCATCAATTTAGAAACTATACATGGGCACCATAATTTTGATTTTAGTACTATTATTTATAATATCATCAAAATGATAACTCAAGATTATAAAGAAACAAAAATCAAAATTGAGTCCATTAAATTTTTAGCACAGAATTGTTAATTAAAGTTTTTCACTAAATATTAAAATGTTGATTAGAATTATCATTTATACAAGTTTTGACAGTTTAAACACAAAAAATATGTGTCCTTATTGCTTTTTAGTACTATAACTAATTAAAGCATTAATTAACAAAAGAGTTTTTATTTAGTGCTGATAACTTTTACTAGAGCCATGGAAGGGATAATTAACTATTCTCATATCATTGATTTTAAGTACTAATATTAATTTTAGTAAAAGGTAAAGTGCTAGGTCGAAGCTAAGGTCTTAACTTGACAGTTGTCTCAAGGTTAGTTAGTGAAAATAATTTCGAAAACTATACGGTTAACAGAGGCAGTGCACTCATTTTTCTTAGCGCTAAGACTTTTTAGTCTAAAATTATAAAGTTTATTTTTAGTACTCAGCGAAAGTAAGCAACGCAATTAGTTATCGTAAAAATGATTTGTAGAAGTGTGATTAGTTATAATACTAAATGCTTTTCAATCGACCACCGCAAGTTCTTTAGGTGCGGGTGAGTGTTTGGCAAATTTTAACTATTCGTAATTCCTCTTACTATTTTGTGTGGGCAGTTAAGAGTAGTTAACATTTAGCAAAGACACACACCTATGTAGTTATAAGTACTTGCAGTGGTCGATTGGTGACAATTTTATGTCTTTATTTGACAGTTATTTTTCTTATGAGTATTAGTCGAAAGAGTTTTTTTCTATTTTTAGTACTGTAATTAATTGAAGTGTTCAATGAGGCTAAGCTCACAACTTTACATTTCTAAAACTAGAAACAGCTTTTCCAGTTGGCCAAAACTATTTATAACTATTGGTTTAAAATTAAAACATTAACTACAATTTATGCTTAGAATATTAGATTTTAGTACTAGTAATTACAACGTGAAACGGTTTGGTTAAAGCTTTGACTTTATCTAAGTCATATGAGATATACTTAAGTATGAAACATGACTTAAGTATTATATAGATACAATCGGTTTCATAGTTTGATTTAAATTATATATTACATGGCCAACTTACAAACGGTAGGCTTACTGTTTTTGGTTATAATTTAAAAAACATTAGCAACCTCGATAAATTATAGTGGATAATCGTATCAGATAATATTTTTAAGCTCTATATATGTACGCACTATATACAAAAAATTATAAATCTAATGACTCATAGTCTAACTAATTAGTGTCGAATTCGACTTCTAAATTTAGAATAGATTAGATTTTTGGATTTTTTATTTATAAAACATAAACACGCGGTTGTCTTATCAATAAAATTATCATATATATACACACACAATGTATATACAGTATGTCGATAATGAAATGAGCGCGTGGTAAAATATTCCATTACCCCGCGTGGTAAAATATTCCACTGTTATTCGCACGTATTTTTTTAAGGCCATTTTTTCATGGAAAATATGTGCGATATGGATACAAAAATTGGATGACCTATATTGCGAAGCAATATAGGTATGTATTATGTCATATATTGGTCAAAGTGCGATTTCAACAAAGTCTAATGAACTGTAAATTACTCCGACTCGAATACCAGTTACAAAAATGACAACATACGTATATGCGTATTATCAAGTTTATTAACTTACCACAATATAACATGCACACAAAAGAAGACACCTACAATTTGTTGTAAAAAAATTATAAAAATTTGTAGCACAAATTTAAAGGCAATAATTCATAAATAAAAAAATTATATGACAACAAGATCGACTTACAACACCCTTGCATCTTTCGATCTATAAGCGCACACTATAAAAAAAATAAAATGTTTTGTGTCGCCACACTTTACCACACTTGAATTATTGTTGTGAGTAAATTACAAAAATAAAAATTCGTAATTCACTGGCAACGCGGCGCACATTCAATTATACAGACCATTGTTGTCTATTTTCCTTATAAGTGCGCGCGATCGAAATGATCTTTAACAATGAATGTGATCGCATCTAAACAATAATTTTCTTTTTTATTGATCATGGTGACAAACAAAAATTTCCCCCATTGTTTTTTGTGTCGTTAGCTTGAATATCTTCTTTCGGCTTTCTCCATTTATGTCTCTGTTGCAGATTATTTAGATAATCCATGTAATATTTTTTCCTGTTTCTGGAACTGACACTGTAGAGGTACCAATTAGGAAATGACCCGGTGTAAGCACTCCATAATCGTCTTCTGCTGATGTTTTGTTCAGCGGTCGTGAATTAAAAATATCCTCAATCTGACACAACAGTGTTGCCATTTCTTTAAAAGTCAAATTGACGTTGTTGATTAATTTCAGCAAATAAATTTTTACCGATTTAACAGCGGACTCCCATATTCCACCAAAGTGTGGAGTTGCAGACGAGATGAAATGCCAATTTATTTTATTTTTGGTTAGATATTCTGGAATAACATAATTACGGTTAATATTCTGTATAAGTTTATACGAACCATGATCTGCCGGATTCTCAGCAGAATTCACGTGTTCCCAATGTTGCCTCGGCAATTTGTCCAATATTTGACTTGTCCCATTCGCGACAAAAGTCTTTCACCTATCGGGATACGTTGCAAACCATGCTAAAACAATGGATGAATCAGTCCGTGCATAAAATTTTGCATCAGGCGTAGTGGTTTCCTTGACCGTGTACATTAATTTTGGACGTCAAAAAATGTATAGTTATTTCTCTCTTTTCGCTAATGACTCTACTGTAAATTACTGCACAGTAGGCAACCTCACTTGCAACCGTAAAACCGTGAATTTCAATATTATCATAATGATTTGTGAATCGAGGAATCTGTTTATCTTCAAAATACTTAAATTCTTCTCGCACCTTTTTATACTTCTCCTCAAACTGATCAGGTAGTTTGCAATCCCAGTCAAAATTTAGAGAGCCACAGCTTTTGAAATAATATTTTTAATAATACAATAGAAGGAGACAGAAAACCTAGCGGATCGAAAACTCGAAATGCTTCGGAAAGTTAATGTGTCATCAAAATAATGCCAAAGTAGTCCGAGTATTATTATTGCGGCAGCGCCTTCACTATATAGATCTGAGGTTGCTCGATCGTTTGTCTCATCACACAAAAACGGAATGTTTGATCGCCATTTTCTCAATGAAAAGCCTCCTTTTTTGTAGCGAACTGGTAATGTCATTTTTAAGTTTAATTGCACTTTGCAGATCGTCGGAACCAGATAAAACATCATCTACATAGAAATCGTTCAATACGTGTTGTAAAATGTTATCATCTCCATTATCCCGATCTAGTTGTTGTAGTGAACGGATTGCTAGAAAGGCAGAGCAAGCAAGGCCAAAAGTTACCCTGGTTAGTTTGTAGTGCCGAAGTCGCTGGTTGGCACTCTCTCGCCAAAGTATTCATTGAAAGTATGTATCGTTAGCAGAAATGATAACTTGACAAGACATTTTCTCGATGTTTGCGGTTATTGCGATTCGGTGACCTCGAAATCGCATCAAAATTGCCCATAGTGTCATTAACTTGCGTTCCAGTGTCAAGAAACTTCGAGTTGCGACATTTATTGAGTTTCCCAATGTATTCGTAGATTTACTGAATGGAAGCTGAACTATATATCTTCCATCCTTTTGCCTTTTGTGAGTTTCCTTAAAAAGTCTTTCACATTCTACATCCTCCGGTGACATCGTAGTAAGTTTAGGGGTCTCCTCTATTTCCTAAAATTGGCGTAAAGTTTTATCAATGTCCATATCTAACTAAACGCTGAGTGCTGTGAAAGTTGATGTGTTTTTGGATGCTGGGATACCACCCATCCAAATACTGTTTTGTGCAAAACCATAGACTCAAATTGCTTTTTCCCGTTCTCAATTATGCAAAAAACCTTGTCTGCCCCGATCAAAATGTCTATAGAAGCCGATTCATGAAAATTTGGTTCAGCTAACTGTATAATTGCAAATAAATAAATCACTCCGGAATCAATGTTACAACCTGGTATTTTCGATGGCAGCTTATTGATAATTAATGCTTTGAGTTCTAGTTGTACGTTTGGATTATACAATGATCCCAGTATCATCACAGTTTTACCCCTTGAAATTACAGAACCATATTGGCTCTTTCTCGTTGTAATTGTAATCGGATGCAACTTTCAGATACAAATGACGATTGTGATACAGAATCAAAAAAAGCTCGACATCTGTGTGAAACCGAATTTATCCTTTATTATAACAACCGCTGTTGGTAAAATAGCTTGTGCCTTTTGAATCAGTGATGATCTCTCATTACCATGGTATTTAACAAGCTTGTATTTGGCTGTGCAGATGAACTAGAATTTTTGGAAGAATCTTCTGTGGCAGCTGGAGTTTCGGCTTCAGGGTGTAAAGTTTGATGATGTCAGAGTTTACATCTTTTACAATATCTCGATCGACACACCGTAGATTGATGATATTCTATGAATATTGTCAATTGATATTGATATTGATATTCTATGTTTTAGACAACGACATCTAACATTTAGATATTTATAGTATTACAGGTACCTAACATAAAGTAATTGGTTTTGACCAAATAAAATCAAAACAACAACAGACGGACCATTAACATACTCCAGCATTAACAATGGTTTGCTCTCTTCTTTATTAAAAATACAATGAAGCTATAAGTGATTACGAAAAATGGGTTTGTTGAAACTGGTCACCACAAAAGAACATGTGAAGCTCTAATGATATAATTTTTAGTAACAAAATCGATCTGCCCTAAACCAAAAATGTAAGGTCTTACCATTTAAGGGGCAAGATTCAATGTATTTTTAACACTGGTAACCGATTGCCACAATTAGTTCAGAATGGTGCGCCAATGATGGACTAAAATACCACAAAATTTCTAGGAATTCACGAGACCTGACTATTTTGAAAAATCGCTTTAGGACCCTGACTTTAAAACCTAGCTAATAACAATAATTATAAGGCTTGTGCTGGAAAACTTTAAAATTGTCTAGGTGATAGTTCTATATGTTTTTGCACCTGCGCCCATTAATGAAATATCCCGACTATATAAACAATTTAAATCAAACGGCCACTATTAACTACATTTTAATTTTACCGCTGAACTCAATTTTATCCCAAAAATGTTTATAGCTCTAAAAATAAAAAAAATAAAAATAAAAATTGAGATTTTTAATTATATAGCTACGCCAAATATTTGGTCCAATTTTAAGTTTTTTTGTGCACGATGATCATCTTAAAATCCGAAATAATATGTCTTTCAATTTTTATGACCAAATATAAAATCGTTTAACCTTCATACATTTTTTACCTTAGCTAAATTTAACATCCCAACAAAAAAAAAAAAAAATCGCCAAGACAAATTTTGCTATAGGGCATTCTATTCGCGTTTCTCTTGTTGATCCGCGTGGTCTTAAATATCATTAGGTCTTATGGGAACAAAAAAATACAAAAAATTTTGTATCTATCCTAGTCCTTGAATTAGGTAAAATTATATAAGAAATTATCTCACACACCACAACCTACATCGATCATGGATTTCGGTTGGATTTTTTTTTTTTACTTTGCGAGTTTGATGTGAACCACGCGAATTTTGTTCGTCGTCTCTAGACATGAAATTCGTGATCGTGTAATTTGTTGATACATTTTTTTTCTTTGTTTTGTGGTGGAGGATGATGATGATCAATCGAAACATCTGTTAAAGATATATTTTTATTTTTTTGGGCGGCTTCTGGAGTTTAATTGGAAAACAATTTTTAAGGGGTTGAATGAAAAATTTGCAAAAGTAGAAATTAGATCTGTCAATCACTTCTTGGATTTTGTTTTTTTACAAATCCATAGTATGTATGGTACTACGGTGGAGGATGACCTCATTGTGATCCGATCGAGTAGATCTGGACAGTGAATATATTTGCAGGGGCATATTATTAAAATATGATCACTTGACCTTAGCGATTCTCTTTAAAGAATGTTCAGTCTGAAAAATCTTTAAATAAGTAAAAAAATGAGAAAAAGAAGGATGTTACGTTGGAGGTATTAAGTTCGACAGCCAAAAGATGCAAAACGACGCAGCTAAAACAGGTGCTGATGTGAGTTCCAAGCTAACATAAAATGATGTAGTCAATATTGCGACACGGTTTAGCAGCCTTAAATTCAAGAAGTTGACGGTTTTGTGCCCAAACATTTATAATAGTGAAGTTTTAGCAATATGCTGGAACTCAGAAAGTGGAGGCACCGCAAGCTAGATAAGATAAACAATGTTTTGATTGCAAGCAGTTCGGTCACCAGAGTACAAAATTAAAATTGCAACTCAATTCCGGATCTGAATGGGCGGTTAATTCCGTGAGCAATTAAAAGTTGCTGGGATTGCAGGAATTTGTCGCGTGCAGAGAGAAAACCAAGGGTGCTTCATGGAATTCAGTTAATATATACTTGAAAAGTTTACAGCACGACTGAAATTGCGTGTCCAAGAAGACGTAAGTGCGTGTTACGTGGCAGATTTACATTTCAATGTCCTAGAGGTAATTGGTAGGAAAACCTAAATCTATAAGAAGCATCGAGTTTTGGGAAATGAAAGCGTCTTTAACTTTGAAACCGGAAAAAAAGTAATTTTTTGTAATCGACGGCTAGTTCCTTTGAAAGTAGCGCAAGCAATCAAAAATTTGCATAAGACATTGCAATTCAGCTGGTTGATTACTTTGATTTCACCGTGACATTGGTAGTTATGAAACGAAAGCACTGGCGTAAACCGATTATTATCTGATGTGTTGGAACCAAACAAGCATCTTTTTCTGACGTCAGAAGAAATTTTAGCACAGCTGATTATGTACCGAGGTATTCAGCAAAATTTACCTCTTCGACGCTTTTTTACAGGTAAAGATAAATAATATAGGTCAATGGGATTCATGACGATCAACTCTCATTGTGGCTTGTTTCTAGTAAACCGCCTGCGAACTAGGGTTAAGATATTAACTGTTTAACGGTACTACGCGCCATATTATGCATGCCACATAGGCATTTACAACTTGTTGAAACCATGTTTCCGAAAGATAGAAGGAGAAGGCAGTGCAGATCAAACTTTGCACTAATTCTTGATGTGCTTCTGTTACAGTCCTTCGTTTGATCTGGGGCGAAGTTCCCGTGATTTGCCCTAATTGTACCATCTTGTGTTTTTGAGAATTTTGGGAACTCTTAAATTTTCCTCAATATTTAAAAATTTCGGTTAGTTAACCATAATGGATTTTTGAGAATTTTGGTATCTTTTTCATTTTCTGAAATATTTCGAAATTTAGGTTGTTAAGAATTTTGGGATTTTTTTAAATTTCTAAAATATTTCAAAATTTTGATTGGCGTACCGTTATGTGTTTTTGAGAATTTTGGAAACATTTTAGCTTGTTTAGATATTTCAAAAGTTTGACTGGGTAACCACTAAGTGTTTTTTGAGAATTTTGGTAGCTTTTAAGTTTTCTTAAAAATTTCAAAATTTTGACTGGGGTACAAAGTCATGTGTTTTTAGGAATTTTAAGAACTTTTAAATTTTCTTATATATTTCAAAATTTTTATTAGCACTACCACTACCATCAGCACTACCATCATGTGTTTTTAATCATGTATACTTTTTTGTTTGTTTAAATATTTCAAAATTTCGGATTGCTAACCATTAAGTGTTTTTGGGAATTTGGTAACTTTTTAATTTTTTAGAATATTTCATAATTTTGGTTGGCCTACCATCATGTGTTTTTGAGAATTTTTAGTTAACTTAAATATTTCAGAATTTAGGTTGACTTATCTTGGGTTTTTGAGAATTTTGGAAACTTTAAAATTTTCTGAAATAATTCAAAATTTGGCGTACCAGCTTGTGTTTTTGAGAATTTTGGTACGTTGTAATTTTTCCTAAATATTTCAAAATTTTGACTGGCGTACGTCATGTATTTTTTAGAATTTTGGGAATTTTTTATTTTGTTTAAATATTTCAAAATTTCGGTTGGCTAACTTTCGTGTGTTTTGAAGAATTTTGGTAACTTTAAATTTTCCCAAATATTTCCAAATTTTAACTTGCGTACACAGTCATGTATATTTGAGAATTTTGGGAACTTTTTAATTTCGCTGAAATATTTCTAATATTGGCTGGCGTAGACGGTCATGTATTTTTTAGAATTTTTGTAACTTTAAAATTTTCTTAAATATTTTAAAATGTTAATTGGCATACCATCATGTGTTTTTGAGAATTTTGGGAACTTTTTAGTATGATTCAATATTTAAAAATTTCGGTTGGCTAACCATCATGTGTATTTGAAAGTTTTGGTAAGTTTTAAATTCTCTTAAAGATTTCAAATTTTGACTAGCGTACATATGTTTTTCAGAATTTTGAGAACTTTTAAATTTTTGGAATATTTTAAAATTTTGATTGGCGTACCGTCTAATAATTATGAGTATTTTTGGAACATTTTAGCTTGTTTAAATATTTCAAAATTTAG
Organism: Tipula confusa; assembly: GCA_963556175.1. Taxonomy (NCBI): domain Eukaryota; kingdom Metazoa; phylum Arthropoda; class Insecta; order Diptera; family Tipulidae; genus Tipula; species Tipula confusa. The sequence continues at coordinate 37,205,976 of OY744477.1, read as the reverse complement.
GTTGGTATTTTTAAGAATTTTGGGATTTTTTTAAATTTTTAAAATTTTTCGAAATTTTGACTGGCGTACCTTTATGTGTTTTTGAGAATTTTGGAAACATTTTAACTTGTTTAAATATTTTAAAATTTCGGTTTGCTAACCATTAAGCGGTTTTGGGAATTTGGTAAATTTTTAATTTTTTTAGATATTTCAAAATTTTGTCTGGTGTACACTGTCTTGTGTTTTTGAGAATTTTGAAAATTTTTTAATTTTCTAAAATATTTCATAATTTCAAAATTCAAAATTACCATCATGTGTTTTTGAGAATTTTTTAGCTTGCTTAAATATTTCAGAATTTAGGTTGATTTATCTTGGGTTTTTGAGAATTTTGGTACGTTGGAGATTTTCCTAAATATTCCAAAATTTCGGTTAGTTAACAATGATGGATTTTTGAGAATTTTGGGAACTTTTAAATTTTCTAAAATAATTCAAAATTTTGGTTGGCCTACCAGCTTGTGTTTGTGAGAATTTTGATGTGTTGTAAATTTTCCTAAATATTTCAAATAGTTCTTGGCGTACCGTCATGAGTTTTTGAGAATTTTGGAAACATTTTAGCTTGTTTAGATATTTCAAAAGATTGATAGCTAACCATTAAGTGTTTTATTGAGAATTTTGGTAGCTTTTACATTTTCTTAAAAAGTTCAAAATTTTGTCTGGCGTACAAGTCATGTCTTTTTGAGAATTTTAAGAACATATCAATTTTTTTTAATATTTCAAAACTTTGATTTGCGTACCGTTATGAGTTTTTAGAATTTTGGGAAATTTTAGCTTGTTTAAATATTTCAAAATTTTGGTTGGCTAACCATCATGTGTTTTTGGGAATTTTGGTAACTTTTAAATTTTCACAAATATTTCGAAAATTTGGTTTCTTTTAAATATTTCAGAATTTAAGTTGACACATCATGTGTGAGTTTTTGAGAATTTTGTTAGCTTTTAAATTCCCTAAATATACAAACCTTTGACTGGCTTACAAAGTCATGTGACGGCGATGTTATCAGCGATGGGGTTCGAACTCAAGACGCGGTGTTTTTAAGCTAACACCTTAACCATCACTACGAGCAGTAACTTTTAGTAATGTTTTTTGCAAAACAAAAATTACTTACAGTTACCTTTATATTCTAGTAATATCATGTACAACAACCATTATCTATTATACCAGGTACTTTTAATTAAATTTTGATTCACCGCATCCAAAGTCGAGGTGCATCAATCATATATACTATTTTGATTTTATAATATAAATAAACAATGTCACTCCCAAGGTTTTATGCCGCGATGCCATTTCAGCAAATTCCTTAGTTACACCGCAAAAAAAAAATTGTAATAATTCTACGGAAATAAATAAAAAAAAAATTGTTAGTTTTAGATACTTGTAATCATGATATTTTATTACTTCAACAACTAAAGTGTTTGTTACGTGATAATAAATTAAATTTCCACTTGTTGACAATTTTCAATGTTCTTCAACCAAAAAATACAACAACAAAAATAAATGTAAATTTCTTATATATGTGCGACGACAACAACCGCGCGATTACAGCCAAGTGATAAGAATAAATTGTCGTATTCTTAGTTTTTTTTTTTTAATGTATTATTGCGTTTTAGCACGTGATAAATATCACGACTTTGTAAATTATTTATATTTGCTTACATTTTTTTTTTTTTTTTTTTTAAATTTTTTTGTAAATGTAACTCAATTAAACTTATGGCCTGATATTTTATTTTTAAGTTTTTGTACACACTAAAAATTCTTAAGAAGGTTAAATGCGTTTTGTACATTTGGTTTTTTGAAGAGCAAAGTGCGCACCATTCGACTTAAATGATGACGTTGTGCAGAAGGACACGTCATAAAGAAGTAATCGTGATTCGCAACGCGATAACGAAATGTTCAAAGTGCGCAAAATATAAAATTTACGTTAACTAAAAATAGATAACGCATGCGGTTTAATATCGCACAATTCCCTCGTCGTCTAGTAAATTTAAAAATTTTGTTCCGTTTCATTGAACTATAATTGACAATAGCTGTGTGAATTGATATTTTATGTGTGAAATTGATATTTTAAAGTTTACATGATCGTCACCAGGAATCCATGCAATGCCGCAATATAGACAAAATTTTAACTTTGAAATTTATATTGCATTAATTCCTTGAAAGGAATTAATGCAATATAAATTTGGCCGTGTCCGAATACCACGTTTGAAACGTATATCCCAACTTTGTCTATTCTATGACCTTGAGACTTGTTTATGGTCATAGTAAATGCTGTCTTGATTGGAAATAGTTTTCTGGAATTTCATTAGTGCCAGGTGGTAATTTAATCTCACAATAAAGTGTTCCAGCTCCAAGTTATGTAATAACCAATTATTAAAGTTTTGAATTCTTCATCAACTCATCACTAAAATCAGTTCTCTACTAAAATCAGCTTTTGAGTTCCGGATTTGCAATCCGGAAGTGAAAGAAATTTCTCTTTCACTTCCGGATTGCAGGTCATAGTGACAAGATTAATTGTCGAAGAAAAAATTAAAGTAAGGTTGAATTGCAGAGTTTCATGAAAGTGGTGATCAACATAACAAAAGTTGCTCAATTTATTATTTTCGTGAATCAACAGCGTTCATACTGAATTTATAATTCTTAACTTTAAAATTGCTCAAATAGTAACCATCATCCATATAAAAGAATTGTTAAGGATTTCAAACATGGAAGTCAACAAATAACCAGCCAATGCAGATTGCTTCAAGTAGTTCAAATTAGATTTGAGCAAACTAACAATACACAAATGCACAACTTTTTAGCTCAATGTGGTGTATTTTAAAACACCTCAATGTTGTTGATTTGATAGAAGTAAGGTAGGATCGTAAAATAAGTAAATGTAATATACAATTATTTTATTGCTCAATTTTATAAAAGTAATGATAAACATAAAAAAATTTGCTCAATTTAATAATTTCGTACATAAGCATGCGTTCAAACTAAATTTAAAATTGCCCTTTTTCATACACAAGCAAATTAACAATACACAAATGTATAACATTATAGCTTAATGTGGTGTACCAATTAAAAATATTTGATGCTGAAGTGATTGACGTTTTTACTTCAATCACTTCAGCAACAAATATTTTATTGTGTTGTGATTTTTTAAATATGGAACTATGTGCTATTGCTCAATTTCAAAGAGAAGTACATAAAATATTGCTCTATTTAATTTGGTAAAATCTGTATATTATTAAAAACATTAAGATTTAAAACATTAAAGATCCGAAATTAGTTATCTATTTAAAACAATGTAAAGATGAATAAAAAATTAATGCAGCTCATTGTCTGACCAAAAATAAACATCACTATTTAGCCATTAAAATTGACTAGATTTGAGCAAATTGACAATAAAAGAATGTATATTATGTAGCTCAATTTGGTGTACTAAAACCAATTAACTGTTGCTGAAGAGGTTAAATTATGGCTGTATTGCGAGTTTTGGATGGGTGAAATAAAAAATTATTTTATTGCTCATTTTTGAAACTGAGTGCTAAAAAACAAGAAAAGTTTGTTAATTTAACGTTATCGTTCATACGGAGCTTGAAATTCAGCTTTTGTTGAAGAAATAAGTCAATGAGTTGAGCTTTACCATAATTTGACCTCAAATAGACATATAACTATCCATTTAAATGGACCATATTTGAACAAACTGACAATAGACGAATTTATTCTGTGTAGCTCAATGTGGTGTATCAAAAATAAATGAATTGTTGCTTTTGTGAGTTAAGTAAAGTTAGTTAGATTGAGGTTTGTTGACAATGAAATATGAACTTATTTGATTGATCAATTTCATAAAAAGAAAAATGTAAAAAAGTAGCTCAGTTTAATAATATTGTGCATCATCATCAGAAGAAGAACGTTCAGCGTGCTCGATCTTGGTGAGTTCAGCTATACATATCTTATCTAATTACTATATGTATACTTGTATAGTAAAAGTTGCTCAATTTCATGCTCAAAGGAAAGTTAGATTGGTTAATTGAAAATTGATGCTGCGTATACTGTCAGACTAAAAAAGTCACCAAACCTTATTTAAATTGACTAGTTTTGGGCAAAAATACAATATAAAAATATATATTATGTAGCTCAATTTGGTGGATAATACAAAATTTTAAAAAGAATTCCATAATATTTGCTCAATTTAATGCTTTCGTGGATCACGTTGTGGTCATACTGAATTTAAAGTTCAGCTTTCTCAGAAGAACGTTCGTTGGGAAGAACGTTCGTTGGGCTGATTTTCAATGTACCGTGATCTTGATGAGTTGAGTTACCTTTAGGTAGAATATGCAATTGTTGCTCAATATGTGTATTAAACTTGTTTTTTAAGTCGATAACATTTTTCATCGAGGTAAACCAGAACAATTTTAAACCAAAATTTATCATCTAATAATAAAATGTTAATTTTATAGAAAATGTTGCTCAATTCGATGCCCAAACACATCCCAGTGTGGTGCTCAATATGTAAAATTAAAATTAGCTTTTTAAATGAAAGTTGATGCAGAATGTGATGTATGACCAAAAATTTGTGGAAATTGACATTACGCAAATTCATAGTATAGGCTGCTTAATGTATAATATTAAATTTAAAGTAAAAAATCGCTGAAAAAATTGAAGTACGTTGCTTTAGTTTTTTTGGACGATGAAATATAAAATTATTTTTTGCTCAATTTCATAAAAATGTTAAAAAACGTAAAATAGTAGATCAATTAAATGCTATCATGCATCAGCATGGGTTCTTAATTATTTTAAAATTTAGCATTCTCATAAGACCATTCTTCGTGCTTAAAATTAAAGAACGATATTAAATTCTCGATAAGTTGAGCTACTATTTAGTAGAATCGATTTATATTACATAATATATTAAACTTGTTTTAGTAGTCAGTACATTTTTTATTTAACTGAGACCAGAACAGTCTAGAATCAAAATTTGTTAGATTTGAGCAAATTTGGCAATATACAAATGCATACCTTTATGGTTCATTGTGGTGTGTTAAAAAATAAAACATGTTGATGAAGTGATTGAAGAAAGGTTAGATTGTGATTTTTAAATATGAAATTCTTTTATTGCTCAATTTCTTCAAAAAAGTTGCTCGGTTTAACTATCGAACATTTTCATATATTCTCTGAAACACATTCCAGTGTGTGGCTCAGTATGGCAAAGTAAAGGTAGAGCATGATTAAAAGATAATTGATGTTCAGACCAAAAATAAATTTCGCTTTAAATTTAAATTGACATAATTAAGATTTGAACAAATTGATAAAACACAAATGTGTACTTTGTAGCTCAATATGGTGTATTAAAAATTTATAAATTGTTGCTGAAGTGATTGAAGTAAGGTTGGATTGAAAAAAATATCTCATTATAATGCTAGCGGGTATCAGTCTGATTCCCAACTGAACTGGTATTGCAACCTAATTTTAAGATTGCATAACTCCCAAAACAGGGAGTTATGCAATCTTAAAGAGAGAACTTATTGCAATCATTTTCCGAGAGCTTTACAATTACAATAGATTTAATTACATGTGGCCTTTTTATCAAATTCACAAACATTGATTTGACAGTTTATTTAAAACGAACACTTCCGTTGGTTTAACGAATTTTTCATTCAAATATTGCAAACCAAGATAACTTCACTTAAAATACCAAGTATTTCCGGTAATATTATATTTTTCAATGATATACTTTTTCGAAGAAACCGCATCAAACCAAATTATCACTGAACTACAATCTAGTTGGGACTAGTAAAATTTGGTGAAATAAATATTTTGCTGCACGCAAAAATTCGAAATCATTGACCGCTAGATAAAACAATCGCATTCCATATATTATATTATGTACGAGTATAAATAGAAAAACGTTCGGTGATAAGAAAGTGATAATTATTTTTCAAGACGAGAGGGATTTTTTTTTTGTTTTTTCTTGATAATTTAAATGATTATATTAATTATTTGTTGTTAATTAAATTTAATTTAAAAATTGAAATTAATTACGAATTTGGCGCCAGAAAATAATTAATTAGTGACAAAAGACAAATTCATTGGAACGATAACAGGCACTTCACCGTTCATATCGGAACTTAAATCATGTAGACTAATTCGAAAGCATTTGAAAATAGTTTAACACCATAACGTCTGCAAAAGTAATTATAAAGGGTTTCCCAAAATTAACGCAATATCTCAAAAATAATGAAAGTTTGGCGGCCACAGTTCGAAAATTTGATACGAAATGTGGTCAGAATAGTGTTTTAACTTCGTCAACTGTGAAGAGATGAATTCAAAAATTCAGGGAGGCTGGATCAGTTGGAGATGCTAATCACACTTGTCGTTCAAATACAAGCCGTTTAATGTCAATATTGAAGCAATGCGTGAGAGTGTCGGTTAAAATCACAGAACATCATTTCGGCGTGGTGGACACGAATTGCAAATTTCAAGAAGCTCTCTATAGCTTCTAAAATGACTTACAAAAGGTATGTGTCTCTGTGCTTGCAAAATTCAATTAGCACAACAACTGAAGCTTAATGGCCATGCACAGCCAAGGTTCAGAAAACCTACATGGTATTGTCGAAAACAAATGCATCCACAACGTATCACTGTTTGGTGCAGATTTAGAGCTGAACATCATTGAACTATATTGTTTTGAATATGATGCTGGTAAAGCAGTGACTTTTACTTTGGGCTCAATAGCGCGACATGATAACACGGTTCTTTCTGCCGAAATTGGATGATACTGATGTGGCCAACATGTGGTTTCAACAAGATGGTGCGACATGCCATACAGCTCGTGAACCAATTTAATTACTGCATGGGACTCGTGGTCCCTTCTCCTGCTCGTGCTCTTGGCCAGTCTTTCTTTGATCTGACTAACCAATTATATTCCACCACTGACTGCACACCAAGAGCTGCTTAGGAGTAACATTTCGAGAAGTGATGCTGTGAAGTCTGCTGAATTTTCTTTAGATGCCACATGACTCCATTGTACTTCAGGATCATTTTTTTATTTTTTCTGTACCCAATGAAGGGTACATTGATTAGTCGACTTAACAACACTGCTCCACACACCTGTTTCAGAGGTGATACCTTCGTTTTGGACATGATAATTGTAGTATGCCTTATGTCTTGACTATTTCTTGTATACGAAGATAAAAAACTGCTACATAAGCACACTCCGATGCATCACAAAACCGTGGGACTACAATTTTCTCCAGATTAAGCAATGATGACTTTCTCATCTTTCATTTGCTTTCGATGTTAGCAGGAAGTAGATTGGCGCAACTTAATTTTTTCAACCATAATTTCTGACGGTTTATTTTAAATACAATGACTGCAGAAATGTGAAAGATAAAATCCCGCATTCCGAATTTATTGACATCTCTCCGATTTGTGTTTTATAGTGAAAGGGTAATTTGGTAGGATTCCATGGAGACCCAGCGACTTGACTGTCACTGAACTGTCATCAATATGTATATTGGTAGCTTCTCTGAGATAAGGTGGAACAGCGCTGAACAGCTCTGGAGAGTTGAATTTCCATTTTCGGAGGATCAAATCGCCTTTTGCCAATAATCCTTAAATCTCCTGCGTTGTTTTTTTTTTTTGTTGATTGAATAGCGTGATAACTCTTCGATTATACGCGTTTTTGGCGTTTCGGGACAACTGGCTACCATAATTTGTAGTTTGTATCGTAGTTCTAATTTGCTTGTAGTTTGATGATCGTGATTGCCAAATATAGTGCAGAAAACATCCAGTATTTTAAGGTATTTAGTTCAAAATGCTTTAAATTCACTTCCGCAGCTGAACCCCAAACAATTTTTTGATATCGATGATCATTTGTTTTTAGTTCGAAATCGTATTAGAATATCGCTTACCAGGTTTTGCTGTATTGGGCCGATTAACAGATTATTATTTAATGAATATCCAGAACTGGCTTTGTGCAAGTTTCTTTTCGTGCAGTAGCCATTTATCCGATTTAAATAGAAATCTAACCATGAAATATTTATCCAAAACTCAAAATCTTGGTTTTCCGGGAGCAGTAGTAGGGGAGAATTCAGTAGTAGGGATGCAATCTTCGCTTCCAAACAGAAAATCCGGATTTTATTATCACTGATTTTTGTTTTCCCAGCGAGTTCGGTTTCATCATCTAATATAGAAATTACAAAATGCTTAAGCTCCAAGGACGCTCTTGTTGCATTAGGCGGTTTTTAAGGTGAATCAGACATTAAACGTAGAACAGCTGAAGCTAATGATATCTAGGAGGGATTGGATCGTGAAGGTGTTCACCCAAGGGTTGTTTATCGACTCGTTTTTATTCTCATCATTCATGGCCTCAATCTGACAAAATCGCTTCCACAAGTACTGCCAAAAGGTATTCATCTTCGCTTTCACGGGATAAATTAGACAACATGAAACAACTGAAGCAGTCTTTTCTGAGATTGGAATATATCCTGTTGCAGGTCTGAAAATAAGTCCAAAATAATAAAAATGTGAGGGAATATTATGTTCTTCACACTTGTCGAACTGATTGCGAGGACTAAGATAGTTGGACTAAGAGAAGAGGACCTCTTAAAGATTCTCGAAGATCTCTTGCCCGAAATAAGAGCAAGCTCTTCGAAATTTATTCGGAAATTCAAGAAGCTAAAGCATTCGGAGGTTTTGTTGCCACATCTCACCTCATTATATCTTGCCGCATATATTGCTCATTAAAGATTACCGTTTCGAGCACAAAATTGAGGATCTTTTTTGAAGGTCCATGCAAGGCTTCAACATCATTTTCGTTGATTGATGTTCTGCATTCTGGACCAAAAATTCAAGGAGAATTTTTCGTGATTGTTTTACGGGTCAGGTTGTTTTGGAATATTTCGGCGACATCCAAAACATACATTGCCAAATTCAAATTACTGAAGTTTATTGGAATTTTTGTGGCGGTTCCACCAAGGAGATCCAATCCAAATTTTTCGCCTGAACACCGTTACGTATGGGACGGTATCTGGGGCTAATTTGATTATAAAGGCACTTCATCGCTTAGCGAATAAAGGGGAAAATTTCCCAATCGCCGCTCGTGTACTCCGTCAGAATTTCTTTGTGGATGATATAATGGTGCGGGCGCATATTCAATCAAAGAGCTTTTGGAGATTAGAAAACTAATCACAAAATTGCTGAACGCGGGTGGCTTCTCATTTTGTAAATTCTATTCCAATGAAGAGGCGATCATTCGAACAAATGACACCAAGCATCAAGAGAAGTTTTTTGAAATCGACGACCATGATGTATAGTAAAGGCGCTCGGTCTAATTTGGTACAAGTGATATTTTTCGGTATTCCTTTTCTCCAAAGAGTATTTTGGATAAAATTACAAAAAGAATCGTCCTTTCCAAAATGGCAGCTTTGTTTGATCCACAAGAATCCTGTTCTCAAATATGAATAAAAGTTAGAACTTAAAATAATTAGTTTGTTCGTCTTGCTGTCAAACAACAGATTAGACCGAGGCCATTTATGCCTTAGTTGTATACTAGAAAAAATCACTTTTTTGTGACCAATTTATGGTCACAAACTCGACTTTGGCGATTTTCACCTGATCTCGGTCACGTTCAGCGAGCCAATCCTTATGAACTTAGCTTTTCTGTGGTTGCCTAGTATACACTACGAAAAAATGTTCCGGGACAAAACTCGATGAAGTCTGATTTCTGATACGGTGTAACCGGCAAATCCCTGTAAAAGCCGATTGTTATATTATTACCGCAGAGAGAATTTGTTCCTTTGTAAATCTTCTCTGCTTAGTATACAAAGTCAAAAACCTGTTTTTCGTACCTCCCTTACGTTCGTCTTTATCTGATCACCATATTGATTTATACATTAATATCTAAGTATATTGCACCACGTACGCCTCGCGCTATGTACATATATAGTCACAAAGATATGGCCGATACACAACAGTAGCGAAAAATGAAATTAAAACACTTATCAGTCATATGAGGTCATCGCCGTATTTTAATTTCCCAATTTAGTATCGCAAATAATGTAAATTCACTTATGTGTCGAGTATATGCGGTATTCAAAATAAACCAACCCAATCCATTTAGTAGAACGATGAGACCCGATAATATCGTTGGCCAAAGTGTAAAAATGTAAAAAAAAATCAGACATGTATGCGGTTTCGTATATAGAAACACATAAATCTATCATTTTGAAATAAAAACTTCAAATCGAATCAAGTGTCTCAGTGACTTAAGTGGACTTAACGTCATACTCATTTCATATATAGCTCGTTATCGGTATAGTCTATTCGGGAAAAAAACTACTTTACAATAGAGGATACAATCGAACTAAGCAATAATCACGAGACGTGCACGAAATTAAAAAAAAAACAAAATTTAAGCAACCTTAAGACATGATAAGAGAGTATACAAAGTGTGTGATAAGAACTTTATATATATGCCGAGTAATACATGTTAGGCATGCCTCTAATATTTATATTTACTAAACCGACTGCTTACATAAATCATATAATTTAAGATTATGTTTACGTCTTTTGTGTATATGCCATGTATTTATAGATTTGTTGTTTTTGTGTGATAAGAAAATGAGTTTTTCATGGATCGGAGTCAAACTCGGGGGCATCTCAAATCTCGAGACCTTTGATACCAGCATTTACGTCAATGGGGAGAATGAAAGTTAAATTTGTTTATGATAGGTAATTTCATGGTCTACATATAATCTTAAGTTGGTTTAATCTCATTTCTTAAATATTTTGTTGTTTGTTTGAAATTTTAATTTGTGTTGTGCAATCTTATGAGCACTTCAACCTTGGTCAAACGATTTTTCTAGTATATATACTAAGTACATTCCATGGAATTTTACGCAATTCGCGGTTATATCGACACAATGACATATAGTCACTATTAATTATGTATAGTCAGCTTGGGTAGACAAAAGATTAGATAAAAAACAAAAATTGCCAATGGATTAGTCAAACCGATCGTATATCATTTTTTTTATCAATCATTCGTTACACTGGACTTTGTTTGGTTGACGCAATATTGCAATATTTGTTTAAAGTTTGAACCGATTTTTGTGTAATTAGCAATTGAAATGGTGAAATAGTCGAGAGGACTTTAAATGTAACGACTAAATTCCAAATCAGTACGATTTTATAATTTTATTGAAGTAGAAGTAAAATAACTGACATCTATTTGATTGGACTGATCGGAAGGTTCTTGAAGTCCTATAGGTACTCATATAGTTGTAAAGGAAGGCACATCTTTCTACCGACATCTGCGGTGCTTTGAAAACCCTTCGTTCATTGTTTAAGATTACATACCTTGAAAATGCCAACAAGCTGAAGTGATGACCTGACACGTTAGCCTGTTTAGATGTAAGATATAAGTATGAGAGGTGGTCGATTATATTCGAGAGAAATATCATCCAATTTTTTAGATATTTGCATTTTTAATTTTGATACAATCCAAATTTCAGCAAAAAATCGGCCATGTAATCGCCGAAAATTTAATTTGTATACACTTTATTTGACACAAAACTTTAAAATTAATATAAATTAGATTCTAAAACAATTAAATATCCGTTTTATGACCAATACGTCATGTAACCGCCGAAAATTTAATTTATATTCACTTTAATTGACACAAAACTTTAAAATTAATATAAATTGGATTCTAAAACAATTGATTAACCGTTTTATGACCAATACGTCATGTAGTCGCCAAAAATTTAATTTAAATTCACTTTAATTGACACAAAACTTTTACATTAATATAAATTAGATTCTAAAACCATTGATTAACCGTTTTAAGACCAATACGTCATAAAATCACGAAAATTTAATTTATATACACTTTATTTGACACAAAACATTAAAATTAATATAAATTAGATTTAAAAATAAATTATTAAACATTACAAATCAATTCAGTCAAAGCCTTGCCTATGTGATGACATAATTCTCATAACACCATACCGAAACACCAGATGATTTGGATTCAAAATCTACAACACAACACTACACGTTTTTGGATGACATCTTAAAGGAGCATATTAGGTTCAAATTTTGGAATGAAATCACTTCACAACTACTTCTGCGTTAAAACTTTAAATAGTTCGGGTCATCTATAACACGTAAATCCAACCGAATTAAATGGCGTGATCACTTCAAAAGAACAATAGAACAATTAAAAAAGTTTCCCAACAAAAATCAACTGGGAAGGTGCAGACTGATTGGCACGACCACGTCTCGAACAAACATATCTTGCACTGAGCAAGATATGTGTATCATGAGATGTTGAAGCTGGACGCAACTGGACGCGGTGTTCCTATAAACTTGGAACAAACGGCATTCCATAACAAATTGGAAATTGATTGAGCGGACGAATCAGTTACGATTGAAGAAAAGTCAATCATTTGTCCACATTGTAAAGAGACAAAATTTATTGGCAAAGCTCCTAGATTATGTTGCGCAGTCGCGAGAAACTGAAACTGTCACAAGCGGTTGAGTCACCAGAGCCATTACACTCATTGATTTCCGGACAAAATGTGGATTTCCCATTTCCTGGCCAACATTCAAAAATCAGTTGCTTCCAAACAACCATTTTTGGTTCTACGCATATTGCGCGCGACAATGTCATGTCCACTTTCAAGGTGATTTGCTCCATCAGAAAACACATTGAAAGCATTCATGTCAGTCTATTTCACATTACCGTTACAGATTCAACGGCAAATATATCATTTAGTGATGTGGCCACCACCAGATTCATTTTATGGTCAATTTGAATTCTAAAGTTTATGAGTGTTCACAATCTGAGAACGAAGTAAATAGCCACTGTCAGAGATTAATCCTTTGATGGATTACATCATAAAGCTACGTGTGTATGTATCATTTCCTTTGCGATCCACGAGAGACACCATACTGTTGTACATTTAGCAGAGCATCTGGAGAATGAGTAACGAGTGTATTTCAATACAGAGAATGCAGAGCAACATGGCCACCGTCAATAGTATAGATGATTTCGCACGCACTTTGCTCTATGCTGAAAAGCCACGCTACTACACATGAAGCACATCAATTGTTTCAGCGCGTCAGAACCAAGGACAACCAGTTGAAGGAAATCATTTTGACGTACTATGGGCCGCTTCTTCACTGCGTGCATCCAATTAACGAAGAATGTTTCTTCGATTATTGTTGATGAATGTTTATTGGGAATCCGGAAGGCGTTGCACTTCATACAGTTGATCGAGAATGGTTCCCATTTGGACAATACGCTCAAAGATTCCGTCATATCTTCATCACCACATCAAACTTTTATGTAAAGATTTTACACCGTGTGCGTCGCCAATTTTCAAATCCGCCATTGCAAATGAGAACAGAACTGCACAATAAGGCATTGATCACGATATAAGACATGTGTTTATTGATGGCAAATAAAATGTTGTCGCATTTAAGTATGGTTACATCTAATCATCCAATGCACAATGCATTTAACCAGGAAATACAAAACGAACAACAATACGACACGGAAGCATTAGACAAAACAGATCGTACAAATGTTTCCAATTGGATCAACAACTACACTGAAATTGCCACTGAACATGCAAATCAACGAGACATCAATTTGCAACATCACAAAAACCAGCGTAATGGCGAAGATTCTAAAGAAATGCAAATTGATCATTTGGACGAATGCACGATGTCCCACAAAAGATTTTCGTGACAATCAAAACATTGATGGTGGAGCCATGATTCTGTAGTCCAGTGATTTTTGTCAGATCCTTCCTATTATTCAAGGTTGAACTGCTATACTGACAAAATAAACTCGTTCTTAAAATCTTAAAATGTTTGGTAACATGTAAAGGCACTCTGCCTTAACAACATGCAAGTGTTTTGTCATCAAGATCAAACTGCAGGGAAAATAACAGTTGACATCTCGACCGGGCTCATTCATCACATTACCAGTTGACAGAGTTTTGAAATTTGACCGAATTGAAAGAAGACCTCAATCGTGTTTTTCGTGTTTTTCGTAAAACAGTGCATTACGGAACAGTTGGTTTCCTTAGAATCGGTTGACACAGTTATCAACAAGGACGAAGTAGTCAACTGTTTACAGAATTCTTGAATTTGCTGAAATTGCCTACGGATTACCACCTAACAATTTGCAACTAAAAAAATTTTCAGTCATCATCATGTGGCGTAACATCAAACTACCTTGTCCTTGCATTAAAACGATACTTTTTGTACACCCAACAACAAGGAAAAATGCAACGGCACAATAATTTCCAATTTTGCTCGATGGATCGAAGATTTCTTTGGAATGAGTTCCCCTGCTTTTCGGTCTATTCGAATGCCTCTTTCTGATTAGTTTATGCAAACTCCTGGCAACATCAGCAAATCTTGGTACAAATCGTCGAAAAAAGGTGAAAAATCCAAAGAAGCACTTAATCCGTGGATTCTATCATTTACTACAGTAATCGTTTCCTCATCCATGCATATTCCGTTTGTGTTACTACTTTGTGCCCAAAATATTTGAACTCATCATGGATCAAAATTCACTTCTTCGAACTAAGCTTCAGACTGCCTGATTAAATCCTCTTAAAAACTTCCTCCAAATTCCTTAGGTGCTCATTAAAATCGTTTCCCATTTATATAATATCATCCAGATACGCTAGACCATACACTAGGAGTATAACCTCTCCAGTGCAAGTTCCATTAACTATTTGAAAGACTCAGGCGCGTTACATAGGTCAAAGGGCATACAATTAAATTGCTATAACCGACTGGCTGCATTGAACGCTGTCTTTTCTTTATCCTCATCGGCGACTTCCACCTACCAAACCACTATGCAAATTAAGTGTCGATAATATACGTGCTCCTGTACGCGTATCAAATGTGTCGTCGACTCTGGGTAAGGAATAATAATGCTTTTTCGGAATTGTTGAGCTTTCTATAACTGCCACAGAAATTTAGACTGCCATCTTTTTTTTCCACCAGTACCGCTGGCGAACTCCAAAGACTGCTCGATTGCTCAATAACCCCTGATATTTTTATTTTGGTTACCATAATTCTATCCTCTTCCGTTTGCTTTGCTAATGCCAACCTTCTTAGCACCTGACATATTGGCATCTCCGATCCTGTGTCGATCCGGTATTTACCCATGTTTGTGCTGCCATTATTCTCTTGGTACTACAGAAAATGAACCTGATTGTATTTGGCCAGTAGCTCTTTTGCTATGCCTGTTTCTGTTTCGGTGTTAGGTGTTCGGTCCATTTCCGCGACATATCTTCGACTGTTTTCTGCTGCCCTTGTGCCACTATTAGATTTTTTACATTCTACTATTGTGGAAGCCCATCACATTTTCTGATGATAGTCCCCTTTTTGAAAGTCTCCTTCTTGAGACACCTCAACCAACATCCAAAATAAATCCGTTCGCTTCCATAAAATCCATGCCCAAGATTTCTTATTCGACAAGATCGGTTATCTTAGCCTTTTGTAACCTTTATCTTCGAACTGGCGGACTCCCGTTAGCTAATATAATACTGCGCATGGTTATTCTTGTTGTTTCTACATCCAGCGTAATAACACAGTTCCTTGCATCAATGTATCTTTTGGTAGTAAAACTAATTTTGCCATAGAGATGGATGTTATAGAGCATTTGCTTGGGTCCCTTTCTGCTACTCAAAACTGACTCGATTTTAAATACTCCGTCGTTACCTGCCCTTCTTTTTTAGCCAATACTTCCAATCTCTTCTTTTCATCTGCGGTACATTTGCAACGGTGTTTTTGATCGGTTTCTTCGCCATACTACGCAATCTTTTAAGATTAAGCCCACTTTGTCACAACTTCAGCATCTGATTTTTTGGTTGAAATCTTTTAATTTCATTGATGACTGTGTGCTGTTCATATTTAACGCTAGTTCATCTAGCTCAATTTTCTGTATCTTGGTTACCGGCTTGATGATGTTATATGCCATCACGTTGGTTAATACGCAGACGATGGTCTCTGCGAACGTTGATTTTGGAGACAACACTATAGCTTTTTTAATCTTGATATCTTGTACCATTTCAGCGAATGCATCGATCTTAAATCTATCCGAGTAGTCTGGTGCCTTGTTGTAATATTATAGATGCTCCATCTTCTTAATCTTCCACATACTGATACGATATCAAATTTTTAGCACAATTCTGTAGAGTTTTCGTTTATGATCACCTACATATTTATGCACTAATATTTTCATTACTCTATACCGTAACCAGCACGTTCAATTACTGAAACGATTTGTACAGTTACAGCTCCTGTTCCTTTTCGCGATCTTCTTCATTCCAACAATTTCTGGTGGATATTAGTTATTTGTAGCTTAAATATGCCAAATGCTGTTGTATCATCAAAGGTGACTGATTTGGCTAATGGAATGTATTGAACTACTTGCGACGTTGTTCTTCTTACTTTAATTCCAAAAACTTCTTCCAAGGATGTTTAAATTTTTGTTCGACTTTTTCGAATATCCGTTTTGAATTCCTCTTGCAATTTTTGTATTTTATGATCAAAAGTCACCGACATTTCTCAGTAAACAATTTTTTTGTCTTTTTCTACATACAAACCACTAGTCGTGTCCAATCTACTGTCGTCAAAGTCGTGCTGATCCGGTTTCAAGTCTTTATTCACCATGGCTTCACGGAGTCTTAGTAGTAATTCACATTTATTACAGCTGGTTGTCAAATCAAGATGAGGCAAGTCGTCCTTTAATCGTTTATTCGGTATCTTGTTCAAAGTCATTTTAAAATTTTCACACTCCCAGCGCTGTCACCAATAGTTACGTTTTTCCATATCTCGGCTTGTATCACTGAAGTTGGGAATAAACTCAACTTATATTTATTGTACACAAACAAGTACACGACACTTTACAAATAAACACACACAATATAGAACAGTTTTCAATTCAAAAGCTACTTTCTTTCAAACACAATAATTCCTACAATAAATAACACAAATATGTTTTATTTTAACTACAATAACACTTTTAATTTCATAAAATTGACCGTTCGTCATTGGTGGCTTAGCTATGCACTAAAATTACATATATCTTTAATATTCTATTATTTCATTATAATTCTTCGAGATGTCACTATAAATCATATTTGCTCAATGTGCGCTAATACTAATGCTACTTCATAGATGTCTCTAGGTTTTACTCTAGAGAAATCGTAATAATATTATCTCTAGCCAAATAGCTTAATAATTTGAAGTTTTGAGTAATTTCAGTTTTAAATATTTATAGAATCATTAAATTTAATTTGCAATTACGATCGATTAATCACCACAAATAATCGAATCAAATTTAACGCAGGAAATACCAATTTAACTATATAATTGAAGTGATGAATGTCAGAAAAAATAAAGGAATCCCCTTTATCCACATTTATTTAAATAGGTCAGTAAATCAACATCCGCCACCACTTGAAACTATTGTATATCGGTGCACATTAATATTCTTTCAAATCAGTCTGGTCAGCCTATTCTAAATTTATGTAAACAAACATATAATTTTGTTAGGTAAACATCACTGTGCGAGATTAGGTAAAAAAAAGTGATCATAAATCAAACAAATCTACATAATCAATCTCGAGTCGAGACGTGAAATATAAAACCACAATGATGCATTCTGCGCGCATCAACTAATTAATTGTGCTGCCTTTTACTGTCTAAAATGGACGCATTGTACCATGTCTACAACCATAACTTCTTGGTATTGTCGTCATTCGTGTGTGGTTGTTGTTGGTGTAAATTGAACTAGAGATTAGGTCATTTATACAATTAATAATGTAAGATGGGAAGATAAGAATTTTTTTGAGATTTCTGTTTTTTTTTTTTTAACCACTACCTTGGTGTCTTTACACAATTAATCATCATTTTTCATTCCGATGTACGCGCACATTTTTTTTTTATGTTATGTTTTTGTCTCAAGACATTTTTGATTGCATCTCCATCCCAGTATACGTTTAGTATAATGTCTCACAATCATTCTCATCATCATCATTATATTATTTTTCGGGAATGACCTAAAAAACTCTCATTTTTGAATCAAAGTTGTAACTTAAGGCGCAAAAAATACAATTTCGTGGTACAAAAATCACAATGTGTGGGCTTTTTGATAAGATTTTGAATGTTTTTGTTGTTGTTATTTTTGATATAAAACTGATGAATTTCGAATATAAGCGACCGCACCACAGTTTTTTTAGTTTTTTTTTAAATGTATATGTTTTAATCATTTTTAGGGACATGATGATGAATGGCCAAACCACAAAGTACGTTTGTACCCGCCAAAAACACATTAAATTTTACAAATCACTTAATTTCTGTTTACGTAATACTCGTAAATGTTCTTTATTTTGGTTAACACATGAAAACAATTTGCGATCACCTCATAATTGAAAAACATAATTTGCAGTAGGCCTCATCAACCAAAAAAAAAAAACAGGTAAATACCACCCAAGTGTATAACAATCATATTTTCGGTAGTTCGGCGCCATGAATTTTGTTTTTTGCACAAAAACTAATCTGCCATGACTAATTATGACCGAATGGTAGTCAAAAATGTAATTTTAATTACACCAAAATTATCGTAAATCAGCAAATTGCATCCTAAATAAATTGCATGATTTATATTGAAAAACACAAAACAGGTACCTAACCAAATTGAGGATGAAAAAAAGGGTTTTTTGTGTTTGATGTTTAAATATGTATGTGGCAAGCAAAACGAAAAATAATCACAACAAAAGGTTCAGGTGTCAGACTGTCTGACTATATAGTATTGGGAAAATTTTGAGACCACAGTGATCGTAAAGCAAAAGCTAAATTACATACTCGACTCTCTATAACTAAGACATTGGAATATGCAACGCAAAAAATTATCAAGATGATCAAAAGTTTAATTAAAATAAAAAAAAAAAAAAAAAATAAACTAACGTAAAAAAAAATTACCGGTTCTATCGGTTTATGGTATGTATCAACTTAATTGGTGGTTCTGCGTATGCAGAAACGATAATATCATCTCTAAATTTGGTAGTTAGTTACTTTTATGCTCTATAATCAAATTTATATCGTCTTCCTTATTATTTATTTAGTAGCTAATTGATGTTGGTTGGTGGTATTTTTGTGATTCAAAACATTACAGTGGCGGTGGGAATTTATAAGAAAATTGTTGGGTCTAAATATTGAATACCATCAAAATCAAGACAGTTTAAGATCCAGTAGTTTTGAAATGCAATTAGAAATAACTGCCCACAAGATTGTGTCAAAGGAGTAGATGTTTTGCAATTTTCTTGGAAATGTGAGTCTTTAAATTTTTCTTAAACTTGAAGACATTTTCAGATATTTTAACAGTATTCGGTAAATCGGTATAGATGTGTGGACCAACGAATGATACGAACCTCCTACCAAATTCAGTTTTAATTTTATAACACGCTAAAACATTGGAACGCCGAGTTGAATGGCTATGGTTTAGATACTGAAACTCAATATTTGATAGCATTGAAGACAAGGTTAAACATTTGTACATATATAGTGACACATGAAATTGAAATAATATATTAATTAGCAGAATACATGTGCGGAAGCCTAAAGATAGCTTTAAAACTCTTATTTTGTAAGATCTGTAGCTTTTTTAGTTTAGATTTCCCAGCACCGCCAAAAGTAGCTATCGCAAAATAAAATCTGTTGTGAATAAATGAAAAGTAAATCATTTTTAAAACGTGCTCTAAGACAAAGGAAGCAAATTTCCTAATAAAATAAATAAACGGACTCACTTTTAGACTCAACATATGAATGTGTTCATTCCAACACATATGCTTATCAAGTATAACTCCAAAATATTTTAGTTTATCAACACGCTCGATGATAACATTTGAATCCTGTAAGGGTTGGAAATAACAGTGAGGTGAGAATGGGGATTGGTAAATAATAAATTTGGTTTTATTAAGATTAAGTGATATTTTGTTTAAAGTAAAATATTCCAAAAGCACAGTGAGGTCGCTTTCCATATTCATCATGGCATGAGTACAGTCTTTAAAATTATAGAATATTGCGGTATCATCTGCAAACATTCTAATTTGACCATCAAGTGGCAGGCGGGATATATCATTTATTAAAATCAAAAATAGATTAGGCCCAAGTACACTACCCTGTGGAACACCACAATTAATAGTTAGAGTGCTGCTAAATACACCATTAATTGCCACAAACTGTTTGCGATTTTGAAGGTAATTCGTTAAAAGATTGTAAGCCGTAGCAGTACAACTTGTTTAGAAGTAGGTAATTATCAATACAGTCAAACGCTTTATGAAGATCTAAAAATAGGACACATATGTACTCTTGATTGTCAAAAGCACGGTATATTAGGTCAGTAATCTCAATTAAAGCATTGTCTGTACCAGACCCCTGTCTAAAGCCATATTGATGACAGTATCATACGATTTACTATCAATTTTTCTAGTATTTTATCGAACACAGACAAAACAGAAATAGGTCGATAGTTACTAAGAACTTTGCAGTCACTTGATTTAAATATAGGTGACACTTTTGCAATCTTCAAACAATCAGGATAGTGGTGAGAGAAAAATGCTGAATTACGTTTTATTACAATGTTAGGAATATTATCATAGCCACCACTCTTATTATTGTCTAAACTAGTAATTATATTATAAATTTCAGAAGCCAAAATTGGAGCCAAAAAGAATAAATAAGAATTGGTATTGTGTAGGTTATAAAATTCAGTATTACGATTACTTGTAGAAGAGAAGCTGAGACCAACATTCACAAAATAGCTATTGAATAAGTTTACAATACTAGGAAGGTCTTTGTACTCAACATCGTTGTGCACAATGGAGTAGATATTCTCTTTAGTATTGTGTTTCATAAATTGATTTATTTGATGCCAAACTTTCTTTCGATTTAAATTCTTAAACAAATTTTTAAAATAATATTTTTTGGCGAAATATTTTTTAGTTTTGATCTTTTTATTAAGTGAATCTAGTCTGTTTTTTAACGTAGAGTTATTCATATTTTGTTTGAATCTTTTAAGGATGCAATTTTTTTATTTCATTAGATTCTAAAGATCGAGATTCATCCAGGGACAATTACTAGAATTTTTGATTTTCACTATTGCTTGTGTTCGTACGTTGAACGACCAGTTCGTTATATTTTTCAAAGATTAATTTTAAGGTTAACTAAGGATTATGCATTTCAAACGAGGTGGAATTTATTTCGGTTTAAACATAAATTTGGAGAAAATGAAACTATGATCACTGATGTCAGATTCAATTGTTGAGTAAAAAATTCGTTCAATATTGATAAAACTGGTAATAGCATGATGCAATATATTACCACTCACTGGTCTGGTAGCAAATGTGTTTGTAACAATCATTCAATGTCCTTAGCAAGGTGGTATTGTACTCATGAATAAGTTTTAAATCATTATTAACTGGAATGTTCAAATCTCCAAAAATAATAAAGTCGTAACTGGATTTATTGCTACACAGAAGATGTTCCAAGAATTCCAAAAAATATGTAGTATCAGAGTTTGGTGGTTTATAGATTCCACAGACATTAATTAGATTAAACTTCAAGAGTGGAACACAAATGAACTGAACATTGCAATTCCTCCCCCAGATCTGTGATTTCTACATGAGAAGATATTTCAGAAATTTTTAATATTATAAGAAAATAAATTTGCGCTTTTAATAAATGTTTCCGTTATAACTATCAAATGAATAACAGTAAGTAAATGTAAACGTTCAATAAAATTTAGGAAATTGTCAAACTTACTTAGATCAATCATGCCCCAAATATTAAATTGAAGTATGTACGCACAAACTTTTGGAGGAACGGTTCATATTAATATGGTCCACCGAAAAATCATCAATATTCATAAAATAATTGTTATAACAATTATTGAAAACTTCAAAAATACGCCAAGAATATGAGATACCAAATTTAAAAAACTGTACAATGCCAAAATGTTAGAAAGATTTGCAAACAATAAGACATGGTAGTGTGATAAAACCTTTACAATATAGAATTTAGATACCAACTTAACGAAATAAAAAAATAAACAACTATACAATGCCAAAATGTCAAAATTATTTGTAAACAAAAATATAAACAAAAATATAAACAAATACATCATTGTACCAATTTCAGGTGCACTTTGTAGCATAAAAATTGGAAAAGCTTGGTGCCAACTCGTGAAGCGATATTGTTTTCTTCTTACGAAATGAAATGATTAAATTTTGTTTTAGTTCGACTGTTTTTAATGATACATAAATGCTTTATTTAATATCGAAGTCGTATGATTAATATGAGACATTTGTTTGATGGATATCAAGTCTCCCTTTGTGATAGTAACTTCGGCCAAGTTACCTATGTTCCTGATTATACTAGGAATGTATTCACTGTTAGGTGGAATGCCACATAAAATAATATTGTTCTTATTTAGTTCGTGAATAGGACGATCTAATAGAGCTTCCATGGTATTGATTTGCCCTGCCTGTACTTGGTTTTTTTTTCAAGTATCTGAAGTTTGAGGTTCGAGTGTTGGGCATCTTTAGTGAGATCAGCTACAGAAAGTTTCATTTCGTCAAGTGAATTGCACAAGAAATTCATCGAGTCTTTTAATGTAGTGTGCATGGAGCGTTAGCGAATTATATGAATATGCACGAAATATCTGAATAATTGCTTTTGTAATGGTCGCTACAGTACTCCTCTGCGAGTGATTGTCTTTCTTACTCTGATTGACAAGTGGTGACCCTAACCTACTAATACATTTATTGTATCGGGTTTCAAAAATAAATAGAAAAAGGAAAGCATCAGGAAATTTTGTTAAAAGCCGGCATTTTTATTATTGAAGTCCATATCCATAAAAGAATCAGCGCAGCTGAAATTTCAGAAATTTCAGAGTTGAAAAACATGATGCGTAATTTTCAACTTAACATTTCAGCACCACGTCATAGGAATGCTATCGTTCGCAAAGTCCTCATCATTTTCAATCTGAATAGAAGCAAAATTTCAAATCGTAGAATTCGAAACGTATAAAAGTATCTTCTGTGCTGGTATCATTTTAAATATGGAAGTAATGCTCATAAATGTGAGGTTCCTTGTAATTTTGATGTTCAGTCAAACCAAACTAGCAAAATCACCGATCCCAAAAAACTAATAAGCGATGCTGCGTGCTGTTGCCTCAGTAATTCCACGTAACAAATTCAATTATGGATGCAAGATTCCAGAATATCTTTTCATTTATCTGCTGCTAATGGCACTTACATAGACACATTTGGCACAAAACTATTAGAAGTTGATTTAGGGTTGAGACGTAATCTCATCCATCCTTTTGTTCTGGCATCTGTTAGTAAACCAATATTAGGAGCAGATTTCCTTACCAAGTTCGATATTTTCGTAGATCTCAAACGTAAACGTCTTATTGATACAAAGACAAAACTGAGCATAAAAGTACGATATCTGTTCAAGATGAGACACCGACACCTCTACTAAGAGGTTTAAACTAACATCGTTATCAACGAAGTTGATTAATGTTAGTTTCATGTTACCTTAGTTTCCAAATCTTTTGAAAGAACCAGATTATAAAGTTCCTGGAAGCATTGTGTCGTTCACCATATTCAAACAAGTGGTCCACTACCCTTTCTTAATCCAAGAAGGCTGGATCCCGTCAGACACAGGAATATGCACTACTTGGAATAAGCCGTCAGTAAAAATCAAGTATGTTATCTCCATCATACATATGCTATCGAAAAAAGAGAGTGGGAATTGGCGGTGAATACCATCGTTCACCTAACGGTGAATACCATCGGATTAGTGCTATTACGGTGCCAGATAGGTACCCAATACCTCATATCCAAAATTTTTCTATTGGGTTGAATGGTTGCCGGATATTCTCTAAAATTGATTTGGTGAAAGCGTACCATAATATACCAGTAGCAACTGAAGACATACACAAAACTGCTACACCTATGTCGTTTGGACTGTTTGAGTTTATTCGTATGCCTTTTGTCCTGATAAATTCGAGTCAAACATTCCAGCGATTTATGAATACAGTTGTTTAAGGGCTATATTTTTTCTTTGTGTATATACACCACATACTGGTGGCTAGTGAGAATGTTGAACAGCACAAACACCATTTAAGGCTACTTTTGAGCAGACTGGCGGAATTTGGAGTGAACAATAAAACATCTAAATGTGTTTTGGGTGCCGAAAGTCTCAATTTTTTAGGATACATAATATCGAAAAATGGAATCTCACCAGACGTTAGTCGAATTGAAACGATTTGTAATTTCCCTGCGCCATCTTTGATTCGGCAATTACAGCAGTTTTAAGGTATGATTAATTACTATAGTAGGTTCGTTAGAAAGATTGCACAATATCTCTCACCATTGCATTCCCATTTGGCCTCACTGGTAAGGTTAAAAAATAAAGCCAAAAGAAAGGAAACCTGCGAACCAATCTCATTTCTCTAGAAGAAAATTGCGTCGGCAGAGTCAAGGTACTCAGCTTTCGATAGAGTGCTTTTAGGAATTTATCTAGCTCTGAAACATTTTCGCTATTTTATAGAAGGCAGACAGTTTATAGATTATACAGACCACAAACCACTTACGCGAGCCATCACTTCGAAAATTGATCGAAGCCATAGGCAATCGCGACACCTTGACTATATCGCACAGTTTTTAAGGGATATCAGGCATATCAGTGGCAAAAATAATGAAGTTGCGAACTGTTTATCTAGGATGGGTTGTCCAGAGGAACTCTCCTTAGATGTTGAAACCGTCAATCAGCAAATGTAATAAAAACTCAAGATAGTGATGGCCAATTAATACAGTTATTAACAAGCGAGAAACAGAACACCAAATCTTCAGTTAAATTAGAAAAATTTAAAGTTTCAGACACCGGTGAAACATTATGGTGTGAAACTTCAACAGGGCGCAGACGTCCATATGTACAAAAAGATTTAAGACAATCAGTTTTTGAATTTCTTTACTCATTAGCACATTCCGGCATCCGCGCTTCTAAAAAACTGGTTTCTCAGCGATATTTTTGGCCTCAACTAAACAAAGATTGCAACAGGTGGGCGAAAAAATGCATAAGTTGTCAAAAGTAAAAAATTACCAGGTATACTAAGTCGGAGCACGACAGATTTGAAATTCACCGTCACGATTTGAACATATGCACATTGATTTGGTGGGACCTCACCACAATCCAATGGATTTTCTTAACTGCTTTCAATCATTAACAGATTTAAAGATGGTCTGAGGCGTATCCTATTGCAGAAATGACTGCTCACGTCGATTTTATAAATTAAAAATGCTTGACAATTTATAAATTTTTTACTTTTTAAACTTCAAATTTTAAAAAATTGAGTGCTAAAATTAGAAATTCAAGATATAGAAAAATCAAATTAATATTTGTATAACTTTTAGAAATGATATAACAATAGCATATTTTGGATTGTCAAAGTTCAATGATCTGAATTTCGAAATATTTTCAAAATTTGTTGCTGTCTTATAAATTTTAACAATCAAACAAAATCAATTTATAAAAGATTTTTGAAATTTTATGAATTAATAAAAATTTTAAAAAATTCTTAACATATTCTAAATTAAAAACTTTTAAAATTTTAAACATTCAGTTTAAACAGATACTACAAAAGAGATACTAATTTTAAATTAATTTTAAATTTTTTATTAAAAATTTCGTGTGAATGTATAAGATTAAATAATTCTTAAACTTTGAAATATTATAGAACTGTTACTTCTTAAAATTTTGATTGAGTTAATTTTCTTTTAAAAATCATTCAAAATTCTAAAAACTTATAGAGTTGAAAGTTACAAAATTTGAAATATTTCCTACAATTTAAAATAATAAAAAATTTTAATAGTTTTAAGTTTTAATCCAAAAAATTTAAGCAATTTTGAAAATTTTAAATTAAAATTTTGTATTTTTAAAAAAAAGTCCTTATAAATATATGAATCGATATTTACGAATTTTTCTTTTGTTTTTTAAAATCAAAATATTCCATTATAGAAGGTGACAGTTTATTTTATATGAAAATAAATTGGGATAGTAATAAATTTAAAGAACTGAATGAATAAGTAGATTAAAATACAGTCAGAAAATTGTTGATAAGAATAAACCGAAGTCCCATAAACCAGACATCTACCAAAATTTTCGAAACTTGACCTAATTGTGTATAAGCGTGCTTGCACCGAATTAGCCATGTACTAATAAATGGTAAAATGAAACCGAACGTTTAACAACATGAAATTCCTTAAAAAAATTTATCAACACAACAGAAAAAAAAACTTGGTGGCCGCGTTCAATGTAATCCGATGCGCGTTCCAAATTAAAAGAAAATGTCAACCGGAAATTGTTTATCTTGAAACAAAAAAACATTTTTTTTTCTTAAATCGTTAACACATCGACATAAGAGACTACTTAAGATAACAGTTTAACACATTATACTGATTTAAATTATTTTCTTCATCTCCTTCTCAATCAAGGCAGTAAGTATAAGTAGTATTCATAATCCCAAGTTGTAATCTAATCTTGAATTTATTATTTTTTTGTAATTTTTTTAATTTTTTTTTGGCATATACTTTTCCGTTCTGTACATATCTTTCCAGCATATTATTAGTTTGTTGTTGTCATGTATATTCGTTGTTATGCTGGTTGGTGTATATAAGTTGTTTTGGGTTAATATACAAAATCACAAACAAAACACCGAAGATATCAAATAAAAAACAAAAAACATAAATTTGACCACCCATATATATACGCCATCCATTAAGGGATTTTTAACATTATTTTTGTGGTTGGTCTTCTGAATTTTGTTTTGTTTAAATAAAGTGATTATCAAGACCAAAATAGGGAACGTACGTTGTTTTTTTTGTGGGTATTTTGTATTATTAATGATTTGTCCCGTCTCACCAATTTTAGTAAATTCATTCCAGCATGTGGTAGAGGTAGTCTCTTATAAAAGTTATAGTTGGTGTACTGTACTAACATTTGTTGAGTGCATAATGAAAAAATATATGTTACATTTTCATCGCTTGACCATTTATTTATTTAAGTGGGTGCACCCCTTAGGCACATGGTAACCTGCTAGACGATACATTTTTTAACTAAGATATCGCTTTAACGTAAATCATAACCGGTTAGCTATAACCGATTAAGATGTATTATAAACTGCTTAAAATAATCGAACATCAAGTTAAAATATGACGCACGACCATGACCATAACAATAATAAACCAAATAATCTAACTGAATAACAAACTACTTTGCATTAATAAAGTTACGATGACATCAAGCTACCACCAAAACAAAACTATACACAAACTTTTCAATTTTGTTCAGGTGACATTCTCTCGATGACAACTAATAATATATATATACGATGGTGACGCCACTTTGTCTATATACAGGTTTAACGTTTGTATTTATTCAGTTTTGTTTATATTTAAACATATAAGTGATGCCTTCACAAAAAAAGTAAAACAACATAAGAATACGTTAGACAATATATAGTTTAACAACATTCTCCGACATAAAAAGTATGTAAAACACTATATTACCTCACTAGTACACCTTGAAGTTTAATTTAAAAGCTAAAGACGAACGTTTACGTATTGTAAACTATTTTGATAGTTTTAAATGACCAGAACTAATTATATTATGCTGTAAGTGTGAATCAAAGTTATTGAACTAATGTCAATTCGTTAAACACAGTTTAACAATCGGCTGTTTATCTCCGAGATCAACAAACATTTAAATGTCATGCGGTCAACAAAACTTGTCCTCAAAGTTTTTGTATACTGAAACCGGTAGAAGATTTTAAAATGCAAGAAAAATTTTAATAGTGTGCAAGGTCAAATTGGTTTGAAGTAAACAAGGAAACTGGAATTTAAATTAGAAATTAAGTAAATCTAAATTGTATATTATGGATTGCGTGTTCCATATTCCATATTCCATATTCCATATTCCATATTCCATATTCCATATTCCATATTCCATATTCCATATTCCATATTCCATATTCCATATTCCATATTCCATATTCCATATTCCATATTCCATATTCCATATTCCATATTCCATATTCCATATTCCATATTCCATATTCCATATTCCATATTCCATATTCCATATTCCATATTCCATATTCCATATTCCATATTCCATATTCCATATTCCATATTCCATATTCCATATTCCATATTCCATAATCCATATTCCATATTCCATATTCCATATTCCATATTCCATATTCCATATTCCATATTCCATATTCCATATTCCATATTCCATATTCCATATTCCATATTCCATATTCCATAATCCATATTCCATATTCCATATTTCATATTCCATATTCCATATTCCATATTCCATATTCCATATTCCATATTCCATATTCCATATTCCATATTCCATATTCCATATTCCATATTCCATATTCCATATTCCATATTCCATATTCCATATTCCATATTCCATATTCCATATTCCATATTCCATATTCCATATTCCATATTCCATATTCCATATTCCATATTCCATATTCCATATTCCATATTCCATATTCCATATTCCATATTCCATATTCCATATTCCATATTCCATATTCCTTATTCCATATTCCATATTCCATATTCCATATTCCATATTCCATATTCCATATTCCATATTCCATATTCCATATTCCATATTCCATATTCCATATTCCATATTCCATATTCCATATTCCATATTCCATATTCCATATTCCATATTCCATATTCCATATTCCATATTCCATATTCCATATTCCATATTCCATATTCCATATTCCATATTCCATAGTCCATATTCCATTTTCCATATTCCATATTCCATATTCCATATTCCATATTCCATATTCCATATTCCATATTCCATATTCCATATTCCATATTCCATATTCCATATTCCATATTCCATATTCCATATTCCATATTCCATATTCCATATTCCATATTCCATATTCCATATTCCATACTCCATATTCCATATTCCATATTCCATATTCCATATTCCATATTCCATATTCCATATTCCATATTCCATATTCCATATTCCATATTCCATATTCCATATTCCATATTCCATATTCCATATTCCATATTCCATATTCCATATTCCATATTCCATATTCCATATTCCATATTCCATATTCCATATTCCATATTCCATATTCCATATTCCATATTCCATATTCCATATTCCATATTCCATATTCCATATTCCATATTCCATATTCCATATTCCATATTCCATATTCCATATTCCATATTCCATATTCCATATTCCATATTCCATATTCCATATTCCATATTCCATATTCCATATTCCATATTCCATATTCCATATTCCATATTCCATATTCCATATTCCATATTCCATATTCCATATTCCATATTCCATATTCCATATTCCATATTCCATATTCCATATTCCATATTCCATATTCCATATTCCATATTCCATATTCCATATTCCATATTCCATATTCCATATTCCATATTCCATATTCCATATTCCATATTCCATATTCCATATTCCATATTCCATATTCTATATTCCATATTCCATATTCCATATTCCATATTTCATATTCCATATTCCATATTCCATATTCCATATTCCATATTCCATATTCCATATTCCATATTCCATATTCCATATTCCATATTCCATATTCCATATTCCATATTCCATATTCCATATTCCATATTCCATATTCCATATTCCATATTCCATATTCCATATTCCATATTCCATATTCCATATTCCATATTCCATATTCCATATTCCATATTCCATATTCCATATTCCATATTCCATATTCCATATTCCATATTCCATATTCCATATTCCATATTCCATATTCCATATTCCATATTCCATATTCCATATTCCATATTCCATATTCCATATTCCATATTCCATATTCCATATTCCATATTCCATATTCCATATTCCATATTCCATATTCCATATTCCATATTCCATATTCCATATTCCATATTCCATATTCCATATTCCATATTCCATATTCCATATTCCATATTCCATATTCCATATTCCATATTCCATATTCCATATTCCATATTCCATATTCCATATTCCATATTCCATATTCCATATTCCATATTCCATATTCCATATTCCATATTCCATATTCCATATTCCATATTCCATATTCCATATTCCATATTCCATATTCCATATTCCATATTCCATATTCCATATTCCATATTCCATATTCCATATTCCATATTCCATATTCCATATTCCATATTCCATATTCCATATTCCATATTCCATATTCCATATTCCATATTCCATATTCCATATTCCATATTCCATATTCCATATTCCATATTCCATATTCCATATTCCATATTCCATATTCCATATTCCATATTCCATATTCCATATTCCATATTCCATATTCCATATTCCATATTCCATATTCCATATTCCATATTCCATATTCCATATTCCATATTCCATATTCCATATTCCATATTCCATATTCCATATTCCATATTCCATATTCCATATTCCATATTCCATATTCCATATTCCATATTCCATATTCCATATTCCATATTCCATATTCCATATTCCATATTCCATATTCCATATTCCATATTCCATATTCCATATTCCATATTCCATATTCCATATTCCATATTCCATATTCCATATTCCATATTCCATATTCCATATTCCATATTCCATATTCCATATTCCATATTCCATATTCCATATTCCATATTCCATATTCCATATTCCATATTCCATATTCCATATTCCATATTCCATATTCCATATTCCATATTCCATATTCCATATTCCATATTCCATATTCCATATTCCATATTCCATATTCCATATTCCATATTCCATATTCCATATTCCATATTCCATATTCCATATTCCATATTCCATATTCCATATTCCATATTCCATATTCCATATTCCATATTCCATATTCCATATTCCATATTCCATATTCCATATTCCATATTCCATATTCCATATTCCATATTCCATATTCCATATTCCATATTCCATATTCCATATTAACATATTAACATATTCCATATTAACATATTCCATATTCCATATTCCATATTCCATATTCCATATTCCATATTCCATATTCCATATTCCATATTCCATATTCCATATTCCATATTCCATATTCCATATTCCATATTCCATATTCCATATTCCATATTCCATATTCCATATTCCATATTCCATATTCCATATTCCATATTCCATATTCCATATTCCATATTCCATATTCCATATTCCATATTCCATATTCCATATTCCATATTCCATATTCCATATTCCATATTCCATATTCCATATTCCATATTCCATATTCCATATTCCATATTCCATATTCCATATTCCATATTCCATATTCCATATTCCATATTCCATATTCCATATTCCATATTCCATATTCCATATTCCATATTCCATATTCCATATTCCATATTCCATATTCCATATTCCATATTCCATATTCCATATTCCATATTCCATATTCCATATTCCATATTCCATATTCCATATTCCATATTCCATATTCCATATTCCATATTCCATATTCCATATTCCATATTCCATATTCCATATTCCATATTCCATATTCCATATTCCATATTCCATATTCCATATTCCATATTCCATATTCCATATTCCATATTCCATATTCCATATTCCATATTCCATATTCCATATTCCATATTCCATATTCCATATTCCATATTCCATATTCCATATTCCATATTCCATATTCCATATTCCATATTCCATATTCCATATTCCATATTCCATATTCCATATTCCATATTCCATATTCCATATTCCATATTCCATATTCCATATTCCATATTCCATATTCCATATTCCATATTCCATATTCCATATTCCATATTCCATATTCCATATTCCATATTCCATATTCCATATTCCATATTCCATATTCCATATTCCATATTCCATATTCCATATTCCATATTCCATATTCCATATTCCATATTCCATATTCCATATTCCATATTCCATATTCCATATTCCATATTCCATATTCCATATTCCATATTCCATATTCCATATTCCATATTCCATATTCCATATTCCATATTCCATATTCCATATTCCATATTCCATATTCCATATTCCATATTCCATATTCCATATTCCATATTCCATATTCCATATTCCATATTCCATATTCCATATTCCATATTCCATATTCCATAATCCATATTACATATTCCATATTCCATATTCCGTATATGGACGCTAACCGTACCGATCCATCATTGTATTCGGTATGCAGTTTCTGAAGCCTGTTCGTCGGTAAGTTACCTTGGCTTCCTCATTTAAAGCTCCATGATGAGTTTACATGTGTCTTTTGATGTAGCATGTCCCATTTAAATGCCCGTGAATTGAAATCAGTGGCTACCACCCGTTTTCTTGAGGCGTCATGTAGAGGGTTTTTGAGCTCACCTAGTTCAACCCAGAACTGAAACCATAACATTCAGTGATATAGCTATACGCTACCAACTGTAATTTTTCGACTTCTTACCCACACCGGTACCGGAAGTATGAAAATCCATGCGGAAGCTATGAATATTGACCATCCATACTGCTACATTGCCCAAAAGGTCCAAGAACAGTTAAATGGGATCTTTTTCCGGTACTGCTCGTTTACAACAACTATCTGAGTTTCCATTCCTCAAACCAGATGCGTCAGCAGATAATCTGTAGCCCTGCACCTATTTAAGTTTCCTTTCAGGAAGTTAAATAATTTGGTCTGCTTTTCTTCTCTTCTCCCTCTCAGGCACCTGTTCTTTTTTTATGGTCCTTGTTTCCTGGCAGTGGGTTGCTGCGTCTTTATTCACGCCGACGGCAGTTTGTAAACTCTCCTGGAGTTCGAGGATTACAATTTAATTCTACCATCTGCTATTTTCTTTATGCGGTGAACTTCAGATTCCAAGTCATTCGGACAAGCTTCGCTCCTGATACTTAGAACCTCCGCATACGTTTTTCTAGTTGCGGTTTTAATAACGATCGCGTAATTTTTCACCCATCTCATGGACGTATTTACCTCTTTCTCTTTTGGTTGTGTAGGTCAAGTAAGTTATGGCCGCACACCACCCTAACTCACGCGTTTGGTCTCAATTTCCAACTTTTTGGAACTCCCGGCGTCAGAGCAGGCTTTTCCTTTGCCTCTCGCTTGGTTTTTTGGAAGGTGTCGTTTGCATCGATTACTTCCTCTAGCTAAAAGGTATAATTTCAGTAGTTTGGGTCTGCTTCAGACACTTTTGTCGACCTTTGTTTGCAATCATCTTCGTCTGCTATTTCACGGTCCAGAATGGCAGCCTGATCTTCTCTTGTCATATGATCTGCATTAGGGACAAAGTGGTCAATCCCTGAAGCGTTACGGTCATTGGGTAACAATGATGTGGGGACATTTATGCGTCACATTTATGCATCATTCCTACATCAATCACTATGGAGCACCCAAACCAATGGAATACATTTCAGTTACTAGAGCGATCCGTTTATAGGGTTCCTCCTTGATCCAACATTCATGCATCATTCACATAGAGACCCGTTTATAAGGAGGCTCTCTCGGTTTTGCTGGAGTTTAAGAACAGTTACATTAAGTTCTTTGGCAAACGCAATTTATTTTATAAAAATATATTAGTTTCAAAACAAGTTCATCCTTACTGCAGCAGAGAAAAAATTGTTCAAAATTTTCTGTGTCTACCCGACAGCGTTAAAAAGAATCGACGGGAGAAATCCTTCAGTCATCAGAGTTCAATTGGATCCTTTGTTACCCAGCAGTTGGCTCTATAGTTTGTATATATATATATATATATATATATATATATATATATATATATATATATATATATATATATATATATATATATATATATATATATATATATATATATATATATATATATATATATAAGATTTACGATAATTTAAAAAAATTAGAACCGTTTTGCGTCCGCTAATTGATTTTATAGGATAAAGACGTGGTAATTACCCAAACGAACACAATCAATTAAGCAGACATATTTTCGTATATTCACCTACGTAAGTTCTAAATTAAAATAAATCGCGTATCGCATCACGTAAATTTAATGGTAAATTGATAAATATTTTTATATAGTTACGTACGTGTTCCGTGTTACCACAAATTGGTCGCTACGTTATCTTGGCGACTCAACTGAGAACATGAGCTTTTTTTTTTAATTTCTAATCATGCGATTATGCAGGTCTAATTTACTATTGCATTGACGTGGTCGTTTATGATAATAAATTTGTAATTGCTTTAGTGATTCTACCCGACTACGCAATACGCGTAATTCCTCAATAAATGAATTGAGGTAAGTTAAATTTTTATTATGAGACCTTCAAAATTATTAGGATATAAATTTAACATTTATTTAATAGTTTAGCTTTATTATACCACAGCTAGAATGTTTTTAAAATTTTCCAAGTCTAAGTAAAAACTAAATATGTTTTATATATTTATATATCCAACTACTGTCAAACTGAAAATTTTAATTTTCAAAACATTTTTTTTTATAAAAAATGTGTTTTCAGGTAAGGATCTAGTAGTATTCTGCATTCATATTTATGTTTAGTTTGAAGGTTAGGTTCTAAAATTAATCAAACTACTATCAAACTTCTTAAATTTTTAAATTATATTTGTAATACTTAAAGCAACAATAATTGACATTTAAACTGTATTCTTTACGTTTAAAACATACCAAACGTAAGGATAATATTTGGAATATTTTTTCTGAACATTTTATTTCAAACTACAGTCAAATTTAAAATTTCGGTTTTCATCAATTTGTTTTATTACTTAAATAGTTCAAATTATGGTTTTTATTTAAATTTGAAAGAAAGTACAATACACACATTAATCAAGCTGCAATCAAAGTAAATTCAAATAAGTATATTACTTTTAAAACTTAAAACCATTTTATACTCTTTCAAGTCGCAATCAAGTTTGAAAAATGGGTTTAATAAAACAATTGTTTTAAAAATTAAATATCGCTTTTAAAAAGTAGTTTGTATTTCACAGTCAGATATATTTTTAAAAACTATTTCCCTTTATTCAATTTAGTTATTTCAAACTACAGTCAAATTTAAAGTTTAAAATAACATTAAAATTATTAATTAAAATAAGATTGTTTTCTGAATCGACCATATTTTATAATTCCTAAAACTTCATCAAACTGCAATCAAACTACAATGTTTAATAATCTCAAGTAATATGCGTCAATTAAACTCTATGTTGGAGATTTTAAGATATACTTTAATTTATCATAATCACAATCAAACCTCTTTCAAATTATAATTTATTTTATTTTTATATTTCTGTTTTGAAAGCTTCAGAATTTTTATTTAATTTTTCTATTTCAAATTAAACGTATAAAACATTTATTTAAAATTAAAAGTTCACAGCTAATTGCTGTAGGGATCAAACTTCTTAAGTATTTAAAAAAAGTTTGTTTAAAGTAATTTTTTTGTAAATATTTTCAAAATCAGTGGTTAGACAATCAAACTTCCATCAAATTTAATTTGAAAATGTTTTCACTTATTTTACCATATTTTATTATGTTTTTGAAGACACCAAAAACAATTGTATTACTATTCAAACATCAATCAATTTTTTTTATAAGATGACTAATTTTAATTTAAACTAATTTCAATCCAACTGAAAAAAAATATGATTTGAATCAAATGTAATGATCAAATCGTTTTCAACTCTAAAGTTAATTAAATTATAATCAAACAAGAAAACTGAACTAGTTTTTAAATATTACCCAAATACAAACAGGAACATAAGTTTGATTAAAGTTTGATAAGAATTTGTAGATAAATGAATAAAATTGGTTGAATTATTATCGTTGAGATAAAATTATTATCACTATAGGGTTACCTATCATTCCATCCAGTATTATTACATTATAATTTGACGGCCGTTTGAAAGTATTTTCTATGTGAACTTCTAATTCAATTTTTACAGTTTTGCTAAAACGATGATATATGTTAGTTTGATTGTCGTAATATTTGTTAGAATAAACTTAACATTTATCAAATTCATTATGGAATCAATTCAAATTGAATTATATACAAAAAACGCGAATTTGATCAGAGTTTGATTAGAATTTGAAAGGTAAATTATAAATTCTATTGCTTTTTATCACTGTAAAATTTAGATATAGAAACACTACTATATGTTTATATTTTCGAAAATTATTATAAATTTGATGCAAGTTTGAAACGAAGCGATATCGTTATTTTAGTAAAGAGTAATTATGTTAAATCCAAAAATGCACGCATTCAAATATAAAATTATAACCGAATGAGATCATCGTATATACATCAATTCAAATGCATAAACCTTTCCACCATATATACGAACACGAATAAATATAATATTGACATATTTTGGCTGCTGAACAATTATTTTGTTTTCAAGTTTACCTTGGGTGTGTGCTTATTTTTTAAAAATAAAAAAAATGTTTAAGATGAATGTCTTGACGTCAATATGTGCGCGATACTTGCGGGTGATTTTTATTTATTTGAACTGTCATTTGAGACTCGTCTCTATACAAACATAACGATCTAATGACCAAAAAAAAAAACACTTGTTTCATATAATTCTTCGACCGTCTGCGAATATTTTAAAGAATGTATCGCGCACCGCACGTACTATGTAGACAGAACGCAAGAGAACATTTTTTTCTTCGGTTATTTATTTGTTGTGCTGCTTAATTTTGGCACCCTATCAAATTGGTCGAATAAAAACAAAAAAAAAATTTTTTTTTTTGAGTTCAACCACAAAATTATTTATGTAAAGAAAAATTTAAGAAAAAATTAAGAAAAATTTGAAAATAGCCTTTAGGTCGTGTGGCTGCACGTTTTCATTTATTTTTATTTTAAATAATTATTTAAAAATAAATTTTAACAACAATTGATATATTAAGCAAAATAAAATTTGCTTTGTGGTGCCAAAGAATTTGTTGGCTGTGAATAAAAAATCATCACGATTTAATTTTAATTTAAGATTATTGTTTTGGGGTGATTTGTAAAAAAAAAAAAAAAACGAAAAAATTTGGTTGCGATAACAAATTAAATTAATTGTATATTATATTGTATGAGTTTTGCCGTCAGCCTGCCAAATCAGTATATTATAGCGTGCGAACAACGACCTGTGTGAAAAAATTCCATTACCGTTTAAACTTAAGTGTTGTGAAAATTACATAAGACTAAATCAGAATTTAATCTTCTTGCATTTTTAGATGGTTAGATGCTACTTTTTCTCAAACTTTTGAACCGCAAAAGTTTCAATTGCCTCCTGGATTGTTCTCTAGACTACGTTTTTTCGTACCGATTAACAACTCGAATGGCGCCCGGTTAATTGCTCGGTTGCATGTATTATTCAAATACAACTAAAAACGAGTACAAGCATGCATTTATCAATTATAAGGTTTCCCAAATGGAAGCTTGACGATAGCGAAATAATAATGTCATTGATCCTTTCCACTTGGCGATTTCCTCTTGGATTTTGCGGTAAAGTGTGAAAACTACCAACCACTAAAACCCTCATCCAAATAATGGGTGATTTACCATGTACACGCGCATAAAGTTGATCAGACCACCATTCAAAGTTGGAGCAGATTATGCGGGGCTAATAATTTGCGGCCCTTAGACCTGCATTTATACACCCTATATAATATATACTCTATAACTGTAGTTGATACAGTTGGAACATCGCCTTTCCTCTTTCATAATTTTTTTACGTTTAGAAACCGTCATTCCCTTTCATTCAAAGGGCTTTTGCATAGGGCAGATGTGGATTGTAATTAGGCTTGCTACCTTTGGAAATGTCAGAGGAGGACAGTTAAATTTTTGCTTTAAACACTCCAAAATTTGTTTGGTAAGTCCAAAACATCCACCAATCCATTTTGGCAAATCTTCACTAATGAAATATCTTGATAAAGCTGGCCAAATAATTATAGTTGTATCTATAGCAGGCAATAAAGATAACCTTATCGTCGATATGTGCCGAAGAATTTCTTTAAATTCGATTTCCGAGTAGTTCAAAATTCAATCTACTTTTGTCGACGTTAAAAACGTCGTAGGGGCGTTAAAAACGTTTCATAAAAATAAACTTTCATTAAAAATCTACCCTCTTTATAGTTCCTTGGTTTCCGGTGATTACTATCGAACATCTCTTAACCGCAGCTCGATTCATTTTCTTAACAGTCAATTCATTGAATTCAGCAATTGGATTTTTATCTGTAAAGGCGCGAGTAATAAATTGTTTTTCAATATAATCATTGGGTTTTAAGTCAAAACTAAATATTGTGGCAAATTTCCAGTAGTTGGATTTGGTATGTTGTTTGATGACCATACTATTTTAGGATAGATAGTATTGTGCGGTTATATCTCCTTTCAATTGGTCATTCGCTCTCGGCGTTGTGGTTGCGTTTACCATATGATTTATGTCGTTGTCTTCGCAAAAGCTTTGAAACAACTTACACGTATAAGCAAATAAGGAAAAGGAAAGCTTTCCAAGCTTAAAAAATTTCTGGAGCATCTTTATTGCCTTCTAAACTTCAGATATCCCATATAGTAGTGATTTAGTTGGGCAAATCTCCACTTGATCATTCTAATAATGACACATTTATGCACCCTGCGTAAGGCTTACAAACAAGTTGGCATTTATTCGTCAAATAATCGTGGAGTATCTGTCGTTAATCTGCAATTTGATGTGGTCATTTCAACGTAATAAATATTTCCCTAAGATCCTTGTTCAATAATTGCATACCATCAAGCTCATCGTGTTCCCCATTAGTCATTTTATAAATATCTAAACTGGCCGGATGCATCAAATTTTCCGTACCGTTTGTATTCCAACTCAGCACCACCACATGCTTCATTTGTACTTCTGGCCGATATTCATGAAAACACCGTAATCTGTAAATTTTAGCCACCAGATTGAAATTTTTGGTATTAAATTTGTTTTTGTTGAACAACTTTGTAAAACGACGAATGCTAAGGCTTCCAATTCGTATGAATGGCACTTGTCTTTACATTGGGCGGTATGTCTATTTAAATAGGCCAACTAACCCTTTCGGTCAAGCATCGGTAAGCACTTCATGTTCTAAATTAGGGTCACATATTGCTAACGTTTTGCGATCCACTCATTTAGCATATAAACATGGTACCGCTCTTCCAAAGTTTTGCAACAATATTAAAGTTTTTCATGAACTTTCGAAAGAATCCCATCAATCCCAAAAACTGTAATCATATTTGAGTTCTGTTCTTCAACTATATAAAATTTACATCGGCATCTGTTTTTGATCTTCCGGGTCTAACTCGTGGTCTACTTCATGTCTTAAAAATTGCTATTTTCCAAGTTAATCAACAGACCATGGCACATTATTACATCTGACCTTTCTATTTTTCCCATTCTCTCTACGATGATCTTACTTGGGATTATTATATCATCTAGATATACCACTATTTCCGCATTAGTCTCGTCAACTAATCAAAATTTAACTGATAATGTCCATCAGCAGTAACAAAAGCGGTTATGAGTTTTGAATCTAGCCCCGATTAAACTGTCGTTCTTTTCCAGTCTTTCTCTTTGTTATTTACATTTCAGGGTCACAGGCTACAAAATATTATATTTATTTTGCTGGTGGAGGAAATTTTTATGTTTGTGGAGGATGGAGGAAATTTCTTACGAAAGGAGGCCTGTCCTCCACAAAGGAGGAAAGGTGGCAAGCTTAATTGTAATATTAGTGCTAGGCGTAGTTGCGGATGCATTCAAATTTAAAGATTTTCCAAAAATTCAAAAACTCTGCTGCTCTGGTATGGTTTCTAGGGTAGCCATTTGAGGGTAACCGAAAATTTGTTGCGGTTGATTTCCTAAAACTCCTTTAACAATACTTTAATATGCAATATAATGGACGGTGTGTCGGTTTTTATCGTACCTCTAAATCAGTTTTAGAGCACTTTGTTGTAGTGTGCTTTAGTCGCATTGGCGTTCCGTAAGAGCCATTTTGCATCACCCATCGGGAAACTTGTGCAGTAGTCAAGTATTCATTGTCATCAATAATAGAAGAATACAAATCAAAATAGGTTGGCTGTTTAAACGAAAGTTCATTTATTGTAAGCAGCCTAACGTTAAAAAAACTGTGCAACTAGTTTACTGTTTTATTATCTGCGTGATGCAATATTATGTCAAATGCACCCATTTTGCTTATCCATGCGAGTTTCACCCTGTGAAAGATCAGTACAGTAACTGTCCTCGAATGAACAATGGACGAATAAAGCATACGATTCCCTTCGGATAATTTGTCCAATTACATCGTCTGTTTACCCTTCGAACTTGGTCAGCAAAAGTTAGGCGATTTCAAAACGATGACCATTTTTAAAATTAATATGCAATTTTTTTGTTTTCTGAATCTAAGCAAAATAATTCCGAAGGTTCTGGACGGTTGCTTATAGAGCTAGAGCAAATGAAATTGAGTGATTTTCCATCGAAAGTTTCAAAACTTTTTCGACTTTTTGGTAAGCAGATGCACTTGAGGGCGTCAATTGGAGTAGTAAAAGTAATTCGTCAAAACCAGTTGCCTCTGTCTTACCACAATTTTATATCATACCAGATGTGGCATGTTTAGTTTGTCAAACAAACGACCATCAGTTATTTGAAGGTAACAATGCGCATATAGCAGCACGAAGAGGTTTAATTAAAACAGACAGTCGTTATTTTAGTTATCTAAATAACAACCAATGCGTTTATAACTATTGATTATCTAAAAGATGCCGGATCAGCTCCGAAGGACATCATTCACTTTTACATTTGGGAGTATTATCGAACGAAACACCAAAACTTATTTGATTCCGGGTCTCAAATGTCGTTTGTAACTGAAAATCTAGTAGAGCGGTTAAACATATTGTGATCTCATTATGCACCTATCTGTATCAGCAAAATTAGTCAAACAACTTCAAGTAGAACAAAGGGCATGATCACAATTTGCGTATCATCCAGATTGGTACAAAATAATTAACAAGCAGCGAGTGTCTAATAATTACAAAAAATTCGTCATATCAGCCAGCCACCTTAATAAAAAAATAGATAGCTCTTGACTGGGAACATCTACCACCAAAGCTGATACCTCACCTTTGATCAGATTGTACCACCAATCCACCAAATCTCAACATTGTTCATTGTGAGGTGAATATTTATCACCTTTGCAAAGATTTTGAGATTTAAAAGAGTTCACTGGCATTCTGAGAAAAATTTAATTGGCCAAAGGTCCATTTAAATCAAAATCATAAAAATTGGTAGATCCAATCGTGGAGCATTGAAAGACTGCATGCAATGGAGAAAAGATTCAAGAAGGATGTAGAATTTAGAACATTTTAAACGCTCATAAAGATCGTAAGAAAGAATAGGTTACTCTCAAGCACATGGATGAAGTATCGGCCATTGAAATTACCTCGCTACAAAAATAACTAAAAGTGCTCTAATAAATATAGTGTCAATTCCAGGGCTTGTACTCTTCGCAGCATCATTACTTGCCAGATAAATGAAATAAACGAAAGAAGCGTTACCAAATCCAAAAGTAAGAGGCTACGTTTTATGAATGGATTCCATGATAGTATTGCAACGGTTCTCAACTCCACCGAGAAGATGAACAACTTTTGTTCCTAATAGGACGTCAAAAGAATTTTTGGATTATAGTCGATTTACAGAGTAATCCTGCAAACCGTGCATCTCCCGGTACGGTGCCTTCAAGGCAAGTAGAATTTGATTTGTAATGATACAGAGCACCGTAGTTAAGTCAATCACGAGAAGAATATTCAAATTAAACTT
The DNA here is from genome assembly GCA_963556175.1 of Tipula confusa. Classification (NCBI taxonomy): domain Eukaryota; kingdom Metazoa; phylum Arthropoda; class Insecta; order Diptera; family Tipulidae; genus Tipula; species Tipula confusa. The sequence continues at coordinate 37,163,872 of OY744477.1, read as the reverse complement.
TGACTTTTACTGACAAGGAACTATTGCAAGAAGGTAGAAAGGTAAAACCTATCTTTATAGAATAAAATCAGATTCTAGAAATGTGACAGAGTCCGAATTAACTGTAAACGATTTCATGGTGTAGAAGAAATACTTTGCCATACTTTGGAAATAACAAAAATCAAAATGAAAACTATGTAAAAAGGGCAAAACTCGCTGGCTAGATCCATTCCTAGATGAGAAAAAGCATTGAGGTTTGGCAGTCGCATTGAAAATGGAGTTTTTTTTTTTTTTTTTTTGTTTCTGAACTCTGCAATCTGTTCTGGGGCCGAAGCTCTCCCAACTCTTTCGCAGTTAATTTTTAACGTCCTACCTTACGCCGTCACCAGCCAAATTGAGGACGCACGAATACAGGTTCGATTTTAAATCCATCTGCACATTGCATTGCTCCAGCCAGCCTGCACTGACATGGACGATGGTTCGGCCCATGGATTCTGCACTCCAACAGGGGGTCATAGTTGTGTTCATCGTCATCACCGATCGAAATCAGGTGATGAAAAATCCCTTTTGCAACCCTCCCCCGTTGGGATTCGAACCCGGTACCTCCCGTCCCAAACACCGCAGCTTTAACCACTGCGCCAATTGCTCGGTCGAAAATGGAGTTTCAGAGTATGATACTAAATATGCAGTGGTACTACCAAATTGTATTTTTACCAAATTGTTGATTAGAAACCTTCACCTAATATATCACCATGCAGGAACATTATTGCTAGTTAGACAAAGTCATCATGTGGGAAATTACAGTAAAATTAAGAAGGATACTACTATATAATGGGAAACCTACTAATAGGTCAAGTTCATTACGAGATCTTATTTGTAAAGACCTGAATTGATAATGCGGGACCACTTCAAATAAAACAAATAAATAGAAATATTTTAATGAAATGCCACCAAAGTTGTGTCAAATTTCTCAAATCTGACTATCGATAATTTCATTGCAATACTGAAAAGATTTTTGCAATACTGACGGATTATTGCGGTGTTGCGCCAACATTTGGTGGTGCATAAGAAGCAGGAATCAAATATTTTTAACATCTCATGTACTGTCAGAAGATCATATGGGCGGTTTAACATCGGGTCAATTATTGATTGGAAGGCCAGTTATTCAAATTTCACAGTCATCATACAATCGCCCGAAAATCTAATTTATATACACTTTATTTGCCACAAAACTTTAAAATTGTTAAAAATTAGATTTTAAAACAATTGATTAAACATTACAAATAATTTGAATTAACCGTTTTATGCTATATGACCATGCAAAGCAAACAACATATGGACGTTTTTAAAGTGGCAATAGGAACAATTTTATGGTTTAAAGGCAGCATTACCCAGATTATAGGAGTATAAATTATGTATAGTAAGCACAATAATTTAACTATCATTTAAAACAAATTTATGCGCGATTAATTTGAGATAAATATTCAATGACTTACTATAATAATTATTCTATATAGTCTTATCGATTGCCCAAATATATTTTTATGATTTAGCTAAATCATACGCCTGTTAAAGCGTAACAATCAAGTCATGGTTTCATTCGTCATAATACCAATTCGTTAATTCGTAAACTAATAATTTAATCGGTATTATAGAAAATCATAACCTCAAAAACATATAAAGTTTAAATTATGATTTTTTGTATTAATTTTTGGCAGAACCGAATTCTTTTTATAAAAATGAACGTAATAATAATAAAAAAATGGGATTGGCTGATATGTTTGTTCACGATAGGTGGTCTTGGACTCTGAATATACGAGTTTCGTTTTTATATAAAACTGAAATTGAATGAATCAAAATTATTTTAGGACCCTTAAGCGTGCATTTTTTATTTGGTAATATATTTTATAAATTTACTTTTTATGCAATATAAAACTGTAGAGATTTGTTGTTGAAGTAAATGTTGAAAAGAAAGCGTTATAAGTATACAATCCGCCCACAGCAGGTGCTTATGCGATTTGTCAAATTTTGACAAAACATTCGTAATTCAATAATATAATCATGACTATATTTTTATTAAATTTCATACATTATGTTACTGCCGTCAGCAGGTTGGTATTTATCCATTTTCAATATATCTGGTTCATGTTACATGTACACAAATCCAATATTTATTTCCTTATCATCGCACACTTTATTTGCTAAACATGTGGACAAACACGCTTTCTTACAAGAAATATGTTTTTTTTTCTTGATATAAGACTCCCCATATCTGGCGCCCAACACAAAACTATATATACAAATAAATAATGCAACAAAAAAATATGACAAAAGTCACGTAATCCAAATTAGCCACATTTAGCAGTAGTAATCGTATTACTATTATTATTATTATTATTTTTTGTCTATTTAGTCAAAAACAACTTTGATATTGAAATTGAATTACATTACGTCAAGCATAAAAAAATTGGAGCGAAAGCAAAAAAAAATTTAACTTCCGACAAAGTGCTTAACAGGTCAAATTAAATGTTTTTATTGGTAACACTTGATTAGGGAAATTGTATATACCAATGATGGAAAAGAGAAAACATTGCCTATATTTGCCGAAGATGGTCGGAACCATACAGTTTTTTGTATGACGAAAACGTAGATTAGTACTGATGTTGTAGAGATTTGTGGTATCCGCGTTGCATAGTCCTAACAATTACAGCTCGTTGTAACAAAAGAGAGCAAACAATAAAGTCTCTGAAAGCGTCAAATTTTGTACAATAACCCTAATTGGAGAGCTTTGACTTCGCAAAATATATCTAGCAGTTGATCCGGCTTAGTTAGTAACTAGTTTTAGGTGGCCGCCCAATAAAAGGACGAAGCATAGACACATATGGTCCGTAGCCTTACCACAGAAATAGTTTCTCCGCACTACCCTACTGTAACCAATTTGAGCTTCTCACGAAGCAGTAGATGTCTCTAACGCTCAATTTACTGAGATCCGATAGATCGCACAGGAGGTAAGCTCCCAAAAACTTGAGTCTGTTTTGAGTCAGACTAGGACACGTGCATAACAAATGAAGTATTGTTTTCTCCTCTTCTTCGTCGTTAGAGCTTCGACAATAATCATGATAGAAAGCTCCAAGTCTACTGGCATGCTTTCCAATAAGATAGTATCCAGTAATGACGATTAGACCTTTTTAAGTTCAAATTAGGCCAAATCTGCCTATTAATTACACATGATTTGCCCATCTATTGTTTGTAATTTTACGAGCTTCTTCTTTAATAAGTAATTTGCACGTAGCAAGTGGTACTTCAATGTCCACCTTGCACGGTAAGATGAGGCAAGTAATACTTTGTTGCGCGAGTTGATCGGCTTTTATATTCCCCGTAATATTGAAATGCCCTGGCTCCCATATAAGATGGATATTGAACCGTTCAGCCATCTCGTTAAGAGATGAAAGACAACTCCCGGCTACTTTCAACGTAATAAAGCCTAATTGTAAAACTTTAATAGCAGCCTGACTGTCCGTAATAATATCAATATCCTAGATATTACATGATACTTCATCCAGTCTATGGCTTTTTTGATTTCTATAAGCTTTGCCTGAAAAATACTGAAATGATCAGGGAGACGAAAAGAGAGATTTACATTTAGTTCTTCGCAGAAAACCCCTCCGCTAACCTTTCCATCAATTTTCGAGCCATCTGTAAAAAAGTTAATAAAGCCTGACTTTAAAACTGTTTCATTCACCCAGTCATCTCTGGATTGTCGATAGATTTAGGGATTTATTTGTTCGTTAGAATAGATGAGTGTCCCATAATGTTACAGGACCACATAGAAATTGATTTAAGCCTTATGGCTGTACTAGCAGCCACTTGCTTAGCCAGGATATCCAAAGGGATGAGATGAAAGAGAATCTCCAGTGCTTGTGTAGGAGTGCTTCTAAATACACCACTAATACACAAGGTAGCAGTTCTTTGCACTTTCATCAGCAACTTTTGGTTCCTCACTGTATTTAAAGCGGGCCACCAAACTGTAACTCCATACATTAAAACTGGTCTAACTATACAGGTATAAAGCCAGAGCACAATGTGAGGTTTTTCAATGTGAGCACAATGTGAGGCTTAAACCCCCATCTTTTTACAATGGCATTTTTACAGGAGTAGAGTGCTGTCGTAGCCTTTTGTTCTCTTTCCAGAATATTAGGCTTCCAGCTTAGTTTACTATCCAAAATGAAACCCAAGAATTTCACTTTATCTGCGATGTTCAAAACAACTCCATTGAGAGTTGGAGGGTCAAAGCGAGGAAGTTTATTCTTCCTGGAAAAAAGAACCAACTCAGTCTTCAATGGATTAACACTAAGACCACAACTATTGGTCCATTAAGTTAGAATGCCAAGAGCATTCTGCATAACATCTCTGAAGGTACAAGGATATTTACCGAAAGCGCCAATAGCAACATCATCTGCATAAGCCACCACTTTCAAGCCAGTCCCAGGATTAGTAACAGGTCATTTATGACCAAATTCCAAAGAAGGGCAAATTTGAAAGTGCTTGCGTGATTGCCTCTGGTTTGACATTATTAAAGGCACCCTCAAAATCACAAAAAGTCACCAAAGAGAATTCCTTATATTCGAGAGATTTCTCTATAGGACATAAGAGGAAATGGAGAGCAGTTTCTACCGATTTACTATAAAAGCTTACTTTAAAGCTTCAGATAGAAGCTTTGAGGTAAGCTTCTATCTGTCTTTCTAGAATTTTCAAGAAATAAGAAGATAAGTTAATAGGCCTAAGGTCTTTGGGATTCCAATGAGATCGTTTCCCCGCCTTTGGTATAAAAATTACATTTACTTCAGTCCATTTCTTTGGAATGTGATATAATTCGAGGCTACTTTTGAAAATTACCTCAAGCCAGAGCTTGATCCGGCTTACCAGGTGAATACAAAAAACAGTTATGCGTCATCTCATCTGTGCGAATTGAGTTTATTCCTGTAGTTCGTTGTTTATTGGCCTATATACATTCATTTTTTGACGATTATGGGTGGATTTGAATGGATTTTGGGACATTAAAATAGTCATAAAGTGTCATTGGATCTTTGTGGTTATCATTTTTTAATAATTTTGCACTATTTTTGAGAGTATGGTAAAAGAGAATGTTTCCTATGGTAGGGTAAAAGTGAAACCATAGAAAAAGAACATAAGAATGATAAATTTCGTATGTTAAAACGGCATTCAAAACAAAAAAAATATATAATGCATACTGGTTATTGTATGCCAGTACAAAATGAAACAACAACATATTTTTAATTTTGTATCTATCCTTGTTTTACATTATTTTGCATTATAGTCTTTTATATTTAGTTTTGTTTTTCCTTTGTCATTCCTACTGAACAGATAGATGAATGCGGAGGTATTGTGATTTAATTATTTTCTTAACAAAAAAATCACGAATTTAATTGATCATAAAAGAAAAACAAAATTTTGTAAATAATCAAATATGTCTAAACAACTATATATACTGTATCATTGTATTGTATTCACGAACTGCTAGCGAATTATATGAATTTTCACAAAATATTTGGTTCGAAATATAAAGCATAATGTGTGCGTAGTACGTACGAATCAGAAAATTAAAAAAAAAATTAAATCATAGTTGCATTGCGTAGTTCAAGACAAAAATAGAATAAACATGTTGCTGTATCCATTTTGTTAATACATCCGCATTCGTCTACCTCTTTAGTAGTAATGAGAAAGGAAAAACAAAACCAAACAAAACTGAAAGCAAAAATCACTAATGCAAAATAATGTGCAACAAGGATAGATACATACTTAAAAGTATGTTGTTGTTTCGCTTTGTACTGACATACAATAATCAGTATACATTATATATTTTTTTTGTTTCGAATGCCGTTTTAACATACGAAATTTATCATTCTTATGTTCTTTTTCTATGATGAAACTAAAGAGACGTTTTTATGGTTTGGTCACTTGAGCATTTTTAAGAAATATATCGTTTCTTAGAGGAAGCAGTGTTTCATCACCATTTTTTTGGCTTTGGTGAAATTACTTTCGATTTTCAGGAATCTCGTCAGAAGAAACTTTCTGACTTATGACACTCAACAGTGTAAACCAGGGGTTAGGGATGTATGCTTCTTTACGTATATAAACTTTCATTAAATGTCCCTCCGTGCGACTTGTGAATAGTAACAGCACAGAAGGGTCCTAGAAAGAAGTATAAGTTCTCTTGCCTTAATAGATGTATTTCGATTAAATGGAATCGTATAGCGAATCTTAAACTTATAGCTGTTGCTCCTCTGGCAATGCAAATTCCTACAAGTTCTTCGTTTTTTAGCCTTATGACTTCGGTTAGCTCATAAATTCTACATTTTTCAGCAATTGATTCCCTATTATATGTTGCTTCTTCTGTTTATAAATTAGGGTTACTTTAACGGTGGACAAATGTCATAAATATGCTATCAAGAGCACATGCATCTCCTCAAAAGTCTCTCTTCCATTTTGCCAAAAGTTTCAGCCCCGATCAAACACTAGCGTACACATTGTCATCTCCATTGATAGAGGCATTTGAGGGCCTCTCTTGGTGTTTTAAATGCCGTATGAACTGGCTCACCCTAGGAAAGCGTGTGTATATCGTTAGTCACAGCAAACCTGTTGCCAATTTCTATAATCAACCTAATTGTGGATGACTTGTCGTACCCAGCTGACCCTGTCAAGAACCGTCGTACTGGGAGGAGGGTGGGTTTGGTACCTACTTAAAATTTGTGAAATTTTGGTTATTCCATTGGAAATAGCGTTGCATCTGGAAACGAATTGAGGGCGATTACTTCGAGTTCCTTAAACCTCTTTTTATATTTAGCAAATTAATCATTTTTTGAAATGATTCATTTTCAAGCTCATCAATTTTCTTCATAGTTTTTATCAAATCTTATTAAACAGTCGGTAGCAAAAATTTAGCAGCCTCGATGGCTTGTCACCTCGATGCTGTTCAAAACATTGACGCGAATGAACAGCTTTTAAAATGAAAGGATTTAAAAAGTTATGCCACTTTTGCTTGCCAGCTTGAATTATGCTAAAGTACTCTTCATCTGAGAGTATTTTGTTACTTTGGTGAAAATGGCAATATCGTTGTGGTTATTTTGTTTCAGATTTGATAAGTTTGTATCAAGCCTGCCCTATTTTTAGTGGTACGAAAATCAAAGTCTTCCGCATAGGTATAATAGTTACCTGAAAATGACTTTGGAACGATCATAACCCATCCTGTCCCAACCTACAGTAATGGTCATTGATGACTTAAGCAATTCAAAATATTTTGTTTGCAAATCTCGTTAGAGCTTAAATTTCAGACCACGGTGCCAAACCTGCTGAAAATTTTTTTTTCGTTTGCCCAGTATGTATAGTTGGAAGGAACTTTCTAGGTGTTCGGCAAATAGCTCAGCCTTTTGTTTATCGCTGCCTACATCCCATCAACCATTTTTATGGGTGGAACATATATAAGTGCTTAAAAGTTTTTGAAACCTCTAGTGGCCCTCCACAGGGAAAAGTCTGTGTCAAGTTTACCTGTCAAGTTACTAAGGAAGTTAACACTTTCATGCTGAATAGGAGTACTTTCCCAACATTTTAGACCGTTTTTTAGACACTTTTAATTAGGCTTTTCAGCTCTTCTTCTTTCAGGTAAGCATTCGTGGTTTGCAACTGTAGGTTTACGCTTTCTTTGACTAGATGCCGAAAAAATTCCTTGTTTGTTTTGATATTTGTAAGTCATGAACTGCTTAGTAACTTTCAAAGGTGTCCTTTGATGTCTAAAAATTCCAAAGGTCAGGAATTTTTATCGGGTCCGTAGACCAGTCGGTTGGTTTTCTGTTGAAGTGAAACTAACAATTTAAGGTTCTGCCGGCTTCAAATACCTCTTAAGTTGCGCGCAAGTCTATTTTCATTCCTGGCCAAAATTATTGTTTACTTTGTATGGACTAGAATTAAGGTAGTCTAACTATACCTAAAGTAGAGACTTCTATAGTTTTATGCCCCTAGTCTTTGTTCTTATTATTTCAGTAGACCGCATATATTCTAAATTGATATCGTTTAGCTTCTGAAATATTTCTTGCGGGACATTTCTTTGTTGCGGTCTTTTCTAGGCTCCATATTACAGTATTTGTGCATGTGGTTGTACGTTATTGCATATTGGCATTCTGCTAATACTTTTTTGTAATTTCTCAATCTTAACTTTCATATTAAGGATTGATTTGATCCCATAAACCCTATCAATAGTTTCAGCGTTGTTAAATTAGCGTTTACTTTAACCAAATCGTGGTTGTTTTTGGTTCACGTTCTCCGTGCGTTCAGCATTTTCGTTTTCCTACTGAGTCACGGAATGCAATTTCGTCTAGGTGGCAAATCAGTGGTTATTGATGTTGGTATGAATGGGTTTTGCAATGGTTGACTACCCCCAGAATCCATGGAGCCGGTCGTCATTGAGAAGGGTGAATTTCTAAAACTAAACCTGGCTGTCCACCTGGAGGTATTGTTTTCTTTTGTCTGTTTAAACATAAAAATTCCGAAAGGACTAAGCCTTTACAAATTTACGAAAATGATTGGGTTGCTAATAATACACGTAATAGAAGTCCGATTTTGATGACTGCTAACTTAATCGCATACTCTCAACATTAGCATTAAAACTGCTTAATTAAATTTTAATTAAATTAAAAAAAATTTAAGCAGAAAAATTCGAAAAGGAGTTAATTCAAACCCCTATAAAATAATGGTGATTTTGTAAAATATCATTTTACATATTTTCAATGATTCAGACCAACTTAATTTTACTCGTTAATTATGCTCGTAGGCATAAACAAATGCTTCGGTCTATATCAACCGCCAAAATCATTTACCAATGCCAGTAAAGTACGTACTTAGTAACGGTATTATACTTCTATATGTTAAGATGATATGAAACATAATAATAATAAAATTATGATTATGTTGTCACCACACAAATTTAAGACTAAATTTGTTACACCACAACGACAAAGTTAAATCATCAAAATACCATAAAATTTAAACACATTTTTCGTTACATCAATGAAAACGCTAAGATATCAATCTTAAAACATCAAACCATTAAAATTAGTTAAATTCACATTAAAACAACAAATGGAAGTCAAATTAATTTTTTCTTTTTCTTTTTCCACCTTTTTTTTTTTAATCAAGAATAAGAAAAAGTAAATTAATTTTCATTGATTACTTTGTTTTTCGATTAAATTACTTACTTAAGTTAAGAGAAATGAGCGAGCGGTTTTGGGTTGGGATTTTGTTTTATTTTTTTCGTTTTGGTTGTTTTTTTTTTTTCTGTTTCTTTGATTAAAAAAACATAAAATGGGCCGACCGATAATATCCCGTCTTTATACATTTTACCACAATCAATATGTAGAAGAAAACAAATAAAGAATTCACGAAACGAAATTTATAAATTTTAAATTAATTTTCTTATTTATTGATCTCTTGGGTTTGCCAATCGATCGATCGATCGATCGATCGTACATATGTACATATATCTTACGACGATCGCTTAAATACACAAAAACACTCGAATCTCATTACAGAATGGGATAAATTTATTTGATTTAATATAAGATTCAGGTTGGCCAAATTTTTAAAGAAAAACATGTTTTGGTTTTTCAAACTCTGACATCATGCGTTTTATACTTTGCGCGTAATCTCATCATGATCGTTAAATACTTAAGCACGATCATCATGATTATTATTTTTTGTTTTTAATTTTTTCAATTTTTTTTTTTTATAAATAATTGCCGTTAAGAATTAGCGAGATTAAAGTATTTTCATTTGCGCCGACGGCACAGACAACAAAAAAAAAACAAAAACAAAATTCTGTTAGCTGATAAGCTCTCGAACATTTAGACTATACAAACGATATAAATGTGCGCGATCAAATGTTTATTTTGTTGCTGATCTCACTTTTAATTGTTTTTATTTTTTTTTGTTTTGTTTTTAGAAAAGTGAACTTTGAAATTTTTATCAATTAAAATTTTAATTTGTTGTACATTTAGAAATTTTATAATACAATTTAGGATCACTTATTTTCGATCATAATCATTTCGAACCATATGCTTAAACTTAATGAACACAACAAATTGAAGGGAAATATCAACTTGCACAAAGTGGTCAGCTACAAGTTCATCTTATTGGTGGTCAAAGTGTTTAACTAACATCGATAACATTCGGTTTTAATCTATACCAATCAGACTTTGTATTAAGTTTAAGTTCTAGGCAACATTTGAGCTATCGTCGACAGTGACGTCTGCTTCTGCCAAATGGCCCTTTATTTTTAGTTTCTGCATGACCTGCGTGAATTCATCTTATGATGGGCCCTCCAATAATTTCTTTGTTTAATTTTTACCACATACACCTATTGTCACCTGGGTGGTATTGATAACCGATCTTTTAGGTTAAATTTAGGTTTAAGTTTAAGTTTAAGTTTAAGTTTAAGTTTAAGTTTAAGTTTAAGTTTAAGTTTAAGTTTAAGTTTAAGTTTAAGTTTAAGTTTAAGTTTAAGTTTAAGTTTAAGTTTAAGTTTAAGTTTAAGTTTAAGTTTAAGTTTAAGTTTAAGTTTAAGTTTAAGTTTAAGTTTAAGTTTAAGTTTAAGTTTAAGTTTAAGTTTAAGTTTAAGTTTAAGTTTAAGTTTAAGTTTAAGTTTAAGTTTAAGTTTAAGTTTAAGTTTAAGTTTAAGTTTAAGTTTAAGTTTAAGTTTAAGTTTAAGTTTAAGTTTAAGTTTAAGTTTAAGTTTAAGTTTAAGTTTAAGTTTAAGTTTAAGTTTAAGTTTAAGTTTAAGTTTAAGTTTAAGTTTAAGTTTAAGTTTAAGTTTAAGTTTAAGTTTAAGTTTAAGTTTAAGTTTAAGTTTAAGTTTAAGTTTAAGTTTAAGTTTAAGTTTAAGTTTAAGTTTAAGTTTAAGTTTAAGTTTAAGTTTAAGTTTAAGTTTAAGTTTAAGTTTAAGTTTAAGTTTAAGTTTAAGTTTAAGTTTAAGTTTAAGTTTAAGTTTAAGTTTAAGTTTAAGTTTAAGTTTAAGTTTAAGTTTAAGTTTAAGTTTAAGTTTAAGTTTAAGTTTAAGTTTAAGTTTAAGTTTAAGTTTAAGTTTAAGTTTAAGTTTAAGTTTAAGTTTAAGTTTAAGTTTAAGTTTAAGTTTAAGTTTAAGTTTAAGTTTAAGTTTAAGTTTAAGTTTAAGTTTAAGTTTAAGTTTAAGTTTAAGTTTAAGTTTAAGTTTAAGTTTAAGTTTAAGTTTAAGTTTAAGTTTAAGTTTAAGTTTAAGTTTAAGTTTAAGTTTAAGTTTAAGTTTAAGTTTAAGTTTAAGTTTAAGTTTAAGTTTAAGTTTAAGTTTAAGTTTAAGTTTAAGTTTAAGTTTAAGTTTAAGTTTAAGTTTAAGTTTAAGTTTAAGTTTAAGTTTAAGTTTAAGTTTAAGTTTAAGTTTAAGTTTAAGTTTAAGTTTAAGTTTAAGTTTAAGTTTAAGTTTAAGTTTAAGTTTAAGTTTAAGTTTAAGTTTAAGTTTAAGTTTAAGTTAAGTTAAGTTTAAGTACAGGGTCAGAGTGAGTTAGAGAGAGAGTCAGACACAGAATCAGAGTCAGAGTAATAATTAATCTAATTAAAGACACCATTTCGTTAATCGAATATTACACCATTTCGTTAATCGATCTAGATTATCTTATTATTATTCTCTAAAACAAACAAATGCACGTGCCATTGAGGCACACAAAAAACAATGCGTTATCTATACATCAGTCATATGTCAAATGAGCACAATGTTACAATTCTATTATCAAATAAGACCGTGCCCACCTATAAATCTTCAATAAAAAACACAGAAAAAACATTTTCGGTAAACGATAAACCACTTAGTCTTATCAGCTCATCAGGTGCATACATATATAGCGCGCTAAAAATATAACAACTGCACGCCCCTTAGACCAACCAATTTATATCGTGTCGCGTGCGTGATTTCAATTTCGCAACTTGTATTCATTTCCTATACTAAATGAAGGTTCATTATCACATGTGCGTCTTTTGTTGATCTAATATACTCATATATGTTCTTATCAGCACTTTGTTAAAAACAAACTGTTTTTGTTAGTCCACCATAAAAAAATTATGATAACACGATTAAGTCAAAGTTATCGCAACCATACGCGAGGTTTATCAGATCCATTATTATGTGCGGTGTGTGGTGTATATAGGCAAGCGGTAACATGTGGTTCTCGATAAATCCGCATTAATAAACAAAAGTTTTATAGATGCGCGGCTCAAGTGTAATGTCGATATGAAAATTAATTTTAGCTTTGATAACGAAAGCACCACAAAAAAAAATAAATAAATAGAATTTTCATTGAATTTTGATTGGACGGCGGTGATGATAATTTTTATTTTTGTTCAATAATAATTTGTTAAAGGTGTGACACGCGAGTTCTAATTACATAAATGTCAAGTAGATAAACAAAAACCAAAATAATCTTTAATTTCGATGATATGGCGGAAAATGGGCAAAATTTATTTTTTGCCAAATCATTCCAATGCGCAATTCATTCATTCATGCTCATATCACTCCCCACTGTAGTGTAATTTTAGTGGTGGTCCAATAAGCTTCCAAAAATATTATTTTAATAAATTTTTGTCTTAGTCTCTAGAAAAGTCATAAATGACAGTAACATGAATTTGCACGTGACATACGGTTAAAAAAAATACAACCATAGTCATACTTGAAGTACGAACGATAACACCCACGATAAGACCGTGCCCATCATTAAAAAATTTCCACCAACACTTACTGCGTGTGCACCATAAAAGCACTTAACTCGAAATAAATATATCGGCCGCGCGCATCACAAACCTAAATTATAAACAAATATCGTGTCGCGTGCGTGATTTCGATTCTAAAACGTACTTATCATCACATGTGCGCGACTCTTTTGTTGATAGGCTCTTATCAGTATTTTGTTGTTACCAAAATTTTTTTAGGTATTTTTTGCTTCCATCTAATTATAAATTAAGATACGCGATAGTGTAATAATCGCAACCATATGCCCGATAATCAGATCTGTATTATAGTACTCGTTATATAGTGCCTTTAGATGCGACACGTGCAAAATTTTGTAATTTTATTTCAAGATAACCCAGAAATAGATTTTTGTTGCAAAAAGTTTGGCCCATGGTGATGATATAAAAACAATTTTAAAAAAATTGTTAGAGGCGTGACACGCGCGCCAATGACAAATGTCATGTTGATTAAATAAATTTGGAATTTGATTGATACGGCACAACAGAGTGGGCAACATTCAATTTTATCGTGTTTATTTTGCGACGTGTCATTTGAACGCACCACAGTTATGTGGATCTTGTCACGTAGCTTTCTTCATGGGACAACTGCGGATAGTTCTATAAAAATCCGTTTTGCTTTTAGACGAAGACTGTGAGTGTGCTGATCACAATCGAGTTCTATTGAATTTAATTGAATGGCAATGTCGGTCGTTAATTTTTTTATATGAGCAATAATTGTAAAAGGCGTGACTCGCGCTCGATTAAAATTTTTAATTTATGAGATTTGATTGCTTTAATAGCGGCAATATTAAATTAATTAGCGATGGCTTTCTGCGTGCCATTCGACTATAAAAAGGTTAAGACATTTAACCTTTTGCCATGTGATTAGACTTTGAATGTACGTGCCAAGAATCATTGTTATATGGCAATTTTCAAATTGACAAAGCCGTTTGAAAAAAGTTTGATTAAAATTTGATTTACTTGTTATTTGATTGTAATTTGTGGAATTTAAGCAATCAAATTGATCAAATTGATAAAAAATTGAATACCATTACTTGAAACCAAATTATTGTTTGATTTTCGGTTAAATCATAAAAATTTTATAGTTTGATGACATTTTGATTAAGTTGGAATTAAATATTGAAATATCTAAAATCTCAGTAAGTTGGTTGCAACAATATTTGAATGAGGTTTGAAACCGTTCATTGCATTTACTTGCATTTTTGTAGTTAATGTAGTTAGCGTAGTTGATGAAGTTGATGTATTTGATGTAGTTGATGTAGTTGATGTAGTTGATGTAGTTGATGTAGTTGATGTAGTTGATGTAGTTGATGTAGTTGATGTAGTTGATGTAGTTGATGTAGTTGATGTAGTTGATGTAGTTGATGTAGTTGATGTAGTTGATGTAGTTGATGTAGTTGATGTAGTTCATGTAGTTGATGTAGTTGATGTAGTTGATGTAGTTGATGTAGTTGATGTAGTTGATGTAGTTGATGTAGTTGATGTAGTTGATGTAGTTGATGTAGTTGATGTAGTTGATGTAGTTGATGTAGTTGATGTAGTTGATGTAGTTGATGTAGTTGATGTAGTTGATGTAGTTGATGTAGTTGATGTAGTTGGTGTAGTTGGTGTAGTTGATGTAGTTAATGTAGTTGATGTAGTTGATGTAGTTGATGTAGTTGATGTAGTTGATGTAGTTGATGTAGTTGATGTAGTTGATGTAGTTGATGTAGTTGATGTAGTTGATGTAGTTGATGTAGTTGATGTAGTTGATGTTGATGTAGTTGATGTAGTTGATGTAGTTGATGTAGTTGATGTAGTTGAGGTAATTTATGTAGTTGATGTAGTTGATGTAGTTAATGTAGTTGATGTAGTTGATGTAGTTGATGTAGTTGATGTAGTTGATGTAGTTGATGTAGTTGATGTAGTTGATGTAGTTGATGTAGTTGATGTAGTTGATGTAGAAGATGTAGTTGATGTAGTTGATGTACTTAATGTAGTTGATGTAGTTGATGTAGTTGATGTAGTTGATGTAGTTGATGTAGTTGATGTAGTTGATGTAGTTGATGTAGTTGATGTGGTTGATGTATTTAGTAAGTTGATGCAGTTGATCTTCTTAATTCTAATTGTTATGGTAGATAACAATCATAATGGGTCGAAGATTCTGCTAGCTTCAGAGAAAGGTATAGGGTATTATTTTCCGGTGTTATTTTGGTATAATTAATTCTCCCTGTAAGGCAACCAGAGAAGCAGAGGGCATCTAGGTACTCATTTTCCGTAATAGATTTTTTTATAGGTCTGTATTCTTAATATGGTTTGCATTTTGAAGCTATTGGTAACCCATTTCCTAATCATGAATCAAGAAGAACGGAGTATTCAGACTCAATAGACCATGTCTTTGTATCACTTCCAGAGGAATATGGGGTTTCATAATTGCTGAATATATCCACACCACTAGTAATTGGTGCAGCAAATCTAAGCTTTTTTATGAAAGCAATTCACCCAACAAAAAGGTACGTAGTTTCTAATATCCTTCGAACACACGTAAAAATATTCAGAGATTCTTTAGCTGTAAGCCTTTACAATCTAAATTTATACACAAAGCCCGATGGTTCCAGATAGGGTCTCTTTTTGATACCTTTTGTGCATCCTTGTTATTGTTGCTCTTTTGGTTATTAGGCCATTAATTCAAAAAGGTGGTTTTATTTTGGTCAGCACTGTTCTTTGTACACTTTCGTCACGCAGGCAAAGATGAGCCAGCTTGGCTTTTTTGCTTTCTAACCATGATGCAGTTTATATTTTCTGACCATTAATTGGATATCGGGAAACCTTTGCTGTCATGTGCGCTTGAATATTTTAAAGGCAAGAATATCATCCCGTGATTACATGACGTCCAAGATTCTTTTACTGCCTCCTCGGTTTCTTTAATCACTAACTCATCCTTAGAAGAGTCACATCATAATACTTGATGTATTGATGTAGGGACAGCAAATTTGATTAACTATTGCACTTTGCTCTTGACTTCCTGGCTATTTGGCCCAAGTACTGGCACAACTTTGCCCTTCAAACCAAAAACTTTGAGATAAATTGCAATTCCAACATCTTTGAAGGAACTGTGGTTTTTGTAAAGCCTATTGCGTTCAGCAATACTAGTCTTGCTCACTGATTTGATATTATAAGAACTAAGCTGTTTCCGTCAATTTATATATGGTGGTGATCTTGCAATCTCCAACCTTCTATTTTTTTTTACCTAATATTTGCCCTGCACTTCTGATGACGAATAGGAAAATGTTTCAATGAAAGCAAGTGTAATTGAGTCTATCGGAAAAAAATCACGAGTAAAATACGAACCTTGACACGGCCACATCACACAAATTTGTTCTTTGTGTTCCAAGACTATACTTTGCTTTACAGTGGAGATGATCATCTTAGTGTTGGTTTTCTTCTTTGACCTCAGGTGAAAAAAGCTATTTTGGATTTTGAAGTAAGTTTCAAAATTTGAATTTTGGAGCTGGAAAAATCCACTGTCTTTGTAAAAATTTAGGTTCGTTCTCCTGACATAAACTATAGCGACCGATTTGATATTACTGGCTGGCTGTCAAATTTGGAGACGGTGATCATTAAATCGTCACTGCAAAACTAAGATGGCCGTTTTCGTACAAGTCAGGGAACACAAGAAAACGAAGATGATAATGCACAATAACAAAATCTTGTGAGCAGCAGGCCCGGACTGGAACCTAAAACTGACTCAGTATTTAAGATACGTCAGCTCCCTATTTCCCCTAAAAGCACTACTTTCTACCACTTTATCGATTATTTCGTTGTTATCTTAATTCGCTATAAAAAATTTTTCATGGCCTCTGCCTTTGCTGTTACATCAAACTTTCACACGAGCTGGTTTTACTATTCTAGGTTAATAGATTGAAGTTTGCTATAACGAATCTCAGGTAAACGTTTTGGATCTATTACCAAAAAAGCGACCTTCCACTCCCAGTGAAACTGAATCAAAAATAAAGATAACTTTTATCTAATATTCAAAGCAAATGCCTCAAGAACCACTACATCCCATACAGTCACAGTTCTAACTAAATTTGTGACTTTAAATTTGTTCAAGTCCTAATTTTCAAAAGCATAACTGTTTCATTTTTACAAAATCATTCTAAATACATTTTTGCCTTTGCAAGGACATTCCGCTTTAAATGTTCATTTTGATGTATAATTTGCAAAGGTACAATCAATGTTACATATAACGGCTTGATAGTTGAATCCGAGTTTGGAAACACTAGTCTTTGCTCCTAGATATGGTATTGGTCATAAAACAGTTAACTCAATTGATTTGAAATATTTGATAAATTTTTTTCAAAATCTAATTTATATTAATTTTAAAGTTTTGTTTTGAATAAAGTGTATATAAATTAGATTTTCGGCGATTGTATGATGTGGTCATAAAACGGTTAATACAATTGAACCGGCTATAAACTGATGGTGTAGCAATCTTTAAAGAAGGGCCACCATTTGGTGGGTGCAGAGGTCGCTTTAGGCTATCACATAAGATAATTTACGAAAAGGATATAAGAAAACCACATTTAAGTTTTATTTTCGACTTTAAAAATTTAAATCTTATAGCTACCAAATAAACTTAAACAGCCTTACCATTCACACGCGCTTATGCTCTCAATACAATTTGCGCAAGGTTACATAAAACCACAACAATAATGGCGACAGATCAAAAACGACAACGATGAATAAATATAACAACAAAAGATATCAAAATTTAAATATTTCTTATGTACATAAGACAAACGTGATTGAATCAATGTATCGATGTCTTTATTATATGATCATCTTTTTGGTTGCTTCTTTGTTGTCTTCTTCATTTGGTTTGCCGAGAATTGAGATAAACTTAAGCCTGCGCATATACTAACGAGTAAGTGTATCTGTGTAATGTGACGACTCGTCGCAAATGAATCACAATAATGATTTATGTAAATTAGATAATTTATTGATAAATACATATATTATTAATAATAATAAAAATAATAGAAATAAAATAAATAAATAAATTAAATAAGCGTACAAACGTACCTATATATATATCTCTATCGCGCTAATTTACATCTTTGTCATGTGATGTGGTTGCACGCCTTTCTTGCTATTTGATCTTTTGCGTTTTTCGCTATTTATATTTACATATAAGAGTATGTTGTGAGGTATTATTGCTGTTGTTGTTGTTGTTGTCAATATTACAAAATATATTTACGCGAATATAAACGAAAATACCACAAAAGCGTATAGTCTATCGCGAACTTATATCGTGGTGTTGTTGTGTTAATAATAAAGCGAATTTGTAAATAAGACGACGATAATATAAAAAAAAAAAATTGTGTTGCGCGTGGCTAACAAGTCATATGACGTAGGATTAGTTTTTTGGATCGTGAAATATACGCAAACACACACACACACACATTAGATTAATTTAAATTTGGTTATGCAGTTTAAAGAGGTAACATGGGCGATTGTAACAGCTTTTTTTCTTGACTTTGAACTGTGAATTATATGTGTGTGTGTCTATCTGTGTAAAAGATAATTTATGAGTGCATTCGTCGAATTCTGTTTGCACAGAGTAGCTGACGCACGAGAAATTGGCGAAATCTAAATAGTTATTCATTTTTGGAGGGCCCCATAACACGACCATATATATAGTCTTTATTGGACTTAGCTTAACAACATTATATATATATATATACATTAAAAGGTCACCGTATAGGGATGATTATATAACCCACGAAGCCTGGCCCAACAAACCGCTTGCAGAATCCTGGACCTGGACCTTTACGCAGGATACTGTGCCTACCTTGCTGTGAGTGCACATCCATTTTTTCCGACATAAGTTTTGTATATTTGCTCTCCCGAAGGCGAAATAATTTTTCCAAATTTGTACCTTTGCATTGCAGAACTAAGCAATATGAACAAATGGCTACTAAGTGGCTACACTAATCCTGTGTTGTCCATAATTTTACAAATGGAAAAATTACTTATCGTTAACTTAACGTCGTTCATCTAAATATGTATACGTTACTTTTATCAGTTTAGTGTTTTTCATGTGTACACATGCACACGACTTGTCGCGTACACATATCGAAAGGATGTTTGAACATCACACACAAGTGTGTACGGTGGTTGGAAGTTAAAATATTGATTTTCTTATAAAACATATTGAGATACCAAATAAATGTTGTGTACAGAAAACGAGACTGTTTACATTTTTACAAGTCATATATTGTCATTGCGCGGTAACCGAATGAATACACAAACTGGAGAACGTCTTTGTTGTTCCGTCTGGTTTTAAAAATTGAACAATAAAAAACTATAGGAATTTTCTGCGCAATTTAATTATTAGATCAGTTGTGGCTTAGTCATAAATGATTGGAGTACATGTGCTGCGGAGAGAATCTCGTTTCACACTATTATCTTCAAAGTTTTAACTTAGCTTTCAAATTTGATAATTTTATTTTAAATTCTAATATTGAAACTATTTTCGGTTTTATTTCTTTAGGCTATTGCTGGCCTGTACCGAATCATCAATCCGGCTCCAACGGTTGCGGTTTCAAACTTGATCTTCACATTGTTCTAGACAATCTAGCGTACTCGCTAGGCTTTTACTTCATGAACAAAATCTTCTATTTTCAATACATTTCTGATCTCTTGGTTGAAGGGAACTCAGAAATTGTCGTCATTGTTGCGTTAGAGCTCATATATCATTCGCATGACTTTTCTCTCGATTATCAATAACTATCACACATACTCATCCGTGAGGGTCCAACTCTCACACGCACTAATACAAGACAACGGATCTGATCAACAATTTGTAAAACTTGAGTTTGTTGGCATTTCCAAAGTATTTCGACTTTAGCAGTTGACGTAGAGTAAGAAAGGCAGCACTGTATTCAAAGTATTGAAATTTGACTAAAGATCACGTAAATGCTATTGTCTGTAATTAATTATTATTATATTATTATATTATTATATTATTATATTATTATATTATTATATTATTATATTATTATATTATTATATTATTATATTATTATATTATTATATTATTATATTATTATATTATTATATTATTATATTATTATATTATTATATTATTATATTATTATATTATTATATTATTATATTATTATATTATTATATTATTATATTATTATATTATTATATTATTATATTATTATATTATTATATTATTATATTATTATATTATTATATTATTATATTATTATATTATTATATTATTATATTATTATATTATTATATTATTATATTATTATATTATTATATTATTATATTATTATATTATTATATTATTATATTATTATATTATTATATTATTATATTATTATATTATTATATTATTATATTATTATATTATTATATTATTATATTATTATATTTTGGGCTTTCCGGGAAATCCTACTTAATGCTTGGTCGTACACTTCAAATCAATCAGTCAATCAAAAATGAACCTCAGTCACTTAGGCGACCAAAGCCATCCATCTTCACAATTTCTAATAACAATACCATCTTTGTGATGCCAATGCCACACGCAAATGTATATCTTCATAATATTAATTTTTAACAATTTGCAAAAACTATAAATAGATAATTTTAAGTTGTCTTGTTGTGCTTATTATACAAAACGTGGTTTTATAGTTATGTTATGGTTTCGAATAGCTTAAAGATAGTAACAAACTTAAAAAATAAAAAAAAAATTCTAAACATAAATGATCGCAATAAAATTTGTTATGTATCTTAAACGCGAAACAAATTAATTTTATTAATTTATAGATCATGATGGTGATCATCACGATCAGCATCACCATCGTATATACGAGTTTAGGCGATCATCATCAAACCGTGGATAGATGATGTTGTATTTATTTTATATATTGTGGCGAGCTACATGTGTATCGCAAAGAACTAATTTGTTACATGATTTTTTTCTCTTACGTTAGTTTTCTTGTACGGGGCATAGTTGGGTACTCTGGAGTGATTGTTGCCGATCGTTATTTTGAAAAAAAAATAAAAAAATTATTTGATTACATTAACAAAAAAATAGTTAAAGGCACTTTGCTGTGCTCAAACCTTTTATAAATTTTTGTTCGCGATATATATGCAGAGTTGAAAGTGGGCGAGAATTTATTGAACAATGTGTTGTTGTTGTTGTTGCTGTTGTTATAATATGATTTTAGTTTTGTTTAACACTTTTCATGCAAAAACATAAAAAAAATAATTTAAATATGTATCTTTGCATGATGGGTTTTGGCGTGATATCTTAAAGGATTTTAGCGGGGGGGTTATTTTATTTTATTTTATTGCGCCGATATGTAATTTCACTTTTGTTGTATACAATTTTAACCTTCCATTATTGGATTTTTATTTTAATGCATCGTAAATAATCAATACAATTAGGTTCGGTCTCGTGATGGAGACGTTGTACACCTGTTTTTAAGCGGTACTCATACTGTCGATGCTATGTACAAGTTTAACGAATATTTTGTGTTTTAGCGGTTTACGGAGGAATAACGCTGGGTGTGTGATCAAGTATTAAAGTTTGCACTCTGTATTGTTAAGCTGCAAATAGGTTATTTTCTTTAGTCGTTGTAAACCGTGATCCCCAGTAAATATTTTGCGTTTAAGTTATGCCATTTTATAGCAGTATTAAGTAGCTGCGTGCTTACCTGCGCATTTGTCTTATCTATAGGTTCACAATTACAGTATGTTGTGTATGGTTAAACTCTTGTCACTTCTCGCCCTGTGGTTTTTGTCTAGAAACTTTTTTCAAGGGCTCAGTTTTAATTCTCAGGTATAGAGAATTGCATTTATATTATAGATTTTTTCTATATATTTTTATTGTTGAAGATGAAGAGTGAAAGTCCTCTTCTGATAATTTCAGTGTTTTCGTCCTTGTTTTTCTTTTTCCCTTTTTTGATGATATTGATTATACATGTTTTATTTTTAGACCTT
The DNA here is from genome assembly GCA_963556175.1 of Tipula confusa. Taxonomy (NCBI): domain Eukaryota; kingdom Metazoa; phylum Arthropoda; class Insecta; order Diptera; family Tipulidae; genus Tipula; species Tipula confusa. Next base: position 37,142,047 of record OY744477.1, on the reverse strand, counting down.
TACTTGGTAGTTCTTCCATAATGTCTTCTTTTGAGCAAGATTGATGGATCTCTCTTGCTATTACTTTGATTGGGTAATCATTGTTGTCTTCATACTACGTATTTCCATGGAGTGCCCTTTTCAATAGACAAAAGTGAAATAACTTTTAAAGTGGAATTCGTTGTGTCTATCTTACTTTATTTTGTCGTTTACTTTCGAATTTTTCTTCTCCTAACCCTTGGTAAAATTAATACCTCGATCTACAAGACAGCATGCAATTTATGTTTATTGCAAAGTGTTTAGGCTGCCGTCTATCTTGAGGTTCAGATGTTGACCAGACTGCGCTTCAGGAATTTAACATCACATATCTCTTCAATGCTTTGATTGCAAGAGACCTGTGGACCGCTTCTGGCTTCATCCCCGAAATAGCTTCCCAACGGGTGTCTCACCACAAGATTCTCCTTTAGGTTGCTTGCGTTACCACCGACACAGCGTGGACATAGCAAGTAGGAGTTATGTTAACCAGAAAATGGGTTTATGCCCTTAGTATGTGGTACTCCAATAGAAACTCAAAGGGCAGATGAACTTATTTGATAAAAATTCGTAATAAGGTTACTGTGAAGATTCGAAACAAAACGGTTACTTATTTAATCGAATGCTTAATTTAGGACTGTCACAGAAACAATTTTGGAAGTAAGTAAATAATTCAGGGGAATTCTTGCCAGATATGGCAGGTACTAAGGAAATAAAATATTCGTGGTAGACCAAAAATTAGTTTTGGGAGGGATACCCAAAACTATAAACAAAGTATGGATATTCCAGATCCCCAGAACCGGCGTATTGAGGTAAGCAAGAGAGTCTGACATCATCTTTATCCATCGACCACAATTCCGCGAGGGTAGGTCAGTTGGTCTTCGTTACAGATTTACCAGCAAGTGATTTTAGGCATTTGGGCTTGGGCTTTGATATCATAGGAGAAGATTATGCATTGAACACTTGTTCTAAATAACGGGTCCAGTGAATTCTTCCAAAAAAACTAAGGGAGGATACAATGACAGGTTAGTCGAAATCCCCAAAGAGAACGGGGCTCATCTCCGGGGAGGAACAAACTTCTGTTGTTATCGATGGAAAAAGAACCCTGCTGCAGAGTTTATTGCGCAGCAGAGAAACGACCTCAGAAAGAGCTAGGTGAAAATACTACATGAACTGAAAATGGCAACTGCGAGACAAAATAATATCATAAGGAGTGTCAAGGATGGTGTCCTGGTTCTCGCAATGCTCTACGATGGGAATGTGTTTCGTCAGGATAACTGGGAAAGAAAGAGGATGGAAAACGTAAGTAATCACATAACTGGATTACCTAAAGGAGGTAAACAGATCACCTCTTTTCCTGCTAAGGCAGAAATTACCTTAAAAAAGAAAGCAATCACCAAAAATAAGAGACAAAGTATAAGTTTCCGAAAACCGATGGTAAAACCGTATACCCTTCTTACTAAACCGAGAGAATTCTTATGCATAAGTGCTAGGTGCAATAAGCGAAAATGTTAACCCGGAGGCTTCAAATGCAAACAGCATGATGGGCGATGTTCTTTTGTAACTTGGAGCAAATGCAATAACCGAACCTCTGCGAGGCATTGAGATGTGCTCTAGGTGAGAAGGCCACCTACGGTTCTGGCCAACAAAAACCACAATGAAAATCAGGCATTTAGATTTTCTCTTCTTTGAAAAACAAGTGATAGAAGCACGAGTCACTTACGAAGCCCAATTAAGAAGTGCAACGAATGGTTTTTATAGAGATTAGTGCTTATGAAACATCTGAACTGCTTAGGATAAAACAAGCGCCTTTAGTGGTTCGATGCCATGCCTGCTTTAGTTATGCAAAGGCCCCATCAGGAGTGAACTTTGTTTCCAGTGTGGAAAGAGTTTTCAATGTGCTGAAAATAAAATTTGGCCAGAACACACCAAACTTGCAACTGGGTCAAGTTATTGTTTGCTAGATGTATAGGCAGGACCTTGAATAAGCCATGTTTAAAAAAAAGAGTTAAAGGTTCATCAGAGAGACGGGCGTGAACCTGCTTATTATTTGTTAGCCATATAATAGAGCGTAATATGAATGGTTATCCAATAATTTAGGAGCAGTCACCATATGGGCCCCAAATCCAATAATAACTGAGAGTGATGAAGCTGGAGAAGGGTTTATACTGCCCAAAATTAAGGATAGCATATATGTCAGTTGCTATCTTACCCCGAACGAATCAATGAACGCTTTGCAAGCAAAATAGACGCTGGAGTAAGGAATCAGCTTCACAGATACCAGAGGACAGTATATTTTGGACATGGCAACCATAATACGACTTCTAGCGATGAATGAGGGTGGAATGACTATTCTCACATCACTTTTAAGACCGATGTGATATTGAACGAAACTACGGTATAGTTAGGAAGATTACACTGGTTAGATCCATCAAAACATAACCTATACTGTTTGAACAGACACCAAGAGAACCAACTTCTTTAGGGGTTGATAGTCTACATGTACTAGAGTTCCTTGTACTAGAGAATGTTAGTTAGATTTAATGAGAACCCAACCATTTTAACTAATCAAAAGAAGAGGGTAAACTAAACATTTGGCATCTAAGCAGATGCTTCTAAAATAAAGGAAGATTTAACACTTCAAATAGGCATACAGAAACGCATAACAGAAAATGCGAGTACTCTAGTGAATCTGGCCATAGTATCACTAAGAGATCGAGAAGAAAAAGTTTTTGAAGCTAAGCTAGAGTGGCAGAAAGTATTACAAAATGGGGGAAAGAAATAGAAAAAACCGAAGCAACCGGGTGCACTATTGGTTCAAAAGTGGGGGGACATTATCGTATGCTGAGATGATATAGAAAATGAAAGCCGACTAAGAACTTACTGGTCTGGTTAGAATAGCTATATACTTTATAGCTGTATTTGCCAAACTATAATGGGAATTTTTCATAAGTGATGACGAGCAGAGGTATTTGTCCTTGATACTGAAATCACTTGCAGAAATTGACTATTAGTTTAGAAATCTCTGGTGGAAGAATCAAAAGGTATGTCCTTTATAAAAACGCAAAAAGCTTTTAATCAGAGGGTTTAAATGGCAGTTTAGTTAGTATTCCAAGCCAAATAGCAGAGAAGGTTGTATTGAAAGGGAAAATAAGGATTAGTGTGATTGGCCGAATTCAGGAAACAAATAGACATGTTGAAAAATGTTTAAAATGCTCAAATATGGCCACCAGGCTCAGAAATGTAGGAGTGTGAATGATAGGTTAGAATTGTGTGATCCAATGCTACCTTTGTATCGATAAAACCACTAAGAGCGAAAGGAGATGGACAAACCACTAGCTAAAAGTTTATCCACTACAGCAAACAAAATAGCAATAATAACTCTGAAGTTTGGGTCTACATGATAAATGCCTCTTCCTAGTGATTGACAGTATAAAATACTGCTGCGTCATAAAGAAAATCAAAGCCTTTCTGAACCGTCTGATTATTGTAGCATGCTAACAAAGCCATTTGTTGATAGTGGGAAATTTAAACGTTTGTGCCATCAAATAGAAGGCCTAATTTCTACTGGTCGTAATTTTTGTTACTCCCAGTGGCGATGCTGAATATTCGAAGCACCTCTACATTTTTTAGAGGATTAGTGAATATTAATTGGAGCCAGTTTTAATGGAGGAGGCGTTAAACACATGTGGTAAAGTAGAAAACAACAATATTTCCGGTGCTGTTAAGATTCTTATTCTTGATTTGAAAAAATTACTCTCTAAATAGTGAAAAGTCTATTGGAATCCTGCTGACTGAAATTAACTAAGGCAGTTTATAATTCAACAAATAATACCGGCCAATCAGCTGGTGCCCCTATCTGAAAATTAATATTATTTACCTGTATACATTTGCTACCAGAAACGAATAAAACAAAGCCACGTATTGATATGACACTCTATCTTTGGAAAGCGGAACGATGCAAATCGTAATGTGCTACAAAACCTTATCACCTTCATCGCATTTTTATTTATTATTTACTAATAAAATAGCAATAGTAGCAATTAACTACTAATTCTATTTTTGTTTACATGGCCATCCATGCTCAGACATTGCATAGTCCAAAATATACGATCACTATGATATAAACGGGTTTTAAACGGAAAAACATTTGACACGCAACGATATCAACCACAAATCTAATTTGAAAACAAATAATTACAACGCACAGATAAACCTCGTAAAACGTCACCTGAGATACGGTTAAATCTATCCGATTTTTATTAAAGCCACGTAAACCATGTTCATCTGTATAGACACTCAAATTCTTGTTACGCGGCCAAATTTTTCATTGCCAAATATGTCTGATAAGTAAATACATTTTATGTAGCACACACCCACTAAAAATAGCTGCCAAAGTCGAAAATAAATTATAGTTAGCACCAATTAGATTGTGAATTTGAATAAAGTCAAAATTATATGATAGTTGAATGTCATTTATTGGTAATTGTTTAAGCAAACCAATATTTGAAGTTTGAATGTAGTTTGAAACGAGTTCGAAAAGAATTTTCTACTTCTTCAAGTCGTATTCATTTTTTAACAATACAATATACAATGTTCTATCTTGAAAATAGTTTAAATCCAATTATATACGAGTTTGAAGCGAGTTTGACTTAATTTATATCAAATTTGAATGAAGTTTGACTATGGCATTTTTTTCAGTAAACTAGTCTGTAGCGCGGCAGAGGCAACATTACAAAGCTATTTTAAAAAAACGAATAGTTAAAATTGAAACCAGTTTTTAAATAAATTTGGAATCCTTTTTTAAATCAAATCATTCTTATATTTGATTACTGTTAACATTTGAATGAAAATCAAATATTATTAATAATATTATTAATAACATGGATAATTTGTAGACTGATGTTCAAAACTTGAATGTAGTTTGGACCTAAGTAGTTTAAATAAAAAAGAAAAATTAAAAAAAAAATGTTTGACTTGATCAAACTTGAACTGAAATCAAATTAATTTTAAATAAAGCCAAAGAAAAGATGATGGGCTGAGGACAACGTCCAGTGGGGAATCATTGGTTCTCCTGTTGGAAACCCATTTCTCAGGTAGTGTGGATGTGTCGACGGCGCTTGGTTGGAATAGGGACAAATTATCATCGGGTTGCCCGGAGAAAATCTTGTGCAAAAACCAGATCCTATGGGCATTAACGGCTTTAGACCTCATAAATCGGCAGGCCCGTTTGGTACTATTCCAGTAGAATTGCAAAAACACTCGTCAAGCATTCTCCCATGGATGGAGGTGAAATGAACTGAGCTTAGGGTGATTTTTATCCCGAAACACAAAGGACCTAAGACCTATAATTCTATCATCCTTTCTGTTCTGAAAACATTGGAAAGACTGATTGACGTGTACATACGTGCAAAAATAAAACCCAGTAATTGGGCGACTTCTTAGCATGCGTACTGGAAAATGAGATCTGTGGACACGGCTCTGCATTCCCTGGTGTGAACAATTGAGAAATCAATCCACTCGAAAGAGTATTGTATGTAGCCTTCCTCGATATAGAGGGCGCCTTTAACAATGTCAGGATGGAGGCAGTTCAGGAAGGACGGTCTTTATTAGATGTGAACAACCCCTTAAGGAGGTTGATAAATCAGATACTAGAATGCAGGACTATTAACGCGGAGATAGGGGAATCCACCATTAGAAGACGAGTAGTTAGAGGAACTCCGCAAGGTGATGTCCTATCACCTCTTCTCTGGAACATAGTAATCTTCATCTTGTTGACATCTTTGGTAAGCAGAGCACGGCACTACGGCTGTACTACTCCCTGCCGTGTTTGAGTGGAAATGTCTACAGATGGGCCACTCGACGATTGGCAGTTCGCTTAAGGAAAACTTGGCGAATAGTGACTACACAATACCGATTGTATGCTTTGAAAAAGGCTTCCGGACCCTTATCCACTCAAGAAAATCCTGGGGGAACAGGTCAACAGCAGAAACTGGAAGTATACAATTCTACACTGACGGCTCCAAACTAGAAGTCCAAAGCAAAGTCGGAGCTGGAGTCTATGGTGACAAATTAAATGTGAATATATCCGTTCGTCTTCCTGATCACTGCAGTGTGTACCAGACAGAGATGGTGGCGATTGAGGAAGCGCTGACTTGGCTGATGCATAATGTCATATCCACAAGGGATATAACAGTATATGTGGACAGTCAGGCGGCAATCAAGTCGCTGGAATCAGTTTCTCTCACATCCGTGGTGGCATTGAAATGCCGCTCATCTCTTAACGAGATGAGTGAGCATCTAAATATCCAGATAGTCTGGGTCCCAGGTCACTTGGACGTTCTGGGGAACTGCAGGGCCTTATGGATCTTGAGAACTGCAATGTGCAAAATATCTTACGCTACATAAGTTGGTCTGAATGGTTCCAATGAAGGTGAAAGGGGCGTAGGATCCTAAGTGTGCGATAGCAGCCACTCTAACCTAACCTAAACTTTGTCTCACGTGATGTTTCCAGTTGAGCTTTGAAACTAAATGCAGATCAAGGTATTTTGCTGATTCAGCCTGCAGCACTTGCACCCCATTGAGGTATATGTGTAGACTGTTATTTTTGTGTCGAAGCGTAAATGTCACAAGGATTGCTCATTAAATATGATTTTTCAGTCAATTGTCCATTTAGTAACATTGTGCATTGCTCGTTGAAGATTTTCTACTGCAAGTAGTTGTGATTCGTCTATACTGACATAATTGCAGTGTCGTCAGCGAACGTGCCGATGAAAGTTTTATTCGTTGTAGGTATATCCGCAGTGTAGAGAAGTTATAGGGTCCCAATACGCTTCCTTGCGGAAATTCCGCTAGCTTTGGATAAAAGTCAGACCATGTTTTTTCATGGATGACTCTGAATTGGCGATCAGAAAGGTATGATTCAAGCAGCTGGAAATAGTTTTGTGGTAGCATTTTGCTCATCCTGAATGTCAATCCAGGTACGTTTGCCTTTAGAAGTTTTAGTAGTAGTTTTTTAAACAACTTTGATAAGGGAGGAAGTGAAATTGGTCTGTATGATGTTACTTCTTTACCTGGTTTCTTCAGCATAAACATTTGCCGTTTTGAAGGATTTTGGTACATACTTCAATCTCATACAGGCATTAAATAAGTATGTGATCATGATGATTGCTTTACGTGAAAGTTCCTGGAATAGACCCGGAGATATTTCATCAATTCCTGGTGCCTTTTTGGTTAAGACTTTTGTCAATTTCTTCAGCAATTTCCTTTGGCGTAACCCTTTTAAAATCTTGATTTGGTTGGTAAACAGATGTTACGTCAATGTTGGATTGATTGTCATATGGGGTTGAAGCACTGTTGCTAGGTGTTGAGCAAAGAGTTTTTCTTTGTCCGCTTTTTCTTTGTCTTGGCGAACCCAACTGTCTTGAGCATTTCTTATAGTACTCGAACTATAGTTCGAATAAATTTTCTGGTTGCTTTCCATAACGAGTAGTCCTTATTCGTTTCTGGGCCTAGCCCGCTTAAGTAGTTATCGAAGCAATCCTGTTTGTAGCTTTTGATTAGCCTATTGACTTTGTTAAATTTTTTTCTTTCCTTGATTTGTTCCCTGATTTTGGCTGGTTATTTGATTTCAATCTCCGCTTTGAAATATAAATTGAATTATATTTGAAAGCATTTTGATAATATTTTGTCTAAATATTTTTAATATAAATTTTAAATTTTTTTTAAAATGTTACCTTTTCAACAGAGTTTGAAACTAATTTGACAACCCTACCCAGAATTATTTTTAGTTGATTTTGAATGCAAAATTTGAATTTGAATTGGAGAATATTAATTTGTTTCAAATTAAACGTTAGTTTATTTATAAAAATCTTGAAACGATTTTTTGCAAATTTGAATGTAGTTTGGAAACAAATTTCTTAAGCTTAATCAAAATAATTAAAATTCAAACTGGTTGGTATAAAAGATAAACTTGTTATCTTTGACATTTACCAAGTTTGATTTAAACTTGATGCGGCACTTTGATCCAATTTAAAAAGTTTTTTAAACTTAATATGCAATTTAAATATATATGAATGTAACTTATAAAAGCTAATTACCCAAACGATTATACAAAACTTAAAATCCGCTTACGATTTGTGTAAAGAAAACGCATAACAAGAAGGTAGCAACAATGCTGCTCATCTCGTACATATGCACAAACATAAAAGAACACAACCAAAACCACCTTTCTGCGGATGGAATTTATGAAATCGCGCATTTAAATTAATTACCATAATTAACGTAATTATTACGTCAAATTGTTAATCTTTTTTTTTACAATATAATTGTGTAGACATTAATCATAAATAATTTTGTTGTTGTTTTTTTTTTGAAAATAACTCTAAGTCAATATATTTTCTTAGAAATTGGATAGTTTCCAAATTCAATCAAAATTTTGTGTCTAAATAGAAGCGTACGCGCGCGTGCATTTCACATAATATGTATATAAATAACAAACACCATGGCGTATGACTCTGCGACGACATACTTCGCGCCAAAATTAATTACCAGATTAACGATAAAAAATTGGATAAATATTTGATTGAATTATTATACGAATCAATCATACGGTTTTGGATTGTGATTTACATAAAAAATTTGTATATTGCCTGTATGCTAGCTTTTTTATCATTGCCCCACTAACCACAAAAGACAACAAAATTGGTGAATGGAATGTAGACGCTAATCGAGAAAAAAAAAGTCATGAGACTTTGACGTTTTGTTTTTGTCATTGTAATAAAATTGGAGTACATGTGACATTGTTTGAACGAAAATAACGTTGTGATGCGATGGACAGGAATTTTATGGTAGGTGTGTGCTATACTTGCTCACACAGAATGTATATTTACTTATCAGACATATTTGGCGATGAAAATATCTGGCCACGTATCAAGAATTTTTGTTTTGGGTTTTTTTCGTATAGAATTATGTTAAATTACGTTTGGCTTAATACACGCATCCTATAAATAAAATAAATCAGTCTGATGACCTCTCTTAAAAAACATTTATCAAGTATCAAACTTAATTCAACTTATTCCCCAAAGACAAACCCTCAATCTCCTACCAGCTACTACCATCTGCTTTGTATGGATTATCCTTGTCGATTGTTGCGATTGTTGTATCATTGATCGCTTATATTTGATGCAGTGATTGTCTTTAAATGATACTTTACCATTCTAGTTGATCTTTACCATTTTATTATATTATAATAATAATAATAATAATATAATAATATAATAATATAATAATATAATAATATAATAATATAATAATATAATAATATAATAATATAATAATATAATAATATAATAATATAATAATATAATAATATAATAATATAATAATATAATAATATAATAATATAATAATATAATAATATAATAATATAATAATATAATAATATAATAATATAATAATATAATAATATAATAATATAATAATATAATAATATAATAATATAATAATATAATAATATAATAATATAATAATATAATAATATAATAATATAATAATATAATAATATAATAATATAATAATATAATAATATAATAATATAATAATATAATAATATAATAATATAATAATATAATAATATAATAATATAATAATATAATAATATAATAATATAATAATATAATAATATAATAATATAATAATATAATAATATAATAATATAATAATATAATAATATAATAATATAATAATATAATAATATAATAATATAATAATATAATAATATAATAATATAATAATATAATAATATAATAATATAATAATATAATAATATAATAATATAATAATATAATAATATAATAATATAATAATATAATAATATAATAATATAATAATATAATAATATAATAATATAATAATATAATAATATAATAATATAATAATATAATAATATAATAATATAATAATATAATAATATAATAATATAATAATATAATAATATAATAATATAATAATATAATAATATAATAATATAATAATATAATAATATAATAATATAATAATATAATAATATAATAATATAATAATATAATAATATAATAATATAATAATATAATAATATAATAATATAATAATATAATAATATAATAATATAATAATATAATAATATAATAATATAATAATATAATAATATAATAATATAATAATATAATAATATAATAATATAATAATATAATAATATAATAATATAATAATATAATAATATAATAATATAATAATATAATAATATAATAATATAATAATATAATAATATAATAATATAATAATATAATAATAAAATAATATAATAATATAATAATATAATAATATAACAATATAATAATATAATAATATAATATTATCCGCAAAATTTTAATATCCCTAACATGATCGGAATACGAAACTGAATTGCGGATGTCATCAGCGGATACTGAAACTTCAAAGATTTTTGTTGCTGAATTCGGCTAAATGTCAGGTAGTCGCATCGCTAAACTGTTGGATGAGTCTTTTTCATTTACCCTGCGTGGCCAAGAAACTCTTTACATTAAGGTCCAGTCGAGTAGCTGAGTGGGACCAGCAGTGTTATTGCAAAAGCTTTGCGCCATATTTGTTACTGTGGGTGCTATGTGACACTCCAGTCTTCATTCTGAGCCACCCTCACTTGTGTAAGAACTTTAACCAAAAGGCCCACTCGGGCACGTCACTTTTGACTGTGATCATATGTAGATAGAGTTTAACTTTATTTTTAGTTTGGAGTCTTCTTGCCGTAATCTGTTACCAAATTTTGTCAGAATGTTAAGAACTGTCCATCCGATTGTTTGACAACTCACAGTGTAACAAGATGATGCGCGTACCACTTGGCAGCTTTCATGAGTCACCACAAAGATAATTAACCAAAACGCTGGATGGTTTAACAAAAATTGCTCTAATCTTCTGCAGCCGCTTGTTTCATCGATGATGATGCATCTCACGGCGATAAACATATTTCTGTAGCCATGTAAAACTTTAACGGAAAGCGTGGTGGTTCGTCTTATCAAACTTAGATGGATCGCCGAGTGCACTGTGTCATGTATGGCCCCCGCCCACTTGCCTGAAATCGCACAAGCAACAAACGCATTACGCAGATAGCTAATTTGTGATGAAGTGATTGTAAGTTTCCTTTAGCAATCTTAACGAAAACGTTTTACTACAGTTCGCCGTGCCAGTAAAGAATTGCTAGGGTGATCCGGAATCTGCATCGTGCATTCTATTGTTAGTCTCTAGCACTATTTTTAATAGCTGTAAATTCGTACTCTCATCAAACTGCGGTAATGCTTTTTGGCTACTACGTTGCGTCGTTTATGCTCAGTCTCGATAAGATCTATGACGTCCAGGTTTTTGGCATCATCCTCACCAAGCATCTGAGTTGCGAGCTTTTTAATCGTCTTCCTTTTCTCTTGGTATGTCGTTCCGCTTTAGAATACACATAAAGCCTGCAGCTAAGTCACCACCTTACGAATGTCTAAGTTAGTCTTTGTTTAGAACAAGAAATTGGACTAATACGTCTTTGTCAGGACAGTCACATCTTAGAGTGAACCAGGATATGAACTCGGCTAGATAAACAGCCTCATTCTCCGCAGGCCGCTCCTCTTATTACTTACCACCTAGTTCATGTAGTCGCATCGACATACGCAGCAAAGCTGTACTTATCAAGAATGAACTGAATAAAACCATGAAGATCCATGGTTTCATGTCGTGCCTGAACATTACTGTGGGTCTGCACAGAGTGGCATTGTGTGTAAGAACGAGTCACTAGTCAACGAGATAAATGTAGATACGTTGCTCAATATTCTGCCGTATAGGTGCTTCGTTTTAATTCTGAAGCTTATTTTGCAAATGGCAAACTAACGCCAACTAAAGTATTCGTGCGTCCTCGATTTGGCTGAAGGCGGCGTAATGTAGGACGTGTAAAACTAACCGCGAAAGAGTTCGATGAGCTTCGGCCACAGTTCAGATTGCATGCAGTTCAGATTGCATACAGATTATATAAAAAAAACTTTTTAACACCAACACTAAATGGAATAAATGTTAAACTGACCAAATGCTTTATGAATGGTGTTAAATTATAGCGATACAACTCTGATCTAAATTCTTGTTAGTATTTTAAGGAGTTGCTTGTTGATAACAATAACTTCTTTAAGATTCCAGGAAACTAGTAACTACTGAGGACAAACAGAACAAACAGTTATTAATTAACTAGACGAATAAAAACTTATAAAACATAACAATTTTTAACTCTTAAACTGTTACTGATTTTAAAAAATAAAAATAATTTAAAAGTAGTTTTAAAAATTGGTTGCAAAACTTATAAATAAAAATAAATTTCGAAAATATTTTTAACATTTAAATATTTGTGTCAACAGTGATTCAGAACGTAAAATCTATTAAAAAGCAACTATATAAACAGTTAAAGTATAACGTAACCACACTTAACTAAAAGTTTAAAAAATTAGATGCAAAAATTTTTTTTATATAAATTGGTACCATATTTTGGTTTAAAATTGTGCAACCAAATAAAAAAAAGCTTTAAAAATTTGGTTGCAAAAAAATAATTAATTTGCAACCAATTTTAAAAAACCATAATTTTTCTTATGGACTGTTTTAAAAATATAAATATTAATTAACTTTTGTTTAAACTTTGGTTGTTTATTTCCATTATATCTTTGAGGATAAATAAAGCTTTTTGCAACCAATTTTTAAAGATTTACATGTTTAAATGATATTTTATTAATACTAACCTTAAAAAGAAACATTGTTTAGGAGAAAATTGGTTGCAATTTTTTTTTTAATTTACATAGTTTTAATTTTAAGTTTTGCAACCAATTTGGCAAGTTGTAACAGTAACATAGACACCTCATATTAGCAATTTAGAAAATTTATGGATTGCCAACATTCATAAAAACTATTTAACAAAAAATTCAGTGAATTCATATTTAAAAATAATCATTTAAAACATTGGTTGCAAAACATATCTCTTTATGTATTTACGTATTTTTTTTTTAATTTAGTAGATTATTATTCAAACAAATCTTTGGCTACTTACAATTACGTATTTACATATCCAAAAATTATCAAATTTACACTTTAAACTTATAATGAGGTTAACTTTTGGATTTTTAATTCCAAGAATCCTGATTATTCAAAGTAATTGAATTTGGTTGCGAAAATAGTTGCAAATCATTATAGATTATCAAATTTTAAAATAACGTTTTATACATTTTTCAATTAAATTCGTTAATAATAACAAGTTAGCCTTGGTTTTAATTTCAGGCAAATCAAAATATAAGCTACTACAGCAATCTTACAAATGTCGCAGCAAGCAAAATACACCCCAAGCCAATCTATTACCAATTTCACAAATAAAACCGATGATCAATATACATATTATAAACACAATTTGATGCAGTCACCATCAATGAACCCAACACAGTAATTACCAATTTTGTTCTCCGGTGTGATATTAATCCCTAACCACCGACCAATGCTTGCCTACACTTTATATACGCATACCAAATACAAAAAAAAAGTCGATCCGTTTTAATTTTTGAGTCCATCATAATAATAAAAACGTCGAGTAAAGAAGCAGCTTACAACAATAAAAATCAAAAATAAAAAATTAAGAAATTATTGCATTAGATTCGGTCGTCTTTGGGTGGTCAAATTCACAATGTTAAGACATAAAACAAAAACTAAAAACGAAGTTAAAAAAAAAATGTTTGCTAAATGTTTGGTACTTGGGAAGTCTATAAACCAAAATTATTTATTTGGTTGGTTATTGGGACGGTTATTAATTTTAATTTTTTTTTTGTTAAGCACGTCCATCAGATTTTTTATTTTTATTTTTTAAATATACCAAAATGCCTAAATAATATAAAACAGTCCAATCAACAGACGCGAACGACCGCATCATATCTCAACTAAGAAAATTATAATTTTTTTTGGTAAAAGTCGCTTTATTTATTCATACAGTCATTTGTCTTCTACATATGCGCGTGTATCTAACTGCATATATAAAAAATGTGCGCAGTAGATTTCAGTTAGTTTTAGTTAGTTTTAGTTAGTTTTAGTTAGTTTTAGTTAGTTTTAGTTAGTTTTAGTTAGATTTAGTTAGTTTTAGTTAGTTTTAGTTAGTTTTAGTTAGTTTTAGTTAGTTTTATTTAGTTTTAGTTAGTTTTAGTTAGTTTTAGTTAGTTTTAGTTAGTTTTAGTTAGTTTTAGTTAGTTTTAGTTAGTTTTAGTTAGTTTTAGTTAGTTTTAGTTAGTTTTAGTTAGTTTTAGTTAGTTTTAGTTAGTTTTAGTTAGTTTTAGTTAGTTTTAGTTAGTTTTAGTTAGTTTTAGTTAGTTTTAGTTAGTTTTAGTTAGTTTTAGTTAGTTTTAGTTAGTTTTAGTTAGTTTTAGTTAGTTTTAGTTAGTTTTAGTTAGTTTTAGTTAGTTTTAGTTAGTTTTAGTTAGTTTTAGTTAGTTTTAGTTAGTTTTAGTTAGTTTTAGTTAGTTTTAGTTAGTTTTAGTTAGTTTTATTTAGTTTTAGTTAGTTTTAGTTAGTTTTAGTTAGTTTTAGTTAGTTTTAGTTAGTTTTAGTTAGTTTTAGTTAGTTTTAGTTAGTTTTAGTTAGTTTTAGTTAGTTTTAGTTAGTTTTAGTTAGTTTTAGTTAGTTTTAGTTAGTTTTAGTTAGTTTTAGTTAGTTTTAGTTAGTTTTAGTTAGTTTTAGTTAGTTTTAGTTAGTTTTAGTTAGTTTTAGTTAGTTTTAGTTAGTTTTAGTTAGTTTTATTTAGTTTTAGTTAGTTTTAGTTAGTTTTAGTTAGTTTTAGTTAGTTTTAGTTAGTTTTAGTTAGTTTTAGTTAGTTTTAGTTAGTTTTAGTTAGTTTTAGTTAGTTTTATTTAGTTTTAGTTAGTTTTAGTTAGTTTTAGTTAGTTTTAGTTAGTTTTATTTAGTTTTAGTTAGTTTTAGTTAGTTTTAGTTAGTTTTATTTAGTTTTAGTTAGTTTTAGTTAGTTTTAGTTAGTTTTAGTTAGTTTTAGTTAGTTTTAGTTAGTTTTAGTTAGTTTTAGTTAGTTTTAGTTAGTTTTAGTTAGTTTTAGTTAGTTTTAGTTAGTTTTAGTTAGTTTTAGTTAGTTTTAGTTAGTTTTAGTTAGTTTTAGTTAGTTTTAGTTAGTTTTAGTTAGTTTTAGTTAGTTTTAGTTAGTTTTAGTTAGTTTTAGTTAGTTTTAGTTAGTTTTATTTAGTTTTAGTTAGTTTTAGTTAGTTTTAGTTAGTTTTAGTTAGTTTTATTTAGTTTTAGTTAGTTTTAGTTAGTTTTAGTTAGTTTTATTTAGTTTTAGTTAGTTTTAGTTAGTTTTAGTTAGTTTTAGTTAGTTTTAGTTAGTTTTAGTTAGTTTTAGTTAGTTTTAGTTAGTTTTAGTTAGTTTTAGTTAGTTTTAGTTAGTTTTAGTTAGTTTTAGTTAGTTTTAGTTAGTTTTAGTTAGTTTTAGTTAGTTTTAGTTAGTTTTAGTTAGTTTTAGTTAGTTTTAGTTAGTTTTAGTTAGTTTTAGTTAGTTTTAGTTAGTTTTAGTTAGTTTTAGTTAGTTTTAGTTAGTTTTAGTTAGTTTTAGTTAGTTTTAGTTAGTTTTAGTTAGTTTTAGTTAGTTTTAGTTAGTTTTAGTTAGTTTTAGTTAGTTTTAGTTAGTTTTAGTTAGTTTTAGTTAGTTTTAGTTAGTTTTAGTTAGTTTTAGTTAGTTTTAGTTAGTTTTAGTTAGTTTTATTTAGTTTTAGTTAGTTTAGTTGCATTTAGATTTTTTTAGTCAATTCTAGTTGTATTTAGATAGTTTAAGCTTGTTTGAGTTTGTTTTAAAACTAAATTTAGTCCGGGTTAGTTCATTTACTTCTTTCAATACTTGATTTCGCAGTATTGGATTTACTTAGATTCTGAAATATTGGTCATAATGGCAATTTGTATAAACTAATATAGATTATTTATCGTTTTCTAGACATTGATAACCTTTTGATAATGTCTTATTATTTAAGCATAAATAATTTGATCACCCGCAATACGTGAATTAGATCAAGAAAAATTATTTTGAAATATTTACATGTGGCGCGGCTGATAAAATTTTACTATCATGTTTCATCAGAAAGTCACGTAATTGTCTTTTGAATTGATAATCTATATAGATTAGTTATTTTTGTAAACAAATTAAAAATGGAAAAACAATTGATTCAAATCTTATCGCTCGATAATAGGAGTCTCGATGAGATTAGAACTTTAAAGATCTTGCACACTTATCACTTTTTAAATTTTTTATTATTATTTTAAATCTTGGTTGAGCATAATTTAAAAACAATTGGTACAGGGTAAATAGTAATGTTGTGATTGTGTGCTGACTTGTGTAAATCTGAACCATTTCTAAAATATACAGACTTATAAGCACGATTTAATTTAGAAATATGAATTTGCTATAAATTTTGCTTCTTCTCGTATTTTATTTATAATATCTAAAGGATATCTAATATCACCAACAACAGAGTTATTTTTGAGGACACTCCCATGCCTCGTAAAAGACTTTAAAACGAGCTTGTTTGATTGTGACCCAAAGCTTACAGCCAAACCTTCAACCATTTGTATTCATACGCCCAAAGATAAAGACCAAATTTCAAAATTAATTCAAATTTACTAAATTAAAAAGACTTTCTCATTTTTTAAGTCGACCACAAAACATTAAATAATTCAATCTAGTTCGAGTAAAAAAATATTTACTAGAGATCTTTAATTACAAACCAATCATATCAATTCTAATCAATTTTAAATCAAACTCAACTCAAATGTTTTTTAAAATGGATACTAAAAATTAGGAGTTTTTTATTTAACAAAGTTCTTTTGAATATCAATAACCATATTTTATAATAATTGGTAACATCCATTCAAACTTAAATCAAACTAAAGTTGTAAATTTATTAAAATGTTAATTTAAATTAGGTAGAAAGTTAAAAAAAAACATTTATTTTAACCTAAAACACGATCAAAGTAGTAAAGTTTATTTATGTCAAACTGGAGTCAATTATTAACTAGTTCTGCAAGTTTGTACTAATTTTGCATTAAATTGTAGTAGACTAAATCTACTAAAAACTACAATTTAAAGATCGTGAGTTTACTTAATATATTTTCCAACTTGAATCAAACTATGGATTTTACTAATTCCATTTCAATTCATTTAATTTTATTTCCATTCAAACTTGAATCAAATTTTTAACTAAAGAAAAGAGCAAAATCTAACACAATAAAACTAACATTTTTAACTATCATTAAAATTTTGTAGAGTTGCAGCAAGCCTCGTAATTGTTTGAATGTTCTAGTGGTTAAATAGAAGTGTTCAAATGATTTGAATGAGTAGCGTAATGAATAGAATTAAATTTTACTCAAACTCAAGTCATTATTATGTTAGGCAAAAAACATTTAGAGATGTTTAGTTGATCAAACTACTTTCAAATATCAATAACAACGTTTTTAAACACATTTTTTCTCAATCAAACTCATATCAAACTAAAATCAATTTTTTTTAAATTGTAAACTGAATCATTGAAACATTGAAACAGAAACTAATTTTAGTTTGTTTCGGATGAGTAACACAATGGAAATCAAATTTTAATCAAACTCGAATCAAGCTAGAGTCAAATTTCATAATAATTTAAATGTTTTTAAATGTAGCAGAAGAGAAAAATATTTAAAATAAATATTGCACAAATTGAAGTTTTTCGAAAAATAAAAACATTATCAAACTACAAGATAATTCTTTTTCGCATCAAACTGGATTCAACTTTATATCTGGTTAGAGAATACTTACAAATTTGGTTTTTAATTGTTTCAATCTAATGAAAACTTCTTTGTATTTGAATGTTGTGAACTTTAGAAAGTTTATACTCTAATCAAACTAAGTTCAAACTAGAATCAATTTTAGTTAAAAAAAAGTTTAAAAAATAGAGCATAACTAATGAACAAAACATTTTTTTTTCATTTAAAATTTAATTAAAGTTTTAGATTGATTAAGATTAGTAAAGTTAGGAATGTCAATCAAACTCAACTCAAACGTAGCTCATGACAAATAATTAAAAAATAAGTTATTAAACAAAGTATTTTTAAATATCAATAATATCAAGTTTTACTCAAATTTTTTTCTAATCAAACTCAAATCAAACTAAAGTAATATTTACTAAATTTCATGTCACAAACTAAAGTGGGTTTAAATCGAAAAAATAAAAATTATTTAATAGAATTTCTAGTTTGAGTTTGGTTTGTAAAGAGATGATTAATATCAAATTTCAATTGAATTTAACTTAATGGCAGGGCGAAACGAATACTCAAATTGTGTAATAATTAAACAAAGTACTTTTCACTAAAAATAACATAATTTTTTAAACAAATTGTTTAAATATCCTAAGATATTAAACAGATTTAGATTTATTTAATTTTAAAAACTGGTTTTGAATATCACTATTTATATTTATTTACACACAATTTATTTCCAGTCAAACTTACATATCAAACTTGGCACAAATGTATACTTTCTTAAACCAGTTTTCTAAATTAGGTGATTTTATTAAAATAAGTTATGATCGAAATGATGGTTTTGCTAAAAAGTTTAAAAAATTGATTGCTCTACAATTCAAACTACAAATCAAACTTGAAATCAGCTTATTAAACTGGTTTAGGAAACATTTTAATAACAATTATAGCTTCTAAAAATACTTCCTCTATTCTGATTGAATTGAATAAAGTAACAATAAGAATCAAATTTTGATCAAACCCATTTTTTTCCTTTCAAACTTAAATCAAACTAGCCTCAAATATCTTTATTATTTAAAGTGTTAGATGAATTTTATTGATCGAATAATTTAAAAGAATTCTTACAATAAAACAAAGTCAAACTAGAGATTTTTTTTCAAATCAAACTAGAGTCAATTTAGAACGTATTCCGAAAATTTAATAAATTTTTAATTAACTTGATTAAATCTAATAAAAACAAATTCTTTTGTCGTTCCGATCTTTAAAATATAAACTCTGATCAAACTCAGTTCAAACTTGAATCAAACTTTAATCAAACTTTAATCAAAATTTAATTTTACTAAAGTTTAAAACAAAAATATACCAAATGTGAATAAAATTGTTATCGCATTTAAATTTTTAAATGTAGCAGGGAGTCACGTAATCAATTGCACGTACATTGGATCGGGAGTTCCAAAAATAATGAGTCATTAATTTTTTTTTCTCTGGTTTTCATTCAACCAGTTGGATGTGTTTGACTCTATAAATATAAACAATATCAGCACCAAAATGTTTACGAACAAAACAAACAAACAATTGTTACTGCACTTAAGTATGCGGAAATCGATATAATGTCGCAATTGGTTTGGAAAAATGCGTATACCATCATTATCCACCAAAAATAACGATATGAAAATATTGTAAAACAACAACATATTGACCAAAATAAACCAGTTCACCTGTTCGATTGGACCACAAAATTAACTTTTGGTATGTTTGTAAAATGGACAAAAATCCAACACGAGGCGAAACGTATAAAACTTAAATACTTTTGTCAGTTCATCAATATTACGGCTAACAATTTATTTGGTACAGAAGCGCACACACAGTGCCCAAGCAATAAAAGTTAAAAATCGAAAAAAAAATTTGCGAGATGTTAAAAAAAATTTAATTAATCATCAAGCAAAAATGTAAATGCTCATATTTTTTGTTCTCGTTCGGTATGAAGCATATTTGAATGCTGCAATAAAATATTTTACTACAGGGTACGTTTGACTTGGAAGATTTAAAGGAACAACAAAAATGTTTTTCTCAATTTTTACTTTTCTGATCTTAATGCCAACGATTAATGGTTGTTAAATAAATTATGATATTTAATGTTGTGATGTTTAAAAACGGATTCAACATATTATATGACGGTGGGCATTCGTATTGTTTATTACTCGAGGGCTAGCCTAACATATCTGAAAAAAATTTTATACTGTATAGTAATATTTTGAATAATCCGTCAGATTACTCCAGATTCTGGGAAATTTGTTATTTTAATTGTTTTCTAAATTATGGATTTTCATTCACCACTGGAAATTTCACTCGTAAGACGTCGTGAAGTCATCGAAGGGAAGGTCATCTATTATATAAGAAATTAATGTAGAACTGCGAAATTATGATTTGAAAGGTGTCTAACGATCTCTAACCACCTAGCTGAGACCAATTTTTTGCTATATAATTGTCTTCGACCACGAGGTTTATAGGAGTGATCTCGGTACGAAATTTACAATCGAATGGTAATTTTCCGATTCATTGGCACATATTTCACTTATAGAAATTGATAATGGTTTGTTTCATAATCCAACGCAGAATCTAAAACCGCTCTGATAAGAAAATTTTGGTTAAAGCCTTTTCTTATAATAAAGAAAAAGCCAGTCCAAAATTGTCACAGGATATGGATAACTAAAGCGGAAACTTGCGTTTCTATAAGGAAACTGCACAACTTCATATTTTATTATATTCGTGTTCGCCTGGAACTAATAGATTGTACTAATAATAATAATCATAAAAATCTTCGGTAAAAAAAATAAAATTTTTAATGACTACCCATGTAAAGTTAATTGCAAAATTGAAATTTTTTTAAAGTGTCTGCAATCAATTCATTTGGATCAAAACATTTCGTTTTTGTTTATAATTTTCTACTGTAAATAAATAAATTGTTTACGATCGAAATGATACCATTTGCTCATCATCATCCGCAAGTGCTGAATTTATTTCGTTTTTTTTATTTTATATGCCTGCACTATAATCAATCTTACGTATC
The DNA here is from genome assembly GCA_963556175.1 of Tipula confusa. Lineage (NCBI taxonomy): Eukaryota > Metazoa > Arthropoda > Insecta > Diptera > Tipulidae > Tipula > Tipula confusa. The sequence goes on along the minus strand of OY744477.1, from coordinate 37,121,139 downwards.
GGTCATACATTATACTCTTAAAACGTTAAGATGCAAAACTGATTTACCGAATGGCTTTTTATAGAAAATATAATTAAACGAAATAAAGTAATAAATCTTCGATGGACACCCATGGTGCGATCATATTCAATGTGCGTGACAAACACTACTTTACCTCCAGCATAAATTTCGATCAATATACTTTCGGTTAACTAGGGGTTGGCCAAAAATTTAAATTACAATTTTTTATGGTACTTTAAAAAATTGTAAATTACCCGCCCAAGATGTGGATTTAGTTTGATTTTTATTGGGCTTAATTCAATTTACAGTGTAATCATGGTTTTGCGTGCTCGGTGTGCAATCGTACAAAATGAATACATAATGACGAGCACGAAAGCTTTAATTGAACCGCTAGATTTTGTGTAATTTGTAAATTATTTGTTGAATTTATGTGCTTTCTTTTAAATATTAACCTATATATTACTAAAAAAAACTAAAACTAACTAAAACTAACTTAAACTAACTAAAACTAACTAAAACTAACTAAAACTAACTAAAACTAACTAAAACTAACTAAAACTAACTAAAACTAACTAAAACTAACTAAAACTAACTAAAACTAACTAAAACTAACTAAAACTAACTAAAACTAACTAAAACTAACTAAAACTAACTAAAACTAACTAAAACTAACTAAAACTAACTTAAACTAACTAAAACTAACTAAAACTAACTAAAACTAACTAAAACTAACTAAAACTAACTTAAACTAACTAAAACTAACTAAAACTAACTAAAACTAACTGAAACTAACTAAAACTAACTAAAACTAACTAAAACCAACTAAAACTAACTAAAACTAACTAAAACTAACTAACACCAACCAAAATTAACTAAAACTAAGAAAAAAATTACTAAAACTAACCTAAACTAACTAAAACTAATTAAATCTAACTAAAACTAACTAAAACTAACTAAAACTAACTAAAACTAACTAAAACTAACTAAAACTAACTAAAACTAACTAAAACTAACTAAAACTAACTAAAACTAACTAAAACTAACTAAAACTAACTAAAACTAACTAAAACTAACTAAAACTAACTAAAACTAACTAAAACTAACTAAAACTAACTAAAACTAACTAAAACTAACTAAAACTAACTAAAACTAACTAAAACTAACTAAAACTAACTAAAACTAACTAAAACTAACTAAAACTAACTAAAACCAACTAAAACTAACTAAAACTAACTAAAACTAACTAACACCAACCAAAATTAACTGAAACTAAGAAAAAAATTACTAAAACTAACTTAAACTAACTAAAACTAATTAAATCTAACTAAAACTAACTAAAACTAACTAAAACTAACTAAAACTAACTAAAACTAACTAAAACTAACTAAAACTAACTAAAACTAACTAAAACTAACTAAAACTAACTAAAACTAACTAAAACTAACTAAAACTAACTAAAACTAACTAAAACTAACTAAAACTAACTAAAACTAACTAAAACTAACTAAAACTAACTAAAACTAACTAAAACTAACTAAAACTAACTAAAACTAACTAAAACTAACTAAAACTAACTAAAACTAACTAAAACTAACTAAAACTAACTAAAACTAACTAAAACTAACTAAAACTAACTAAAACTAACTAAAACTAACTAAAACTAACTAAAACTAACTAAAACTAACTAAAACTAACTAAAACTAACTAAAACTAACGAAAACTAACTAAAACTAACTAAAACTGCCTAAGAATTTAAGAATTTAAGAATTTAAGAATTTAAGAATTTAAGAATTTAAGAATTTAAGAATTTAAGAATTTAAGAATTTAAGAATTTAAGAATTTAAGAATTTAAGAATTTAAGAATTTAAGAATTTAAGAATTTAAGAATTTAAGAATTTAAGAATTTAAGAATTTAAGAATTTAAGAATTTAAGAATTTAAGAATTTAAGAATTTAAGAATTTAAGAATTTAAGAAATTAAGAATTTAAGAATTTAAGAATTTAAGAATTTAAGAATTTAAGAATTTAAGAATTTAAGAATTTAAGAATTTGAGAATTTAAGAATTTAAGAATTTAAGAATTTAAGAATTTAAGAATTTAAGAATTTAAGAATTTAAGAATTTAAGAATTTAAGAATTTAAGAATTTAAGAATTTAAGAATTTAAGAATTTAAGAATTTAAGAATTTAAGAATTTAAGAATTTAAGAATTTAAGAATTTAAGAATTTAAGAATTTAAGAATTTAAGAATTTAAGAATTTAAGAATTTAAGAATTTAAGAATTTAAGAATTTAAGAATTTAAGAATTTAAGAATTTAAGAATTTAAGAATTTAAGAATTTAAGAATTTAAGAATTTAAGAATTTAAGAATTTAAGAATTTAAGAATTTAAGAATTTAAGAATTTAAGAATTTAAGAATTTAAGAATTTAAGAATTTAAGAATTTAAGAATTTAAGAATTTAAGAATTTAAGAATTTAAGAATTTAAGAATTTAAGAATTTAAGAATTTAAGAATTTAAGAATTTAAGAATTTAAGAATTTTAGAATTTAAGAATTTAAGAATTTAAGAATTTAAGAATTTAAGAATTTAAGAATTTAAGAATTTAAGAATTTAAGAATTTAAGAATTTAAAAATTTAAGAATTTAAGAATTTAAGAATTTAAGAATTTAAGAATTTAAGAATTTAAGAATTTAAGAATTTAAGAATTTAAGAATTTAAGAATTTAAGAATTTAAGAATTTAAGAATTTAAGAATTTAAGAATTTAAGAATTTAAGAATTTAAGAATTTAAGAATTTAAGAATTTAAGAAAATTAAGAATTTAAGGATTTAAGAATTTAATAATTTAAGAATTTAAGAATTTAAGAATTTAAGAATTTAAGAATTTAAGAATTTAAGAATTTAAGAATTTAAGAATTTAAGAATTTAAGAATTTAAGAATTTAAGAATTTAAGAATTTAAGAATTTAAGAATTTAAGAATTTAAGAATTTAAGAATTTAAGAATTTAAGAATTTAAGAATTTAAGAATTTAAGAATTTAAGAATTTAAGAATTTAAGAATTTAAGAATTTAAGAATTTAAGAATTTAAGAATTTAAGAATTTAAGAATTTAAGAATTTAAGAATTTAAGAATTTAAGAATTTAAGAATTTAAGAATTTAAGAATTTAAGAATTTAAGAATTTAAGAATTTAAGAATTTAAGAATTTATGAATTTAAGGATTTAAGAATTTAAGAATTTAAGAATTTAAGAATTTAAGAATTTAAGAATTTAAGAATTTAAGAATTTAAGAATTTAAGAATTTAAAATTTAAGAATTTAAGAATTTAAGAATTTAAGAATTTAAGAATTTAAAATTTAAGAATTTAAGAATTTAAGAATTTAAAAATTTAAGAATTTAAGAATTTAAGAATTTAAGAATTTAAGAATTTAAGAATTTAAGAATTTAAGAATTTAAGAATTTCATTATTTTAGAATTGCAAATAATGGCTTGTAGAATTGAGAAACAAAAATGTTGGAAAATGGTGAAAATGGGAAATTAAGCAATTAACAAATTAAAATATTAAGAAATTGGGGAATTGAGGATTAGGGAAAAAATTCTGAAATTTTTAAAAACTGTGGATCTAAGAATTGAGTAATCGAGAAATCGAGAAATTTGTGAATTGAGAAATTAAGAATTTGAGGAATCGATCGCAATCGAAGAGCTTAAGAATTTGAGAAGGAACTTAAGAATATGCCAATTGCTGAATTGAGAAAATAAGAAATTGAAAATTGAGTGAAATTGAAAATTAAAGAATTAATGAATCGAGATATTGCGGTTTTGATAGAATTTTAGGTATTGCAGAATTAAAATATTGACGAATCGAAAAGAATTGAAGAATCCAGGAATTGACAAATTAATGAATTAGAGAAATGATTTATTAAGAAAGTTAGAAATTAAGAAATTCAGAAAATGATAAATTGAAAAAATTAAAAATGTGAGAAAAAATTATCAATTAGTCAATTAATTGTCTAACAGGAGATCTACAATCTTAAAAAGTAAAAAATGCGTTAATGTGGAAATAAAATGTTAAACGGCAAGTTTAAAAATGTTAAAGTTTAGGAACTCCGAAATTTTAAGAATATATTTGTTAAAGCAGATTTAAACCAAACTCGGAATTCCACAAACAGATTTTGAACTAGTTTGGACTTCTACTACTACTTTTGGACTTTAAAATTTAATACTTTAAAGTCCTAAATCTGATCGTAGATTTTGATAATATGAGGAATCAAGAAATTAAGGAAATTTAAAAAATGAGAAATTCACTAACTGGGTAACTAAGAAATTGAGAAATTAAAAAATTGAGGATTTTAAACTGAGAAATTAAATAATTAAGAAATTTGGAAAATGCAAAATTTTAAAATTTTAAAATTGAGGCATTGAAGAATTCATGAATTGAGGAACTGTGCAATTGATGAATTGATGAATTATAGGGAGTTAAGGAATTAAGGATTTGTCATATCGAAGAATTGCGGATTTGAGGAGTTGAAGAATTGAAAAATTGAGAAATTAAAAAACTGATAAATTAAAGATTCGAGAAACTGAGGAATTGGGGAGTTGAAGAGTTGAGAAAATAAAGAATTACCATATCGAAGAATTTAGGAGTTTTGTAATTGGGAAATTATAAAAATTAAGGAATTGTAAAAATGACTGAAAAACAATTAAAAATTAAGAAGTTGGGAAATTAAAAAATTGAGGATTTAAGAAATTGAGAAATTAAAGATTAATAAAATTAAAAAATTTTAAAATTTAAAAATTAAGAATTTGGAAATATAATCTAATTGTTACTTAATGTTACTTAAAGAGCGTATGATTTAAAAAAAAAACTCTGCATTCCACTTTTAGGAATTTTGAGTATTAAAAATATGGATAATATAAATAAATGAGACGACAACATATTTTAGTAATATTTAAAATTGTAAAAAAATTGTAATGTCGCAATTCAAAATTTAATAATTTGGAGATTAGCTCTGTAGTACGCCGTTCATATATAAGTACGCCATTATGTCAGTCTCGTGCACTTTAATTATAAAATTATGAAGGTAAGTTCATAAAATGCGCTAAAAACTAGTATGTTAGATTTTTATTAGTCGCACACCCCAGATAACATAATATATTATATATGTTTGAGCTATAAACAAATTCTAAAGTGACATGATAATATTTAATCACTTACGCACACACATACTATATTATTATTTGTTTAATACTGTACACTTGAAATAATATGGCAAGTGGATTTTATTTTGTGTACTGTGCGACTAACTGATAAGAATTTTTCATATATCGATCATGACTAAAAAAATAAATAAACGAATTCAAGTCCATATACATTTATGTACATACAGTCGTGCACAGTTGTCACTACCAACTGTCGCACGCGGCACGACTATTTCAATACTAAACTAAATAAACATTTTGGAGTTTTATGTGGTTCTTTTTCCATGTACGTCAATCTAATTTTTTCGGTGTTATCAGTTAATTTGCAAAAAAATTTAGCGCGCGCAGAATGAATGATAGTAGCATGTCTCGTGTATGGCACGTTATTAATTTGAAATAAGACAAATGGTTTCTAATTAACAATTATATATTTTATTGTTTCATCGCACTGATAAGGCGTTTATGCTTACAGTACATTTTTATTTGAAGAAGTTCGCTTAATATGCGGAAATATATATGAAGCATGATTTGGCTAAATTTGATGTATGTCGTGATGGACATCTCGTAACGGAGACAGTTTACCAATCTCTTATTACTTATTCAATTTTCTGGACCATCAACTGCAAAGTGCAAATCCACTATATATATATAACCAATATTTAATGAAATAAATGTTCCATTCAGTATATAAGCAAGTGGTTCATACGTCAATGGTTAATGTGATGGATTTTAGTATACTGGCCACGAAACATTTAAGGAGTGATGAAATTTTGATACTGGCATTTGTTTTGTATTTCCTACACTATCATCTACTAAAATCTTGATATAACTTACAAATTTTAATCTTATCCCAGTCTCGACGAACATAATCACAATAACAATTAAATAATAATTGAAATTGATGGCCAATGGACCAATAAATTTATAATTTATCAATTCCTTTAATCTTTAACAAAAAAAAAAAAAAAAAACCAAACATTAAACTTTAAGTCATAACCAATTATATTGTTTGTGTTTAAGTCTGTCTGTGCTTACGTATATTTACTTATTTAGTTTATAAGACGCTTAAACGTAATTATAATTTGCAATCATTTACTTAACAAACGAATTGCTGTGGTACACCATTATGAGATGATTTGTTTGTGTTTGCGCTGTGTCTTGATTTATTTATCATTCAGCCCAACTTAGCAAGAAAAAAAAATCGAAACCAAACCAAAATAATTTATAGTCTACATTAATTTTAAACCGAACGACTTAGCCTTGTTCGATCATTTTAATAAAATTGTTCAGATGCGGCCGCAGCGTATAGCAGTATAAAAAGTAGGGTTGCACCTACATTTTATGAGAATCGCGATTTAATTTATTATTTTGGTAAATTTGAACATCTGGTTGATAAGCGATTTATCATGAAGCTGTACTCCTAACAGATCTGTGTATAGACAATAGAAAGTGTTTTTAATCTTGCTTTATAAAAAAAGAATCTTATAGGCACAATGACCGGCTTGACATTAAGTTTTAATGCGATAAATTACATGACCTTTACAAAAACCCATAAAGTACATGTGCCATATAAAATATGTGTGATAAGCCTCACATGTTCCGCACCATTTCCAAAAGCACCAATTAATTTTAGTCTCGTGATAAAAGTCGCCTTATCAACATTATTTCAGTTATAGTTGAAATAACACCGAAGTGTGTTTATTTGTAATGTGCGTCATGTCTAAATGGTGAAAAAGTTGTGTACTCCACTAGAACCATAAACGGCCAAAATTTAACGAAAAATATGTACGCATATAAGCTAACAATGTGTATAGTGCCATCTTTAAATCAGATCTTAGACTAAAGACTTTAGACTTTAGACTTTAGACTTTAGACTTTAGACTTTAGACTTTAGACTTTAGACTTTAGACTTTAGACTTTAGACTTTAGACTTTAGACTTTAGACTTTAGACTTTAGACTTTAGACTTTAGACTTTAGACTTTAGACTTTAGACTTTAGACTTTAGACTTTAGACTTTAGACTTTAGACTTTAGACTTTAGACTTTAGACTTTAGACTTTAGACTTTAGACTTTAGACTTTAGACTTTAGACTTTAGACTTTAGACTTTAGACTTTAGACTTTAGACTTTAGACTTTAGACTTTAGACTTTAGACTTTAGACTTTAGACTTTAGACTTTAGACTTTAGACTTTAGACTTTAGACTTTAGACTTTAGACTTTAGACTTTAGACTTTAGACTTTAGACTTTAGACTTAAGACTTTAGACTTTAGACCTTAGACTTTAGACTTTAGACTTTAGACTTTAGACTTTAGACTTTAGACCTTAGACTTTAGACTTTAGACTTTAGACTTTAGACTTTAGACTTTAGACTTTAGACTTTAGACTTTAGACTTTAGACTTTAGACTTTAGACTTTAGACTTTAGACTTTAGACTTTAGACTTTAGACTTTAGACTTTAGACTTTAGACTTTAGACTTTAGACTTTAGACTTTAGACTTTAGACTTTAGACTTTAGACTTTAGACTTTAGACTTTAGACTTTAGACTTTAGACTTTAGACTTTAGACTTTAGACTTTAGACTTTAGACTTTAGACTTTAGACTTTAGACTTTAGACTTTAGACTTTAGACTTTAGACTTTAGACTTTAGACTTTAGACTTTAGACTTTAGACTTTAGACTTTAGACTTTAGACTTTAGACTTTAGACTTTAGACTTTAGACTTTAGACTTTAGACTTTAGACTTTAGACTTTAGACTTTAGACTTTAGACTTTAGACTTTAGACTTTAGACTTTAGACTTTAGACTTTAGACTTTAGACTTTAGACTTTAGACTTTAGACTTTAGACTTTAGACTTTAGACTTTAGACTTTAGACTTTAGACTTTAGACTTTAGACTTTAGACTTTAGACTTTAGACTTTAGACTTTAGACTTTAGACTTTAGACTTTAGACTTTAGACTTTAGACTTTAGACTTTAGACTTTAGACTTTAGACTTTAGACTTTAGACTTTAGACTTTAGACTTTAGACTTTAGACTTTAGACTTTAGACTTTAGACTTTAGACTTTAGACTTTAGACTTTAGACTTTAGACTTTAGACTTTAGACTTTAGACTTTAGACTTTAGACTTTAGACTTTAGACTTTAGACTTTAGACTTTAGACTTTAGACTTTAGACTTTAGACTTTAGACTTTAGACTTTAGACTTTAGACTTTAGACTTTAGACTTTAGACTTTAGACTTTAGACTTTAGACTTTAGACTTTAGACTTTAGACTTTAGACTTTAGACTTTAGACTTTAGACTTTAGACTTTAGACTTTAGACTTTAGACTTTAGACTTTAGACTTTAGACTTTAGACTTTAGACTTTAGACTTTAGACTTTAGACTTTAGACTTTAGACTTTAGACTTTAGACTTTAGACTTTAGACTTTAGACTTTAGACTTTAGACTTTAGACTTTAGACTTTAGACTTTAGACTTTAGACTTTAGACTTTAGACTTTAGACTTTAGACTTTAGACTTTAGACTTTAGACTTTAGACTTTAGACTTTAGACTTTAGACTTTAGACTTTAGACTTTAGACTTTAGACTTTAGACTTTAGACTTTAGACTTTAGACTTTAGACTTTAGACTTTAGACTTTAGACTTTAGACTTTAGACTTTAGACTTTAGACTTTAGACTTTAGACTTTAGACTTTAGACTTTAGACTTTAGACTTTAGACTTTAGACTTTAGACTTTAGACTTTAGACTTTAGACTTTAGACTTTAGACTTTAGACTTTAGACTTTAGACTTTAGACTTTAGACTTTAGACTTTAGACTTTAGACTTTAGACTTTAGACTTTAGACTTTAGACTTTAGACTTTAGACTTTAGACTTTAGACTTTAGACTTTAGACTTTAGACTTTAGACTTTAGACTTTAGACTTTAGACTTTAGACTTTAGACTTTAGACTTTAGACTTTAGACTTTAGACTTTAGACTTTAGACTTTAGACTTTAGACTTTAGACTTTAGACTTTAGACTTTAGACTTTAGACTTTAGACTTTAGACTTTAGACTTTAGACTTTAGACTTTAGACTTTAGACTTTAGACTTTAGACTTTAGACTTTAGACTTTAGACTTTAGACTTTAGACTTTAGACTTTAGACTTTAGACTTTAGACTTTAGACTTTAGACTTTAGACTTTAGACTTTAGACTTTAGACTTTAGACTTTAGACTTTAGACTTTAGACTTTAGACTTTAGACTTTAGACTTTAGACTTTAGACTTTAGACTTTAGACTTTAGACTTTAGACTTTAGACTTTAGACTTTAGACTTTAGACTTTAGACTTTAGACTTTAGACTTTAGACTTTAGACTTTAGACTTTAGACTTTAGACTTTAGACTTTAGACTTTAGACTTTAGACTTTAGACTTTAGACTTTAGACTTTAGACTTTAGACTTTAGACTTTAGACTTTAGACTTTAGACTTTAGACTTTAGACTTTAGACTTTAGACTTTAGACTTTAGACTTTAGACTGTTGGCTTTTATATCTAGTCTTTTAATTAAGGAACTGGCTTTATAATGTCAGACAGGCGAATTTTGGCCTCCCATGGTCATTAATGTGTTTATAAAGTTACTATTAACTAAATTACAGTAAAATTCGTTTCGTTTATTCATGATACAAAAAATTTGGAGACTTAATACATACAACAATATCAAATTTCAGTAATCAAATTTCCATCGCGCACACACTCGTTCCAATGTGGCCCCGCGCAAAAAATAAAATTGTAAGTCTTGATCATTTCTGATTTTTTTTTTTTTTTGTATTTACTTGTTGTTGTTGGATTTTTTAATTTATTACACCAACTAATTTTATGGTCGTTTTATTTTTTGCTGTATTAAGTTTCACAAAATAAAAAATAAAAAATTAAAACGATCAACTATATGAGGAATAAGAAAACGCGCAGAAGAAATTATAAACCGCGATCGAATGTACAAAAACAACAAAACAAAATAAAACGAAATAAGCACGTGCGCGGTTCAAAGACGGTGCAAAGAAATTACAAAGAATTAAATTTATGTTGATGTTGTTGCGCTGGTCGGTCTATACCGGGCATCATGTACATCATTATCGATGTGGATTACTCGTACGAGTGTATATTGATTTTGCGAGGTGCGATGGTCTTAAATATACAGCGCAAAAATATAATTAAGGCCACCAAAAACAAAAAAAAAATAAAAATAAAAAATCGTTATCGCAGATGAATGGTAAATTTAATTAATTTCAAAATCTTTTAGTTATCCGTACGAGACCATGACAATCAACATGTTATCGCTTGATGAAATCTTTAAATTTCGTAAAATAAACCAACACACAAAACTCTTTATCGATAATCTTGAAGTATAAGAATTTTTTTTTTATATACAAGTGTGGTTAAATGCGCGCGGCTGCTTAACCGACACATTTTTTTTAAACTAACATAATATATCGTAAACAGTAAAAGTTTTAATAAACTCTATTAAATTTAGTAAACTAACAAGTTGGTGTCTCGACAGTTATAGATATAATCATGCGAAAATAGGGTTGAGTTTTAACGGTGACACATTTGATTTGTAATTAGGCAATAGTAGTTGACTATTAACTTGAAATAAATTTTAACGGTTTCGTGTTTTTCTACGTGTATTTTTGTATGGAAGTACTAAAATCTTAGAAAGCTCAATCGATAGGAAATCAAACAAAAATGCTAAATGCGGTTTTGAGACGATCTATTAAAACAATCGTGTTTACGCCTTTAATGTCCAAGATAACAAAAATCGAAATCGGCGGATCACTCAATAGGAACTATCGTAAGGATGACTGAGGCCGAGTTTTACCTTATCCACTCGTACGAAAGCGTATTCACAATGATTCACGGGCTGAGGAACTAAAGTGTTGACAAAAGTGTTCACGGCCGTTTGTGTGGTTTAACGGATAAACCTTAGGCTACCTAGTAAATCCATCGAATAAAGTGAGAATATAGGTGAACTCATTTGACTGCGGTATTTTCCCCTCCTTATCCAAATGAACCGATGTCATTGGTTTGTGATCCGTGAAAATCGAAAACACGTGATCCTCAATGAATCATCGAAAATGGTTCACTGTTAGATACACTGCTAGCAATTCTAGGTCAAATGCAGAGTATCGAGTTTTTCTTTTTTTTGGGACCGTGTGGGCGTTGCTACTAACACCGCGACCTTAAAGATATTTTGTGCTTAAACCCTTATTAATCAACCGTCCAGTCAATATTCAGGCTCTTGATAGACCTGACAATATCTCTGGGCGGTACATGAATCATTTGGTCTGGGCTCATTATTCTTTCATCTAAATGTTGCAATCGTTGCGCATTGGCACAGAACATGTTTCACTGATTCCACTTCCAAATTACAGAAGCGACAAGTATCCATCGCACTTAATCATAGCCTGGGAGGAAGCCAGGTAGTAGCCCCAACTCAGGTTTGCCTAGTATGAAGAGTTTTTTAAACTCGATTTGACGAAAGAGAAATAATCCTCTTCCCCGTCGTAGTCCTGGAATTATGCACCCAAAGAAGACCTTACAATGTCTGCTCAGCGTTTTTTAGCTGTTCTAAGATTTGCCACCTGTAGCCTTGTTTCCCGCGAATCCATTATATCCTCGTACCCACCAAAGTGTTACCACAAGTGGATCACTGGTCGCCAGATTTTCAACTGCGTTAAGACAATCCCATACCAGTTTGGGTCAATGGTGTGGGACCTAAGAGCCTTTAAAGTCACTTAACTGGCCAATGCAATAGAGACCTTAGTGCTACTTAGGTCCCCTTCTATGCCTATTCTGGCATAAAGTTCTATGGCATGCATTTCTTCTTGGAAAACAGTAGCATTGGATCCCAAGGAATTTGGAAAGGGCATTTCCGCTCCTAAATATTCCTACTCCTGCTTCGTCTACTATTTTGGAACCGTCTGCATACCATACTATATACCTTTTTTCAAAAGATGGCCCCTATGCTCCAACTGTCCTTATCTGGCAACAAAACACCAAAGGGCTTATCGAAATCCAGTTCGGCTGGCATACTGTCTGAAGGCATTCTATTGAAATGGTTTACCTGAAACTCCCGAAGGATTTCGCAGTGGCCTACTATATTGCCTGGTTAAAAATTGTCTTGTGCTTGAATCCTCAAGGCAGCAATTGCAGGTTCCTTTTCGACATGCAGGTGCAATGGAGCCAGTCCTAGGAGCATCTTAATTGCAGCTGCCGGGCATGTCCTCATTGCCCCCATAATACCGAGGCTAGCCAAATATTAAACCTTACTTTGCAATATTTGTGTTGCCTTCTCCTCAGTTTTAGGCCACCTCACTATTGAAGCGTATGTGACCAATAGATTATTTTTGGTTGTATACGCCATTGTGGTATGTGACCAATAGATTATTTTTGGTTGTATAGATTATTTTTGGTTGTATATTTTTGGTTGTTTGTCCATAGAGTCTCTCACAGGCCCAAAGTTTCTTAGTGGCCCTACTTTGAACCTTGAGTATGTGTTGTTTCTAGTTTAGTTTTTGATCCAGAATGACTCCTAGATATTTAACCTTACTGGAAAAATTAATAGTAACACCATTTAACGAAAGGGCTGTAAGCGCAAGCTTTTGCCTTTTAGGAAAGGGCACAGTAACCGTTTTATTCGAATTAACACTAAGACCTTCCTGAATAAACCATGGCCATATCAGCCCAAGTGTATGCTGCATAAGGTTCAAAATGATACTGTCAAATTTTCCTCTATCTAGTACAGTCAAGTAATCCGAGTAGCCCTGGGCATCAAGTCAATGGCTACTCAGAAGGGTCAGCAGTTCATCAACAACCATAGACCATAGTAATGGAGACAATACCCCTCCCTGGCGACATCCCTTTACAGCATTGATAGTTACTGAGTCACTACCTAATTGAGCTGTAGTAATTCTATTTTTCTGCATCAAACCAATCCTCTTAACTAAGGGAAGCGCAATTCCCTTTTCGCATGCTTCCCTCGCTATTGATTCATAGGAGGTATTGCCAAAATCACCTTCAAAGTCAACAAAGGTGCAAAAGTGGATTACTTTAACATCCGTTAGTGCTTAACGAAAGTACTTTCAATTTTAGTGATCAGACTACTAAGAGCCATCACAGTAGATTTGTCAGCTTGATCAGTTGATTTCAATGAAGTGGATTCCTTTTTAGAGCCTTACTTCTTATATGGTAGTCCAAAACTTTCTCCATCGTTTTTAATAGAAACGACGTGAGGCTAATGGGACGATATACCTTGGGCTGAGTATCTGAGTATCTGAGACGATCCCCTCCTTTTGCTGGAAAAGTTCTACCACAATTGACTCCGAAAAGTGGGTTTCTAAACTCAAGCTTATAGTTTCCATCCGATTTTCAATAAAATTAGCTTCGATGTTTGAAGGAAGCCTATACCATTTGAGTGATCATTTGCAAGGACCTTCTGGAGCCAAGTTTCAGAGGGCAATTCGTTTATTCCCTCACCAAAACTTCTGCAAGTTGACCTCTTTGACCTTCTTAGCTCGAGATTGTACTCTGTCAAGGCCCTTTTATAATCGCCCCATTCACTGGTGCGTTTGGCCTTGTAAAAAAAACATCTCGCTTTTTTCTTAAGCTTTTCCTGTATCCTGTTCCACCAAGGGACGGTTTTAATTACCTTCCTTTGCTTCACAGGACAACAATTCTCAAAGTATGAAGTTGTGCAGTTGTTTTGAATTGAACTCCAGCCATTATGAGCACTTTATTTTCTCCAATACTTCAGGCATTTTTGACCCGAGTAGTGCTTTGTATAAGCCCCAGTCGGTTAGCTTTGGAACTCTAATTTCTTGGGCCTACATGATCCGAGTACCGAGTTTAACATGGAACCAACTTCTTGGTAAAAAGGCAAGAGGTTGGCTTTACTATTTGGATGTACTATCAATAAACCAGTGGCTAATGCTTGTTTTGCATCTGAAAATGCATTTTTGCTTACCTCAGGGCAAGAAAAAAGTTGGGTTATGTAATGGGTTATGACTAAGATTCAATAAATCGGCGAATTTATTGCGGAAAGCTATAAACTTAAGAAAATTGCACATGCAATATTGGATTCAGATGGCTTCTTTTCGTCTATATTATTTTTAGGCAAAATTTGCTTCAATTTACGCCTGTCCAAAAGTTTGGATCTCCAAATGACCGTGTTGTTCAAAGCAGTGTATTTTGTACCCATGTGAGGATCCTTTACGATGTCAATAACCTCAGATACTCTGCAGTGAAAGCACCAAGAACATAATCAAAATTGATATCCTCGCCTGTAATACCGTGGATTTTAAACATCGTTTTACCTCTGGCGGGCCTATAGCAACGGAATGAATTTCCCATAAATCAGGTATTTCCACCGCTAGAATTGAAAATTTTTGACAATTCAACATGATTTTCTTTGTCAGTTAGTAGTTTGTCAATTTAAAGTTATCAGTAAAATTTAATAACGGATAGTCTAAATTGTCTTTTTGAACTTATAACCTAAACCGTCTGGTACTTTACAGAAATTGTTACTGCTTCTTCGATGCTATCAGCTCCCGATATTAGGTCATCAGTAGAAAAGACTTTGTTAATAAGTTCGACTGCTTTGAGATAATCTTTCCATTAGTCTGATGCGAGCGGCAATAATGTTTGCGTAAAGCTTAATTTTAAAAGTTTTGATCGGTTATTGGGGATTCTTCCCCAAACTGTGTCCGTTTGGTTAATCTAGATTTTGCTATATTTGCCGTGAATATTACTTTATGGTTACGAAATCTTTGAATTTTTTAGGAACTTTTCAATGATAGCAAGCAACCTTTGTCTATTATTTCATTACTAGCGAACTGCCCAGTCCTAAAAAGTTGTCGAGAGAAACCACCCTGAATATTGGCTCTATTAGAAAGTAAAAACGGTTGATTGATTTATATGTTCTGAGGCACTTCGATCGATCCAGCCAAGCCGACTTATTTATTTATATTTATTACAAAATTACCCAAGGGAAAATACTTTCTGAAAGCCACGTTTTTGGTAATGGTCTTATTGGACCCTTTATATGTTTATAATACCGGTTCTTTAAAAGTGTGGTACTACAGGAAGTATTTGTTAAAAAAGTCTTTCGGGAACAATAAACTTTCCTCCAAATGGTGTTCATTCCTTGGTTACATCTTATAGTAACCGATCAATAGCATATATTCCATGACTTGATGCCACAGTGACTTCATCCAGGATTTGTATAAGAGGATGTCCTCCCGTTAATATTAATTTGAAGACCAAATAGAGAGTGGTAAATTTTTCCACCACTAAACAGGTTGGCAGCTATACGTGTTAATGCAGATGAGAAAGCAACGTCACCATTACCTCTTAATATACTAAGAATATGATCAGAGATCTAGGTATCCCCACTACCGCCAGGAACATTAATAAAAAAAACATTTTTACAATTTGTGAATCCTAATAGCTTCGGTTATTGCGGTATTGGCTTCTTGTTGTTCGACACTAAGAGATATTGATAGCTCAGCCTTGGTTTTTCCGTTTTCCACCCCAAACAACTTTGCCACAATGGAGGATCAATTTGCAAGTAGAATTCCTAAGTCAGTCAAGTTTTAAACATTTTGATGGTAAAATTTTTTAATGTTGAGCATAATCTTCATAAAGATACTACAAATATTTTCCCTAAAAGTATATCATGCTCGGCTATTAAAGAAGAGACGCAAATTTCTGAAAATTTATGAGAGTTAATGGCGCAATATTTATAGGAAAGTATTTTAAAATCCTTTATTAACAGTGTTAAGGTCATCAAAACTTGTTGCTCCTTTTAAATGAAGTAAAGTTAGCCGGAGGAAATATTATTCAGTGTCCATCATATTCTCAAAACACATTCTGCCAATGGCTCTATATTTCTTGTGTATTTCCTTACCCTTGCGGGGCTCTGTTTAAAAACGAAGTATTCTAGTATCCGACGGCGGTTGGATGGGTCTCTCACTATAGGTTGCTCAAGTCCTTTGAGATTTTCTCTACCACTCAAACAGCTCTTTCCAATTCTAAACTGTCTGAATCGTCCGAAAATTTGCAAGATATGCCTTCGATTAGTTTATCAGATCAATCATTTATTTAAACATGCATATTAGGTCATACCCTAAAATAACTATCTGCCAACAACATACCCATAAAGTAATAGTGCTTTTGCTTCAGCATAATTTTTTTTTTTTGTAAAAATATCGAATTGTGACAATTTCTTGTAAAAGCTAGAGAGAAGTCGTCGAAGGTGATTTTAAAAGTTTTAAAATGGTGAATTTGATGTCGGAGACAACTTGTGCGGAAGGCCAAAGTGAAGGACTACGAAAACAAGGAAAAGGAAGCATTATTGTTTAAAATGATTAAACATGATTCAAAAGCAAGACAATTAGGTTCGGTATGAACTGAAGCCGGATAGATTACGATAACCCTATGACGAAGAAATCACAATTATGTCAATTAAGTTATGTCTATATGCTGCTAGAAAAATGGGAAAAAGTGGTGGCCATAGTGATGGACAAAGCATTTATTACCTTATAAGCTACTGTCGCTCCACAAATAATTTCGATTATTAAATAGCATTAGTCCATATCTCCTAAACTAATCGTCCTAGCGTGTTGAATATAGTACTTTTGATTTACGAGACAGTGAGTATTAAGAATTTCTATATTACAAATGTGGTGCACCGCAGTCATCATCACAACAAAAACAAAACGACTCAATGACATATAATTCAACGAATTTATTGTAATTGTTAAATGTAGTTTTAATTACGTAATAAGTAAGGCGGCATCGATCAAACATATATACGCGCGCACTAATACCAACCATTGCCATTGCCTCGGCCGCGCACACTATACACATTTTTAATTATTGCAAATTTATTTAATTCGCGAACGCGAACCAAAAACAATTTTATTAAATTATCAATTTACGCGAATTTTTTTATTTTTTTATTTTTTTATTTTTTATATTTAATATGCACATGACATTAATTTGTTGAAATTTATATTTTGTTATTTTAAAACATTAAATAAAAAAACCAAAAAAAAAAATTAAAACAATTAATTTTTAACTCAACATCATAAAAATCGGCACGCGTAATTATAAATTAAGAAGAAAAAAAAACTCTCATGTCGGCATTCTATAAATCTTATGACTTTTTTTTTTTTAAATACAGATCGCAACAACAACAATTTCATACAATTAAATGATCGTGCGTTGGTGTTATTCCATTTATGTTTACACACACACAAACACATCAATACTTATAATGTTTAATACCGCACTTCAGTCATCTTGGTCAAAGTGATTTTTTTATTTATGTTTTCTAATAATTTGCGTGATATTTATAAAGTGCGGAAAGTTTATTTTCTAATTTTAACTGTCACATTTGTACAGTGTTGAAATATTATGCGGTTAAAGTATTGCATGTGCATTACTATTACGCCTAATATAATTCCACCTTATCCAAAACTAATCTTCCAGGCAACCTTTAACATTTTCATACGCTGGAAAAGGGATTTGAGCTTTTTGAGTGATATTTCCAGTGAAAAATCAATTATGTTTGAGTGAAAGTTTAACGATCGTTTTATCAAAAATAACGATCATTTTATCACACTGATAATATTTTAGTGAAATTTTTGGTTTTTATCCTTCACCCTTCCAACGCAACCATGATCGTTATTTTCACTTAATCGACGCCTTTTCATATACTACACGAAAAGCGTTTTTGTGTACTATTCACTCTTTTATTTTTTCCAACGACACACCTGAAACATCGGAAGTACAAAGGTCTTTCTTGTAATTCTTGGTGGAAACTCAACGGTAGATCTGGAATATGATGCTTCATTTGTTTTCTTTATATTTACAGCCATTCTTTTACCTACAGAATTCCAATCAGTATTGTATTCTTAATACAGATACTATCCAAAATACCAACATCCATGAATCTGTTTTATAGTAAAGCAGTCTCTCTTTTCCTTTCTCTCTTTCTGTCACTTTCTCTCTCTCAGTCTGTTTGTTTTTGTTTTGATTTGTGGAGAAGAGAATCTTTAAAAGCCTTATAAAAGACGATCATTTTCTTGCAAGAGGACTGGATCATAATACGGGTTTCCTTCTTGTTTCCATTCCTTTGGCGGGAATACATAGTTAAACGCTTTTAAGCTAATAAATCTGCTGGTGGCGGTACACTTTTCAAAAGCACTCATCCAAATCGGTTTGCCATATATCGGAATAGATGTAACAACTTTACTAAATAAAAATCATGGACTCCAACAAACACTACCTACTTTAGGCATTATTTGCTATAAAGCTCCATTTATCTGCGCAGCTTTCTAACACACAGTATCCAAATGGGATTTAAATGATAGATTTTTGCTTCTTATGGTATTGGAAATTTAAAAATACATGCCGTTTCACATTGTGGTACTCTTTCGGTTAAATGATAGTCCTTTGTGCCTCCACAGTAATATAGCCGAATAAAAGGCATTCATATCATTCTATGTAACCACCTCTTTTGAAATCTGTTATTAGCTTTTCGCCTTCCTCCCTCAAACGCCAAAGTAATAAAATCGCCCGCAATCCATAAAGGGCTCTAATTGCATGCGTCGCAAATCAGACGGTCTAAGATGATTTTTACATCTTAGAAAAACCAGATTCAGCACCGATAGCTTTTTCTTGAAAGGATAACTTCTCACAGTCCTTTACAATAGCGCGATTTGAGAAATCTGCTGCCTATAAAGTCTTACTCTTAAACTTTCTGTATTGTTTGCGTGCAATATAGTAACATTTGCGTCCAAATCAGGTCTTGCACAGATTCACAAGGATTAAAATTTTTTGGATTAACCTCGTATCTTCTCCATTTCATTTGCAGGTCCTTCTGAAATGTCGGGCACTTCATACTAACAGCGTATGTCTGTTCCCTCCAATTGATTTATCACTAGAAAAGAATATCAGGCCATTGCTGCAGTTTTTACAATTAGACTCTTTCATCCGCACTTCCTACACTGCTTTTACCTATCCTTCAAACTCCTACATTGCTTGGTGACCATATTCAATACATTTGAAACATTTTAAAGGCTCATTTATTTCTCGACCAAGTATCTAACCAATCCTTATTTTTCCTTTGGATATAAAATCCCCTGCTATTTAACCACTGCCATTTGGGTCCCTCAATAAGAAGCTTTTTGTGTTTTATAAAAGCAATACATTTTGTTTTTCACGAGCAATTCACGAGGCAGAATCACTTCTTTATGTGGTCTTTATAGCAATGTCCCTTATTTCAACAAGGACTTTCTGTGTCAATGCTTTCACAGTAGCTTACTGATCGATACTTTTCTTTAAACTTTTCGAACATGTTTAACATTTTTTGCTAACCAGTAAGTTCTGAGTCCGTCTTCATTATCCTTGGCATTTCAGTATACAAGATGCATTTTCAGTTCCTTGTTTTAAATTAAAAGCGCATCCGGTCGAGTCGGTTGTTTTCGATTTCTTTCCGCTTTTGTGGTGTAACTTGACCCTGACAGAAGAGTATGTGATATGGTTAATGATATTCGAAAGAGTTATGCACCTGATGTGTGACCCTTAATCCGACGATGACAACTCTTACCGAGCCCTTTTCAAGCACGAGATCAGGAATATAATAAAAATTTCTCATGTCTTTTATGAATTAAAACGACAGTAACGCACCGTAAGTATGCTGGCTTGGTCCCATTCTTGATCTGGTGCTAAACGGTTGATAGCCTCACGCGATGTCATCTCCTGTTAGTCCTAAAAAAATACTCGCAAATTAAGGTAGGGTAAACAGCAGTTAGTGAGAATGGATTTAGTCCAATCATTAGTGCTGGTAATGCAGCCAATGACAGTTAACTCATATTTTCAAGTCGTGGCCAAAAAATTAAACTGCATTTGTTTACAACAGAAAAAATGCTCTGATCTGTATCAAGGTGCTTCTTCTTATCATAACGGTTAGTTATTATTTTTCACAACTCATTATAGTTTGCTTCAGTTATACCAAAACGACGAACTAAGGCAGCCCCCTCACCTTTTAATAATAACTTAATGGATTAATGATTTGAAAGATCCCCAGCAAAATTTGAAAGATCCCCGAGAAGCATGTTTGAAAGATAACAAAATCCAAATTTGTTTTTTTGCCAATTTAGACCCCTAATCTGCTCATCTAACCCACAACACACTTGAGACCATGTGAAGCTGTAACCAATTGTTCCGATTAATTTGCCTTTGTATATTCACGCTGAAACTGAAGGAACGATGATGAATAATCTAACGGTAAACTATGTCGTGGGACGAATCTTCTTTTGTTTATTCCGTCTTTTATGTTAATTACAAAAGAGAGGACTACATGCTCATATTTTGTTTATGCTTCAGTTTTATTTTGTATATGCATATATCCATCTGCAGATTCAGGACAATGGACAAAATTTCAAAAAGGTATGAACTGAAAAATCAGGAACGATTATACCTTATTGTACTCTTCATGTGCTTGAAGGTGTTGGCAGTTAACGGTCTTCCACTGTAATTTGCTATCGTCAGATGACAAATTGACAAAATGTCTCGACGAAGCGTTGATTTTCCAAACTTCCTCAAAAATTTGTAAGACATTCAGATTCATTCACCGGTAACTTTGTGGAGTCAGTAGAAAATGTTTCTTGAGAATATACGAGCCTTGAAACATTATGATGTCCTACAATTTTGCTCTTTAGTCAAATCGATTCAATTCTTTGTCGGTATAAATTTTCGTGTTGAAGTTTTGGTTTGACCCACAGGAGTAGTACAAGCAGCAATTGCTTGTACTACTCCTGAACGAAATAGTCCTACATTATCTATACTTAAAAAAGTTTACAAGCTTTGAAGTACAATGCTATGTTTCTAAACGATGGTTTGCGC
Source organism: Tipula confusa (assembly GCA_963556175.1). NCBI lineage: Eukaryota > Metazoa > Arthropoda > Insecta > Diptera > Tipulidae > Tipula > Tipula confusa. The sequence continues at coordinate 37,099,994 of OY744477.1, read as the reverse complement.
ACCATCCTATTTTTTACTAATTGTTATGACTCTTAATTGCTGTATATCACCGTGTTTTCTTTATCTCGTCTATCTCTTTCTCTCTTTCATAATTAATACTTGGATTACTTCAAATGGTATTATGATATCAAGTTGACCTACCTTCATTTATTCAACTTTTGTTAATTTGAATTAATTGCCAATAGACATGCGTATTACAAATACTTTTCCAACCAGTTTCTCAATGGAACAGTGAGCTTAGTTAAGTCATCGATATAAAAATGAATAAGTCACGCGGATCCAAAATTACGGTACATAAATTTTCATTTGAACGATTTTATGATTATGCATTTTATGTAAAGTGTAATCATAGACCTTTGTATTCGGTAATTAACTTCATTAAAATTTAAATATCCAAGAGAATGACTTTGGACACGCGTGGCACATGCCTATCAGATATGTTTGAATAGTTATGGTTTTTCTACAGGGAGTTACTGTGAATATTCATGATTCTTTTCGAAAAACTACTCCATATCATTTATAACTAAAATCATTTATTTTAATCGATATTACAATGTAAAGTAAACATTACTGTAACCCTCGACTAGAAATGTTATAAAGCGGATATAACCACTGTCAAAACTATTTCACATAAACTTACATAAAAACAAATTTTAAGTGATATTTAAATTAAAAACGTAATTTCCACTATATTGACAAAAATAGGCATTCGATAATAATTAGTGATAGGTCATCATCTCTACATTAATTAAACATGAAAACAACATTTACGTGTTGAGTGAAATTTGATTGAAAAAATAAATGTTGAGTGAAAATTATTCTAGTGCTCATTAAAACAAAAAACAATAAAAATGTTTGTCAAAACTATTTAAAATGATCATGCAAGTGGTGATCTTCGTTGTACACTGTAAAAATTCACTCATTTCAACGAAAGTAAAGTTGTCTGTTAATTGTGATCAATAGAAAATAGTTTGAGTGCAAATTATCATAAAGTTTAAGTATCCTATCGCTATATATGCCATCAATAGGTCCTGATACTAGTAAATACAATTGATAAATTGTAAAACAAACGCACTGCATTCGTCTTAAAGGTTGTAGTTTTGAATGAAAAATAAATTTGAGTTAAACTTTTACCAATGCATAGCAATAAACGCATAGTTAAAATTCTAAACCATGTAATGAGTACATCGTAAACAAATATCAAGAGAAGTCACTTGCTAATAAGCTTCAATCTAAATTTTGAGTGAAAAACTTATATCGAGTGAAAGTTATTTTAGTAGACATTAAAATGAATTAAACAGATTAAACAACCGTTTGTTATTAAACGATAAGCTTGTGAATGCTTTAAATATGTTTCACTCATTTCAACTAATACTAACTGAGTGAAATTTTAGTGAAATCGTATCTAAATAAACAATCATCGAAACATTGAGTGAAAAATATGCAAAAAGTTGTTTTATAATGGGTGATCATCATGTTGTACGAATACGTATGTTATCGATTTCCACTCAAACTTGTATAAGTTAGCGACAGAAAGAAAAACATCATTCAAAACTATGATCTATTTGAGTGATAAAATCAACTAAACAAACCAGGAGAATTATAACCTTTTATTCCTCTATAACATCGCATTTTTGAGTAGAAAACGACCTACCAAAACATACCATAAACCGGCATGAAAATAAAATATGAGTGAAATTTAAAAACATAACTAATTTAATATTATTCAAGCATTAGAATTTGAGTGAAAAATATTATCGAGTGAAAATTAATCAACAAACCAATGTTGATTGGTAATTGGTATAAAAATCTTACTAATTTCTTTCATTTGAAAAATGAAAAAAAGATATTAATAATTTAATTTGAGTTAAATTAATTTGAGTGGAAATCATGATAATACTCAGTTATAAGAAATGCGATATTAAAACACATTAAAAGAAATTAAATAATAAAATTTAATCAAAACAACATGCAAAATAAATTTGAGTGACATTTGAGTGCTTTTACTAGTAGCAATTTTTATAAAATTATCTTGTCATTTTATGGATGCTTTAACATAATATCAATCATTTTAATCTTTTAATACCTAAATAAAAATTAGGTGATAAAAACATGTAAACAAATTGAGTGATAAATTGCATAATCATCATAGTGCATTCGTCCAGAAGATCGTGGTTTTGAGTGGAAAATAAATTTACAACGCGTAGGAAGTGCACTGATATGTTATTAATGTGTTACTGTTTTTAATATAAATCATTCTTTAATTTCTACTCAATTAGTTAAAAATTGAGTGACAAATATAATTAAGTAGAAATAATGTTAATATGCATAAAGCGATGTGATAAGAACAGTTCAATAAATTTGTTGAGTGAAAAATAAATTTAAGTGACAATTATTATACAGCACAGTTATAGATTTATTCATGTACAATCACCTGGTGCATCGGGTGGAACATCATCTGTGATGTATTGCATGAACCAAATATCATGATCACGAATTGATTTAAAGGTCGTTTGGGAACTGTGCAGGTTATCTTATTTCTAAATTACGAGGTTAAGAATTTGAACAAAAACTGATTAATCTACAATACTTTGAATGCAAACCCAGCATCGTAAAATTTGAAATTTACAGTAAGGCCTTATCATAAAAATTTGAGTGAAAAATTATGACGAGCGAAATTTTTTAACAATCCAACGTTTTTGGTGTAGGAATATTTTTTAATCTTAACTCATTTCTTTCACCCAGAAAAACTTACTGTTTTATGTGGTAAACTAATTCGAGTGAAAATCATAAAAATTTCCAAGTAAATAAAATTTGAGTGATATTTTGGTGCTTTTATAAATATAGCATAGATTTAAATTAATAATATAATTGTTAAGTGAATAAATTGGAAATAAAATTTGAGTGATATTTATGGTTACATACAGATTTTTTGTAACACCGACAAAGCTAAATCTGAATGATTGGATATTTGAGTGTAAAATCGATTTGGATGCAAATTATAATAAAGATAACCTGTAAGTGAATACAGAAAAAGTAAAATATATCTAATTCGTTCTTCTTTGCTTTAATTGTTGAATGAACAACGCAATGAGTGAAAAATAACATTTTTTTGTAACGTTATTAGGCTCATTGCAATAGCATACTCATTAAATTAGATGGATATTATATTATGTAGGGTTCTTTATGCTTCTACATAACAACAATTTTTTTTGGTACAGTAATGATGACTTGAGTGTTTTTTTATTTATTCTTCACGTTACCATATCAAAATAAAATTTGTTGTAATTATCTTTTACGTCTTACCGTATTCCGTTCTGTTGTCTCTCGTTTAAGTGATTATAAACGTTTTACGTTAAATAAATCGTGGGAAATATTAAAATGGTTAAGTGTTTTTCTAGGAGACAATAAAACCAGAATAGGGTACACACAGGAAATGTTTTATATGTTATCATGACGGAAACAGAGTTTTAGATCTAAATATTTATTCAAGAGGATGAAATGATTCGGCAAGTAGTGTTTTAGGCTAATTGATTTTATGACTGTGTACTTGATTTTTATTCACATATCTGACAAGTAAGTTAAAATAAGCCCTCCGACCACAGTGGTGGTTGGAAATTATCGAGAATTTTTACATATCTTAAACACCAAAGGTAGCTAGAATATAACAAAAATGATTGAAGAAACACGTACCTTTCGGGCATGATATGAATAAAGATCACGTACCTAAATTTAATTGACCAAAATTATCTATCCCGAAAGAACACAAAATAATATTTGAGATTTTGTAGTAAATCAATCTCCTTCATAATATAACGAATTCGATTGATTGACGTCAAAAATCGTTTTTTTTTGGCTTCTTACATATTTATGTCGTCGTTTTAAAGCCGCAGACGCATTAATTTTCTAATACATATTAGAAGATTTTTATAAGATGTTTGTTGCTCTAGTTATGCGATTATCATCAAATTGTTATAACGTTACCTTCTGGTTTTCGGTCCTGGAGGGCTGATTGATATTTAAATATGGCGCTGTACATAATATGTGTTGTCCGATCATAACATAATTTTTTGATTGGAATTTTTGATCTAAATTTTGCACAGATATATTAATGTATATAGCGTCAATATTAAAATATAGCCTGCAACCAAATATAAGAAATAGTTTCAATAATTCGGATCCATTCACAGAAGCTGCAAAAGGTTTACAAATTTGCACTCCAAAATGGGATCAGTGATAGACGATAAAGTTTTTTTGAAAATACTTGCAAATCGCGAAAATATCGTACAAATTAACAAAATTGGGAAAAATAGAAAAGATAACGAAGTTTTTAAAATTTTAACATAACCGAATCCAATAGGTTTATAAAACCGACCTGATTTGCCAAGGAGAACTAGGAGAACCTTTTAAACTATTTCTTTAGGGTTTTTTAAACTCATTTTGACAAATAACTTTAAATGCAAAATTAGGACAAGTTTTGTCACAATATTTATAATTTAATTTAATTTTGACAATTTTAATTGATGATAAAATATATCAAAATCATCCGCCATGCCACAGATTATTGAAAAAATTTGTAAAAAGCAAAACATGGTGCTATTTGAAACTGACCCAATTAACGAAAGATTTAGTAATAAATATTTTAAAAATTAGTACATGTAAAGTCTCATATATGGGTATCATATGTGTAATGTGTTAACAAGACACGTTGTGTCCTTCCAGCTTGCGGTTTTCCAGATTAACTTTAGCATTTGTTTTGCTACTCTTATCCAAAACCGCAAAATAAATTAATTTCGTTGACGCTGGATTGCATCATAATTAAAATTCAAAATTTTAAAAAAATGTGACAGAATGTTGCGGTTAGGTTAGCCATCATCATTTTAGCAACTTGAATGTTTGTTATTTTTGGTCACATGTTGGGGAATGTTCGTTATATGCGATAAAGTTTAGATTGTAGAAAAACATGATCTGTTGTTTATCCGATTCGAGTGCTCCTTTTAATTTGAATAAGTTAACTAATAATTTAGAAGGCATAACAAATTTGAATTCTGTAATTTTGTTAAATCTCAGATTTAAGGTTAAGTCTTGATTTAGATATGTCTTTTGATTTTTAATCGCTGATATTTGGATTATCGTGTATACGATATTTTATCAATTGCACTAATCATTCTAACTGTCAAACGTGTGTTTCTAAATTACAAACAAATGAATTACTTCAAACTAAATACTATTAAAATTGGTTGTTACTCCACCTAATACTAAAGTAGTAGATATCTTGAATCTAAAGTCTAAAGTCTAAAGTCTAAAGTCTAAAGTCTAAAGTCTAAAGTCTAAAGTCTAAAGTCTAAAGTCTAAAGTCTAAAGTCTAAAGTCTAAAGTCTAAAGTCTAAAGTCTAAAGTCTAAAGTCTAAAGTCTAAAGTCTAAAGTCTAAAGTCTAAAGTCTAAAGTCTAAAGTCTAAAGTCTAAAGTCTAAAGTCTAAAGTCTAAAGTCTAAAGTCTAAAGTCTAAAGTCTAAAGTCTAAAGTCTAAAGTCTAAAGTCTAAAGTCTAAAGTCTAAAGTCTAAAGTCTAAAGTCTAAAGTCTAAAGTCTAAAGTCTAAAGTCTAAAGTCTAAAGTCTAAAGTCTAAAGTCTAAAGTCTAAAGTCTAAAGTCTAAAGTCTAAAGTCTAAAGTCTAAAGTCTAAAGTCTAAAGTCTAAAGTCTAAAGTCTAAAGTCTAAAGTCTAAAGTCTAAAGTCTAAAGTCTAAAGTCTAAAGTCTAAAGTCTAAAGTCTAAAGTCTAAAGTCTAAAGTCTAAAGTCTAAAGTCTAAAGTCTAAAGTCTAAAGTCTAAAGTCTAAAGTCTAAAGTCTAAAGTCTAAAGTCTAAAGTCTAAAGTCTAAAGTCTAAAGTCTAAAGTCTAAAGTCTAAAGTCTAAAGTCTAAAGTCTAAAGTCTAAAGTCTAAAGTCTAAAGTCTAAAGTCTAAAGTCTAAAGTCTAAAGTCTAAAGTCTAAAGTCTAAAGTCTAAAGTCTAAAGTCTAAAGTCTAAAGTCTAAAGTCTAAAGTCTAAAGTCTAAAGTCTAAAGTCTAAAGTCTAAAGTCTAAAGTCTAAAGTCTAAAGTCTAAAGTCTAAAGTCTAAAGTCTAAAGTCTAAAGTCTAAAGTCTAAAGTCTAAAGTCTAAAGTCTAAAGTCTAAAGTCTAAAGTCTAAAGTCTAAAGTCTAAAGTCTAAAGTCTAAAGTCTAAAGTCTAAAGTCTAAAGTCTAAAGTCTAAAGTCTAAAGTCTAAAGTCTAAAGTCTAAAGTCTAAAGTCTAAAGTCTAAAGTCTAAAGTCTAAAGTCTAAAGTCTAAAGTCTAAAGTCTAAAGTCTAAAGTCTAAAGTCTAAAGTCTAAAGTCTAAAGTCTAAAGTCTAAAGTCTAAAGTCTAAAGTCTAAAGTCTAAAGTCTAAAGTCTAAAGTCTAAAGTCTAAAGTCTAAAGTCTAAAGTCTAAAGTCTAAAGTCTAAAGTCTAAAGTCTAAAGTCTAAAGTCTAAAGTCTAAAGTCTAAAGTCTAAAGTCTAAAGTCTAAAGTCTAAAGTCTAAAGTCTAAAGTCTAAAGTCTAAAGTCTAAAGTCTAAAGTCTAAAGTCTAAAGTCTAAAGTCTAATATCTGCAATATTGATTGAAGTAAGTTGAAGGATTATAAATTTCAAATTGGGATCACATTTGATCGCTTCCTCAACCGAATACAACAAAAAAATGTAACCATAGACATTTCAATTTTAAACATACAACAGCACAAATATGTGTGCTCATCATTCAAACTCATTTAATGAAATGCTTCGTTCCATCCAGTTTGATTTCGTTTGTAAATTGCTGTTGGTTCTGCACGGTTAAAACTTTTCATGTAGGTTTATTACAGATATGCACAAAATAATCAAAATACCAAAACCGCGTGTGTATATTTCTTAACTCGCATGCATCCACCCGCGCACAGACCCAAACGAAGGATTCATGGACAGATAATTTTGTTGCTTATTTCGGTTGTAGTTCAATGAGTCGAACTTTTTTTTTTTATATTTCTATACACTTTATGGAGGGATGATTTTTTCGTATTTAAATATCATATCGTTATATTATACCTACAAACTCTGATCAAATATATGGAACAGTGATTGCTTGTTGATTCAGAAACAAACAAAAATCACTGTACCAACGAAATATTCCTGCACTGTAAATTATTTTCGAAATTTTATACATGTTACGTTCGATCATTATAAAACTCTATAGGTCTACTTATGTATCAACTCTCTCTCTATATCGGACAACAACAATATAAAAAATTAACGATCATGGATGGTTAATACAATTTTTGACTGATCATCATGACCACCGTACTGATGGTGTGCTGATGAGTTCATAATCGTATGTTTGTAATCTAGTGTTTGATGTAACAATCAATGAAATTATCTAATGATCGTGAGATGATCAATTCACGATTCATATTAAAGATTGGTATAGGTGTATGTTGATCAAATTTCCTTTTGTAATGACTTGCCTTTTTGAGCTTTCTGTAATTGTAAAGCTCCATCGTTATGGATCATTATCATATATTAGTAGTCATAAAAAAAGGTTAGATGGACCTCTTCATCTGCACTTAGTATTGGGAAAAATCTCTCGTCTTGCGGCGGTAGCTATAGATAGACGTTTTAATTCCACTGTGCTGGTTGTTAGTATAAAAACTCGTACTTTACCGTTAGTGTCTGGATGGATTTGGATTACCTTGCCTTATATGGCCATGCTAAGTGCTGATGTTTTTTCTTCCTTGATTTAAGGAAATCACCAGGCTTAAACCAAATTTCCACCAATTTTCCTGGATTAATAATTCCCGTATCGATAAACCGCATTAAACCGGATAAACCTGATTAAACTTCATAGCTACGTGTTGCCAATGGTTATTTAGTAAAGCTTGGCAATAATGAAGCTATATTTTGTTAGCTAAGAAGCAATTCCACTTTATTGGAAGCTCGGAGAGCCAAAATAGCACGATATTGGAGTCTGTACAAGCATGCGTGTGATGGAGTTTCGCAAATATCTGCAACTTTATGTAGAAATTTGGCTAAGAGGGCCGCACTACAGAGAAGTAGACCATTATTTTATTTTAACCTTTGTTTTAGCGGCTATTAAGCGCACAATAATATCGCCATCAACGTTGTAGTTAGTGCATAAACTCATGCTGATTACCCCATTTCCAATGCCTCACAAAAACCGTGATATTGGACATCTTGAAGTGGTTACATGTGGCGCAAACGGGATATTCCTATGCTTGAAAACATGAAAATTCTTTTCTGACAACAAGCGTAATTGATGACATCTGTTATTGCAAAGTCGTCTGTGAAAGCCATCCGAGAGGGTCAAAGACTTTGCTATGCATTATGATAAAAATCCTAGCTTTTTTCGTAGGTTAGAGCATGCTTCTGGCATTCTTGATGAATCTATCAGAGTCTGTGATCGAAATAGAATCCTTACCTTGCTTTTCCTTAAGTAAGTGTTTCGTAAAAGCTCATAGCTATCTGGACTCCATTGACATAAATTGAAATCAGCATGCGACGTATGTAGTTTAGTAGCTTGTTACCTGTCAGTAACAAATTATTCTTGGGAATTCTTTATATTAGAAAGCATTGCTATTTTATTCTTGCAAAACTTAGTAAGTATGGTAAACAGATCCTCTTGAATGGTGGGTCCTGTTTTCAAAACGTCATTAAAGGATAAATATGTGTTTGATTTGCATGAACCGTCAAATACAACCTGAAGCTTTTTGTCGGTATCGGTGCACAAAGCATGATGTGGAAAATAGTATATTATCTGGCTGTTGGTATTGAGTATTTCGTCATCAGAGATAAGCGACACATGTTCAAGCTTTTGGTAATCTCGCATGAAGTTTGATGAAGTTTGTTTATAGACCCTCTGGTCATGCCTGCTGCGACTGAAGCAAAATCAGTTACGTCTACAAATGAATATTTACGTTTGTCATAATGGCTTGAGCCCTGAAATATTTTGCCTCAAACTAATCAAATTTGGGTGATTGGTCTACTGATAGTAATAACTCGTATTTTATATTAGAAAGTTCATCCCACAATGAACTTAATATTTCCAGCCTTAATTCGATGAAGTTCTTCAATTTTTTTTCTAATCCCTACAATTTTTTCTGGGGCCGAAGCTCACCCAACTCTTTCGCAGTTATTTTAACTTTCTAGTTTACGCCACCGAGAACCAAATCGAGGACGCATGAATACAGGTTCGCTTTTTGAATAGCCATCTGCGTAATACATTGCTCCAAGCCAGCTTGTACTGATATGGACGATGGTTCGGCCCATGGATTCTGCACTACAACTGAGGGTCATAGTTGTTTCATCGTCATCACAGATCGTAATCAGATGATGAAAAATCCTTTATGCAACCCTTCCCTGTTTGGATTTGAACCCGGTATTTTTCGTCCCAAACACAGCAACTATAACTACAGCGCCAATTGCTCGGTATATACGTGTATATATCAGGATTATATACAGGATTTCGACAGCTAACTGTGCGATTGATGAAGCAGAAGTTAATGTAACTTTACCATCTAAATTATCTTTTCCTGGTGGATTATCGGATGTGGCTAAAAGCTCCAGTGATATTAGGAATTCTCAATCTAGACTGCTGAAAACAATTTGCGGTACCAATGTTGTTCCTGAAAATCCTGGTATTAAAACAGTTGCACCAAAATTTTGGTTACATCTTTCCAGATTTGACCCTTCTACTCAAGAGGGTGATATTTTGAAGATAACGAATAGTTGCTTAAATACTTAGTGTTAGTGATATTCGTCCCATCAGCATTTTGCCAGCTCTTTCTATGGTTTTGGAAAAAATTATTCAAAATGCAGATTCAGGAGCACTTAAAGAGTATTAAATGATCTTAAATGATGATTTATACTACATAAATCATCATTTATCAGAGAAATATTCCTAACTACAGATGAGTCTTGATCTAAACAATTGTTTCTATATATTTGGGCATCATCAGCAAAAATATTTCAAGAGCAATGGTGAACAGAGGATTCTATGTCAATAATGTACATAGAAAACAATAAGAGACCCAGCACTGATCCCTGAGGTACGCCAGAAGTAACTGGAAGGAAATCAGATAAGCTATCACGGAAATAAACTGCCTGAGAACGATTAGAAAGCTAATTGAAAACTAATTTGGCGGTGGAAAACGAAAATCTAAATTGAGAAATAAGCTTGTTGAATAAAATACCGTGATTTATGGAATCGAAGGCCTAGGAAAAATCTAACAAAGTTAAAGAGGTCAAATCTCTATTACTCAAATTACGCCTAATGTCGTCACAAACTTTTAATAATACAGCGGTAGTACTATGATATTTTCTAACCCCAGATTGAACACAGCTAACTAAACTATTGCTATTAAGGACAACCTAAATTTGATTCTTAACAAACTATTTCAAAGGCTTTAGAAAGAGAACTTAACATACTTATTGGTCGAAAATGAGATAGTTCAGAAGGATTGCTAATTTTAGGAAAGGATGAGGACGTAAGGATAGAATTAAAAATATGTAACAAGTACTTTGAAACGAAAGGGAAAACTCGTTTTACGAATTTTAAACTGATATTATCCAAACCAGAGGATTCCGACTTAACCTTCCAAATAGCGAAATGTAACTCATCGAGCGAAATATTTGAGAACGAAAATGAATTAAAGAACTTGTCAGAAAGTAATTCGACTGTATTACTACCAGAGTTCAGATTGGAGCTAAAAAAACTATTTAATTCATTTGGCTTGAAAACCTCATGAATGATACTCCTGCATCTACCAAGTCCCAAATTACGAACATTACTCCAAAAGACCTTGAGAGGGAGAGAGAGATCTATCTACGTATATTTAGATAACCTAATTAATCCTACAACCCTACTACGCGCCTGTTTATAATCAAAGTGGTACTGGAAATAAGGGTCCTTTTTCCATAAACGATATTTGCTAACCCTAACACAAATAGTACTATAGAAAGTTCCTGACACCACCAAGGTGGAGATTTTGGTTTTAGAGTAATGGTTCTCAACGGAATACAAGACTCAAAAACGAAACAAAGATAATCGTTGAAAATTTCGATTTGTCTAGTAAAAAAACTAACAGAACAGATTTCCTCCCAATGAACCGAAGTACAAGCTTAATAAAGACAGGAAGCATCTAACCTAGAATAATCCCTAAAGCTAAAGCTTCTAGACTTTGGTGGAGAATAACAATTAATGGAAAAAACTAAAAGATCATGATGGGAACCTATACCAAGGGACAACTGATTGAAAAAACAAATAGGGCTATAACTAAAGGCAACAATATGGTCAATAAGGGGATGAGAAATACCAACAGTGATTGGACAATAAAAAGTTGGTGCAACAGTGCTATAAACGGATAAATCAAGATTCAAATAATCATCTCTATATATTTATCGATAAATATCGATTCCTATAATATCCGCTTCTTACGGTGTCTACATAAAATGCAGTATTAGAAAATGCATTTAATTAGAGAGTCAACTAGATATTCATTCTTTGAAAACAAATGAACAACCGCAATCATCGGCAACCAAACAACCTTCAAAACAGGACTAATCGCAATCAACACTGCAGGGGCTCAAAGAAACTGACTCTTTGCTCACATTTTGCAACGCAAACTGCAAATTATATTCAAGTGCAAATTATTTAAGGTGCAAGAAGTTCCAAAGAAAAGGGAGGTTGTTGGAAAATCGAAATTAAGTTTTGATTGCCTATATACAAAGTTCATATATGGCCAGCAAGACTTGTCGTTCAGCAGCACATGTTATGAGTGCCAACGTATATACCATGATATGCTTCCTTTAGTTGGATTCATAATATGAAAAACATCATAGTTAGCATTGACAGTAAGAAGGTTGCCATACATTGCTCTTGTCATTATGTATAATAAACTTGCAAGGTCTGATCCTTTTTGGGTTTTGAATCATGCAGTTAAATTGCATAACCAAAGCAATAGCTGCAGGTATCAGCTTAAGATTAAAAAACCCAACCTATACCATCACAGGTATTGGTGGTACATCAATTCCAGTGACACAGCATAACAGTACTTCCCAAAACTCGAACAAGCCATTTTTCAGAAAACTTGATTTATTTGATTTGGCCAAAAACCACTGATTGTCAGCGGAGCGATCCAACAATCCTGCAAATATTTAGTTGGCTGCTCCAGCCTTAAATACTCCATAGCCAATTGCTCTGCTCTTTGGCGCTTCAATGAACATTGAGGAGTTATTACCAGTATCTCTGAGTCTTACAAAAAACGCCACTTGACTAGGTAATCTCATAAAAACCTAATAGCACTTCAAGCTCATCTGACAATTTGGTACTATAGAGTTAAAGACTAAAGCGATCCAGAAACAAATCTCTGGCTTCCATGGTAGTAACTCAACAAACACGGCAAATTTTGATTTTTCATTCTCGAAATACGCCTAATACTTTTGTTAAATAGTTCGTCAATTTATGGATGAATATTGAGCTCTTGAAAATGCATATTGAACTTCAATATACCACAAGGAATGTCTCTACATTTCTTACGACTTATCCAAATATATAACAAGTGTTTTAATTCTTAAACGTCATCACGATACGCCCGAATACATTCAAATTTCATATTTTTTCACTTTTGCTTTGGTTGGTCTAAACATATACGTCACATGCAGTATAAATTACAGCACACTTATATAACCTACTTAATGCTATACAGGTAATTAATTTAGCAGGTAACTATAAGGTTATTTTACGTTTTACTAACGCAAGGTTACCAAATTTATAATTCGTGAATTAATTACGAAATACGAAACGAAAAAAATTAAAATGTGTTCGATTTACTGAGTAAATTGTACGTTTGGTCAACGACCATGATGATGATGATGTTGATGATGTAGGGCGCAGTAGAAGGAGGGAAACCCAAATTGAGAAAAGTGGAATAAAAATGTAAACAAAAAATAAATAAAAAATAGGAACACAAGACGGCAACGATTGCAATTGCACGATAAAAGCTGTTTTATGTACAACAATGAAAAATTTAAAATGGAGATTACCAAATTTGGAAATTAATTCAATTGTCGTTCGAAACGCGCGGCCAGGCAAATTGAATAAAATCCAACCGACAACAGCAACAACAACAACGCTGAACGTGTGTTATTCAAAATTTTTATATATAGACAGCAGCAGCAAAAAACCACTTGCAATTCGGTCATATATATGTACATATACCAAAAAGTTTAAAGAATAAATTACCGAACCGATATTGTGCCTTTTGTTTATTTATTTTTTTTTTTGGGAAAACGCACGATTTTAATTAAGAAATGCGAAATTTTTAAAATATTTTTGGGTTGTTTTAATGGATATACCGCGCGTTATTTTGTGCAGATGTTTATGATACTCCCGGGTGTTGACAACGATATGATATTTTCATAATTGGCATTTTCAATTTTAACATTTTGTTGCCACAATGACACCGTAAAAATATATAACTTTTGATATTTTACAAAAAAGTTTACTAACGCTGCTACAAAATACAAAAGCTACACCAACAGGTATAACATGACTGGTGAAAGTAGTTATAGATTGCAAGACAAATTAATACTAGCCAAATTACATTAAAATACCTGAATTTTTCAGAGCTTTCGATTCTTTAAAAGGCAACTTTCAATAATAGCAAAAAATCTTTAATCGAGCATTATTTTGTTTTTGTATAATCTTACTGATAACAGAGAACTTCCCGTAAAATCAGCTTACAGTTGCATAGACACTTATTAGATTACTTATTGGGGACTAACCTTGTAGTGTGTAATGAGGGACAGGAGCCAACTTTTATTATCAGTAACAGGCAGGAGGTACTGGATGTTACATTTGCATCAGACTCCATTATACATATGGTCAAAGAATGGAGAATGGCGAAAGAACTTTCCTTTTGGACCATCAGTACGTGACGTTTAATATTAACATTCACCCTGTTACCCGAAAAGCCTCCAGGAAACCTAGAAGGATTAACTGGAACAAATACGAGGAAGTGTTAGTACGATTCTTACCGACCGATGCTCCAAAGCCCCCAGCTACAGAGAAGGGGCTGGATTTCCTAGTGGAGGATATCACAAGCGCATGTAACTTATCGTTGGACACTGCTTGCACCAAGAGAATACCTAAGAGGAAAAAGAAACCGGTATGGTGGTCCAGGGATTTGGGAATTCTTCGTATAGGGTGTCAAAAAGCATTCAATAGAGCAAAAGGCTCTAGGGAAGCTCAGGATTGGGACTCTTATAAGGAGCACCTTAAAAAGTATAAAAAGGAATTAAGGAAGGCGCAGAGGAGGTCTTGGAGACTATTTTGTGATAAAATGGAAGGTGTTTCGGAGACCTCGCGCTTCAGGAAAACCTTATCTACGAGCCCAACGAGCCCTAGTTACTTAATTAAACCAGATGGGCTGCGGAGAACGTCTAGTGGGGAATCATTGGCGCTCCTGTTGGAAACCCATTTCCCAGGTAGTGCGGATGTGTCGACGGAGCTTGGTAGAAATAGGGAAAAATTATCGTCGGGGTGCCCGGAGGAAATCGTGTGCAAAAACCGGATCCAATGGGCACTAAACGGCTTTATGCCCTATAAATCGGCAAGCCCAGACGGTATCATTCCAGTGGAATTGCAAAAACATTCGTCGAGTATTCTCCCATGGCCGAAGGTGATCTTCCAGGGGTGTTTAAAGCTGAATTATATTCCTAGGAAATGGGCGTAGGTAAGGGTGATTTTTATCCCGAAAATAGGGAAGAATTCACAGGACTATTCAAAAGCCCTAAGACCTATAACTTTATCATTCTTTCTGTTAAAAACACTAGAAAGACTGGTTGATGTGTACAAACGTGCAATAATAAAACCCTCAGCATGCGTAGCATGCTAGAATGCCGGATTGTTAACGCAGAGATAGGGGAATCCACCATTAGGAGGTGAGTAGTTAGAGGAACCACGCAAGGTGGTTCACCTCTTCTCTAGAACATAGTAATCAATGGATTACTTTTGGAACTGGAGAAGGAGGGAATAGGGGTGATAGCGTAGCTATCGTGATCTTGAGTAGGTACCTAAGCACGATTAAAGAAGTCATGCAACACGCACTCTTAATCATTATAAAGTGGGCCAGCAAATGTGGGCTGGGTATAAATCCATCCAAAACAGAGCTTGTACTCTTCACTAAGAAATATACAATTCCAGTCGTCGCCCCTCCTACCTTAAAAAGTGCGGCACTGGCCTTTACTGATAAGGTAAGATTTCTGGGCATAATTTTGGACAGTAGAGTAAATTGGAAGCCCAATATTTTAGAGAGAGTAAAGAAGTCTACCATGGCTATGTACTCAACTAGGAACGCCATCGGTAGGAGATGTAGTCTAAAACCAGAGCTGGTAGACTGGCTCTTCTCCGTTGTAGTCAGACTGATTCTGATGTATGGGGTGAGTGTGTGGTGGTCAGCACTAGACAAGAAAACTTACAAAAATATGATAGAGAAGGTACAAAGAACGGCCTGCTTGCTTATAAGCGGGGCATTGAAGACAACCCCTACATGTAATCTGGAGGCTATGCTCTACCTTCTTTCTGTCAACAGCTTTGGTAAGCGGAGAGAGGCAACTACGGCTGCACGATGCTCAGCCGTGTGTGAGTGGAAATGTCTACAGACGGACCAATCGACGATTGACAGTTCGCTTAAGGAAGACTTGGCGAATAGTGACTACCTAATACCGATTGTACGCTTTGAAAAATGCTTCCGGACCCTTATCCGCTCAAGGGAATCCTGGAGAAACAGGTTAACAACAGAAACTGGAAGTATACAATACTGATGGCAAAATCGGAGCTGGAGTCTATTGTGACAAATTAAATGTGAATACATCCGTTCGTCTTTCTGATCACTGCAGTGTGTACCAGGCAGAGGTGGTAGTGATTAAGGAAGCGCTGACTTGGTTGATGCATAATGTCATATCCATAAGGGGTATAACAATATATGTAGACAGTTAGGTGGCAAAGAAGTCGCTGGAATCAGTTTCTCTGACGTCCGTGGTGGCATTGAAGTGCCCCTCAACTCTTTCGGAGCAAGCTAGATTTCAATGCCAAAGATCCACTATATTTTTGCCATAAAGACATCATATAAGGAAACTATTAACTGCAGATGCACAAGAGAATCAAGTGATCAGACCTCAATCACATATTTAGTGGCATTCAAGAGGTTTATAACATGCAACAGACTATGTCAATATATCTACTCAGACCATGGAAAAAACTTCGTTGCAGCCCGATTCAAGCTAGGAAAAGAAAAAAAAAGCCATTAACAAACTATTTTACAATTTGAAAAAAAAAGCTGCCTAAAAGCGGAACAATATTGTTTTTCATACCGCCTTCAGGACCACATTTTGGAGGACTTTGGGAAGCAGCAGTTAAAGCAATGAAACTCCATTTCAAGCGAATAGTTGGGGAAAGTGCGAATGAGAAGGTGGCCACAGTGACATTGTAAAACCACAGGAGATGATATTAACACCAGGTCACATTTTAATTGGAGACTCCTTCTCATTGGTTGGTGTTTTGCATTGAAGTCATCCATAGTATAAATATACGTAGTACTACCATAGTATTTTAGTCCATTGACGTGCTAGATGTCGCTACTGGTATAGTTTTAAAATATTTGTATATGTATAATCGCCTAAATGTCATATATTTATTCTAAATGAAGAATTTAGAATAAATATATGACAGTATTCTATCGATCCGACATCTTTTTTTCTTATGATGGTAGTACTATATGTATTTATACTATAAGTCATCCGTTGCCATAAAGCGGTTACACATTTTTCCATTTTAATGTATGTTTTGATAAACAGTAAATTGTAAGTAAATTGCCGAAATAGTTATGGGCCCAAGTCAATCTACTATTGTCCGAGTAGTTACTTGTAGATGTTCCTTCTGGTACTTTTTTATTTCATGATGTTAAATTCTGTATTTTTTTAACTGTAGAATCATCAGGTGCCGTTCCACCAGCGTGATTTATGTCTAAGATGGAGTGAAATTTTGCGTGAGGTTTTTCATTTCCATATTTCAGTGACAAACTGAAAAGATAGATTTAAGTACATTAGGCCTCGGTATATTTTTATTGAATTTTACGAGCCAAGTTCTTACACAATTTTACCAAAGGTTGTATGGTTTCTACTCCTGAAACAAATACTGGCAGCACCCTTGCCATAATAGCTGGTTGTGGCTATTCTTCGAACTTCTTGGACAAAATCTTCAAAAGAGAAAATAATTGCACTTTTATAGTGTTTCGTTAAAAAACGACATTTTTAAGCTTTGCGGCCATTCCGTGAAGTTGTAGTTTAAGTTTTAGTTATATTTAGTTTCGCTTAGCGGTTCTCCTGGCAATGAATGTTTTTTTTGCGTGCGATTGTAAGATGTATTCTCAGTTCTCTGATTACTGCCTACGCATTTGGCATCTTGGATACCCCGAAGAAAGATATGCCAAATCCAGGTAATGTTATTCAGTTTTTAAGTCTGCTGAACCGTTGTTTGATCATTTCTATCTTGATGTTTCCAAGAGTGGTAATCATAAATAAACACTTATCTCATATGTGGTTGCATAGCGCTGTCGGTGAATAATTTTTACTGGTCGAGGTTAGGTTCTTATTATACGACCATCGTATATATACCCAATAAAATATAACTATTACATATAGTATTATAGTTCCACTTGTGGTACCGACACTACAAATTATCCAATGTTCCATGTACGTCCAAATGCATGCGCAATATACATAACAAATTTGTTCAAAAGTTGTTTGTCGAAATTAATCAAAATCAAATTTAGTATACGAGCGTATAAGAAAAACGAAAAATTTAAAATTTTCCACACACAACTTTATCAATGAACTGCCTACATTTGGATATATGATTGAAAATCCTTAATTGGTTTTTTTTTTCTTTTTATAGTTGCGGTGTGTGCTGTACGAATGCGTCGACAGCGGTAAATTTTCATTTTATTACCATAAATGGATTATCGATATATAATCGATATAATTACAGCTCTAAAGTTGATTATCACCAAAATTGTTGCGCGCGTCTTGTTTAACGTTTTTGGATATGGCTTGGAAAATTATAATTTACCATAAACATAAAATGTTTACTATACATAAATTTAAACTTGCTGTAATTACAATATGACTATATACCTATAAATGATCTATTCCAAATTTACGATTAACCAATATCCGCTGGGTAACGTAATATACATTATATATTATTACGAGAATAGATCATGTGGCACTGTTAAGATTAAACTATAAACCAAAATGCTACCATCTTTTTTTTTTTTTTTTTTTTATAAATGTTCAGAGCACTTAGGATATATGTATGTATATCCTTTATATGAAAGTTTTAGCAACAAACACACAGCACTACTGCAAAAGGTAAAAGGAAGGATTAGGAGGGAAAAAGGTAAGAGAGGAATAAAAGGAATAAAGGTTTTCAGTCTTCTAGTTGTTTACTTTTGATATTAAGTTTGAATCTCTGTAAATTGTATTCCAAGGGGAACGTCTCGTCGTTCAGTTTATTCCACATTCGCGTACTCCTAACAAAAAATGAATTTTTAAATTTATTGGTCTTCGCGAATTTAATTTCCAGATTGTATCGGTGTACCAGGCGTCTTAAATTACGCGCGGGCTTTGACAAACCAGGCATAAATTCATAAAGTCCCGATGAACAATGACCTTGAAAGTACTTGTAAAACACGCATAAGGCTCCCACAATACGCCTATGGGAAAGAGAATCAAGATCAGATAATAATTTTACGTCTTCAATCATTCGAGATGCTCGGTTTTGGACCCGATCGAGTGAAGTTAAATGAGTTTTCGGTGCTCCAGCCCAAATATGAGAATTATACTCCAACCTGGGTCTTATGTAGGTCTCATATATTGTAAGTATTTTGGATGGATTAAAGTAAAACTTACATCGTCGTAGAAATCCAAGACATTTGGCTGCACCAATCGCTGCTCTGTTTATTTGTTCAGCCCAAGATATTCTCTTTGAAATAGTTAAACCGAGAATCTCAAATGTGTCAGACGTAGCCAAGCTGGATTCACCAGTCAGAAAAGACGGTGAATAACCATCAGTTCGGCCAGAAAAAACACAGGTTTGAAATTTGTTGGGATTAAATTCAACTCTGTTGGCTTCACTCCATTTAAGAATGACATTGAGATCTCGCGTAAGGCGGTCATTCATAGCCATTCTTTCTGCGAGAACATCGTTACGCGATGAAGAAGAAGGTAAACTGTAAGAGGTGGAAAGTGAGCTGTCATCAGCATAGGAATATATTGGGTTGAGAGTTGCTGATAGAAGATCATTGATGAAAATTAGAAAAAGGGTTGGAGAAAGGATCCCTGAGGAACACCAGCGTTTATAAGATGTTGATCGGAAGTCACACCATCCACCACCACTTGGATTTTGCAACAAAAAAGAAAATTCTCAATCCATAAAATTAACGAACCGTGAACGCCCTCCGCGAAATCCATACTGACGATCAGAAATTAGAAAGTGTTTTATTTTACACGTATCAAAAATTAATAAGTTTAAAATTTAAAGTTTAAAGTTTAAAGTTTAAAGTTTAAAGTTTAAAGTTTAAAGTTTAAAGTTTAAAGTTTAAAGTTTAAAGTTTAAAGTTTAAAGTTTAAAGTTTAAAGTTTAAAGTTTAAAGTTTAAAGTTTAAAGTTTAAAGTTTAAAGTTTAAAGTTTAAAGTTTAAAGTTTAAAGTTTAAAGTTTAAAGTTTAAAGTTTAAAGTTTAAAGTTTAAAGTTTAAAGTTTAAAGTTTAAAGTTTAAAGTTTAAAGTTTAAAGTTTAAAGTTTAAAGTTTAAAGTTTAAAGTTTAAAGTTTAAAGTTTAAAGTTTAAAGTTTAAAGTTTAAAGTTTAAAGTTTAAAGTTTAAAGTTTAAAGTTTAAAGTTTAAAGTTTAAAGTTTAAAGTTTAAAGTTTAAAGTTTAAAGTTTAAAGTTTAAAGTTTAAAGTTTAAAGTTTAAAGTTTAAAGTTTAAAGTTTAAAGTTTAAAGTTTAAAGTTTAAAGTTTAAAGTTTAAAGTTTAAATCAAATAAAAGAGTGACGTTACGGTAAGTTACAGAGGAATCTCGAATATCTTTGCAAACCAAAGCTTTTCGAATCGCTTGTTAAAATCTAGAATAGAAAATAAAATAAAACATAGACTTACGTATTTGACACAGTTGGGAACAGTGGTGTAAACACGTTTAATTTTAGCGGAAAATCTGTAAAATTTTAGGCCTTCAAACCATTAGTGTACCAAATACTAAAATATAATTTTAGCCAAACGAACAGAGACGGAGTCCGAATAAAAGATTGCGATTTTTGGATCCAATGATAAAAAAAAAATTTCTTAATGAATTTTACGAGCACGTTTATTTCCTTTAAAAACATCGTCGACCGTATTCTTGCCGTATTATTTTAAGACGTGATACCAAAAACTAAGAATGTGCTTTAAAACAAGAAAACCCCGAAGGCGACGGACTAATTAGTTTTTTATAATCAAAATATATCTTTGTTATATCCGTGTAAAAAATAAAGATGATTTTTTTTCTATAGATCGTTAGATATACGTTCGATTTGTTTTTACCTTAAAGTCACTATTAGACGGCTAAAAAACATAATCTATTTTTTATTTATTATGTTATACCTATATATATATATATATATTTACGCGGGATTCAAGCTACCGAACTTAAATGTGTCTGCAAAATATTTTCAAGATCTCTTAGATAGCAATAATAATAAATCAAAATAAAAAAAATGTTTGCTTCTCAATGTGATCTTTAACCACAAGAACAACAAAAACAAAAACACCAAAATAATTCAAATCATCGAATTGTGTGCTGGCGGTTTAGTAGTGGCGGTCGATGTAGTGCAACGACAAACACATTGTACAATGCACAATTAAAACCGATTATATTAATTGTGTTAATGAATTACACATTTTTTTTGTAAGAACCCAAAATAAAAAATTAAAAAATTCCATAAAATAATTTAACATAAAAATTTAAATAAAATTCTTGAGAAAAAAAAACTCTTTTCGCGGTCTTGCGCGGTTCACTTACATTTATTTATTTATATTCATTCAAAAATTTTACATCTACATAATAAACGAATAAAGTTATCAAATTAAAAAATCTTAATTTCATTAAATTAAAAATAACAAGAAATTAAATTTATGTGTACATTTAAATGAAAATCTTAAGAAATTTAAAAAATTTTCAATCCCACTTACTTGCGCGTTCGTTATGTTTCTCATTCCATCGTCGCGTCTTTGTTCTTTTTGTGTATTGTTGGCCGCGTGCATTCGCATACAATTTATTTTCGACTGCGATCATGAAAATTCTATTAAGCATCGAATCGTCTTGTTCGAACCAACCTACTACTGTGAAATATGTACACATTTTGTTGTTGTAGCATTTAGAATGTGCGGCATTATTAAGGGCGACGCGCATGTTTCATATTTACGCACCCACGCACCTTAAGTAGAGTAATTTTAAGAAAATTAGATTAAGACTTGCGCAGCATGACGTTTCGATTAACGTTAATAATTTAACGAGATCTTTATATAAGTGGTGCATGAAACGGCAGTGTTGTTTGTTACATTTTGAAATAAAGTTTACTTAAAAAGGTGAAACATTTCACTTTGAATATGATGCTCTCCAATGTCTAAAGTGGTTGTCTTGGATGATTTTATTATTCACACTGACATAACTCGGTACCCTGGTAGGTAATTTGTCTCATTCGTTTTTACCCTAATTTTGATTGGTCAGCCTGGTTAATTAGTACTAGTGGAAACCTGTGGTTGCCTAGCGCCCTAACCTCAGTGCTGCTTTGCAACATTTTATGTGCTGGTTTGGATTTTCACTGAGAAAATCCAATTCTTGGAGTTTCAACACAAAGGGCAGATTGACATCATGTAGGGCCATGCCGATTTTTGGAATAAAGCAAGTTCGCTACGATTACATTCCTAAACCATTTCCGCTATGATAAAGTAGTTTTGCTCTGATTTGTTAAGATCGGGAAGCAAGATGATGATTGTAACACGCTTAACCTTTCGAAGTAACCTAATCTGAACTATAATTAGTGTAAAAATTTCCAGGCAGTTGTTTGATGATTTTGCATTTCGTATCGATCCTTATTGGTTCTTTTTTTGCGAACTTTTCGACAGCCAGTTAGTGCAAGTTCTGGCCGTTAAGGTTGTTTGTCTAAAATCTTCCAAAGTAGACTCGATTTAATTCAGCACTTAATCGTAGTTTGCAAGGCGCCGAAATGTAGGTTAGTAACATTAACTACGCCAGTTGGATTCAATAGTAGCTACGAGAGTGGCTTCAAATATAGACTTACAATATAAGCTTAATGTACTGATTTCGTGCTGTTACTTCAGAAACAAGTAATGGCGACCAGATTGTCGCCTGTTTCGGAAAACAGTCGATTTTATCAAAAATCCGCAAATAATGTTCAAAGATGTCGGATTCGAATTTCTGTAGCTGTCGATAACTTATGAATTTGATAATCTTAACAATGAATCTTGAACACTCCTCTTTCACGAAAGTCAACCATTTTTGATCATATCATTCACGTCTATTTAGTTGTAGATATTTGCTCTGGAATCAACTGAATTTCCTTATTTTACTTTGCCTTTTCGGCAGTAACTGGTAAATTATTAATCTGAAGTTTAACGCACAGAACTGGCAAACACTGAATGTCTCGTTTCAACGCACCGCAATTATGTTCATTCAGTTGAGTTCTGTTAAAATGGAATGGCGTCTGGCAGAAGATTTCAATGAAGGTTCTAGATTTGCCTGACATCTAGAATTGTTTACAAGTTGAGGTCTATAGCATTACTAGAACAGCTGAAAACGAAGATATAACTGTATATGGTATAACTGTATCCCTAAATGCGAAACTTTAGGTGGCGAATGTGTTCTTTTCGTCAAAATTGGAATGAGAGAATTTGGAACATATACCTGCCAGGAAAGAATATCAGTTGAAAAATCAGTATCAAGACTAGGAAGAAAATGTACATTGAATGGCATATTCTTGAGTCCAATTAGGATTACAGAAAATAGGAGCGGAGGAAAAGAATAATTTCAATTTTGAAAGCTTCCTGAACCATAAAGTTCTACTCAAACTTGTGATTTTTCTTCAATAGACTGGTTAGTGGAGTCATCAGTTCTTAGAATCAATGAATAAATCATCGATACCATCCCAACATGCTGAGGAATCTTCAAAGTGTTCGAACAGGTTTAATAACAGGATAGAATGTAATGCCAGATACTTTAGAGGAATCTAACTTGAGTTAGCCATCTCCAACTATATAGCCAAGATAGCAGATTTCTTTGAAAAGAAATTTGCTTTTTTAGAAGTTTATTGTTAGTTTATCTTTTTTCCACAAACTGCGGCACTAGCTTAAAATTTCGATATGCTCGTCGAAGAACTCTGCTGCCATTAGAAGATCACCTAGATATAAAAAACAACCTATGTGTGCAGCTTATGAAGTAGTACATAAGTCAACACAAAGCATAATATAAATATACATATAGTACTACCTATGGTATGTTAGCCCATTGACGTGCTAGATGTCGTTTTAAAATAATCGAAGTATTTGTATTTGTATAATCGCCTAAATGTCATATATTTATACTAAATGTTGACGATATTCAATCGACTCGACATCTGGAACTTCAATGGGAAAACTGCTTTTTTCTTATGATGGTAGTACTATGTGTATTTATATTATGCACAAAGTTTGGGTAAGTTGAATAGTTCAAAAGACATAACGGGGGATTGGTATACCTGCCAGTTGGAATTTTGTACAACTACCAGGTCATGAACATATTTACGTGTTTCACGGTACATTTCTGGAATCATTCTATTACGTGACCAGGCATCCTCTTATCTACATATTTTTGGGATATTACGAAAATTAGGTCGAAAATTAGGTCGATTCTAGAGAGAATCTTCGGAAGTTTCTTCATCAGACTGTTTGTATTATTGCTATTATTTGATGTACCCGCATTTTGTAAATTCGTAGCTTGTAACTGTGTGATAGAATCATTCAAAGAATATTGGTCTTCATTACACATACTTAAAAAGTTAATCAGGCTACACTTATCCTTGTTATGGAGAAGTCAGGAATGAAATAGTTCCAAATTTTTTAGATCTTATATGTTTTTTGACCCCGTCTCTATAGGTAAGATGAATTATTAGGGTACTTGCAAAATCAACACTAACCTTGGCAAATGCTTGATTCAGTTCTAATAGACACGTGGGTAAATCTCTCATCAATTGTCATCACAATGGACCGACATGTTTTTTTATATAGTTATTCGGTAATGAGTCGTGTGACTTTGGATTTTGGTGGCAGAATAATGAGATGCTTATAGGTGGAAATGGAACATTACTTTTGTCTAATCTGCCACCTACACGTAAAACACTAAACCTGTTCACAAACGGGTTGAGCAATTTCAAATTGCTAGATCGTCTTACGAGTTGATTTTTTTGCATATCTTCGATTTTTTCAGAGTAAAACTTTTTTTATTCATTCCGGGATATCCGATAGAGTGATTCAGATATTTCTTCTCGGGTAAGGCAATTACTTTGACTTCAAGCTGATTTGGGTTTTCTACAAATGAAATTAATCGGCAAATATAAGTAAGTATCCTCTGTAATCTGTGAAATTAGGAAAATTTCGGCAGCAAGAATTTTTGCAAAGGTCCTGTGTTTTTTTTTCAACCAAGCTGGTCCGTTTCACCACAAACAGTGACTGTGTAACTCTTCTGGAAAAAGTCCTCTAATACATTCGATTAGCTAATAATGTAGACTAACGGCGAGGGTGCTACATCAACCAGTCTAACACTATTTGAGAATCTGTCCACATGTACATCTGAGTTATGTTTAGATTTGTTTCTAAATTGACTACGTTTTTAAGGCTGTGACCTTACACTTAAAAACGGCATTTAGTGAGTTATATTCAAGACCTATAAAAAGGTCTCGAAGCCTAGTTATTGCCGTTATTGAAGCCTAGTTCTGGTCTCGAAGCCTAGTTATTTATATGTTAATGCGGTCAATGAAGCAAATCGAATAACTCAAAAATATAAGGATGTATTTGATGGTTATGAACTCTTGCCGGGAGATGTGGAAATCGTGATTGATAAAAGTATTAAACCTGTCATCCAATGTCCTCGCAGAATACCAATGGCTATTCCTTTGAATGTGGCCATCAAAATATCACATTGTGAAACAACGACAATAGATGAAATTTTACCGGAACTTAGTAAAGCGAAAGTTTTTAGTTCGATGGATATCAGAAAGGGATTGTGGCAAATGAAGTTGACGGAAGAAAGTAGCAAACTAACTACTTTTTGGACTCTATTTGGCCGTTACCGTTGGCTGCATTGTCCTTTTTGAATTTCGTCAGCACCGGAGCTTTTCCAAATGAAGATGTACACGGTCGTTCATGGTTTGCCAGGTGTTGAAATTTTGGCAGATGATATAGAAGCATTCGTGAACCATAATGCAAATTTGGAGAAAATATTAGTACGTTTACGCGAAAATAATTGTAAACTAAATAAAAGTAAATTGAATCTTTGTCGATCGGAAGTAAAATTCTTTGGACACATTTTGTCAAGTGAAAGTCTAAAAGTGAACGAGTCAAAAGTCACAGCTATTGAGAATATGCCATCGCCAAAAGTATTTTAGGTATGCTGAATTATTTGGGCCGATACATAACAAATCTTAGTACAGAAAGTGCTCTTCTTCGCAAGTTGACGTTGGAGAAGTCAACGTGGTTATGGTCATATGACGAAGAGAAAGAATTTGAAAAGTTGAAATTTCTAGTTAGCGATATCAAATTATTAAAATATTTCGAGATTGGTAAACAATTGACAATTGAGTGTGATTCGAGCAATACTGGACTGGGAGTAGCAGTTTTTCAGGAAAATCAAATATTGCGGCTTATGCGTCTCGTACTTTGTCCGCAGCAGAAAAGAATTACGCGATGATAGAAAAGGAGCTATTAGCTATTGTGTTTGCTTCTCTGCGTTTTGATCAACTTATATTGTGGGTAACGTTACGACTATTATATAGACAGATCATAAACAGCGTTGCAGCGTTTGCAGCTATATAAGATGCTACTATATCTTGAAAAATATTGTAATTCATGTTTCGAAGTAACAATCGATTCTTGTACCTTGACTAAACAACCTGATCAACAGAGTATCAACATATATTTGAAACCCCAAACACCTCGTTTTAATTGTGATCCTATTATGTACTAAGCGATATGCTCATGACAGCTTAACAATTCTAAAACGCGCGTCCTTGTACGTAAAGATTTTAATATTTTATCCGAAACGATCTTCTTAACGTAAATATGTATGATCGATTCTATATACCAAAACATTATCTAAAAACGTAAAACATGATCATCGATACAAATCAAACGCTTACGGCCATGAATACATAAAAAAAATATATACAATTTTTTTTTTAACTAATGGTGATTGCACATGGCCGAAAGCTCATCTCGCAGTTAATTTTAATCCACGCAGCATATTAACAAAATTATATTAAACCATTCGATAAATCATGTTTCCAATTAATTTACAATTTATATGCAAATCGTATATGTATATGTTAACAAAACGGTTCGATCTTATACTCGAAGGCAATTAATAACAAATTTTGACAAATTTATTGGTCCATTTGGTTTATTTCATTTGCATTAGGGCATGTTTCGCGCATGCAAGCACCAAACACACAAAAAATGTATTCATCCCAAAATATAATTTTAAAATAGAAATCAGAGATCGTCAGATAATTAAAAAATTTAAAAATTTTGGCCTTGCGACTTTATAATAATTTTAATTTAAAACCACTCGCGCACACCCCAACAACAAAAACGAATCTGAAAGTGTTAGTTAAAATGCGCTACAATTTTTTTTTCTTAATTTACTGTGTCGATTATGATGAGCAGAAATTTAAATGCAAAAGCTCATAAAATTTTATGTTTTTTATGTTATAAGTCTCACTTTTGGATTACCTACTAAAAATATTAAAACGAAAAAAAAGATTTTTGCATTCTTTTAAGCACCTGGACAACAACAAATCCAAAATATGGCTATAATTCCTGAATAATGGTGGGGCATTTTTATCGCACAAGGCACGACATTTAAATTCCAAAATTTATGACAAATCTTAAATTATCGTGTTCAGCTACACCCGAATTAGGGAGTAAACAAATTTTTATTGCATTTTAATAATGCGTCGGTTTTGTGTTTTAAAAATATTACAGCACTAATTTGGTACGACCGTATAATTGAATGAAAATGCAGCGAACGTACTTAAATGGGATAAACGAGTTAATGTGGATATTTATGTGATTGTGATACAAAAGGTCAAACTAATTGTGATATCATATAAATATGTGATATCATTTTGGCTCCTACCTTTCCAGTTTTGTTTTTGTAAAACCAAATTGTCTAAAAAATGAGAACGAGTTTCATAAAACTTAATGGGTTTTCAATGGAACCATGAAATTGCAGTTTTGAGATATTAATCCTTTAATATTAATCCTTTAAAAATGTCATCGGGGGACATTTCTAACAAAAAACTTGGCAAAAGGTTATATTTCAAAAAGCCTTGTAGTACGAAAGCAATCACGATTGTAAAATAAAAATTAGAATCTGAACGATTCTACTGCATGATTTATAGATTTTCGTAATTTTGTGGGCTAACCCCTTGCCTGATTTTTTGGCTCAAAAATAATTTTTGGAAATGTTTACATATTTCAATGCAGTATTTATGCTGATACCGAGAGCTTTAAATTAAAGTATCACTCAGCTAAGACGGACCACTATTAAGTGTTTTTAGGATAATTTACGGATTTTCGTAATTTTGTGGGTTAACCCCTTGCCTGATTTTTTGGCTCAAAAAAAATTTATGAAAATGTTTGCATATTTCAATGCAGTATTTATGCTGATACCGAGAGCTTTAAATTAAAGTATCACTCAGCAAAATCGGACCACTATTACGTGTTTTATCGGATAATTTATGGATTTTCGTAATTTTGTGGGTTAACCCCTTGCCTGATTTTTTGGCTCAAAAAAAATTTATGAAAATGTTTGCATATTTCAATGCAGTATTTATGCTGATACCGAGAGCTTTAAATTAAAGTATCACTCAGCAAAATCGGACCACTATTACGTGTTTTATCGGATAATTTATGGATTTTCGTAATTTTGTGGGTTAACCCCTTGCCTGATTTTTTGGCTCAAAAAAAATTTATGAAAATGTTTGCATATTTCAATGCAGTATTTATGCTGATACCGAGAGCTTTAAATTAAAGTATCACTCAGCTAAATCGGACCCCTATTAAGTGTTTTTTGGATAATTTACGGATTTTCGTAATTTTGTGGGCTAACCCCTTGCCTGATTTTTTGGCTCAAAAATAATTTTTGGAAATGTATGCATATTTCAAGGCAGTATTTATGCTGATACCGAGAGCTTTAAATTAAAGTATCACTCAGTTAAATCGGACCACTATTAAGTGTTTTTAGGATAATTTACGGATTTTCGTAATTTTGTGGGCTAACCCCTTGCCTGATTTTATGGCTCAAAAATAATTTTTGAAAATGTTTGCATGTTTTAATGCAGTGTATATGCTGATACCGAAAGCTTTAAATTAAACTATCACTCAGCTAAATCGGACCACTATTACTTGTTTTTTGGATAATATATGGGTTTTCGTAATTTTGTGGGTTAACCCCTTGCCTGATTTTATGGCTCAAAAATAAATTTTGAAAATGTTTGCAATTTCAATGCAGTATTTATGCTGATACCGAGAGCTTTAAATTAAAGTATCACTCAGCAAAATCGGACCACTATTACGTGTTTTATCGGATAATTTATGGATTTTCGTAATTTTGTGGGTTAACCCCTTGCCTGATTTTTTGGCTCAAAAATAATTTATGAAAATTGTTGAATATTTCAATGCAGTATTTATGCTGATACCGAGAGCTTTAAATTAAAGTATCACTCAGTTAAATCGGACCACTATTAAGTGTTTTTTGGATAATTTACGGATTTTCGTAATTTTGTGGGCTAACCCCTCGCCGGATTTTTTGGCTCAAAACAAATTTTTGAAAATGTTTGCATATTTCAATGCAGTGTTTGTGCTGATACCGAGAGCTATAAATTAAAGTATCACTCAGCAAAATCGGACCACTATTACGTGTTTTATTGGATAATATATGGATTTTCGTAATTTTGTGGGCTAACCCCTTGCCTGATTTCATGGCTCAAAAATAATTTTTGAAATGTATGCATATTTCAATGCAGTATTTTTGCTGATACCGAGAGCTTTAAATTAAAGTATCACTCATATAAATCGGACCCCTATTAAGTGTTTTTTGGATAATATATGGATTTTCGTAAATTTTGTGGGCTAACCCCTTGTCTGATTTTTTGGGCTCAAAAATAATTTATGAAAATGTTTGCATATTTCAATGCAGTATTTATGCTGATACCGAAGCCTTTAAATTAATGTATCACTCAGCTAAATCGGACCACTATTACGTGTTTTTTGGATAATTACGGATTTTCGTAATTTTGTGGGTTAACCCCTTGCCTGATTTTTTGGCTCAAAAATAATTTATGAAAATTGTTGAATATTTCAATGCAGTATTTATGCTGATACCGAGAGCTTTAAATTAAAGTATCACTCAGTTAAATCGGACCACTATTAAGTGTTTTTTGGATAATTTACGGATTTTCGTAATTTTGTGGGCTAACCCCTTGCCGGATTTTTTGGCTCAAAACAAATTTTTGAAAATGTTTGCATATTTCAATGCAGTGTTTGTGCTGATACCGAGAGCTTTAAATTAAAGTATCACTCAGCTAAATCGGACCCCTAATAAGTGTTTTTTGGATAATTTATGGATTTTCGTAATTTTGTGGGCTAACCCCTTGCCGGATTTTTTGGCCCAAAACAAATTTTTGAAAATGTTTGCATATTTCAATGCAGTGTTTGGTCTGATACCGAGAGCTATAAATTAAAGTATCACTCAGCAAAATCGGACCACTATTACGTGTTTTATTGGATAATATATGGATTTTCGTAATTTTGTGGGCTAACCCCTTGCCTGATTTCATGGCTCAAAAATAATTTTTGAAATGTATGCATATTTCAATGCAGTATTTTTGCTGATACCGAGAGCTTTAAATTAAAGTATCACTCATATAAATCGGACCCCTATTAAGTGTTTTTTGGATAATATATGGATTTTCGTAAATTTTGTGGGCTAACCCCTTGTCTGATTTTTTGGGCTCAAAAATAATTTATGAAAATGTTTGCATATTTCAATGCAGTATTTATGCTGATACCGAAGCCTTTAAATTAATGTATCACTCAGCTAAATCGGACCACTATTACGTGTTTTTTGGATAATTACGGATTTTCGTAATTTTGTGGGCTAACCCCTTGCCTGATTTTTTGGCTCAAAAATAATTTATGAAAATAATTTAATTTTTGTCAAAACTAAAAAAAAATTCGTTTCTATACATGCGCACACGAACACTTAAAACTTTATGACATTGATTAAGAAATACAAATTTTATGAGACTATAACTAATAACTAAAATTAGTTAATTTGTGTGTTTAATCCCAATGATACGATCACAAGAGAAATTTGAAGACGGGCGCATAAATAAAAGAAACTATAAATTATTACACTATCGCGTGTGCATTCAAAATGAATAATCTATTGATTTTATCTATGAAATCAATCAATGAACCCAATAAACAATAATCACAATCAAAGCACAAAAAAATCATAATCAATCTTTGGAAAAATTAACACTTTCTCCAAAAAAAAATACCCAAAAAACACATGATACATAAACCATACTGCACGTGTGCATTTGTTTCAAGGTAAATTTTATTTACATTAATTTACTATGCTAAACTATTCGTCCAGAATTTGTTTCTAAAACGAGATTAAAACAAAATTACCGTCTTTGGTAACACGTGCTACTTAATTTTAAAAACTATTAACTGAATTATTCATCGAGTCACAATATATTTAAATTTTAAATCGGTTTTATGGAGCCTAACGCAACTCAATTGTTTAACCGATACGATGCCACGTGTTTGATCAATTTACCTTGATCATCGTCTAGACAGCGTTTTGATATTTTAAGTTATGCATGTTTTTGATTATTGGCAGATTATCTATGGTTTTGAAATAGGAATCGACTATTTAGCAACATTTCTGGTAAAAATGGCAATTCGAGACGATCTATCAGATCTATTAGATCTATCAGATCTATCAGATCTATCAGATCTATCAGATCTATCAGATCTATCAGATCTATCAGATCTATCAGATCTAACAGATTTATCAGATCTATCAGATCTATTAGATCTATCAGATCTATCAGATCTATCAGATCTAACAGATTTATCAGATCTATCAGATTTATCAGATCTATCAAATCTATCAAATCTAACAGATCTATCAGATCTATCAAATCTATCAGATCTATCAGATCTATCAGATCTATCAGATCTATCAGATCTATCAGATCTATCAGATCTATCAGATCTATCAGATCTATCAGATCTATCAGATCTATCAGATCTATCAGATCTATCAGATCTATCAGATCTATCAGATCTATCAGATCTATCAGATCTATCAGATCTATCAGATCTATCAGATCTATCAGATCTATCAGATCTATCAGATCTATCAGATCTATCAGATCTATCAGATCTATCAGATCTATCAGATCTATCAGATCTATCAGATCTATCAGATCTATCAGATCTATCAGATCTATCAGATCTATCAGATCTATCAGATCTATCAGATCTATCAGATCTATCAGATCTATCAGATCTATCAGATCTATCAGATCTATCAGATCTATCAGATCTATCAGATCTATCAGATCTATCAGATCTATCAGATCTATCAGATCTATCAGATCTATCAGATCTATCAGATCTATCTGGTCTATCAATTCTTCCAGATCTATCATATCTTATCTATCAGATCTATCAAAGCTATCAGATCTATCGGATCTATTAGATCTATCAGATCTATCAGATCTATCAGATCTATCAGATCTATCAGATCTATCAGATCTATCAGATCTATCAGATCTATCAGATCTATCAGATCTATCAGATCTATCAGATCTATCAGATCTATCAGATCTATCAGATCTATCAGATCTATCAGATCTATCAGATCTATCAGATCTATCAGATCTATCAGATCTATCAGATCTATCAGATCTATCAGATCTATCAGATCTATCAGATCTATCAGATCTATCAGATCTATCAGATCTATCAGATCTATCAGATCTATCAGATCTATCAGATCTATCAGATCTATCAGATCTATCAAATCTATCAGATCTATCAGATCTAACAGATTTACAAATCTTTCAGTTGTGCCTGGTTCAAACTTAAGGTCGTCCATATAGAAGCCTTAACTCATTTTTTCGCTCCATGCTGGTAATATTGAGCGAGTAGGTGTGCTAATTTGTAGAGAGTTTGATTAGCCACCTGCTACCGTACAGTATAGGGTTTAATTAAAAAAACGCTGGTGTTTAATTGATTCTGCTGGTGATTCACGTCAAATGCTGTATTGATTATTTGAGAAACCTTTCAAACCAAAATCTCAACATTTTTCATCAGAACATTTCCTCTATGTCCCCTTTGAAAATGTAATGATGCACTCTGAATTTTATGAGTATATCAAGTAGTATTTGTTGAAGTCGGTCGAACCATCAATTCATTAATTGTCTAGATATAATACCGTGGTAGATTTTGCATCAAACACCACCCGCAGTTTAATCGTTTTGCGGGATTCTTTTATATAAATGTCCATGCATTTTTATTCCCCGAAATAACAAAATGAATTACATACAAATTGTGACAAATATGACAGTTTGTGTTATAATGGTAAAGTTAGATGTCAGGTGTCACCAATATCAACTCAGATGATCAACAATCTTGAGCTATTTGTTGACTTTGGCAAAACCTTTAAGTATATATCGGTATATTTTGCCGAACTGCAAGGATTTAGTATCATAAGTAGCTTGTGAGATTCCAATTTAATCGTGCAATGCGTTGCAATAACCAATTAGAAACAGGGGTATACACCCTCGCTCAATTGTTCTTGGAGGACGGCAAAATTTATCTCATTTTTGTTCATTGTAATTCATTAAACGATGTACTGCTGCATTCTTCCTATTGGGATGTTTTGGAGTCCCTTGCTGGCAGAACAAATGACACACTTCTTGCACCAGTCTTTTATATCTTTCTGGGAATTAGCCCTATAAAACTGGTTAAGGGCTTTCTCCAAAGTCTTGCTTGTAGGACCGTCTGCTCCATGATGCTGATGAAGCAACCCATTGACAAGAGCCCTATAGCTTCTAATTAAACCATCATTTTCTAACTAAACCATCATTCTTTTTGCCACGATCTCATGCCACAGTGGGTTTCTACCTTGCCCCATTCGTTGCACTAATGGAACAATCAACTTTGATCTTCACTTTACTGCTCTTTGATCCAGCGTTTCTCAATATCGACATTAATTCTTGCAATTTTGACGGAGATATTCTTTGCTTCCTGTTTGGTATACTGCTTACATTGAAAGGCACATGGCCTCCTGGACATTCCATTTGTGTTGTTGTGCAAGACTCCTCTTTGCAAGGGGTTGCAACACTGGAAGTAGTGCTCAGGTTTCTGGCATCTTAAGCTTCTGGACGGAAAGCGGGATTTCCAGCCTCTATCATTCCGCTGAGCTGATCTTTTAATTTTCTTCTCTTTAAGTGCTTCTATTTGTGCAATGTCTTCATGGTCCAACTTCGACAGTTATCGAAGTGTGTATCGCAGTTTGAAATGGCACCTTAAATTTTTCAAACGGTGTATTGCTATTGAATGTAGGTGGTTTCAGTTCAATTTTTTTAAAATGTGTATCCCAAAGTCCTGCCAAAGGTCCTGTACGCTATCCTTCACGTTTTTCTCGAGCGCTTTCATATCCTCTCTGAGCTCTAGCATTTGTTTATCCTGAGCCTCTCGAATCTGATTAAATTTGGCAGCTTGTAAGCAAACTTGGTATTTATGTTAACTAAAGCGTTGAGTATCGTATTATATTGATGTTTGTTTCCTGCTTAAGTGTACCTCAAAAATGTATTTTATTAGATCAAATAAACTTCCCCTAGTGGTATCTTGGTGGGTACTAAATATTTCGGCCATCTTTGTTATTCATGCCTGGATGCTTGGACCAATGACTCCGTCAAAGGGGATGGTGGTAGTGAAAATGTATCATCATCTAGCTCTTACGACAGATCCTATTCCTGTTGTAATCTCGCAAGTAGCTTTGATTTTTAACCAGTCTGCACAATATTTTGCTTGGCCAGCTTGCTTTTTGTCTGATGTGTTGTTCACGTAGTGTTACTCATTTCTTGCGAGATCCCACTTCTGTCACCAATTGTTACGAAATGGGGCTTTAATGAATGTAATCATTCTGAATTTGTCGGTCGATCGGAAACCATATTTGTCTCACAAATAATATAATATTTTACGGACTTGACTGTAGGTTTTGGGCAAAAGAGTTAGACGCTTATATTAACAACAATTCGAAATGAACCTTATCATTTTTGGACTTCAAATGGTGATCAAGATAAGTATGTTGTTTTGCGTTATTTCTTGATACGGGATCTGATCTGGATTAGATCAGTCGTCAAGAAATATGGCTACTATTAGATTTACTTAAAAGCACAGTGCTATGCAACTTGAATATAACTTTAGCATAACTTGCATTTTGCGACTCTATCAGATTTTATTCTTGCAAAGATTCAGAAATTCTTGTCTTGAAATTTTAAAAATTCATATTTGTGGTTTCAAGAGTTTGAACTGGGTTGCGATGTAAGCAGGCCGGTTCTGCTACTACATCATTCTGCTTCTTTTGAGAAAGTCGTCAGGCAAAATCCCACAGGAAGCATAATATGTGTGGTGCAGCTTAGAAGGGACTAAGGTTTATTACTGAACATTTGTTATATGCAGTATTTCGGTGACTCACTTTTTTGTTGAAAAAGTTATCTCCAATCGTTGATCGATACTGAAGTTTGTCTAGGATCAACATAAATAAACTGGTTACCAAACCCTGGATCATATACTATGGCACGTACATAATATGTATTTTACGACTGAAAAACAATTTGATTTTTTTAGTTTTGGATTTTATTAATAAAAATGTTTGTCTTTCCCATGAAACGTAGTCTTCTTAGGTATTCCTTTTAAGCATTTTATTCATCTTCATCTCGCTTACCGCGCGCACAATCATTATACATATATTTCTTATGTATTCCGAGTTAATAAAGGTAACGTACACATTCTTTTGCGCTGTCTCAAAGGCAGACAACTTTATATACGTATATATACATAGGTGCATACAGTATGGTTACCGTTTTTGTTTGTGATGTTAATGCATAAAATGGAAAAAAGATCCATAACTTAAATTTTTTTATTTTATTTTAAGCATCTCAAGACAACCAACATAAATACAATTCTTTATATATGTATATATATGTATATGTAAATGGAAGTAAACGAGGGACGATATGGCACGTAAGATGTACAATATATCCATATTGATTGTGTTAGATTCGTTGACGAAACACTCTTGTGCTAGTAAAATTTTTACACTATACCTATATAGCGTATTGCATAATACGATGCGAGTATGTGACGCATACCGCACCCAACAATGATTAGATGATGATACGAACAAAAAAAACACAAATCAAATCAAGAAACCACGAAGAAGAATACAATAAAATTCGCGCACGACATTTAAAGATATTTACTGCATCACGATTACAATCCAATTCAATTCCCATATTCGGTATTACACCTGCCGCGGTTTTTTTTTTTTTTTTGGATTTTTTTTTTTTAATTTTTGGTAAAATCGTAAAATGGAATACAACAAATTTGGTAAGATTGTCATTCGATT
This sequence comes from Tipula confusa, assembly GCA_963556175.1. Classification (NCBI taxonomy): domain Eukaryota; kingdom Metazoa; phylum Arthropoda; class Insecta; order Diptera; family Tipulidae; genus Tipula; species Tipula confusa. The sequence continues at coordinate 37,063,841 of OY744477.1, read as the reverse complement.
AAATAAGAGAAAAAAAAATTATTTCTTAAGATATTGTGTGAGTATGGGATGATGATTTTTAATGCAGAAATAAATTTTTAAAGATAAAACGTTTTATGCGTGATACAAGTTGAGGGTTGCTAACCTTTTAAATATTTTTTATGTGATTTTGCCATATATCCTGTAAATTCGGTTTGTTCGGTTTGATAACCGATTTGATGTACCTCATGCAATAAAAATTTACCTACTAACCATATGTGCACAAAAGGCCTGGACTCTGCGTTTCATTTCGAATTTAAAACTAACAACTGGTTTATGATTAGACCTAGACAAAATTATGTTTACTTTTTTTATTTTTATTTTATTTTTTTTTTAAATGTTAAATCAAGAATAATCATTTTTGGCTTAAGTCACTACTGACTTAAGCATGTTATTAAAACTTAACAAAATGTTGACTTAATATGTTTCATCTAAGTTCAGTCATTAAATATCTCATTTAAGCTTAAGTCGTTTAAACTTTTAGAAACTAAGATTTTTAAGATTTGTACAAATTACTTTGGCTTAATTGGAGCTGAACTGATTTAAATTTACTAAGCATTACAAAAAACAAAACTAAATAACTAAGGTTAAAATTACAATTAATCAACTTAAGTCAGCTTGTATTTTAATGAAAGGAAACCAAACGTCAATCAAATAATCAAAACTTAACTAATAATCTAATAACATAAGTCAAAATTAATTAACTAATACTTAAACTTAATTCAAAATTAACTTAAGTCTATTTAACGTTTGTGAAATAACGGTTTACACACTTAAGTTACAGCCTGTCCTTTTTGGAAATTTTAATTATGATCAACGCTTTAATGTTTCAGCAGGTTTAAATCACTAGTGCAATCAATCTGAAAATACGCATGGGTAGTATTCTACGGGAGAGTGGAAATTTGAAATAAATTTAACTGTAAATTAAGCCACTATCATTTTACCAAAGTTCTGTAGAAGTTTTAATACAGATATAATTGTGCAAAACAAAATCATACATTTGATGTATGTCACTTTAGAAAGTCAGAGCATAAACATGTTAATTTAAGTGGTTAGATAACATCCTGCTCTAGCTTAAGTAGAGTGACTTAACTGAGTGACTTAACTCTCGTTTTTATCTTTTGTCAAATTATGGTTTGATTTCATTTTTACTCAATACAGTTTAGCTGTGGTGATTATAATTCTGACTTAAGTCACTATTAATCTAACATTATGGAAATTTAAGAGCGAATCTTTTGTTTCAAATAAATTCGAATGACGTACACAAACATGTAGGTGCGCTTTAGATTCAGTTGTTAATAAATTTTTATATCTTTCATGCAGTTAAAAAGTACCTATACATTTGTGGAGGCGGGACACAAAAGCGATAGGTACTTAGCTTCTTGCGTTTTATTTTGAGCTTAAAAATAGCAACCGGTTTGTGTTTAGACCTATACAAAAAGTTTATTTTACCACACTAGTCATAGTTTACGACTTTTGTAATTATCTTAAGCCACTAAGTTTAATTTGTAGCTAATATCAAATAAAAAAACTGACTTAAGCCTATACAAGTTATTTTCAATAAAAAAAATTTTCATATTAGCCAAAGTCGTTCAAACTTTTATACCCTAACTTTGGTTTAATTGGTGTCGCAAAGACTTAAGCTGGTTTAAGTTTTACAAAGAACAAAACTAATTAACTTAATTCCAAATAAAATCAATTAGTTAGTTTTAGTCAGTTTTTATTTTAGTGAGGCAACATAAAATTTCGAACATCATGATGAATTACTTAATTCTATTAATTATGTTAATAAGCTTAAACTTAAGTCAAAAATGAATTAAGTAAGATTTAAAGCTGGTGAGATAACATTTTACATAATTAAGTCATAGCTTAAGTGTAATAATATTATTGAGATACAAATATTTTAAATTAATCCACACAAAAAATTAAAGCTTAAATTACCTTAACTTACGTAATCAATCTACAAGTCTACATATTTTTTTGACTTAAGCCACAAAGATTTTATTTATATTAATGCTGCAATTCTATTATTTTAATGTTTTATAAAACTTAAGTCGACTAATGCAGCCATGATTTATTATTCTAACTATAGTAAATATGTATTCAGCATATTATAATATTAACTAAAGTCGACTTAAACTTCCAAAGGACCTTACCTTTGCTAAGTTTTATACAAACTACTTTTAAAATTCTAACTTTTAACGAAAGGCAAGCTAAAATAATATTTATACGTTTCCAACGATTTCTCAACAGACATTACCTTTAAAAATAACTTAAAATGCAGGCAGTCGTTTATAACAATAATCGTTTCTGCAAAAGTTGCGTTAGTAAAGCAACAAGTGATGACTTAACACGTGATAAGTGATAACGCTTAAGTGAGGTTATTGAGTATCCCGCCATTAAATAAATCTTTCAGTTTGATTTGTTAATAATGCAAATTTGATAAAGCTTAGCTCTTATAAAAGACTTAAGTCAAAATTAATCAAGCATTATGACCATTTAATCTTAAGTTGTTTAAAATTTTAAATACGTATATTTTCTAAAATAATTAAACATAATTGGTGGTAGACTTTACCTGGGCGTAAGTTAAGTCTAGTTAACTTAAGACTTTTTCAATGAAACTAAACTTGTGTAAAAAACAAGTAAAGTTAAGTCGGTATTCCTTGTATTTTACTAAGAATGACTACACTTAAGCCACATTTAAATTTGGAAAAATACTTTTAACATGTCACTTGTTTAGCTTATCTTTAAAAATTTATTTAATTTGCTTAATAAATGTACCGTTATTATGTTAAATGAAACAATTAAGTTAAATAAGTGATATAAGCTAAATGGGTTTAATCAGTTAAATGAATTAACTGCGTCGAAAAAGTTAAATGAGATAAGTGTGAGCGAATTGAATATGAATCAATGAGTTATTAATTGAGTTAAATGAGTGAGTTTAAAGAGAAAATCTAAAGCTTATGCTAGTATATCTAAAAGTGGGCTTAAAGTGGACGAAACCAAGTTTCGGCAATACAGTGGTGTTTTTGATGCCTACTTTAAATTAAAGGTCACATCATACGTAGCTGGAGTCCAGCAAAAAATTTAAAAAATCCCAAAGCATTTTTGGGCATATTTTAGATCTAAACGAGTAATTGAAGGTTATCCGACTAATGTGTCTTACAATAACACCAAGAGTACTGATTCTAAAGAAATTGCGGACATGTTTGCCGATTTTTTCCAATCAGTCTATAGGACACAGGACACTGACGTTCAAACACGGAAATTAAGCCACACCAATATCTCAATTAATCCTCTTATTATAACTGATGACATTATGTTATCTGCACTGTTAAATTTTGGTGACGAATGACACGGGCCGGATGACATACCATCTGCGATTTTTATCTACTCTCTTGCAACCGGCGTATTTTCTGATAAATGAAAATATTCGAAAGTTGCACCAATCTTCAAATCTGGAAAAAGAGATGATGTTACGTGCTACAGAGGAATTTCTACAACTTTATCAATTCCAAAACTGTTTGAGCTTGTTGTCTGCAACACTTTCAAGATTATATTGTCACGTCAATTATCAACCACATAACATGGATTCATACCGAGTAGATCAACATTAGCTAATTTAACAAGAATTTACTAGTAAAGTCATTAATGAAGTTGAAAAACACCACCAAATAGATGTAGTGTATACAGACTTCAGCAAAGCATTTAATTCTATCTGTCACCAAAATGCACTTGATAGCCCGTACACTTTTCGATTTTCACTTAATTTTGTTAAATGGTTCACCTCATACTTATCAAATCGTGTGCAATATGTCACAATTGGCTATAAGAAATCTAAAGCAATTACAATTACTTCTGGAGTTCCTCAAGGGTCACACATTGGACCTTGGATATTTTTTGTTTTCATTGACGGCATTACAGAGGTTATTAAAAATACAGACATCCTCATATAGGCAGATGACATCAAAATTTTCCGTATCATTAATGAGAATTGAAAGCATTTAGAAAAAATATATCCTGTTTCTGTTAAAGAAAAGCAATTGGAGCTATGACTATGGCATTTCATTTCATGAAAACGTGGCTCATTTACCACCATACAAGACAAGTTGCCAAGGTTATGAAATCTACACTGTAAAAAATTGACGGATTCTTTTGGATGCTGCTTTCATGGGTAACGTCCTACTTGGCCATATTGACTCATCATACATCATGGCAAATATTTCAATTCAGGTTCCGGACAGAAGACTACGTTATCATAGGTTTTTAGATATTGAACATCATTCCACTAGTTACGGAGACAACAACCCTATGAGCAAATTGGCAAAATTTTTCAACATTGCAGAATCGCATTTTGACTTCCACCTATCCAAGGATCGTTATAAAAAGAACTTTAAAAAGTTCTTTCTTACATATGATTTTGCAAGTTGACTGCTTTGAAGAACTTCAAAAACCATTTTGATTTTAATTTTTTAATAATTTATATTTTTATTAAATTATTTTTATTGCTTTTTATATTCATCATTGAATGTGGTGCATAATAAAATTGTCAATATAAATAAACGCGAGAACAAACTAAGATGTACCGAATACTTAGTAATGCACTGCACAAATGACCTTTTAGTAAAATGTTACATTCTTGAAAGTAGAAAAACACTTGTATTAATTTATTGTCTATGATAACCTAACATAGTTTCAAGAAAATCTCGACATGGATCCACGATACTCCCCACATGGTTTACAGATAGACTCCACAGGGTATTCTAAAATCTTTAATTTATATTTCAACGTGTGAAAAAAAAACGATATATTTGCTTGCAATCGGTTGATAAAATCCATATTTTGTATTTCAATAATTGCTACTTTGTCGCAAAATTCTTGTTAGTGTTGGCATTGGTAAATACTGTATACATTTTTATTTGTTGAACTTAGGTTTGTGCACTTTTAGTTGTCGACAAATCCAAATCACATCATCAATTATTGAATGATTCACGAAAGACATGTTATATAGGTAAGATTTATAGGGTATGTGTGTTAACGTCTATATCAGAATCTTTTCCTGGAGCCCATTTGATAAGTTTCATTTTAAGCATAGGTCCTTCAAAACTGTCTCTAAAATAAAAACTCGACGATAAAAATTCAAACTTAAAACTTCGTAAATCGATTTAAATATGTTTATGCCAAAAGCCCTCAAATTTTGGCGTGACTTTTGCTGATATTAGTTTTCATAACAAAATATTAAGAGAACAAATTTATGTTGCAATTAGCTAAAAATTAAAATATAGTTTTGTCGCTTAAGCTTATCAAATAATGGTAAACTGCTAGAAACAATCACAGCTGATTTACACTAAATTGTTTTACGCAAATAAGCTCAAAACATTTAAATATACATAAAACTTGAATAGTTGAGAATAATTTAAGCTGAATAATGACTTAAGTGTATAAAACGTAATATTCAATTATGTTAAGGTATAAAAAATATTGTTAATAAATAATATATTTGGCTTAAGTGTTTTTTATAAACCAAACTATGCACTGTTATTGAATTAAGATATAATTTACTTAACGTAAATATTACTAACTTAAACCAAATTTAATGAAGAAGTAAGAATGAGGAAGTTAAATAGTTCTAGATTAGATAAAATGACTTAAGTGCGTGTATGTTTTAGTACTACTGGCACTAGATATGATTTAAAATAGAACTAATTAGTAACTAATGTGTTCTAAAATATCTAATGGATAAAGAGATATAAGTAAATGATTTGCTAACTTAAGTAAAATGTATGCCACTATTAAGACCGTGACTTAAAACCTTAAGTGTAATCTAAAATGAATGCGACATTTTATTTAGCTTAAATTATAATTTTGAAACTTACGCCCAATGATTTGTAAGTAATGATATGATGAAGTGTTATTAAGTGGTCAAAAGTAGATAAGAGCTTGCTAGTAAAGATAAGGCAGCTTAAGCCAAGATTTAGTGAGTTTTAATAAATATAAATGTTTTATTGACGAAATTTTTTTTTTAAATTGTGAATATTGTAATTGTCTTATGCTACCATTAGCTTGAATATTGGCTACCGGGAAACCGTACAAATTCTGTCATTATAAGATGGAGCCCAAAACAAATCCTAAAATTTTAGGATTTCATAATACTGTTTGGGAAGATCTCGATGTAACTGGTATTCTAATCCTTTGTATCATACTCGATCAAATGCTTGCGCTACAATTATTCAGATATTTCGTGCACATTCATATAATTCGCTAACGCTACATGTACACTGTACATAAATATATATAGAGCGTAAAATAGCATTTACACATAGCACTCGGTCGCCATGGCCTGATGAGATGACAATTAGTTTTTAACAAATTATTACGATTCCTCATCAGATCGAAACTGAGCATTGCTTCGTACACCATCACCATCTACATCTGAGTAATTAAGACATTGACACACCATCCGCCGTCGTTATAATGGTGACCTCAACATGATATGTGTAAATGCTATTTTTTTAAATATTAACTCTCGCTTACAGACAGGTCTAGTCTTAGCAGCCGCCAATGGCACCACAATCAATACCTACGGTGGCAAGTTGCTCCAGGTTAACATTGGATTAAAACGCAATTTTACACATGATTTCATTTTAGCAAATGTAAATCGTCCAATCGTTGGCGCTGATTTTCTAAGTAGATTTGGGCTCCTAGTCGATTTAAAACGTAAAAAGCTAATTGATCCAGCTACTCAGCTGCAAATCAATGCTTCAATGGTTCGAGTTGACACACCAACTCCGATCCATTTTACTATGGACAACGGGTATAGCACGCTTTTGAAGAAATTATTTTCTTCATTAACAGTGGCACTAAATTACAATCTACCCGTCAAACACAACGTAGTACATCATATTATCACTAATGGATATTTACCGGTATCACGACCATGGAGACTATAGATTCAGTGCGTCACAAAGCTGCATTCACAGAATTTCAGCACATGGTGGAATTAGGGGTCAGAGCCTGTCATTTAATTCCCGTCGCACCTGAAGATGTTCACAAAACAGCAATCACTACCTCGTTTGGGCTATTCGAATTCACCCGAATGCCATTTGGTCTCAGAAATGCTGCTCAAGCGTTTCATAGATTTATTAGCGAAATTGTACGAGACTTTGATTTCGTATTCGTCTACATAGACGACATACTGGTGGCATCACAAACAGAGGAACAACACAAACTTCATTTAGACAACTCTTCCAAAAATTATCAGAGTTTGATATTAATATCAAGAGCTCGAAATGTATTTTCGGTATAAGCACTCTTGACTTCCTCAGCCACCATATAACTCCTAATGGTATTCTGCCTTCTCAAGAGCGAATTAATGCCATTACAGAATTCCCAGCTCCAAACTCAATAAAACTGAAATGCTTGCCCCAACTCATTCACACTTGGCTGCTCTACTTAAGTTGCCCAAGACCATCAGATCACGAAACTAGCGCAGTCGAGACTCACTTCAATTATTATACCATCATCAAGGCACAAAAAGCAGACCTAGAACTACAGAATATACTTTCTGGTTCCGAATGTCACACTAGTTCGTCTATGAAACTAGAGCTTTTCAAATTGCCGGGCTTAGAAATATACTGCGAAGTATAAACTGGAAGCAATCGTCCTTACATTGCAGAATCATTACGTCGAATTGTTTTCGATACACTCTACAATATTTCGCATCCAAGTATTCGCTACACGGAAATTGATCACTTCTCGATATTTTTGGCCTAGTATAAATCAAGATGTAACCCGTTGGGTAAAATCAAGTTTATCCTGCCAAAAATGCAAAATCACCACATGGACAATTCGAAATTCCACCGGGTCGATTCGAACACATTCATTTAGACATCGTAGGACCACTTTCTCCGTCTAATGGATATACATATCTTTTAACTTGTGTCAATCACTTTACCCGATGGCCCGAGGCTTACTGTATTAAAGACATAACAGCAGCAACTATTGCTACAACATTTGTAGAAAACTACATATCTAGATTTGGAGTACTGGTTAATATCACTACCGATCAAGGAAGCCAGTTCGCAATCTAATGCATCCACAATCTAATGGCATAGTGGAACGTTTCCACCGCCAGCTTAAAACATCTCTTAAAGCCAGAGGAAATACAATTCATTGGAGTTCCGAAGTCCCAATTGTTTTATTTGGAATTCGAGCAACTGTTTAAAGTGCTCACCAGCTGAACTTGTCTATGGACAGACAATCATGCTACCCGGTGAGTTCTTTATCGAAAATCCTATTTCACCTCATTCGGACAGCGACACAGTTATCGACCAACCCGCACTACCATGCAAAACCTTATACCCACAAGCACACGTACAACCAAACAAAATGACATATTTGTCCTGAAATTTCTGGACAACTGTGATTTTGTTTTCGTGATTTTGTTTTGTTGAAGTCACCGCCAATAATGAACCATCGTCCTAAAGAGCGAAAAATTTCTTTGTATTCTTTCTGTAAGTTATAGCGTGGTGGACAGTATATAGCAGAGATACTAACATCTTTGCTCTTAGTTTGAAATGTGATTGTTGTCACTTGCATGGGCTCAGTTTCAACCTTCATTTCTTCATGGTGTGTTATATTTTTTTAATGAAAATGGCAGATCCCCCTCTTGTCCTTCCTGCTGGATGTCACACCCGCAATATTTTTGAGTATGATTATAATTTTGACATTTTCTGCATTGGACTATCTTTAAAGTATTCTTGCCCAAACATTACATATCTTTTGGATGTTTTCTTTATTGCCAAACGCCAGCATAAAGAGCGGTAGTCCGCTTCTTACCAGTTCGCGGCTTCCTTTATCGCTTTCAGTTCTATCTTTTGTGATCATATTGATAGCATCCTGAATATCTAAACCTTTATGCTGTTACTCAGCTATTATTTCATTGCTTTCACAGGTATGGTGTAGTCCTCTAGCTATAACCTTACTTGGTCTAGTTTGCTTATCTTCATAAGTATATCACTGAAACTTATCAGCGTTAAGCATCATGGTAAGAGTACGATATGTTTCCGGCTCTGGTACATTTACCTTCCAGACATCGTTGTTTAATGCTATACTAGCTTGTAATATTTATCTGTGATTTTTTTCACCAAGGCATTGATAGTAGGGTAGTCTTTGACACCAACTATATTTACAGGTGGTGGCTGAATTAATTTCTCTGGTTTAGGGTTTTTATTGCTCTGAATATTTTCTGATTGCTTTTTGTTTTCTCTCTGCTGAGTTTTATCATTACCCGTGTTAGGTGCTGCTTGTCCAATATATTCTGACGATGATTCTGTTTGTCTTTTCTTTGTGGCGTTGCTTTTTTTCAATGCCCAAGCAGATTCTCTTGGTGGCTCGTCTTTGTCAGTAACTTCCATATTTATTGTTACTCTTTTCTTAGGTTTTTTTGTCACGAGTATCCACTGAGAATCAAATTCAGATTTCTTATTCGGATGAATTTCTCGCTCGAGTTCTTCTTCATCTGTGTGATATTCGATGGTATCCTTATTGTTTGAATGTCCACCCGCTTGAATGATGCGTTTTAGGTCTTCGTTTTCTTTCTTTAGTAAAATAACTTCGTTATTCAACTTTGACACCATTTCTTCGAGATTCTTCAGATTTGCAAAGAGATCCCGGTTTTCACTATCTATGTTTGAGATAGTTTTATCTTTACTCTCTTTTCTTGATGGATTTGGATTATTCTTTTTAATATCTTCTAATGAATTTCCCTTGTAAAATTTATTGTTACTGCAGCCAAGTTTGACACAGCAGTAGCAGTGCTTGTTGTATTATCGGTTTCAGCTGCCAAGTACACCACTTCTGAAACTTTGTGGTCATTGGATAACGACGACTGAGAGCCCGCTTCCACACTTCCTCCAGTCGCCGGCACTGAGGCTCCATTCCCCATGATGGATTATTTTGTTCTGGGTTTCTCACCCATAAACTGATGACAAAAGTAAATTTGCCCATGCATTCAGTCATGCACTGATCATTTCCAGTTACGACGGCTGGGTTATTCGTTTGAAAATAATCGGTGCCTACCCTGCCGATCAGTGGTTATACTTTTGACATTACCCAGGATGCAGAGCGAGGAACTTGTACAACCGTCGCACCCCTAATCATAGATAATTTTATTATGTGACGGTATAGCTAAATTTGACACCGTTGATTCTTTATTTTTCACTTTTTCAGCTTTTTTTACATTCCTTTGTATTATTTTGACGTCGTTTCTGTGCGTTCGTGCTATTGTTGATTTGAGCTGCTAATAAAATTTGTCTTTCGTTGTTTGACGAGCAAAGCTTTTGCTCATTAGTTTATTGAAAGTGGTTAAATTCACTGCTACCTAGCTGTATTACGGTCAATCACCTCGTAAATTATTTCCTATATATGTGATTACAAATTTTCAGCCAACTCATTTTATTTATACATCATTCGAATCGCATTAAGCCAAGTGTGCTTGTGAGCAATTTTTAACCCACATGTGATATATGCGCACCTTAAAGGTAAAAAAAAAATATTTTCATTTTATAATCTTGATGATAAAACTTTTATAAACACACATACATGAACAGATAATGCACACCAGACGACGAAAATGTTTAATTAAAATTCTTTAAGCCGCGTATACATTCAATAATCATAAGTTCACATATTTTGTATTGGTCATTAAAAAGTGTAAAAAAAAAAAATCGCGAATTGCATGCACCAACCGCACCAGTATACGACTACAGAATTTATTAAGATGGGCGATAAGTTTTTGATTGCGTATAAAGAGCCGAAGAGCTGAAGGTTTCTCAAATTGTTTATATGTACGTACGGCAAACCCAATAAAACTGGGGTGGAGGTAAATTAAAGTATTTTTTTTTTTTGCAAGTTGTATTATTGTATATAAGCGATTACGTACGATTATTAAATTTAATTTTTTTTATTTTTTAAAGTTTTTGTGCATTATGATGATTTTACAGAAAAATAAAAGTAATGACTTTTCGTCCGCAGGTACGGATCATCATGAAATATAATAAAACTATATATATAATAAAAATCCACCTGAGAAATATTATTTATACAACAACAAATCGGCCGTATATGATGGTATTATTAGCATCGTGTTCCTTGAGAAACGCTGTAATCATAAAATATATTACAAGAAAAAATTTAATTAAATTTAAAAGGTTTTTTTTTTTTTTTTTGTAGAGCTATAATTAGCCGGGTTGTTGTTGTACATCTGTGATGGTTCGAGATTTTCATGTTTTTTTTTCAAAAATGATGAGCGGTATCAACGAATGACTTAAGCGATTTGTTGTTTTATTATATTTAATGGCAAAAGCATGACATTAATTGGAACATGATTCTCATATACATATATATTTCGACTTAGTGCTTATGTCATTCAAAATTGCTAGCTTAAGCAATATGCGGCGAACTTAATTCACGGACTTAAAATAACGGAATAATATTTCTACTAATAACTTTTTATCGAGAGCTTTCGATTGAGGTGCCAGCCCTCACAATTGAACAAGGCTTATTTCTTTCCTGGGCTAATTTCTCCAAGCCATAGCCTGTAATAAATTTGATTAGTTTTTGCCAAACATTTCAAATTAATTAATATATTACATTACTAAAAATATAAAATTATAAAAATTATAATATAAATTAGATTTAAAAAAAAAAATTAAGCATTACAAATCATTTGGATTAACCGTACGGTTATATAATCGCCGAAAATCTAATTAATATACACTTTATTTGACACAAAACTTTAAAATTAATACAAATTGGATTTTAAAACAATTGATTAAACATTACAAATCAATTAAATTAACCGTTTTATGACAAATACGTCATATAACCGCCGAAAATCTAATTTATATACACTTTATTTGACACAAAACTTTAAAATTAATACAAATTATATTTTAAAACAATTGATTAAACATTACAAATTATTTGAATTAACCGTTTTATGACAAATACGTAATATAATCGCTGAAAATTTAATTTATATACACTTTATTTGACACAAAACTTTAAAATTAATACAAATTGGATTTTAAAACAATTGATTAAACATTACAAATCAATTAAATTAACCGTTTTATGACAAATACGTCATATAACCGCCGAAAATCTAATTTATATACACTTTATTTGACACAAAACTTTAAAATTAATACAAATTATATTTTAAAACAATTGATTAAACATTACAAATTATTTGAATTAACCGTTTTATGACAAATACGTAATATAATCGCTGAAAATTTAATTTATATACACTTTATTTGACACAAAACTTTAAAATTAATACAAATTGGATTTTAAAACAATTAATTAAACATTACAAATCAATTAAATTAACCGTTTTATGACAAATACGTCATATAACCGCCGAAAATCTAATTTATATACACTTTATTTGACACAAAACTTTAAAATTAATACAAATTAGATTTTAAAACAATTGATTAAACATTACAAATTATTTGAATTAACCGTTTTATGACAAATACGTAATATAATCGCTGAAAATTTAATTTATATACACTTTATTTGACACAAAGCTTTAAAATTAATACAAATTAGATTTTAAAAAAATTGATTAAACATTACAAATCAATTGAATTAACCGTTTGATGACAAATATGTCATATAATCGCCGAAAATTTAATTTATATACACTTTATTTGACACAAAGCTTTAAAATTAATACAAATTATATTTTAAAACAATTGATTAAACATTACAAATTATTTGAATTAACCGTTTTATGACAAATACGTAATATAATCGCTGAAAATTTAATTTATATACACTTTATTTGACACAAAGCTTTAAAATTAATACAAATTAGATTTTAAAACAATTGATTAAACATTACAAATCAATTGAATTAACCGTTTGATGACAAATATGTCATATAATCGCCGAAAATTTAATTTATATACACTTTATTTGACACAAAGCTTTAAAATTAATACAAATTATATTTTAAAACAATTGATTAAACATTACAAATCAATTGAATTATCCGTTTAATGACAAATACGTCATATAATCGCCGAAAATCTAATTTATATACACTTTATTTGACACAAAGCTTTAAAATTAATACAAATTGGATTTTAAAACAATTGATTAAACATTACAAATCAATTGAATTAACCGTTTGATGACAAATGCGTCATATAATCGCCGAAAATTTAATTTATATACACTTTATTTGACACAAAACTTTAAAATTAATACAAATTGGATTTTAAAACAATTGATTAAACATTACAAATCAATTAAATTAACCGTTTTATGACAAATACGTCATATAACCGCCGAAAATCTAATTTATATACACTTTATTTGACACAAAACTTTAAAATTAATATAAATTAGATTTTAAAACAATTGATTAAACATTACAAATCAATTGAATTAACCGTTTGATGACAAATATGTCATATAATCGCCGAAAATTTAATTTATATACACTTTATTTGACACAAAGCTTTAAAATTAATACAAATTATATTTTAAAACAATTGATTAAACATTACAAATCAATTGAATTATCCGTTTAATGACAAATACGTCATATAATCGCCGTAAATCTAATTTATATACACTTTATTTGACACAAAGCTTTAAAATTAATACAAATTGGATTTTAAAACAATTGATTAAACATTACAAATCAATTGAATTAACCGTTTGATGACAAATGCGTCATATAATCGCCGAAAATTTAATTTATATACACTTTATTTGACACAAAACTTTAAAATTAATACAAATTGGATTTTAAAACAATTGATTAAACATTACAAATCAATTAAATTAACCGTTTTATGACAAATACGTCATATAACCGCCGAAAATCTAATTTATATACACTTTATTTGACACAAAACTTTAAAATTAATACAAATTAGATTTTAAAACAATTGATTAAACATTACAAATTATTTGAATTAACCGTTTTATGACAAATACGTAATATAATCGCTGAAAATTTAATTTATATACACTTTATTTGACACAAAGCTTTAAAATTAATACAAATTAGATTTTAAAACAATTGATTAAACATTACAAATCAATTGAATTAACCGTTTGATGACAAATATGTCATATAATCGCCGAAAATTTAATTTATATACACTTTATTTGACACAAAGCTTTAAAATTAATACAAATTATATTTTAAAACAATTGATTAAACATTACAAATCAATTGAATTATCCGTTTAATGACAAATACGTCATATAATCGCCGAAAATCTAATTTATATACACTTTATTTGACACAAAGCTTTAAAATTAATACAAATTGGATTTTAAAACAATTGATTAAACATTACAAATCAATTGAATTAACCGTTTGATGACAAATGCGTCATATAATCGCCGAAAATTTAATTTATATACACTTTATTTGACACAAAACTTTAAAATTAATACAAATTGGATTTTAAAACAATTGATTAAACATTACAAATCAATTGAATTAACCGTTTGATGACAAATATGTCATATAATCGCCGAAAATTTAATTTATATACACTTTATTTGACACAAAGCTTTAAAATTAATACAAATTAGATTTTAAAACAATTGATTAAACATTACAAATTATTTGAATTAACCGTTTTATGACAAATACGTAATATAATCGCTGAAAATTTAATTTATATACACTTTATTTGACACAAAGCTTTAAAATTAATACAAATTAGATTTTAAAACAATTGATTAAACATTACAAATCAATTGAATTAACCGTTTGATGACAAATATGTCATATAATCGCCGAAAATTTAATTTATATACACTTTATTTGACACAAAGCTTTAAAATTAATACAAATTATATTTTAAAACAATTGATTAAACATTACAAATCAATTGAATTATCCGTTTAATGACAAATACGTCATATAATCGCCGAAAATCTAATTTATATACACTTTATTTGACACAAAGCTTTAAAATTAATACAAATTGGATTTTAAAACAATTGATTAAACATTACAAATCAATTGAATTAACCGTTTGATGACAAATGCGTCATATAATCGCCGAAAATTTAATTTATATACACTTTATTTGACACAAAACTTTAAAATTAATACAAATTGGATTTTAAAACAATTGATTAAACATTACAAATCAATTAAATTAACCGTTTTATGACAAATACGTCATATAACCGCCGAAAATCTAATTTATATACACTTTATTTGACACAAAACTTTAAAATTAATATAAATTATATTAATTTTAAAACAATTGATTAAACATTACAAATCAATTGAATTAACCGTTTGATGACAAATATGTCATATAATCGCCGAAAATTTAATTTATATACACTTTATTTGACACAAAGCTTTAAAATTAATACAAATTATATTTTAAAACAATTGATTAAACATTACAAATCAATTGAATTATCCGTTTAATGACAAATACGTCATATAATCGCCGAAAATCTAATTTATATACACTTTATTTGACACAAAGCTTTAAAATTAATACAAATTAGATTTTAAAACAATTGATTAAACATTACAAATCAATTGAATTAACCGTTTGATGACAAATGCGTCATATAATCGCCGAAAATTTAATTTATATACACTTTATTTGACACAAAACTTTAAAATTAATACAAATTGGATTTTAAAACAATTGATTAAACATTACAAATCAATTAAATTAACCGTTTTATGACAAATACGTCATATAACCGCCGAAAATCTAATTTATATACACTTTATTTGACACAAAACTTTAAAATTAATATAAATTAGATTTTAAAACAATTGATTAAACATTACAAATCAATTGAATTAACCGTTTGATGACAAATATGTCATATAATCGCCGAAAATTTAATTTATATACACTTTATTTGACACAAAGCTTTAAAATTAATACAAATTATATTTTAAAACAATTGATTAAACATTACAAATCAATTGAATTATCCGTTTAATGACAAATACGTCATATAATCGCCGTAAATCTAATTTATATACACTTTATTTGACACAAAGCTTTAAAATTAATACAAATTGGATTTTAAAACAATTGATTAAACATTACAAATCAATTGAATTAACCGTTTGATGACAAATGCGTCATATAATCGCCGAAAATTTAATTTATATACACTTTATTTGACACAAAACTTTAAAATTAATACAAATTGGATTTTAAAACAATTGATTAAACATTACAAATCAATTAAATTAACCGTTTTATGACAAATACGTCATATAACCGCCGAAAATCTAATTTATATACACTTTATTTGACACAAAACTTTAAAATTAATACAAATTAGATTTTAAAACAATTGATTAAACATTACAAATTATTTGAATTAACCGTTTTATGACAAATACGTAATATAATCGCTGAAAATTTAATTTATATACACTTTATTTGACACAAAGCTTTAAAATTAATACAAATTAGATTTTAAAACAATTGATTAAACATTACAAATCAATTGAATTAACCGTTTGATGACAAATATGTCATATAATCGCCGAAAATTTAATTTATATACACTTTATTTGACACAAAGCTTTAAAATTAATACAAATTATATTTTAAAACAATTGATTAAACATTACAAATCAATTGAATTATCCGTTTAATGACAAATACGTCATATAATCGCCGAAAATCTAATTTATATACACTTTATTTGACACAAAGCTTTAAAATTAATACAAATTGGATTTTAAAACAATTGATTAAACATTACAAATCAATTGAATTAACCGTTTGATGACAAATGCGTCATATAATCGCCGAAAATTTAATTTATATACACTTTATTTGACACAAAACTTTAAAATTAATACAAATTGGATTTTAAAACAATTGATTAAACATTACAAATCAATTGAATTAACCGTTTGATGACAAATATGTCATATAATCGCCGAAAATTTAATTTATATACACTTTATTTGACACAAAGCTTTAAAATTAATACAAATTAGATTTTAAAACAATTGATTAAACATTACAAATTATTTGAATTAACCGTTTTATGACAAATACGTAATATAATCGCTGAAAATTTAATTTATATACACTTTATTTGACACAAAGCTTTAAAATTAATACAAATTAGATTTTAAAACAATTGATTAAACATTACAAATCAATTGAATTAACCGTTTGATGACAAATATGTCATATAATCGCCGAAAATTTAATTTATATACACTTTATTTGACACAAAGCTTTAAAATTAATACAAATTATATTTTAAAACAATTGATTAAACATTACAAATCAATTGAATTATCCGTTTAATGACAAATACGTCATATAATCGCCGAAAATCTAATTTATATACACTTTATTTGACACAAAGCTTTAAAATTAATACAAATTGGATTTTAAAACAATTGATTAAACATTACAAATCAATTGAATTAACCGTTTGATGACAAATGCGTCATATAATCGCCGAAAATTTAATTTATATACACTTTATTTGACACAAAACTTTAAAATTAATACAAATTGGATTTTAAAACAATTGATTAAACATTACAAATCAATTAAATTAACCGTTTTATGACAAATACGTCATATAACCGCCGAAAATCTAATTTATATACACTTTATTTGACACAAAACTTTAAAATTAATATAAATTAGATTTTAAAACAATTGATTAAACATTACAAATCAATTGAATTAACCGTTTGATGACAAATATGTCATATAATCGCCGAAAATTTAATTTATATACACTTTATTTGACACAAAGCTTTAAAATTAATACAAATTATATTTTAAAACAATTGATTAAACATTACAAATCAATTGAATTATCCGTTTAATGACAAATACGTCATATAATCGCCGTAAATCTAATTTATATACACTTTATTTGACACAAAGCTTTAAAATTAATACAAATTGGATTTTAAAACAATTGATTAAACATTACAAATCAATTGAATTAACCGTTTGATGACAAATGCGTCATATAATCGCCGAAAATTTAATTTATATACACTTTATTTGACACAAAACTTTAAAATTAATACAAATTGGATTTTAAAACAATTGATTAAACATTACAAATCAATTAAATTAACCGTTTTATGACAAATACGTCATATAACCGCCGAAAATCTAATTTATATACACTTTATTTGACACAAAACTTTAAAATTAATACAAATTAGATTTTAAAACAATTGATTAAACATTACAAATTATTTGAATTAACCGTTTTATGACAAATACGTAATATAATCGCTGAAAATTTAATTTATATACACTTTATTTGACACAAAGCTTTAAAATTAATACAAATTAGATTTTAAAACAATTGATTAAACATTACAAATCAATTGAATTAACCGTTTGATGACAAATATGTCATATAATCGCCGAAAATTTAATTTATATACACTTTATTTGACACAAAGCTTTAAAATTAATACAAATTATATTTTAAAACAATTGATTAAACATTACAAATCAATTGAATTATCCGTTTAATGACAAATACGTCATATAATCGCCGAAAATCTAATTTATATACACTTTATTTGACACAAAGCTTTAAAATTAATACAAATTGGATTTTAAAACAATTGATTAAACATTACAAATCAATTGAATTAACCGTTTGATGACAAATGCGTCATATAATCGCCGAAAATTTAATTTATATACACTTTATTTGACACAAAACTTTAAAATTAATACAAATTGGATTTTAAAACAATTGATTAAACATTACAAATCAATTGAATTAACCGTTTGATGACAAATATGTCATATAATCGCCGAAAATTTAATTTATATACACTTTATTTGACACAAAGCTTTAAAATTAATACAAATTATATTTTAAAACAATTGATTAAACATTACAAATTATTTGAATTAACCGTTTTATGACAAATACGTAATATAATCGCTGAAAATTTAATTTATATACACTTTATTTGACACAAAGCTTTAAAATTAATACAAATTAGATTTTAAAACAATTGATTAAACATTACAAATCAATTGAATTAACCGTTTGATGACAAATATGTCATATAATCGCCGAAAATTTAATTTATATACACTTTATTTGACACAAAGCTTTAAAATTAATACAAATTATATTTTAAAACAATTGATTAAACATTACAAATCAATTGAATTATCCGTTTAATGACAAATACGTCATATAATCGCCGAAAATCTAATTTATATACACTTTATTTGACACAAAGCTTTAAAATTAATACAAATTGGATTTTAAAACAATTGATTAAATATTACAAATCAATTGAATTAACCGTTTGATGACAAATGCGTCATATAATCGCCGAAAATTTAATTTATATACACTTTATTTGACACAAAACTTTAAAATTAATACAAATTGGATTTTAAAACAATTGATTAAACATTACAAATCAATTAAATTAACCGTTTTATGACAAATACGTCATATAACCGCCGAAAATCTAATTTATATACACTTTATTTGACACAAAACTTTAAAATTAATATAAATTAGATTTTAAAACAATTGATTAAACATTACAAATCAATTGAATTAACCGTTTGATGACAAATATGTCATATAATCGCCGAAAATTTAATTTATATACACTTTATTTGACACAAAGCTTTAAAATTAATACAAATTATATTTTAAAACAATTGATTAAACATTACAAATCAATTGAATTATCCGTTTAATGACAAATACGTCATATAATCGCCGTAAATCTAATTTATATACACTTTATTTGACACAAAGCTTTAAAATTAATACAAATTGGATTTTAAAACAATTGATTAAACATTACAAATCAATTGAATTAACCGTTTGATGACAAATGCGTCATATAATCGCCGAAAATTTAATTTATATACACTTTATTTGACACAAAACTTTAAAATTAATACAAATTGGATTTTAAAACAATTGATTAAACATTACAAATCAATTAAATTAACCGTTTTATGACAAATACGTCATATAACCGCCGAAAATCTAATTTATATACACTTTATTTGACACAAAACTTTAAAATTAATACAAATTAGATTTTAAAACAATTGATTAAACATTACAAATTATTTGAATTAACCGTTTTATGACAAATACGTAATATAATCGCTGAAAATTTAATTTATATACACTTTATTTGACACAAAGCTTTAAAATTAATACAAATTAGATTTTAAAACAATTGATTAAACATTACAAATCAATTGAATTAACCGTTTGATGACAAATATGTCATATAATCGCCGAAAATTTAATTTATATACACTTTATTTGACACAAAGCTTTAAAATTAATACAAATTATATTTTAAAACAATTGATTAAACATTACAAATCAATTGAATTATCCGTTTAATGACAAATACGTCATATAATCGCCGAAAATCTAATTTATATACACTTTATTTGACACAAAGCTTTAAAATTAATACAAATTGGATTTTAAAACAATTGATTAAACATTACAAATCAATTGAATTAACCGTTTGATGACAAATGCGTCATATAATCGCCGAAAATTTAATTTATATACACTTTATTTGACACAAAACTTTAAAATTAATACAAATTGGATTTTAAAACAATTGATTAAACATTACAAATCAATTGAATTAACCGTTTGATGACAAATATGTCATATAATCGCCGAAAATTTAATTTATATACACTTTATTTGACACAAAGCTTTAAAATTAATACAAATTATATTTTAAAACAATTGATTAAACATTACAAATTATTTGAATTAACCGTTTTATGACAAATACGTAATATAATCGCTGAAAATTTAATTTATATACACTTTATTTGACACAAAGCTTTAAAATTAATACAAATTAGATTTTAAAACAATTGATTAAACATTACAAATCAATTGAATTAACCGTTTGATGACAAATATGTCATATAATCGCCGAAAATTTAATTTATATACACTTTATTTGACACAAAGCTTTAAAATTAATACAAATTATATTTTAAAACAATTGATTAAACATTACAAATCAATTGAATTATCCGTTTAATGACAAATACGTCATATAATCGCCGAAAATCTAATTTATATACACTTTATTTGACACAAAGCTTTAAAATTAATACAAATTGGATTTTAAAACAATTGATTAAACATTACAAATCAATTGAATTAACCGTTTGATGACAAATGCGTCATATAATCGCCGAAAATTTAATTTATATACACTTTATTTGACACAAAACTTTAAAATTAATACAAATTGGATTTTAAAACAATTGATTAAACATTACAAATCAATTAAATTAACCGTTTTATGACAAATACGTCATATAACCGCCGAAAATCTAATTTATATACACTTTATTTGACACAAAACTTTAAAATTAATACAAATTAGATTTTAAAACAATTGATTAAACATTACAAATTATTTGAATTAACCGTTTTATGACAAATACGTAATATAATCGCTGAAAATTTAATTTATATACACTTTATTTGACACAAAGCTTTAAAATTAATACAAATTAGATTTTAAAACAATTGATTAAACATTACAAATCAATTGAATTAACCGTTTGATGACAAATATGTCATATAATCGCCGAAAATTTAATTTATATACACTTTATTTGACACAAAGCTTTAAAATTAATACAAATTATATTTTAAAACAATTGATTAAACATTACAAATTATTTGAATTAACCGTTTTATGACAAATACGTAATATAATCGCTGAAAATTTAATTTATATACACTTTATTTGACACAAAGCTTTAAAATTAATACAAATTAGATTTTAAAACAATTGATTAAATATTACAAATCAATTGAATTAACCGTTTGATGACAAATATGTCATATAATCGCCGAAAATTTAAATTATATACACTTTATTTGACACAAAGCTTTAAAATTAATACAAATTAGATTTTAAAACAATTGATTAAACATTACAAATTGATTGAGTTAACCGTTTTATGACCAATATGCCATATAATCAATATGTCATAATTTAATTACAGGAAATAGAGATTAAAAAATAAGACAGCAGTTGATTTTTTGAATGGGTTGCTTTTAAAGTGATCCTCATCACAAAATACGTCCTCTAGGGACAGAATGACTTTCTGCTCGTTCATCGAATCCAGTTCCAAAAGTCACTTTAAGATTTTACCAATGTAAACAGTTTCATCTTTCTGTGGAGTAAAAGGTAACATGGAAGTGATTGCTAGGACCAAAACTGTTTAAATATAAATTAAATAATTACATCTTGTACCGGTGACCAAATTGTGTGTTGACAAGGGTTCCTGCAAAAGGTCTCATTAAAGACGAGGTATATTGGTCGTTTACGGCCTATATACCATAGTTTAGTTTACGAATGATCTATTTGGAATTCTGGATTACTATCTGGCTTAATGTTTATAGTCACTTCCCTTCAGTTTATTTACCGGCCTATCTTAATCCACTTAAGAATAATCTTGCATTGCGGTTGTGTCTAGTTTTCGATTTATGGACTTGATGTAGTATGAAAAAATACTTCAGTTCACATTTTTGGCCTGTGTGCCATAATATCTGACCGAACACCTGGTTGATTTGCTTCAAAGTTTAGTAGATGGATATCTCGCTTATCCTGTTGTAATCTGTACTTGTTATATGTGCTTTACGACTGTGCTATACGACAGTTGGTTTCCTAATAATAAAAATACGACTAAGCAGTAGTTGTAGTTATTATCTAAAATTACGACAATTCATTTGCAACACTTTTACAATTTAAATCAGTTTTTGAAACAGTCATAAAATGCTAAAAAATTTCAATAGTCTCTGGATAGTACAGAACAATTACAAACACTTGAATTTTTATAAAAAACGAGCTTTAAATTGTTTCTGTGTGTCAGCTTTTGATGTTAATCTGAAAACATTGGGATTAATAAGGTGTGCAATTTAGCTCTATATTGAGCAAAAATAATATTTACATAAAGCTCTTTGATGTGAATTAAAATGTTTTTAAAAGCACTTAATTAAAAAAAACTGTCTTTATAAGCAATTTGCTAGACTTTTAATACAAATAATGTACAGTAGAATGCTAAATAATTTTATCCAAACATTTTAAACCATCTGTTTGTAATTTTATGCCATAATCAAAAAATAACGCGATGCCGACAACAACAAACAAACTTTAAAAAAAAAAAAAATCTTGAACTGTTAGCTGGTAAATTATGAAAAACTTATCTTGTTTGAATTCAATTTAATTGAAATTTGTGTTTACACCCGTATCGTTTTGTTACTGTTTGTTATGGTGAAATTTCATATATACGATGCTAATCTTCTTCTACCATTTATTCGTCTTCTTATTACCGCAAATTAACGAATTTTATTTTATGTATACATGAACATGTACCTTACAGTTGTCTGTTACAGAAAACAAGTATAAAACGAGCGACTTAAGATCTTTATGTCATATCATTTTTGTTTGTTAATTATGATTGGATTATCTTAATTTTTTTTTGGTGTTACGATCTGGATACGCAAAAAATGTTTATATAGTGACATGATTTGTTTAACAATTCTATTATATAAAATTGTCAGTAATCGGAAATTGATTTCCTTTTTAGAAACTATATTCGAACAACCAATCGAAGGAAGTGCAATTCACCTTGAAATTACGACATAATTTATTCTTCGTATAGTTCGTATACTCTTATATATACGCGACAATCGACAACAATAGCAACATCCATTTACATTCAATTTAAAAATTCCGACATATTCAAATTTCTAAACACACAACAAACAATATACGATCACATGGCATCGTAAAATTGATGCGCATATTTTAAAAAAAAAAAAATTAAAATTCTCACACTTTCAAATTTCCAGAAATTGGACAACAACAAATTTAAATTTTGCTTAGAAATGTATCTCTAAACTGTAATATATGCATCGTGATCTTGATATTTGATATACATATTTTAATTTGAGTTATTTAAACAGCTTTTGAAAGTATATTTTGCTCAATACTGGTCCTATTACAGTGGGATCTATTTTTTTACATTTGTAATCTATTTTTGAGTATGTTCCAGTCAGATACAAAATTATATCATAAAACTGAAAAATAACTCAAAATAGTTAAGTTCAACACCTATTTAAACCATTCTACGGGCGAAATCAGACGAATAACAGCAACTAACCAAAAAATTGGACAGATGTACTGAACGGGGTTCATTTAATTAGCAGGAGTCAAACATCCAAAACAGTAGCTACTGTCAGGGGATTTCATGTTAATCCAGCTGTCACGTGTTCAGTCTGAAGAAATTAAAAGAGACAGAAGAGACCTTATCAAAACAGACAGGCGTTTTTCAATTACCTCACAATGCTGCTGGGAAAAGTTACTTCAAGCACATATTTGGAGGCCCTTAATAAATAGGCAATGTCTTTCGGATGAAAATTGACAAGAACAAACCTCCCACTATAGCAAGACACTGCTTCAATCTACAAAAGCAAATTTACAACCAAACCTCCCAAAGATTTCGGTCAAGCAACTATAGACTGACCACAAATACTCGATCCCAATCCCATAGAGACCCCACCACCTTAAACAAAAATAACAACAACCTCAACAACACTGCAACTATGCTATGCAACAAAACCATTCAATCCCATTGACCACCCTGTCATTCACATTCCAACCACCCATACTCTGTGACTCCACTCCTCATGCAACAACAGAACACAACTCCACATTCCGTGCAGCGGACAAATGAAAGTGAAACCGGGCGACTCTCCACATTTGTTGCACATTCACACTTCTCTGCGTTTGGGCAATATACAAATCGAAACAAAAGGCATCATCCCTTCTATTTTATACTCCGCTCATTGGCCATGGCAGCAAAATAGTGAAAGTCAAAAATACATACCTCTCTTGTGGGCCAAAAGCGAACTATTGCCAACAACCACCACATGTATATTTCTTGTTCACTTCAATATAACAAGATAACCACACAATTATATAATAATATGATAATACAAAAATACAGAAATTCAGCAATTTATCTAATATAAAAACATAAAATACACAAAAATATAACAATACTGAAGCACAATAACAAAATAATATAACAATACTACATACAAATTCTAAAATTAACAACAATGAAATGACACAGCAATACAACAATACAACCAGACAACAACACAACAAAGTAAGGCATTCGCGTAACAGGTACAATATACTGACAAAATGAAACCTTACCACCCATACGCAACACCAATACACAGCCACCTCCAAAACCAGACTGGATTGCACTGCAGTACCAAGCTCCCGGGCCACATCGGGACAACTCCCACTGCACGCTCACACAAAACAAACAATAATGAAAGAAAACGTATCACTCCAACACAACCATACACATGCAACGGCCCGAGCAGGCACATACACACAAATACAAAAAAAAAACCATGCACATGTTCAAACACAACTCCAAACCATCCGCAACCACCACCTCCAAGAGCACCAGTAAGATCCCAAAAATTCAACCCTTAACCAAGAAATCCAATAAACTATCCTCACACAGACCGATTACCCTGAACACAAACAAGACCACCAACACCTTACCTCACGCAAGACCACAGCTCTTAAGATCACCCTCAATGGATGTGGAACCATTATTTGGGCCATTATGTTTCCATTTAGGAGCACGCACACATGCATAAATGTCCGGATTCACCCATTCACACAACCGCCCTACCTCAACCTGCGGGGGACACCCCTCTGAAAAAAAAAAAAAACACCAATCCAACCCGGAATCACCAACGAAATCTCCTAACCAACACCGCCTACAACCGTCCGAAAGAAAACACACACACACATAACACATCATTCCTATCTGATTAAAACTACAATCAGTCCATTAAAACTACAATGCAAGTCAACCAAAAATCGGCCACCAATCAATGAAAGTCCGACAGCCAAGCCGCAATTACACTGAAAAACACCAATCGCACTAGTGAGACACCACCAAATGAACACACAAGTACGTACGATACATAACGGGTGGGGCATTTAAAAGTTTAAACCTAAAAATGCAACAAAACAAAAACGGTTTGAAATCTTGCCAAATCCATCCCTCTGACGCGAAATACAACATTATTTCACTCATACGGCCGATGTGGCCGGCCCCACAGCACTCCACTCGATCTCGATCGGACCAACCCTCGAGCACCCTTTGAAGCTCATTTTCATCTTGGTGGGTACGTTAATAAGCGAAATTGCCGATTTTGGGGCTCAGAAAACCCACTCGTGATCTTACAGAAGCCAATGCACTCATTACAAGTGACTGTTTGGTGAGGCTTGTGGAGCAGAGGCATCATTGGCCCATATTTCTTTGAAAATGAGGACGGTGCAACCATTACCGATAACCGATTTTTTGCGCCCGCTCTACGTGGTATTGATGTGAACGATGTTTGGTTTCAACAGGATGGTGCAACTTGCCACACATCTCATGCTACAATCGATTTATTGCGTCAAACGTTTGATGGCCGTTTAATTAGCAGAAATGATGGTCAAATGGCCGGCAAGAAGCTGCGATTCAACACCATTGAACTATTTTCTGTGGGGCGCCGTTAAAGACAAGTAGAATAGCGGCAGGTGTCTTCGCCCAATATGGTTTGACTTATTCACTAACAAACTGGCTGATGACGAATTCACCCACGATAACTTGCAATAAATTTGGAATTGTGAACTTGTATTTTAAATAAAAGAATTCACCAACACTTTACTTAACTATTTATTTTATAGCTCTAATTGTTTATAAATTTATAATTTTTAATTCAAATATACTTATATGGGTTATTAAACTCCAATTTCTTCGGCTTGCTTTAATATAAAATTGTTCTTCTCGGTTCGGATGTCCCAAACAAAAGTGACCAAGCAAAATTAGATTTTTTTTATTGTAATAAAATTAAAGCGCGAAAAGAAATTACATCCGCGGCAAAATGATCGATTCAAATAACCGCTGACTTAAATTATTTAACTACTCAAAAATAGATGGCAGTAGAATCTAGCGTTATACGAGTATAACACTGACCTTGATAATGCAGGTTGCTTCTTTATATAATTCAAATGTCAAAATTCAATTGGAGCAATCGACTGTCATTTACGAGTTTTTATTTACATAATAAATTGATGACAGTCGATTTTAAATATTTACAATATGATTGAATTGGAACCAAGTTAAGTACTATAAAGTTTACATAATTCAAAATATACATATAAATCTTAATACTATTTTATTTTCTTTCAGCTGATGTTTCTGAACCGCAGCTAATGGAACAACAAGTGTTATGCCGACAAAACCGAGACAATTGAGCATTTGAAGGCCAACATTCGTGATGCCATTGCCGAGATACGACCCCGTATACTCGAAAATTGGTCCGATCGGACCACGGGGCATGAGGCCGGCCGCAGCAGCCTATACCATTGATACAACCTCGTGTATTTTAACCTTCCTCTCCCCAGCAAGGCTGGTCGCGCCGAGCACATTTCATGGGGAAGAACCCCCACTATTACACCTCTACAAACAAGGAAACAATCAAGAAACCAACCGATTCATTGAAGTCAAATATAATAAGAAAACCAATAAATATAAATTAATAATAAAACCAACAACATAACATCTCAAAACTAAATCCTCTCGAATGTAGATAGCCCAACAACACAACAAAAACCAACCTTTACATTTCCAATAAGAAACAACGATCATACAATAATAATAATAATAATAATACACACAAAATTCTATAATTCGTAATTTAACAATGATATAATAATACAATAATAAAATAAAGCACCCATTAGTGAGTACAAGTATAACACAAGGACGAAATCACACCTTACCAACACATACGCAACACAATTAAAATTAGGTTGGATTGCATTGAAGGGCCAAGCTCCCGGACAACTCTCATGCAGCAACCCCATACAAAACTATCAATAACAAAAATATATCACTCTAATACAACCATGTATGCAAACGTCTGAGCAGGCCAAAACCTTCTTTACTACAAGCCGTATTCATTGCATACTCATGCTATTTAATCATATACACATGAGAATGTATTGTAAGAATATAGTGTAAAATAAAATAAACATTTCCATACTATAAAACAAAAGAGAGCAAAAATTGTCAAAAAAAATTAAAAGGCAAAATTAATGTTATTCTTTCCTATACAAAACACAAATAACAAAAAAAGAGACGAAAAAATTCTCAATTATTCAATCACTGTGCGTAACTTAAAGATAAAAATGTTAAATAGTGGTAGTACACCCAGAAAAAAGTTATTAAAGATTATTTTCATACACTAATTTAATAATTTTCAGGATTGATTTTCGGCCAATGAACTTCAATATTATTTTAATGTCTAAAAAGTTATTGATAATTTACAAAAAAAAATTAAATAGGTATAATAACTATTCTAGTGAAATCAACAACTATATGATTTAAAAATAATAACTTTGGAACTATTGGAAGTACAACTTTTGGATTTTTTCAGATAATAAAAATAATTACTAAAGTTATTATTGCAACAACTTAAATTATTTAAGGAATAGCTAAAGTAATTGTTATACGAACAACCGAATTTATTGGTTTTATAGTTTATTATTATTATTAAGTTATTTGTTATCAATGTATTTCCTGAAATATGGAAAGCTGTAATTGCTATAAAACGGTGGATTCGATCGAATTCAATTGTTTAATTATTTTAATAAAATTCGATTTGTAGAATTTTTGGGCAGTGCAACAAATAAATTAGGAAAATGTAGTTTGCAAACATTTTTATAATCTATATACAAATAAATAAAATATATTAAATAGATAAAATATTTCTATATTAACTAATAACTCTAAATTTATTAGTTTTTAAGCTAAAATTTGTAATTCTTAGGTTCTTTTAGTTTTGTTGGAGTGTAGAGTGGTTTTGTCTGTGCGTAATATTTGGGTGGTCTCTTTTAGGGTTTAAATTACAATTTATATGTTATAATTTTATTTAATAAAATGAAGTTATATAAATTATATCTGTACCAGAAAAGCTCTGAAGAGTTTGTGTTAAACCCAAAAGAATATCCGTATGCTCATTTACGTGACGTTGTTGAAAGCTATCATCCCGAAGATGATGGATGCCGGCTTCTCCTACAAATTACATGTTTTAACGAAGATCTTAAGGGCCGTAAAATAATAAGTGTCGAATCAAGTATCGCTGCTGCATTTAATTTGCGTACAAATGCCGATGTTATTTAATTAATTTCGATATCTTTATATTTTATATTTTTATATTCTTACGTTTCAGATTTGAATTTTGGTGTTTATATCGTTATATTATTGTATGTTATATTATTTCATATCTTTGTACTGTTATATTATGATTTATATTACCACTATAGTACGGTACTAAATTAACACCTAAATTTTAGCAACAACGCAATGGAACGAATTTCAAGGGAAACTAATCCAATTTATTACAGCATATGGATTGCAGAATTATAATTTTATAATATTATAATTAATTAAATTATAATTTCCGATTGAAATTAATTCTATTTCTTATAGCATATGGCTAAGAGCAATTAGTTCATTAATAGATTTTGTTTTCAGAAAACCTCTGCAGATTACAGATGAATGGTGGCACACTGGAGTTGCTGATAAGAGATGGCAGAATGCAGAGCAGTACAACAAAATTGTGATTGTCTAGTATCCTTTCATATCCTTCCAAGTATATGTAAAAACAGGTGTACTGTGGGCCCGGCGCTTTCCGGGATATCCTGCTTAATGCTTGTCAGTACATTCAAAATCAATCAATCAATCAATCAATCAATGTATTTTGTGAAATATGGAAAATTATTAATGGAAATGAAACTCAATTATTCATATTTTATTTGTATATTTATTTAGTTAATTATTACAAAATTATTATAATATATATGGTTACAAAATGTTTATAAATTTGCAGTTTAAAGTCTCTTTACTCGAATATATTGTTTACCATTATTTAAAAAGTATTGATGCATAGTTTCAGTACTACACACATCTATAAAATGCAATGAGTATTCATGATCATCAATTACTATTTTACAAGCTTGAAAAAGTTCTGAAAATTTAGTTTTTAATATTTTAGTTATCAAAAAAAAAGAAACCATTTTCGGAAAAAAGTAACTCTTCAATTTCATGAAACTCTACAATTGATGGATTAATAATACCCAAAGAATAACCTTTTTTATATACTACATTTTTATAAATAACTTCTGAAGCTTCATATTGGATGTTATACTCATTGTCCACAACATTGTAATTTTTGAGATTTGACCAACTTAAGATTTCAAAAAGAGTTTTATTCTTAGTTTGAATTTCTGAGTTACATAAATTGTTCACTAATAATAAATAAGAAAATTTCAAGGATTCTTTAATTGCTAATGATAATGAAAGGTTAACTCTTAAGTTTATATTCCTAGCATATTTTTTAAATTCTCGGTGTTTACCTTCAAATCAAAAACACCAGAGATAACGCAGTGGACCTACTTTTTCTATAGACGTACGGTAGTTTACCATATTATGATGTTTGAACTTCAAAGTATCATTAAATAAATATTTATATGAAATGTGATGCTCACCTATTAATCTCTTTAATAGTGATAGTTCTTGACAAGTTACTTCCGGTACTAAAATTAAGTCCATTATTTTTAATAAATTGAGAAAGGAAAGCCAAATCTTGTCACTCGGAGGCATCAAATCCCCTACAATAAGTGATAAAAAATGGCAAAAACATTTCATTTCACTAGCTGACAGTTTTATTGTAGAATTCGTCAAATGATTAGATATGTTGCCTATCTTTAATTCTCCGTAAGAAAACAATAGTATCCTCTGGTTCAAAATGTCAAGTGAAAAATAGTCTAAATCAATTAAACATAATATAATTTTACTCATATCGTATTTTAAAACACCCTCATATAAATCATGCATTATATCGAAAGTGAAATTTGATGTAACGTGAAAAGAATTAATTTGATTAAAAATGAATGGTGCTACTACAATACCTGTTAATTTAAAATCACCTACTTTTACATCAAAATTATAGTTTTGAATGTTACGTAAGTCGTTAAATGATTCAACAGTATTAAATTGCATTTCTGGCTTTGAAACTTTGCAATTTAGGCAGGAGTAATTTGAATTAAGAGATTTCGTAAAACCTAAAACAAAATTTAGTGCCAAGTTATCACCTAAAACCAGCCCTAGAACAAAGTGCACATGTATGGTTTTATCTTTTGTTTTAATTTCAATACCAGACTCTTCTAGATATTTAATTTCTTCTATTAATCTATAAAAACATACTTCAGTTCCTATTTTAGATAAATCTTTTGCTTTAAAAAAACCTGCTAACAAAATATGCTTTAATTTAGATAGGTCATGATTAGGTAAAGTAGGAAAATTAATAAATATTTCACAAACTGATTGTGTTCCAGCATGAGCACCTAATGGGTCATCTACTTCAAAATCATCTAGGTAGAGGAAATATGGAATAACCATGCTTTTATTTAGTTTTGAAATTTTCTCTTTCCAAATTGAACCATTAATAAAATTTTAATAAGTCCCTTCATTTTGCTTTTGTGAATTTTGCATAGTTTATAAAGTATATTGAAAAACATTGTGTGATTAAAAAAATTTTTTAAATGTAAACCTAAAAGTCATTAAAATGCCTTTGCTCAAACGTTCATCTAACGTAGTGTAACGAGCGACTTGTGGTGCTCGTTCCCCTGGAACACAAATTGATATATGTTGTCCACACCAGTTTCGTTTTCTTATATATTTAATTTATTTTGTACGTTTGTGTTGTATACATACTCATTTCCCCTACCTTAATTTTTTTAAACTGAAGTAACGGGAAATGAGTATGTTTAAAAAGCCGTGTTTTGTGTTATTCGAGAGGATTTTTTTTTGGATTAAATAAAAAAAATGTGTGTTTTGAAGAGAGTTGAGAAGAGAAAGCATAAAGCAAAACGTGTTTAAAGTAATCCACAAAATTTAAAATAAAAAAAAAATAAAAAATTACAAATTATAAATTGTCAATGGCATTAAAATATTGCATAGTGCAATTATAAAGTTAAATGTTGCTGCTACCATTATTATTGTACCTCGGTGATGATTTATTACAAAATCCATTTGGATATGGAGTATATCCAGAACAATTGTAACCAAATTTGTTGCCACGAATTTACAATGGCCCATGAGCATCGCAACGAAAAGAGCGCAACAATCAAGTGAACAAACTAGGAAAAACTATCAAAAAAAAAAAGTTTTCTAGTTTGCATGGACGAAAAGTTTTCTAGTTTGCATTTCCAACCAAACAAAATGTTAGTTAAAACCGGTGATAATTCCGTTGTGGTCGACGATAAAAATGAGGAGAAAGAAAATAATCATAGCCAGATTGATAATCAGTTGGTGCAACAACCTTAATGGACGAAATAATTAAAACAATTTTTAGTTAAGTTAAAGATTTTATTTATATTATTTGTTTGTGTGTGTGCAAAATTAGTGTTATTTAAGTTTGTTTCTTTGCTGTGAATTTAATTAAGATTTAATTAAGAATTTAGTTAAGTTATTTAAGATTTTATGCTTATGTTTTTTCTTTCTCTAATTTCATTGCGCTTGTTTCTCTATTTATTTATTTATTTTAATTAAAATAACTTAAATTAAAATACTTATTTTGTGATTTTGTTTAGTGATGTGATGGTTGCAAGTCTGGTTGCGTGCCTATTTGTTCAAGTGACCCCGCCATCCCGTCTTATCATTTCCTGCGGTTATGTCAGCTTTTAAGCATGCCTTGCAAACCCCACGCCTCACCCTGAGCTCTAGCCAGCTATCATACCGCAGCAAAGCCTCTGCTAGAAGATTTCTGTTAACGCCATCGGGGTGCGGATCTCAATGTTGTCGTTTTAATGACACTTATGGGACTCGCACCTTGATCCGTTACAGTAGGTACTCCCTGTTGAATCACTGCGCATATTTTATTATTAATTGTAATGTTCATAGGTGTTTTAATTAAATCCTTATTTGTCAAATATTTAAAAAGCAAATATTCACATTTTATTTTCTTGAAAGGATCCCTACAAATGTCTAGAAGATTGCGCAATTGATTGTTATCCTCTTTTGGTTTACTTCTAAACAAAACCTGCTCAATAGAATGAACTACTCGTTCGCAAATAATTTTACTAACATTAGCTTGTATTTCAAGGATATCTTGTCGACTTAAATTGTCTTTTGAATGCAAACTTAAAGAAAACTCAATTGCTGATTCCTCTACTTTTGATATTATATGATCTATATTAACATTTATAGAATTTTCATTAAAATCAATTAAACTTCCTCGAATAGTTCCATTATTTTCAAAGTGATTTCCCGAATATACTGTGGATTGAGATGTTGCTTGTCTAGCGTCTTTTGCATGTTGTTTAATTAGATTTTCAGAAGATTCCAAAATTTCCTTATTATGATTTAAATTCACTTTATTTTCTATTCCATGGTTATTAATAAGATGCTTTTTAAAAGCATAAATACAAGAAAAATTTCGAAAACAATTATTTTGTTTACAATAAAATTTTTCAATTAACCTTTCTGTATGAATCGTTTCATAACGACGGCGGTTGACGTCATTATTTTAATTATTCACATGTAGATGTTGTGAGAAGCAAAGCTCAGTTTCGATCTGATGAGGAATCATAATAATTTTTGTTAAAAATTATTTGTCATCTCATCAGGCCATGGCGACCGAGTGCTATGTGTAATAGCTACTTGACGCTCTATATATATTTATGTACAGTGTACATGTAGCGTTAGCGAATTATATGGAATTGCATGAAATATCTGAATAATTTTAATTGTGTGTGTAGCGATGGTCGCTACAGTTTTAATTTTAGATAAAAATATTAAAACAATCTCTTTGTGATCCCTTTGTGACAAAACAATTCAAATTTTAAAAATGTATCTATATTCTTATACAATTTAAATTAAGAAGAGCAATTCCGCTTTAATATTTAAATTAAATTATTAACGTCAAAATTAAATGAATCGGAACTAGAAACTATTTCATAAAAATATTTCTGTATAAAATAAAATGTTGGTTTACCGGCAACTGGATACTCAAAGTTTAGTACATGGTATAGTTTAAATGTTACATCTAATGTCATTCTCATCAAATATAACATAATAATCAGTAATTGAGTAATTCACCAATGGCTATTATAAACGGTTGAACGTGTAGTCCAAACGACAAATATTGGTTTCTTCGATCCGATATAATTGTATCTATGTTGCTTACTGATTTTACTACTGTTAAAAGAGTTTCTTGAGCTTCAGTAATGCTTGGCTTCCAATTTTTTTTTTTTTATTTTGCTTCAGTGATATACGAGGCGTTTTTAAAATACTGAACAATAACAGTATACTTAAACAGTTTTTGGTCTCTAAAAAGGAGACACAAATTAGATTAATACAGTACTTTACATACAAGAAATTTATTTATTATTCTCCAAATTGTACCTTCGTTAGTTTCATTCGCCAAGCAAATGTTCAGAAGATTAGTCGAATTAATGTTTTTAATATTATTCTGATAGTATATTAAAATGTTGTTAAAAAATTCGGTCCAATTTTTATACAAGCCATTGGCATTACTATGGTATACATTTTTAAAATCTATTTTAACCTTGAATAAGACGAAAAATATATTATTTTAGTTTAGTTATAGGATTACATATGTATTTTAGCAAAACTATAACATTACCAACAAATATCCTGTAGCGTCCTTATAACGCGGCCAAGTTTTTAAAAGGTTTTCCTTCGTTTGATTTTCTAAAATATGGTTTCTTCTTAAACTGAAAGTGTCATGCCAGTATTCCTCTACTCTCGCCCAAGGTGTTAGGTTATTCTTTAACCATATGCATTTTTCATCTGCTTTTTCTTCAATAGGTAAATTAGATAGTTCTATATTGTGCAAAGATGATTGTTTTGGAGGCCTCTCTTGTTTCAATAAATATACATTTTTTGGTATGGATTTTCTATATACTCAATTGTGTATATAGGTTTTGTTTATCTGTGTCAACGAAAGTTACTTGACGGCTTGTATAATAGAGAGGGTTTTGTTACAAGCAGTCTTCTAACTTTCGTTGACACAGACAAATAAAACCGATATGAAAAATTGCGTGTAGTAGTGCTATCGAAATCCATATAAAAAGAAGTTTTTTTTTCTCATATTTTCTGTTTCTATAGTATGCGAATGTTTATTTTATTTAACACTATATTCGACACGTTTTTTGATTACAATACATTCATGTGTTCATATGATTAGATAGCATTAGTATGCGATGAATACGGCTTGTAATAAAGAGGGTTTGAAAAAAACAGAAAACAATGTAAACACCGCATGCGCAAATAAAGTGGGTCTGTGCAACACCAAAAAACGAACAAAATCGGGGTACTGATGACACAAATAAATTTGCCTATACATTCAGTCATCCGCTGATAATTTTTATTTACGATGCCGGGGTTATTCCGTGAAGATATAGCCCATCAGTGCCTATCCTGTCCGATCAGTGGTTATTTTTGTTGCGTGAGAAGCCTGTTTAACCGACACACTCCAGTGTTAACGATCATAACAATTGTGTCGGAGGTGATATTAAAGTTCGTTTTGTTGCAGGTAATGTGTTTTTTTTTATATTTTTAACCACTAAACTCTTAATATTTTGCAAATGCCGACAAGCTGATTTGTATAAGGTGTTGATCAGAATTGTCACCGTTGGGTGTGACAATTGAGTCGTGATTATAGAAAATATAACCACGGTGACTTCCCAATTATGTTATTTAAGACAATGAACTCTTTTTGATATTTCCAATAATTACAGTGAACAAAATTCTTGGACACTTGCAACTAGGGATGGTGAGGTAGTAAAACGATGTTAACCGTCTTTTTCGAAATTAAATTCGACACTACCCAAAATTTAACAATTGTCATTCTGAAAATGTATCGTCGTCTTGATCTGGATATCACCGCTGTAAAAATAATAAACTAAGACGTGATTAAGATGTCAAGATACAATTTTCGCAATTGAGAAAGTAAATCTAAGTATAAGAAGAAAAAAAAATGGTAAGCGCAGGTGTTTCGAAATTACATTTTTCTTGCGTCTAAATCCGTTTCGTTTTATTTTTTATTTTAACATTTTATCTTATGCCCAACATCATCATCATCATCATCATCAGCATCTTAAAAATGAAAAATGTGCGCCCACACATTTTTTATATAGTTGCTGTTAGCTTCAAAATGAAAATTCACGTCGTTCTTTACCATAAAATATTTGCGTCATGCGATTTAGATAACGATTTAAATTTAGCTATTGTGGGATGCATTGAATTTTTCCGAGATAAAATTATTAATAAATTTAACGATAACACAACCATTATGGTAGCATAAAATTTTATTGGATATTATACATATATAATGTAATGATTCGGATTAATTTTGAATCGCTTTATAGAAATCAGCAACGGAACAGGCATATGAATATCCTTTCTTAATATTCTTTCGATCCCATTTGAGCCATGTCATTTGATAACTTATGTCTCGACACAATATATACGATTTTTGAATCTCGGCGATATTTAAATACGGATTATTCACCGTAATCAATGCGAATCCATTTCCGGTATTTTGTTCGATTACAATCCTATAAAAATATTTTGGAACTGGGATTAATCGGTGATTTCCATTGGCATTCAAAAATAATTCGCGTTGTACGTTTTTCACATCAGCCGTGGTCATAACACCGTACGTACCACTATATATTTCATACGAAACTTTTTTATCGGCGACTAATTTTCGTACACCATTTTCAATTATCACCCAATTACCCAAATTTATTTGTTGCCATTGTGGCGCAACATTTACATAATAAAATGTGGCACGTTGTTGCACACCGTATATAAAATCAGCTTTTGCCGCTAGATGGCCACGTACCAAATATGAAGTGCCCGTTGCTTTGACTAGATCCAGGGCGAGTGCTCGTGATCCTAAAATTTTTGTAAACGTTTCCTGTTGCGTTTTTCGTTTGTACAAGTTTTCAATATTTTGTCCTTTATAAAATCCCTGGGTTACGAAAGCGGGTCGATCTACATTTTTTTGAAACGCTATATTAGCTGGGTTAAGATTATACCGAGCGTATAGGGTTGACCCTCGTATCTCATCGTGACATAATTCCATTATACTGATAAATCGTTGACATAGTTGAAATCCAATTTCTAAAATGGATGCGCCTTTGTGGCATTTTCGTGTAGTTCGGCGGACTGTGTGGCTGGGAAATGATTTAAGTACAATTTCTTTGGTAAATACTTCAACACCGTGTGATGAAACTGGTGGATGTTTAGGACAGACATGACCATGTTTAATTAGCTCTTTCCATGAATCATCGTTGATAAAAAAATTTCCAGTTGAAGTACATGTTGCTAGAGCACCAGAAAATTCAATACTAGTTCCTTGATTAATATTTATAATTCCACTTGTGTCTTCTGGCTCAACAAATTTTTCACTATTTGGCCACAAAATTAACGGATGTCGATCATTCAATCCTCCATTAATAGCAATCGTACATTTGTTGGCATACGCCCAATCCACTGTTATCACAAAAACAAAAACTAATTTCCACATTATAACACAAATCGATGTTATCGGAATGAACAGAAATAGTGAACTAAATACACTATGCTATATAGTTTCAAATGATTGCGACAAGCTCGTGTCTGATGCAAACCTTGAGTAACTTAATGATGCATTTTTATTTATAATTCATATTTTTATTTTTTTTTAACACTTTGAGGCATCGTTGGTCACTGGTCGTATAGTGCTGGAAGGTGTTGGCTTAAACACACCGCGGTCTTGAGTTCGATCCCGACCGCTGACCTCAACGCCGTGACCTATTGTGTGTAAAATCGTTCGTTGGACTGACCACCTACAATGATTCACCATAATTGTTATAAGAGATGGTCTAAAAAACCTTGCAAAAGATCTCAGTAAAGTGTTGGAAATGAAATAAGATAGGAAAAAATAAAAGACCAATCAAAAATCAGAAAAAATTGTAAGCACCGCCTCCTTATTTCATATAAATTTAATGAATATGACAAAAGAAGATAAAAAGATAGAAACATAAAAAGAGAGAAAGAAAGGAAATACGAAGATGAGAAATTAGAAAGAAAGGATGACAGCTAGATATTTAAAAGTATTAAAAAGACATCTGATGAAGAAATATCTGATAAATGTATTATCCGGAATCAATACTAAAAGTACTTATCACAAAATCGTATGGTTACTGACACATCTTCCTGCACCAAAACAATCATGCCCACAGCCAACTATCCCAGCGTGTTTGCCATTCTGTCAGAGTTGTAATGGGTTCTAATGCTCTGCCCTGATTGATGTAGGTACCATTTTTGTCTCTCCTTTGGAAGTAGATTGATTGGAATCATTCCCGCAATAACTGTGCGGAAACCACATATAGCTCTTAAGGCACTTAAGTAGTACACCGATACCAGCTTGCGTAAATAAGTTTTTAACGTTCATAAAGCCAAACAGGTGATCTATAGATGATAATAGAGGCTACCTCGTTAGCTAGTAGTATCTTATGACACTGTCTTGCCCCGCCAGTATTTAGCATAATGCGGTAGAGGACTGTTGCTACTTTAGCAGCTTTTCCACTTAATATCATTAGGTGCTCTTTAAAGTTTAAGCGCGCATCAATTTCAACACCCAGATGTCATAATGAAGACTGCGAGGGTATTGTGATTCCGCCAATATCAACATTTATAGTTTCTCTCAGCTTCCTATACCGGTAATTAAGACTGTTATAGTTGTATGGTCGGCCAATTGCAGTCCGAATGATATCAACCACCTTTTGATAATTATAATGGTCAACCTCCTTTTGTACACTGGTATTGACAATATATACGTAAAGTATTGAGAATATGGCTCCACTTCGCCGAGTTATACGCGTTATTGATGTCCAGGACAACCACGATGCAGTATTTTTAGAGCCCCCGTTCATTTTCTGCCAACAGTAGCTTTTTGGCGATTTTAACTACGTGCCGAATGGCGTCAATTGTCGATCTAGCCTTTTAAAATCCATAAAACCGCCCAGCAAGGTCTCTGGCTCTTTCCTCTGGCATGCACAGTGGTCGGTAGGATGATGGCTCTGAAGGGTTCTTTGTTTTTGGCAATAACATCAAAAGCTGCTTCTTCCTTCGTTCTGGGAATACCCGCTCCCTCAGACATGTGTTTTAAATTTCTCTAAGCTCATCAGGTTTAGCTCGCATGGCAGCCTTTAACGCAATATTTGGAATATTGTCAGGTCCAGGTGCTTTAAGATTCCCAAATGGTTGGGAATCTTGCACTGATGGGCTCTGCTCTTCAGGGAACTTCTTTCGGGTCAAACCTACGGCTACCTACATCAGTTTGCTACCGGAATAATACGGCTACAATTTTATTTAGTGTTACTGGGCAGGAGGCGAATCATTTGAATTTCTGAGCATATTTATGGCGATTTTGTAGGGACCTACAGAGGAGACACCCTTTATAAAAAGTCAGCGTATCACCAGCATTAAGCACAACGTCTGTTTAGGTTCTAGTGGCTCCATTCCTCTTATATTTGTACTTTTACTTCCCCCTTCAGTTGCCCAAGCGTTGAAATCACCAGAAATGATAGCAATGTTTCGCAATTGGGCATCAGCCATCAATTGGTTCAAGAAGTATTCAAACTCTTCAATTGTGGCACTAGGTGCTGCATAGCAACTGTAGATATGTAAGCCGTCAACTTAAGGTTATTTGCTCTCTCATGTATAATCCGTCCACACAGGCC
The DNA here is from genome assembly GCA_963556175.1 of Tipula confusa. NCBI lineage: Eukaryota > Metazoa > Arthropoda > Insecta > Diptera > Tipulidae > Tipula > Tipula confusa. Next base: position 37,023,814 of record OY744477.1, on the reverse strand, counting down.
CATATGGTGGCTTTGACTGTTGAGTCGGTTGCCCAATTACACTCATCTATATTTTTGTATTATTGTTCGCATAAGGTAGTGACAGCAACTCTAGCTTCATTCACGGATTGGACTAGCACGTTCAATGCCTCCGTGTATGCAATGCATCCACCACTCCCTGCTATATGGTTACGATTCGACCTGTTCTGCTAAATCATACAATTTGCTTCTTCCTTACATTGCTCATAACTACATGTCCATTTCGTCCGCATTTGTAGCAGAGGCTAGAGCGATCTACGTCACATATACATGATTTGGTTATATGCTTATATGCCTATACACTTGAACACTTTAGGAGCGCCTTTTTTCCGCGAATTCGACAGATCACCCACCTAATACGTACCGTGCTATATTATTTTGGCTTTTGATCTTGGCACAGTCATAACTGCCGTTTGGATGCCTCTATATAGGCAGCTCTCAGTGACTTGATACAGCCTATCGGTAGTTCTTTTGCATCCACAAATTTACCAATAATCAGCTTATGGGTAAATATGGCTATTATTTTGCGTTAGACTTAATAAAAAAACAAACAAAATTGGGGTACAGTATAATATACGGTTATACCCATATTATGAGTGGGAAACCCAAAACAAAATAAAGCATTATAGAGAATACATATGAGAAAAAATCGTACGGTGCAGGGCAAGAAGACCCAGTGCCGGCGGCTCGAGAGAGAGTTCACAAGCGAGTTCTCCGTCATCTTTACTCAATGAGAATTCCACAATATCATCATTGACATATCGTAGGAGGCGACTAAACAAAGTTTGTATCGCTGGGATGACTACTCCATTCATAAAAACTTCACTGTTAAAAGTATCAAAAAAAGGAAATATGGATACCTCTAAAATATACTAAAAAGTAACCGTAAACTATACCCACTCAATTACCTAAATAAGCTCTAGTAGTAAACCACTTCAAATCAATACAACCAATTTGAAAAGTGAAGTTGAATTCGATAGTAGACCAAAAGACCATTGGAATCCTTTCAATGGTCCTTAAGCTGATTTTCAAAATTCATATTTAATTGTTGCCATGTGATGAAAAAGATTTAAGCTGATGTTAAGCCAATACCAATCTGCATCTATCCTTTTTAAAATAAGGCAAGATGGCTAACACAAAATAAAAAACTTTCTAAATTACGATCAGTTGATCTCAAGTTATAGGTGCTAATATCCATTTTACTAATATGCTTCAGATGCCGCGCTCCGCAATTACATATATTATACCATATTTTTCTGAGACGAAATCATTTTATAACTTATATCGATCTATACGAAATACATGATTTGTTCCCTGAATGCGGTACAGAAATATCAATAATTTCAAAGGATTACTGCGAGGAAAAACAGACTTTATTTGTATTTTAAGCATCCGTGCATACACTTCCATTGAAATGCAACTAAAACAGATGATGGACACTCGTAAATGCCCTTACTAAATTAAAATATACACTTGCCACCGAAGAGAGAATGTTGTCTCATCCGAGTTCCATGAAGAATTTCAACTGATGCTGTGATTATGCAATTAAAAGTTAAGAAACATCCAGTTTTCTTCTAACTATGACAGCTTATTAACCATTAGTCTGAGTCTTCAATACCAGTATTTTTCTTACGTTAGAAATTCAACATCTGCAATCGTCTTAATTGTTAAAATCTCATTCAAGTCACACAAAAAAAATACAAATTTCGTATGCAAAAATTTCGAAATGCAGCCCATTTTTCTTATTTCATTATTATTACATTCTCATGGTAATTTCAGACGCGTGGGCGTAATGAAAAATTAAAAACAAAAGAAAAACGCGCGCGATCTATATACTATAACAAAAGAAGTGATGAGAACGTGATTTGTTTTCTTAATTAATGTCTGTTGATCTTTCTTTAAGTTTTGTAATTCAATTGTCTTTTGTTAACTGTTTGTTGTCGTACAATTTATTATTTAAAAGTTATTCGCGGCAAAATATTTGACGTGATTGTGAGTGCCAATTTAAGCGGTTTATACCTTTATACGAGCCAAGCCGTGTGAATTTAAATGTTCGCATGAATTTATGTAAATATGTTTTTGAATGGTCAAGTTCAAATTTATGACATCTTACGAACAGAAATATTACTCAAATTATTGTTAATTATAAATAAAACACATGTTCATACATCAAAATTCATGGGCGTCATCAACGTCTTAAAATCACTTGTTGTTTACCGCCAAAATCGATAAATGTGGCCATCTCCCATAAAATAAAACAAAAGAAAATTTACGGTTATATTTTTGTTTGGAATTAGCCCCCAGATATCGCGGAAACTAAAATGCCTATAGAATATAATAATGTGAGACTTTCGAATCCAGTAGCACAAACTAAATGGAAACGAAAGATAACCATCTTAGATATAAATTGGTTTTTTATTAAAAATTATTTTGTGCTGAGTCAGTTTTACCTCATTTAAAAATATTTTCAATATTATTGAAAGGTGTTAAACCGAATTAGCTGCCGAAATAAAAGACGAACATACAATATGTTGGTCATTTTAAGAAGTTGGAGTGGAAAATACTACTTAAACTTATATAAATAAACAGGTTCCACAATAAAATACACGATTTTTGGTATTGGAAGTATTAAATACAATGATTGTTTCTTGTGATTATGGTTTTCCATATCTGCAGGTCAAATTTTAGTCTATAATAATATCGATTTTCATTAGGATAAACAAAGAGCTACAGCAAAAGTAAATACAACATCATAGTTACAAATAAGTAACTATTTTACATATCCTGTAAGTAATTTTAATAAAATAACGGGCTACAAAATAGGCTCCCTATCTTTAAATACAAAGAAGCACCCGCTTTATTGGACATGGTTATTTAAGAGTAAACTATTCTAAATTCGGAAAATTTGACAGACCCAACGTTTCCAAATAGGTTCCAAGCAATTGTTTTAAATGTTACATAAATATTGCTAACAAGATAGGTTTCTTATAAGAAAATAGAACGCTTTAGCTTATTTATTCAAAAAAATTTAATAGTTCGTAATGCTACCAAATACATAGATTACACAATAATTTGTGCTCGATTCAACATTTACAATATAGTTTAGTACATATTTAGTCACCAAATATACCTTGACCAAAATATAATTTAATTTAACCAATATCTCACAAATAAATTCCACACTTTACAGGTAGCTGGTAACACTCGATATTCATTTAGTTAATTTCTATTAAGATTATGTTTATATTTTAAACATAAAAGTTTTAGGATTAAACCTTCGACTAGTTGCTTAATTTATACGTTTAACGATTTCTCAGCGTTCTTCATTAATACATCCTGATAAATCATAATTTAAATAGAACTGATTAATAGATTCCACAATTCGATGTTTAGTGTATAACGTAATATGTTTAGGTAAAATGTTGAATATAAATAGGTTCCACAACTAAATGTATCAATAAAAACCATTATAAAATGATTTTAGTAATATGTGTAAAAATATAATGAAAAATATGACAAAAAATATAGGTTCCACACTTTTAAACTTTGAAAATCACTTCATTGGAATAAAATGTTTAAGTGTAATTTTAATCTAAATTAAAAATCAAATTGATCAATTTACAAATAATCGATAAATAGGTTCCACAAGTCTGTTAATACTTAAAAATAATTAAAATTTTGTGAAATAAATAGGTTCCACATTAAAACATACGTAAAACATACAGTGAGTTTTGTTAAAATTATTATTCATAAATTTTACATTACAAAGCATGAGCCCTAAAATCGTATTTTTCCGTTTGTATTGTTATTTGGTACATTTTTGACTCATCTAAACGAAGTCACTTCAGCGACTTTCGTTTAACGATTTCTCAGCGTTCTTCGTTAATACATCCTGATAAATCATAAATAGAACTGATTAATAGATTCCACAATTCGATGTTTAGTGTATAACGTGATATGTTTAGGTAAAATGTTGAATATAAATAGGTTCCACAACTAAATGTATCAATAAAAACCATTATAAAATGATTTTAATAGAACTGATTAATAGATTCCACAATTCGATGTTTAGTGTATAACGTGATATGTTTAGGTAAAATGTTGAATATAAATAGGTTCCACAACTAAATGTATCAATAAAAACCATTATAAAATGATTTTAGTAATATGTGTAAAAATATTATGAAAAATATGACAAAAAATATAGGTTCCACACTTTTAAACTTTGAAAATCACTTCATTAGAATAAAATTTGAAGTTTACTTTTAATCTAAATTAAAAATCAAATTGATCAATTTACAAATAATCGATAAATAGATTCTACAAGTCAGTTAATACTTAAAAATAATTAAATAGGTTCCACATTAAAACATACGTAAAACATGCAGTGAGTTTTGTTAAAATTATTATTCATAAATTTTACATTACAAAGCATGAGCTCTAAATCGTATTTTTCCGTTTGCTTTTTGGTACATTTTTGCCACATCTAAACGAAGTCACTTCAGCGAATTTCCCTGTTTGGAATAAAAATATGCTACTTAGCATATTTAATAAACAATAATATCATGTGTTTTAATGTTATGAAATAAATAAGTTCCACAATAACGTTCTCTTGCTTAAACCATCTAAAATATGTATAACATGTTCCACACTTTAAAGTCTATGAGAGATTTAAAATATGTAATCATTGAGTAATTAATATTATTTGTAAGTGGAACTTATTTATTTCTTTAAATGGTTATTACAAGAAAAATATGATACCAATATTAGGTGTGGAACTTGTTTGTGAAAGTGGTATAGATAGTTTTTATAAAACCTTTACTTTGTGTATGATTATCTAGTAGACTCTATTTGTTTAAAATTACACCTGTGCCCATGGACTTTTATTTAAATTTGTCTAGGATCATTTCGAAAATATTTCAATCTAAGATACGAAAATCATACGCCTTTATTGTTTTAACACAAAACGTGCCCAATAAAATTCATCTAATTTTCTAACACCAGCTGAACATTTGTGCTAAAATCTGTTCACACAAAATTACCATACCAAAATGACGGTCGATCTGCAGATGCTAAACCAATTCCAGGAAATCTATGATACCAAAAAAAAAAGTACCGCGCACAAAATAATTTTATTATCTATCGTCTGTCGTCGTATACCATTGACGAATATTTATAGATATTGCAAATAAATTTGACATGACTTTGGATGATTTTGTTGGTCTATTGTTTTTACTGTTTTCCAACCACTAACATTTGAGAAAAGTTATAAACTTAACAAAACCAAAACCAATAAAAAAAATGTTAAGTTTTAAATGTCTATCATCATATCTAATCTCTAAATATTTATTGTTAGAATTTTAAGTTATGTCAGTTTGTTAATAGTATGCGATCGACAATGATCTTGTCCCAACAAAATATAGGATCGACGCAACTAAATAAACAACCGCCCGATTTAAGACAATACATTTTTTTTTTTTTAATTTTAAACTCTGCGGGTTTGCAAATCTCAATATAAATGATAGCAGCTGCCCGCTCTAAATTTCAAGATTAGTTTAACTGTAATATATTTTGGTATTAGATAAATAAAAACTACAAAATGCCAATCGTAATTTGCATAATCCTAATTTATCATAACATTTATTTGGTAAGGTAGAACGATAATCGCGTATTTTGAATGTCAATATACGAATGTATTTGCGGTGTGTGTGCTTGGCATGTTACTAATTGGATTATAAAAAATTTGGGAAGTCACATTTCACACTGTCGGTAATTTGATTACACAAATTTGGAATGCTGTTCAAATGATCGTGTTTGATTTGATCGTTTTTTTAATGTACACGGTTCTCACGATATTCTCGCTAATGTATCTTTGGGTGTAAACAATTTAATTTTTAAAATTTTTTTATTGGATATGAAGGAAGCTTTCTATAATGTCGCAAACGTTTGTCAATTATTCAAGTCAAGAATTGTTGGATTCTAAAGAAATCGTTTAAAATTCTCGGATCTTAAATAGGAGGTAGTTCGCCTATTCAAGGAATATCTATAAGGTATTTGGGTACAGTTTACTTCCAATAAATTTGATTCAAAAGCTTAAAGTTAAAGGGCTTAACTGTGAAATAATTGTGTACACCAGATAATCAAACCTGCTAAATTTTTAAAAATGGCATATTAAAAGTTTGACGGCCGTTTTAAATGCTGATTTTTATGGTTTTAAAGCTTTCGAAATGGAATAAAATCAAACTTGTAAAGAAAATATGTATATTTATTTAGAGCTTTTACGAAAAACTTAATAACTTTTAAAATGTTCTAATATCTAAAATTTAAAGTTGAAAATTTAAAAATGAAAATTTTTTTTAATTCTTTTTAAAAGAAGAAAGTTGTTCATTTAGAGCTTTTTATAGTTTTTTCGATCAAATAACTGACAAGACTCTATTATTTTAATGCTTATCTGATAAACACTACCCATGTAAGCTTTTATTAGAATTAGAAAATTTAGTTATGTTGATTTATTTGAAAACTCTACATAACTTTAACATAAATTCCACTTTATATATTTTCATAATTTTTAATAACATTTTTAAATAAATAAACCAAGTAAGCTTTTGAAAACTTTTCAAACGAAATAAACTCGAAGTTTTGTAAGCTGGCAGAGTGTTTAGAATGTAAAATATGTTGTAATGATTTTTTAAGTTGAATTATACTAGAGCTTTAATATTTTGTTAAAAAGCATTTTTGTGATAAAGCTTTTATTTTTGAACCTTATAGGTAAAAAACGATCATTCTAACTGATTCTTGCTTATCTTTGTTAAACACGAGGCTTCCACAAGAAGCTCACATTAAAGCAGTGTTTCCACAATTGAGCTTCCGAAACTAAATTTGAGCTTGTAGATTAGTTACTGTACCGACCGTTTTTATAAATCAAGATTACATTTTCGGATAGCTTATCCAATGCAACCTTCTTATTAAGTTTAAAAAAACAAATAAAAATATTATGAAATTGCCCAATAAGCTTTAAGCTTTCCATTTTAAAATTTTAATTAGTACACATATTTCATAAATAGCTTTTATTTTTTGGTATAACAGCTTTTATAAGCTTTTGTTTGAACTTTAAAGCTGTGTGGCTTTAAATTAATTAAAAGCTTTAAAAGCTTAAAAATTTAATTGTGTCTGAACCCGCTTTTTTTAAAGCTAACGGATTAAAAAATAAACGAGCAAGAATTATGTTTTCAAAGCTTGAAACATAAACAAACGAGCTTTAAGTACCACATAAAGCTCACTTAAGTTTATACATTAGAATACTAATATTTTATAATTCTGAAAAAATGTTTTTTTAATTTTAAGCTCGATTTTGGTTTATCCATTATTCATTTAACCATTTTTAACATTTTTAAAATTGGAAGCTTAATGAATTTTAAATATTCAGTCAATTTTAACTTGTACAACAAAAAGTAAATATCTATATTTTTTTAAAGATTTTAGAGCTTTTAATAGTAAGCTCGATTATATAACTGATCTACTGCTATTACTTTAATGCTTATATCTGACTAATACTACTCTTGTAAGCTTTACTATGAATTAGAAAATTTAATAATTTTGATTTATTTGAAAGCTCACCAATTAAAATAATAAACAAATTAATTGTTAATTAGATTAAGACTTTTTGAAATTTTGTCAAGGTTTTGATAAAAAGATCAAGATTTTGATTAAGATTTTTAATATGTTGCTTAATTATATTACGGTACTAAAGCTTTCATGTTTAGAACTTTAAAAGCTAAAATTATTTCTATAATATGATTATTTCTGTTTTACTGTGCTTATTTTTATGAAAAGCTCGACTTGAACTTAGTTTTTGAATAACTTTTTAAATAAATCAACTAATCTGCGAATATATTTTTTAAATCCTGATACAAAGTTTTAGTTATTATAGCTTTTAAAATTTTTTAAAAGGAAACATTCACGTAGATTTTTAAAGAAGCAGATCTTATTAGCTTTTATTAGATTTAGAAAGCTGTCATTTTTACTGTATAATATAGAATAAGATTTTGGTCAAAAAATAGATATCGGGGAGCTTTTACTACTTTGTTCAAACGTGTCATTGTAAAAAAGCTTTAATTTAATAAAATTATAGGCTAAAACTATTTTTTAAAAAAACAATATTTCTAATTAACATAAATAAATGGTTTTCCCCAAAAAGCTTACTTCAAAGCTATATTACTACAATTATATTTTTAAATGCTAACTTGTTCTTTGAAATTTTCAAAAACCTAGATAAACCTTTTAAAGTAAAACTATAAAATACTAATCGAGCTTTAAGCTCAGCTTTTAAATCAGCAGATTTATTCAAGTTAAAAGCTCATTTACCATATTATAGTGTTAAGCTTTAAATTAATATTTCTTAGTGTTTGTAAATAAATAATATATTCGTTTTAATTTCACCCTAACTGTGTGCTTAAGTTATTTGTATTAAAGTTTTTTGGTTAAGCTTTTTTTAAATTGATTTTTGTTTAATTAATATTCATTTTCTTTGTTAATAAGTTGGATGCCGTATAAAGCTCACTTTGTCATTATATTAGTATAACTATTTTTTCTTAGGTAAACTTGAGCTTTTAGATTTTAAACATCAGTTCATTTTATTGTAATTTTTTAACTTAATCAAAGCATTCTAATTTCACTTAAGTTTAACTTCCGGATTATTAATAAAAAAATTACAGCTTTTATAAATTAGCTTTTTAATGCTTTGAGACAAAACAAAGTTCACTTATTCTGAGCTTTCAAAAATATATCTTGCTTATTTTTCGTTGACACTTTTAACCATTAAATTTATTTGGAAACTAACTGAATATAAAATTTTACATTTAAAAGCTTTTCTTAATAAAAAATGGACTTTTTCGATTTATTTAAAAAAAATCAATGCTTTTCAAATATTTAAAATTAGTTAATATTTTGAAAAGCCTTACTAATTAAAATTTAAAGTTTCAAACTGTAATATTGAAATAGTTCGGACTTTTTTATCATTTTTAAATTATATATAAAACAACTATTGAAAGCTTTTATCGCCTACCAACTACAATAATAAATTAATTTGTCAATCAGATTTAAACTGATGAAAGCATTGTAGCCAATGACACGAGATGTCATATTTACGCGTTACAAATAATACAATAATAACATGTATCCAAGTGTGGAACTTGTTTGAAAAAATACTGAACTTATATGATATTACCCGTAGCAAAAGTAATGTTCGGCTGGGGCTAAACAAAATTTGTATATTAAGGAGTAGATTTTGTATATTCAAAGATATGTATCATAAACTCGAGGATGAGCACTTACGATTAGGTCATATGAAGAAGGTTCCTGACACTATATTTTAAAAAAGAACAGCAGCACTATCAAGTGAGGCTTAGTGTTTGATGCTTTTACAGCAGAGATCACAAAAAGTCACTTTTATGATAGGACCAATTTTATTTTGGTTGCGCTTAAAAAAAACATATCCATCGATAATTCACCACGAACTTCAAACTGTTACTTATGGAACTGGTATTAAATCAGGCAGCTGAAGATTGTAAATTAGTTCGTAATATAGTATCTTACATCAACAGACAGAACTTCTATGTTGATGACCTACTGACACGAGCACAAATCGAGGAACAAGCTGAATCAAGTAGCATTTCAATAATAAGAGTATTTAATTAGATCAATCTAATAGGTTCCACAAGGATTAATCATTTATATTTGAAATTATTTCTTTACAAAAAATATGGTAATCTCTTGTTTAGACACAGTGCAGACATCTTCTGGAACCATTTATATTGAAAACATTTTGTGTTAATAATGTATGCATCGATAAGCAATAACATTTGCATATTTAAAGGCGTTAAAATTTCCAAGTCCATTACATATGAATAAATTGTTTAATCTACGTCATATTTTAACCAAGCAGATGAGATGAAAAAATTAAGAAAAAAAAAAGGTTTTTGTTTAACCCGATAGCCATCAAGTAATATATAATATACTTGTATAAGAAAGCCAGCAGCTTCGAATTTAAATTTGTCGATATTTTTTTTTTGTTCATAAACCAGCCAACGCAAAACTATAAGGGAAGAGATAACAAATAATACACAAAAATTACAATTCAATGTTGCAATTTTAGCAATAAGATGATCGAACAAAAATGCGGCCAAACCCATATATGAATAACAATAACAATAATAATTTAAATTTTTGTCGAATTTCATAAATAAAAAATTGTAAATTTGCTTGTTAGCCACCGTATGTGTATAAATAATATATTTAAGAGTTATGATCGAACTAAATCCTTTTCATTTTCATACATACATATACAGATCGACCTCGTTTTGTGTTTTATTATAATGTCTATGAATTAGCAAGCGTAATACGAGGTTGAGGTGTAACATAAATTTTAAAAACATCACGAATACTTTATTGACCAAACCATTGGAGAGGAGCAATGAATTGATGAATAAATAAAAAAAAAAAATTCAAACCTTAGACTGTGGACACAGTGTCAGATTGTGATTTTAAATTACCAAATTGTATGGTTGTTTTATTTCGTATAGTAAAATATAATGTTCAGTTCTGTATATTTTTAAGATGAATACCAAAAGTATTCAAAATATATTATAAATAAATAAATAAAATAAACACAAGTACGACAAAATTGACCGAGACAATAAAATTAAAACGAAATATTTTAATTAAATTTCGATTTTTATTTTGGTTATTTATTTATGTGCCCACATATTTTTACATTTTTATGTACTAGTCATGTTTTAAAGAAGAACGGTGGCAAAAAACAATATCTCCTGAATAAAAATATATTACGTCCACATATATAATCAAAATGGCATGAAATTAAACAGCGGTATTCGGAATAATTAATTAAATTTATGGCGGCCTAATGGAAACATAAATCTGCAAAATGATACTCATTTTAAATAATTAAATACTCTCGATTGCGAGACTGATTTGATAGTGACCACAAAGGCTTGATTACAATACAGTCTAGATAGTCAACATAGTCAAGATAGTCAAGTTAGTCAAGATAGTCCAAATAGTCAAGATAGTCAAGATAGTCAAGATAGTCAAGATAGTCAAGATAGTCAAGATAGTCAAGATAGTCAAGATAGTCAAGATAGTCAAGATAGTCAAGATAGTCAAGATAGTCAAGATAGTCAAGATAGTCAAGATAGTCAAGATAGTCAAGATAGTCAAGATAGTCAAGATAGTCAAGATAGTCAAGATAGTCAAGATAGTCAAGATAGTCAAGATAGTCAAGATAGTCAAGATAGTCAAGATAGTCAAGATAGTCAAGATAGGTAAGATAGTCAAGATAGTCAAGATAGTCAAGATAGTCAAGATAGTCAAGATAGTCAAGATAGTCAAGATAGTCAAGATAGTCAAGATAGTCAAGATAGTCAAGATAGTCAAGATAGTCAAGATAGTCAAGATAGTCAAGATAGTCAAGATAGTCAAGATAGTCAAGATAGTCAAGATAGTCAAGATAGTCAAGATAGTCAAGATAGTCAAGATAGTCAAGATAGTCAAGATAGTCAAGATAGTCAAGATAGTCAAGATAGTCAAGATAGTCAAGATAGTCAAGATAGTCAAGATAGTCAAGATAGTCAAGATAGTCAAGATAGTCAAGATAGTCAAGATAGTCAAGATAGTCAAGATAGTCAAGATAGTCAAGATAGTCAAGATAGTCAAGATAGTCAAGATAGTCAAGATAGTCAAGATAGTCAAGATAGTCAAGATAGTCAAGATAGTCAAGATAGTCAAGATAGTCAAGATAGTCAAGATAGTCAAGATAGTCAAGATAGTCAAGATAGTCAAGATAGTCAAGATAGTCAAGATAGTCAAGATAGTCAAGATAGTCAAGATAGTCAAGATAGTCAAGATAGTCAAGATAGTCAAGATAGTCAAGATAGTCAAGATAGTCAAGATAGTCAATATAGTCAAGATAGTCAAGATAGTCAAGATAGTCAAGATAGTCAAGAAAGTCAAGAAAGTCAAGATAGTCAAGATAGTCAAGATAGTCAAGATAGTCAAGATAGTCAAGATAGTCAAGATAGTCAAGATAGTCAAGATAGTCAAGATAGTCAAGATAGTCAAGATAGTCAAGATAGTCAAGATAGTCAAGATAGTCAAGATAGTCAAGATAGTCAAGATAGTCAAGATAGTCAAGATAGTCAAGATAGTCAAGATAGTCAAGATAGTCAAGATAGTCAAGATAGTCAAGATAGTCAAGATAGTCAAGATAGTCAAGATAGTCAAGATAGTCAAGATAGTCAAGATAGTCAATATAGTCAAGATAGTCAAGATAGTCAAGATAGTCAAGATAGTCAAGATAGTCAAGATAGTCAAGATAGTCAAGATAGTCAAGATAGTCAAGATAGTCAAGATAGTCAAGATAGTCAAGATAGTCAAGATAGTCAAGATAGTCAAGATAGTCAATATAGTCAATATAGTCAAGATAGTCAAAATAGTCAAAATAGTCAAGATAGTCAAGATAGTCAAGATAGTCAAGATAGTCAAGATAGTCAAGATAGTCAAGATAGTCAAGATAGTCAAGATAGTCAAGATAGTCAAGATAGTCAAGATAGTCAAGATAGTCAAGATAGTCAAGATAGTCAAGATAGTCAAGATAGTCAAGATAGTCAAGATAGTCAAGATAGTCAAGATAGTCAAGATAGTCAAGATAGTCAAGATAGTCAAGATAGTCAAGATAGTCAAGATAGTCAAGATAGTCAAGATAGTCAAGATAGTCAAGATAGTCAAGATAGTCAAGATAGTCAAGATAGTCAAGATAGTCATGATAGTCATGATAGTCAAGATAGTCAAGATAGTCAAGATAGTCAAGATAGTCAAGATAGTCAAGATAGTCAAGATAGTCAAGATAGTCAAGATAGTCAAGATAGTCAAGATAGTCAAGATAGTCAAGATAGTCAAGATAGTCAAGATAGTCAAGATAGTCAAGATAGTCAAGATAGTCAAGATAGTCAAGATAGTCAAGATAGTCAAGATAGTCAAGATAGTCAAGATAGTCAAGATAGTCAAGATAGTCAAGATAGTCAAGATAGTCAAGATAGTCAAGATAGTCAAGATAGTCAAGATAGTCAAGATAGTCAAGATAGTCAAGATAGTCAAGATAGTCAAGATAGTCAAGATAGTCAAGATAGTCAAGATAGTCAAGATAGTCAAGATAGTCAAGATAGTCAAGATAGTCAAGATAGTCAAGATAGTCAAGATAGTCAAGATAGTCAAGATAGTCAAGATAGTCAAGATAGTCAAGATAGTCAAGATAGTCAAGATAGTCAAGATAGTCAAGATAGTAAAGATAGTCAAGATAGTCAAGATAGTCAAGATAGTCAAGATAGTCAAGATAGTCAAGATAGTCAAGATAGTCAAGATAGTCAAGATAGTCAAGATAGTCAAGATAGTCAAGATAGTCAAGATAGTCAAGATAGTCAAGATAGTCAAGATAGTCAAGATAGGTAAGAAAAGGATAATCGCGTTTCGCCCACGTCCATCATCGTTCCACTTTAATTTTTGATTCTTCTTTAATAGATTGGTGAGTGGTGTTGCCAAATCCGAATATTGATTGATGAAACGTCAGTACCACCCTAACATACCCAAAAATATCCGGAGCTGTCAAACTGTCTTAGGAGTACGATATGAGGAAATTGCAGATAGTTTTGAGTGGTCAACCTTGAGTACACCATCGCCATCGTGTTCCTCGAATGTCTCTGAAGCATTTTACAAGTCATCAAGATATACAAATATCTGATTGTATAGCTCATGTGGTATTATTCGAAGTATCAGTCGACACTTGGTTTGTGGCTCAGAGTCCGAAAGGTTGATTGTAAATTGGTATAGTGGTCCTCCGGCACAGTGAAAACTGTTGCATCTCTCGGCCCATCATCCAATGGTATTTGCCCAAAAGCGTCTTCCAACTGAAGGTTAGAAATAAACCTTGTATTAAACAGACGCTCTAGCAACCTATCAATAAGTTGCAAAGGGTAAGCATCTTGGACTGTATTATCCAACCGATATATATTATTGAAGCAAATCAGAAAATCATGCTTCTAAATGTCGAGACCTAGGTCCGGTTGTTGCACTTTTAAGACCACTACAGTGTCTATGTTCACTCTGCGCTTTTTAAACGCAATTTTTAAGGATTATTTGTTGCCATAGATGTTTGACCTGCACTGCTACCTGAAGTTTTAAATACCCCCCATAGAGCATTAACATCAAAATAGTAGATTGATTTCAAATTTAATAAAATAAAAAAATCAAATGACCCCGACGTGATTTGAACACGCAACCTTCTGATCTGGAGTCAGACGCGCTACCGTTGCGCCACGGAGTCCTATGTTATTCAAGACAACATTTGTCTATAAAAAATTGAAAATAAATAAATTTTTTTTCAATATTTCAAGTACACACGATAAACACGTCATTAAAAAGTTTAGTATTTAGATTACGTTTAGCACGCAACATTAATTGACTTTTAAACGATACCATACAACAACAAAATGTAATTGAATTCAACAATCTCTTAAACGTTAAAACAAATATATGCACGAGCCTGCAAATAATCGACTTGACATGATATAATCAACAATCTTGTTATTTATCTTCCATTCAAAATCATTGGTATACAAACGCGTTCATGTATTAAAGACATAATAATTTTGTATCTGTCAATTTTTGCGTACATATATCGTCGAATACACTGGTACAACCAAACTAAAGTTAACTATACATTGATACAATTTTAGAGATAAGATTTTGAGTTTTTTTTTTGTTACTTTTACTTTAATAAATCTGACATTAATTTAGTGAAGTGTCTGTTATTATTGTTGGAGTTTTTTTTTGTTTTGTGGCTTGTGTGCATTTCAAATATTAAATTATCATCGACGCATCAAAAACCGTGACCATAGCAGAACGTAATTTTTTTTTTTTTTTTTGTTTATGTTTGCAGCCGCGCGACCACAAATCAAGAGATCTTATAACCAATTTAATAATAATGCTGCTAAGACTAAGGTACAATTTTGGTTTTTGTTTTCTGCAACTTGGTTAACAATTACACCTATAATTTAGTTTTTAGTTTTGGTATTCGAGCACAAAACTTTGGAACGATGATTTTTTTTTTTTTAATATTTGAAATGCACAAAAATTTAAATTTTTTTTTCGCCTAAAGCTTTGTCCAAAATAATTTTTGTTCGGATTTTGACAAATTACGAACATAAAATATGAAATATTCAAAGCAGTTAGATTTGTAAATAAGTTTAATGTTGACAGGTGTATGTATGCGTGTGTGTAAAAACGTGCTGGATAAAGGTAATTGAAGATTTTAAAATAAAAATACGAAAAAATTTGATTGATAAGTTGTAATTAGAAAGATTATAGAGTTAAACAGAAGGATATAACAATTGGATATCAAACATTTATAATCCACGATTAAAACAATCAAAAATAACAACTACACACCAGTGTATAATTAGGACAATTTCACTAATTGTTTAAAAGATTCCTAAAATTGTCAGATACCTATGATGGTTATATTTTAGCAAATAACAAAACTCTATATGAAATATTAAGGAAAATTTCAAAATTTCCCAAAATTATCAAACCGCATGATAGTAAGACTATCCTGATTTTGGAATATCAAAATTTCGAAACGGAATGCTAAATAAAATGCTAAAATTCTTAAAAACACATAACGTTGAAATGGTTAGTCCATGCATCATTTTTTGCCTCCAAAATCTATGCATATTTCAATGCAGTATTATCAAAATTTTCAAATATTTTTAGAATTTAAAAAGGTTTCTAATTTTCCAAAAACACTTGATGGTCAATTGGAAGATCCCTAAAATTGTCTGAAATATATGAATTAGCCTATCAACATTTTAAAATATATTGGCTAAGTTCGCGAAATTTTTAAAAAACTCATGGCGGCCTTTCAAAATAACGCATTTCCCCAAATTATCAGAAACAAATGATGGTTAGCCTATTAAAATTATGAAATATCCTGGAAAATAAAAAAGTTCTCAAAATCCTCAAAAACAAATGATAGTTAGCCTTTTATATTTGTGAAACTTTCTGGAAATTTAAAAAGCTCACAAAATCCTCAAAAAATATGTGATTATTAGCATAGACAAATTGAAAATATTCTGAAAAATTGAATATTCTGGAAAACTGAAAATTTCTCAAAATTGTCAAAAACATATGATGAGCCAATATTATAAAATATTTTCGGGAGCTTAAAAGCTCACATGACGGTTCAAATTTGTAGAATATTTTAGAAAACAAAAAATTTCAGAAACACAGAGTTCAGAGTTGATTGAAAAACAAAAAAATAAAAATCTGTAATAGTGGTCCGATTGAGGTCAATAATACCTCTAAGAATAGGTTATGTATAGCACATAAACTGTACCAAAGTTCATTTAAATCGCTCAAATTCTTATAAATTTAAAATTTAAAATTTTTTATGGTTAGCATATTAAACTTGTGAAATATTAAAAGACAGGTCCATTTTCTGCTTTTACCATTCATTGTTCCATTGGTTCTGCGTCCGATTTCAGAACAGATTATTGCTGGTTCAAATCAGGCCAATTTTTTATGTTTGTCTCATTTAGTAAATTTTAATTATATTGATACAGTATTGGTTAATATGCATTTTCAAATGTGGAACCTAAAATTACTGAAAATTGCCAAACTTACTCTTATTTGTATAATCCACGATTGCTTCATGTTTAGGCATAAAAAGGAAGCAATTTTAAAAAGTTAAAGTTTATAAAAAATGTGGAATCTATTTATTTAACACAATAAAATGTGGAACTTGTTTGAAACTTTCATTAGGATAGAGGTACAAGACCTTTATGTTAATAAAAAGCATACCTTAAAACCAAATAAAAGCTTTAAAATAAAAAGGGTTTAACTATAAAGTGGACGGAGCTTTCAATATTTTATTTTAAATCAAACCTCAATACTCGTCTATTTAAAGGAGTTAAAGTAAAATGAACTAAAAGCTTTTTAAAAACTTAATTTTGAACTTTAAAATGTTACTTAATATTAAGAAGCACGTTATAAAAGTCACAATAACCTTCAATTGTTTATACAAAGCATTATAAAAGCTTTTAATATTACAAAATAAAAAAAACTTCTGCTAAAACACTTAAATGCTTTTAAATTATAAAACACTTAAGAGATCATCGACAAGATAGCCTATAAATTATTTTAATTGAAAAACTCTAAGCTTTAAGCGTGTGCCTCATCCTTAGTTTCTTGATTTTATTACCAGTTTTGATGTCAGAAAAGTATAATACTTTTAAGAACATATTCACCATCATTTAAACGTTTAAAGCTCTCGTATTTTGTTTTTAAATTATGCTTAAATTTTTAATTGTTACAATAAAATTAAATTACAAGTTTTCCATTAAGTGAAAGAATAGCTTTATAATTACTGGAAAAATCTTTAAAAAAGCTTTTAGAGAAACTTAAAAATTAAATCGATGACGTGGCTGCAAATGCATTATATAAAGTTTAATAAATCAAAAAGAGAACACAAAAGCTTCTACATTTAAAAAGATTTTAAATAGCTTTAGGTAGCTTAGTTTTCCTTAAACTTATAATTTTGACCTTCAAAGGTTACATTACTAACGAAAAAGTTGATTTCTAAACTCCTTGGAGCTTTATTGTAAACCAAGCCATGAAAAGAGGGCTTTTCAGAAACTTAGATTCAAATTTTACTTTCCTTTAAAAAAATGTTTCGTGAAAGCCAAATTAAAGATGTCTAAATTAAAAAGCTCAATTAAATTTTAACAATAAAATAAAACTTCTTTTTTAAAAGCATTCTTAAAATATTCACTTTAAAGCTTTTATAATGTAAACATTTGAACTTTAACATGTTTATATGACTTTCTATAGAAACCAGCTTTAAGCTTAAGCTAGGCTGCAAGCTTAAGCTTAAAGCTGGTTTCTGAAGAAATTGTTATTTAAAATAATTGTAATGAGTTAACATGTAAAGCTTTTAAGGATGAACAGCCCAAATTCGTTAGTAATATGCAATAAAGGCTGTTACTACAATTAAATTGTAAGCTTCATGTTTAGCTTTATACAACTTTAAAGTTTAATTGAAATATTTAAGCTATATGCGAAAATATGCAAATATTAAGTTAATTCAGTAAGCTTTATATTATTTTAACAGTAAAATGAAAGTTTGGTTTTATAAAGCTTCTTAGTTATTGAAGTGGTAAGCTTTTGCAAATAGGTAAGGTTTCTTGCTATTTTTCTGAAACACGCTTTTGGTACGTTTCTTCCTAATTAAGTTTGTACCGTACTTAGTCTATTATTAACCATGAACTAAGTAAGAAAGCTTTTCAAAAATTTAAAAAACAAAAAATAATCCAATATTTAAATGCAAACAACAACAATCCGCAAAAAAAGATGAATTTTTGCAATTTGATTAATCGTTAATTACATAAAAAAAATAATTGGCCAAGCGCGCGTGCGCGAGAGAGTATACACAAAGATTTGTGTACACATACCTTATGATAACCTCAATTTCCGGTTATATTGAACATTTATTGAATTATCGCGAATCGCAAAATTTAAATTTTTTTGTTTTGCGCACAAGATAAAAACCGCGCAGATGTTCATTTATAAAAGTATATATGCGGTTGTGATTGGACTTTCTTTTTTTTTACTTTACTTGTTGGTGAATTTAAAATATTTTTGAGATATATGTTGGGTGAATCAGGACGACGTTGTATAGCGCGTTGAACAGAACATCAACGTTTTAAGTTTGGTGAATTTGAAAACATACTCCATTGCGTTTTCCGGCATTATCAAAACCATGCGTTATACATAGTAAACCTGTAACAGAAAATAATTTTACAAAGATAAACATTATTAAACGACGGTTAAATATGTAAATTGCATTTAATTAATTTTGTGCATAATAAATCATAAAAACATAAATTACATACATTAAATTGTACACATTTATGTGGTTGAAAAGTAGGCACGCGGAGTTTAATTATTTAATAAACGGATGATCAGTTGTCAGATCATATACGTGCTCGCTCAGTTGACATAATTGATTATAGTTATTATGAGCAAAGAATGTAGCACATATTTATTATGTTGGTAATAAATTATGTTGCATTTCCCGTTATTATACGGGTTATTGATTGATGGGTTAAAATTTTTATTATTTTTAATATTTTCGGTTTATTTTACAATTTATAGTAGTTGCTTCTTTTTCTATTGGTTTATACAGAAAAGCTCTGTCAAAGGTTTTATACTTAAAGTATGTGCATGTGCATGCTCCCATAATTCAAGGCTAGAAATAAACCTTGTCTTGTTCAGACGCCTTAACAACCCATAAATGACTGGCAAAGGGTAAGCATCTTTCACTGTAACCGCGTTCATTTTTCTTGCATCTAAGCACAATCGTACTCTGCTGTCTGCTTTGCGAACTATGGCCATCGGTGAACTCTAAGTACTTGTACTTTCAATTGATTTAAGCCTTGTAGCTGTACTAGCAGCCACTTGCTTAGCCAGGATATCCAAAGGAATGAGATGAAAGAAAATTTCCAGTGCTTGAGCAGGAGTGCTTTTAAGTACACCACTAATACACAAGGTAGCAGTTCTTTGCACTTTCATCAGCAACTTTTGGTTCGCCACTGTATTTAAAGCGGGCCACCAAACTGTAACTCCCAACATTAGAACTGGTCTAACTACAGAGGTATAAAGCCAATGAACAATGTGAGGCTTAAGCCCCATCCTTTTCCAATGGCATTTTTACAGGAGTAGAGTGCTATCGTAGCCTTTTTTACGCTTTCCAGAATATTAGGCTTTCAGCTTAGTTTACTATCCAAAATGAGACCCAAGAATTTCGTTTTATCTGCGATGTTCAAAACAACTCCATTGAGAGTTAGAGGGTCAAAGCGAAGAAGTTTGTAATTCTTGGTAAAAAGAACCAACTCAGTCTTTAGTGGGTTAACACTAAGGCCATAACTATTGGTCCATTGAGTTAGAATGCCAAGAGCATTCTGCATAACATCTCTGAGGATACAAGGGTATTTACCGAAAGTGCCAATAGCAACATCATCTGCATAAGCCACCACTTTAAAAGCAGTTCCTTCCAGGTTTAGTAACAGGTCATTTATGACCAAATTCCAAAGAAGAGGGGATAATACATCACCTTGCGATGTACCCTTACTTACAAATCTACGGATAGGTGATACACTTAGATTCGCCATTATGACTCTTTGAGCATTTGATCAATCTAGCTTCTAGGTGTCACATCCACCCCCAAATTTGAAAGTGCTTGCATGATCGCTTCTGGTTTGACAGTATTAAAGGCACCTTAGACTGAAGTAAATTACATTTACTTCAGTTTATTTCTTTGGAATGTGACATAGTTTGAGGCTACTTTTAAAAATTACCTCAAGCCAGGGAACAGTTTATTCAGTGGTTTCCTGAATATCGGCAGGAATAATGCCATCCAGGCCTGCAGACTTGAAAGGCTTGAAACTGTTTACTGCCAACAAGATAGTTCTCCTATTGCCAATTTTTCCCGCGATGCCAGTAGCCTTATTTTCCTTTGGCAAAATAGGAGGAGAATTGGAACAATCCGAAAAATGAGTTTCCAGAAGAAGCTCCAAGGATTCCCTACTTGTTGTAGTCCATTGTCCATCCGATCGTTGGAGATAACTTGGAATGACAGGACAAGTGGATAATACCTTACATAGCCTAGCTGCCTCACGTGACTCCTGCATTTTATTACAAAAAAGTCTCCAAGAATTGCTTTTGGCACTTCTAAGTTCATATTTATACGCTTTAAGGACCTCCTTATAGGAGGACTCCTTATAGGAGGACTGGGACTCCTTATAGGAGTCCCAGTCCATGTCAGTTTTTGTTCTCTTTACGATTTTAAAGATCCGTTTGTATTTTAAGCGTGTTACTTGTAGTTCCTTCGACCACCATGGTGGACGAGGTTTACCCTTTGGTCTACTAATGGGACATGAACTAGAGATAGCTTTATTAAAAGCATCAGACACCTATAATATCTAGCACCTGTATTGATTCCGGAGATTTAGGAACTAGTGATGGTAGAGAGTTACTTAAAACCATTCTGAAAGTATTCCAATTGGTCTTCCTACGGTTTCTAAAAATTGGAGTTTCTAAATATTTTATATCGAATCCGTATTGAAGATAACGATGATCAGAAAAGGAGTGTTCCTCAGACACTTTCCAATTAGTTAATCTATTCGACAAGAAATTCGAGACAAGGGTAATATGTAGAACTTCCTGTCTATTACTTGTTATAAAAGTAGGCTTACAGCCTACATTACAGATTGATAGGTTAGTACTTAGAATATAATCCAAAAATTACTCACCTCTCTCACTTGTATCACTGCTTCTCCAGATCGTATTATGTGAGTTCGCACCACAACCAAGGCACACTCCAACTTTCCGTTTTTGAGCATTCATAACAAGACTGCGCACATTTGCTGGTTTACCCTGTCGTGCGGCAAGTACGCTGATATAAGCCAGAGGCTTTCCTTACTGACCTCGATGCTCTCTGCTACTACATCTACATTGCTGTAATGTGCAAACAGAAAGATATTTAGTTTGCTTTTTACAATAATGCATGATCGAATCCTACCTTCTTGATGTGCAAAGAGTAATTTGTAATTAGGAGCTCCGAGTTCAAGAATCCGATCCTTACTGACCCATGGTTCTTGAACCAAGACGACAGTGATTAAGAGTAATTTGAATAACCTTAAGCATTAAGATTACTTACAACCTCCATCACAGTGGAACCAGATTCTGTAGAATTAGATTCCAAACCGAGTCCGCAAAGTGACTCCATTGATAAAGGCAACTAAGAGTTCAAAGTCATCCCTTTATCAGGATGCGACTGCGTATCAATTAAGCAACCGTCCTTCGATGAGGTTCCGTACAAAGCGGAAGTATCCTCCTCTGGTTCTGGTGCCCCTTACTTAGCAGCCCCATCCTTTTTAAAAATTTATAAAGTGACAGCACTAAAGGCCTAGCTTATCACACCACTTGTTTAGTCTAGCAACGCCAAAGACGGTGTGTTGATAATAATGACAACCGAACTGTTGTCCTCTTTAGTTTCTTCCACCCTGGCTATCTTCCAGTTGGGAGTTGGCAAATCCGAATTGCTAATCTGCAACAATTCCAAAAAATCTTTTGGATTTCCACGCTCTGGCTCCAGACCAAACATCTCCAAGGCTGTTAATCACCTATTTGTAGAGATCTAGAGATCTCTGATTAGAACAGGCTGTCAATTTGACATGGTTCCTGTATCAACCACTATCCCGGCATATAGGAGCCACCTCAGGATTCTCCTTCAAATATCATAAGGAATAAGGAGGCTAAAGCCTTTTTCACCTTCCTCCAATTAGAGGGAGTGATGCTGCCATCCTCTTGAGCTCCATCAACCACCGCTACAAGTAGTGGGTCTTTTAGCACCTCATTAAAAGACCTACCTGCAGTTATCTGCAATTTAGATCTTTTAGCAGCCTTCGAAGATTCATCCTAACTCTTCCGAACTCTTTAATTTTTATTTGCAGATCCATGTTTGTCCCACGAGTAACGGAAAAAAGTCGTGACCATTCTTGCAGAGATCCGCAAAATACAAGGATAAGGCTAAAACGAACTGGAGGTCGCCAGGTATCTAGAGGCTCTGTTCAATACTGGGCTATTTGAAAGGGCCTCCAGCCAGGTTAATCATCAGCACGGGTCGCATGACACCTTTATCCAACCCTTGTTTTATAGTGCTAGCACTCACACCTAATATTTAACCGACCAAAGTCGTCGCCCGGATGGTACCACTAGGAGGTATATTAGATACAATTGGCGGACTCCACATAGTTACAACAATGGAGAAAAAGCCATAACAAGCTACGACCATAAAACCATTGCCTACCCTATTGAGACTCACCCGCACCATTCTATCTTGAGTAAAATATAAAAAAAAAATTAAAAACCGTTTTGACATGCTATTACTCAACCGTTCCGAATCAACAGTCGAGGTCCGTCGGGTTCGAACCCGAGCTTGTTCTTCTTATTGTTCTAGACAATCGAAAGAATACTAGTCATTCTCTACCCCGAGGAGCTCTCGTTAGCGATAGTAATCTCTGCGCCTGCTAAATGGCGGTTCTCAGGGTACAAAACTCCCACCCAGCATGAGGAGGCACTCAGTCGAACTATGAAAGAACTACGCAATGCGACTCAAAATATTTTGGAGGTGCAATGATTTTACTGTCTGGCGATTTTCGTCAAACACTTCCAGTCATTCCAAGATTGACCGCTGCCGATGAAATAAACGCTTGCTTTCAATCATCAACTCTGTGGCGCTATGTGAAAAAATTTCAGCTGACAACAAACATGTAAGTTGCATTATCTAAACGATTCATCTGCCTAAGATTTCTAAAAGCAATTACTGACTGAGTTTTGTCTCGAAGAAGAACGAGCTGTTATCAACAGAGTATCCCCGATCATCATTGCCAATTACAAAAATCACAATCGGTTGGGTGAACGAGTAATTCTTGTGGTCAGAAACAAAGGTATGGGTCACTTAAACTTCACAATTTAAAATCAAATCGTTGGTCCATTGGATTGGTCCTTCAACCAATTATCCAAATGAATTTTTAAACTCATTGGATCTTAATAATAATTTTGAATTAATAAATTATACAGTCCTCTAACCTAGAACTACATCACGCAAGTACAGTTTTAAGTATAAGTCAACCCAGAAATTCATCAGACGATTAAAAATTAATTAGTGGAACATATCTGTGAACTAATGTGGAATCTAAGTTAAGGAAATTTGTTTATTAGAAATTATATCCAAAACCAATGTATATTTGGAACATGTGTTTGTGGAACGAAATTTTCTAGAAAAAAAATATTAAATGATTGTAAATAATTGTTGTTTTGTGACACACACACGTTCTTATGGTATATGAAACACTCAAGATGTTTATCAGATCGACCTTTACAAACTAACTTCCCATAACGAAATGTATATAACAAACCTGAAAATGACAATAAAACGTACACAATTTCCAGGTCAAAGCACTTCTTGTGTGCAATCTTAATTTCAACTTATAGCTTGATTTCCGGTTTGTAGGCGTTTTATTTATTCATCATTAATAGCAAGGTAGCTATTTAGACAACCAAACTAATAAAAAAAAAACATACTTCAAAACTCTCACGATCTTGACCAACATACCACAAAGAAAACAAATACGAAGAACAAGTATATTATATTTTCATTCATCATCAATCAAAAACTTGAATTCTTAATTCAAATTATTTTCTTAATTAATTCAATTTCAATTTGAGTCTTAATTACGGCAGCACAGCAGAAGATGCGCGATGAACAAAAAAAAAATTAAAAAAAAAGACGACAACGACGATTTTTTTTTATTCTTATTGTAAATATGTTATAAGAATATTACATTGTATGCTACCTTAATAAATTCAAGACGAAGCTAAGAACTTAAAGAAAAAAAAACTGTTAAATTTTTAAAGGTGGATAAAGCAATTGAAAGAAAGACGATTTGTGCGTGGGTTCCGTGTTTAAAATATAAATTATTCAACAAAACGATGGTAAATAATTGTGGAGTAAATATTTGAACAGCATGCGGTGTATAGAAGAATGGAGTGTGAGACAGCGTTTTGTGTCAGACGTGGATGATGTTAGATTTAACAATTTTTTTTAGTTTGGATGATATTAGTAAAAATCGATCATTTTTGGGACAGACTTGTTTGAGTCTTTCTAATTTTTAACATTTTTCCCACTTCTTCAATATTCATACGGAGCTTAAAGTACCTGAAATAGGTTACGTTAAAAAGGGATTGACAGAATCACTTTTTAACTTTCTAAGAAATTTTCCTTCAGTAGTGTGGGGGTGCCGATTTCGCTACAACTGTTCAACTTGGTATATAAAAGTAGAGGTTCCGATATCTTAAAATTTCAAAATTACTTTCATTCCACATAAAAGGAGGGGGCGAAATGATTTAACTATGGACATTTGGGCATTGTTTTCGTAAAGTAATATGTTTTCAAGATATTTGATAGTTTCAGGTTAAAAAAGTCAGCCAATATTTTGGAAATTTTCGGTTTGTGGCATTAATTTGGTGCCAAACCCCAAACTAAACATTTACAAAATCTTCATAATATAAATTATGGTTTCCCCATCAAAATTTTGTAATGTATGCCCAAAACCGAAATTTTTGAGAATGTCCGAAATTATGCCTTAATCCAAAAATTTTCAAAATTCGCAAAATACACGATGAGAAGCCATAAAAATTTAGAATTTAATGTTAGACCCCGAAAATTACCAAAATTCACAAAACCCTCAAGAAACTGAGAACTGTTAAAAAGTTCGAATCTTTTTTCAAAAATTTTAAATTTTTAAAAATTTACGAAATTTATGCCACAAACATAAATAGACCAAATACATGATGGATTGCCCATCACAGTTTAGAATTTTATGTAATAAACCGACAATTTTCAAAACGCACGAAATTTATGCCACAAACTAAAAATTTTCCAAATAACGTATATTTTTGTGACTAACCGAAAACTTCCAAAATGCACGAAATTTATGCAACGAACCGAAAATTTACAAAGTTTATCGAAATTTTGAAATTTTTGTAACAAAACAAAAATTTTTAAAAATTCTCAAAATGTATGCCGCAAACCGAAAGTTATTTAAAATGTACAAAATGTATGGAAAAACCAAAAGATTTAAAAATTTACGCAATATTTGATTGTTAACTCATCAAAATTTTGGAAAATTATGCACCAAACGAGATTTTCTACCAAATATACTATGGTTTGTGCATCAAAATTTTCAAAATTTACAAAATACCTGATGGAGAGCCTATCAAAACTTTGAAAATTATACCACAATTTGAAAATTTGACTTAGAACTCCATAAAATACTTGATGGTTGACTACTCAAAATCTGAAATGATCTGATCAATTTTGAAAGTTCTGAAAATAAAAATCCCTGATGCTCTTCAAAATTTTAAAAACTTATTCCACAAACTGAAAATTTTCAAAATTTACTAAATATAAAATTTTCTAAGAGCTCATATAAATTTTCAAAATTTTTTCTCACACCGACAATTTTTAAAATTTCGAAAATTTATACCGCAAACAATAAATTTTAAAAATGCACAAAATACATGCAACAAACCAAAATTTTAAAAACATCCACAAAATACATAATAGTTACCCCATCAAAATTTTGAAAATTTTGGTCATAAATCGAAATGCACAAAATTTTTGCTAAGCATGAAAAACGTTTAAAATGTACAAGATACACGATGGTTTGCAAATATAATTTAAATTCAAAGTCTACAAAATTCGTAATGGCTAGCCCATAAAATTTAAAAAAATGTAATACCTTAACCGAAAATATTCTAAATGTACGAAACTTTGGCCACAAACCGAAAATTTTCAAAATTCATAAGAAATCGAAAGCTCATCAAAATTTTAAAATTTTATCACAAACCAAAAATTTTTAAAACGACCCAAACTAAAAATTTTTAAAATGCATGAATTTGATCATCAAAATTTAAAATTCTACGAAATTCATAATGGTTAGCTAGCCAAAATATTGTATTTATGTGACAAATTGAAAATTTTCATAATTCACAAAATACATAATTTATGCCACAAACCATAGACATTACCCCTTAAAATACAAGATAGTCCGCCTAGCAAAATTATGTTATTTATACCACAAACCAAATACTATCAAAATGCACAAATGCTTGTCAAGAATCAAAAATTTTCAAAATTCTTAAAATACCCGATGGAAAGCCTTTTAAAATTTTAAAATTTTTGCCACATTCTGAAAATTTTCATAATGCACCAAACTTATGTCGCTTATCGAAAATTTTGAAAATCCTGGAAATAAAAGAAGGTAACTCCATTAAAATTTCTAAATGTCTGCCACTAACCGAACTTCTTTAAAATGATCAAAATTTTGGGAATTTGTGCTATAAATCGAAAACTTGCTTTAAAATGCTCAAAATGCTTGAAATTTGAGCAACGAACCAAACATTTTCAAAATTCACAAAAAATCGAAAGCCCGCCAAACTTTGATAATTAATGTATACCATAAACTAAAAATTTTCCAAATATATAAAATATATGTTAATGCCCATAAAAATTTTGGGAATTCATGCCAAAATCTGAAATATTCAAAATATACAAAATTTTTGACACAAACCAAAAATTTTAATAATACTCGAAAGCTCTTGAAATTTTGAAATTTTTATCATTGAAATATTTTAAAATTCACAAGAAATCAAAGGCCCATCAAAATTTATGCCATTAACCGGAATCTATCAAAATCTTTAAAGTCATGTATCTTGATTTGGCAAACATTTCCAAAATTTTTATTGGCCACCCAAAATGTATTTTATTGATTTGAAAAATTTTAAGTATGTCGTATAATTTTTGAGAATTTTGATAATGTCACATTGAATGAATTTCCAAAATTTTACCAATCAATTCAAACTCCATAAAATACTTGATGGTTAACCCATCAAAATCCGGAATTTATGCCAAAAAATTATAATTTTCAAAATGCACATTATTTATGCCACTTACCAAATATTTTTGAAAGTTCTAAAAATAAAAATCCCTGCGATGCCCTTCAAAATTTTAAAAACTTATTCCAAAAACTGAAAATTTTCAAAATTTACTAAATACAAAATTTTCTAAGAGCTCATATAAATTTTCAAAATTTTTTCTCGCACCGATAATTTTTAAAATGTCGAAAATTTATACCGCAAACAATGAATTTTAAAACTGCACAAAATGCATGCAACAAACCAAAATTTTTCAAAATCCACAAAATACATAATAGATTAGCCCATCCAAATATTGAAATTTTTGCCACAAACCGGAAATTTTCCAATTCCTTATAATAATTGATGGTTGGCCCATCAAAATTTGAAATTTATTCCATAAAAAGAACATTTTGAAATGCACGTAATTTATGCTACTTACAGAAAATTTCCAAAATCGCGCAAATACTTGATATTCCATTAAAATTTTAAAATGTATGCCACTAACCAAAAATTTTTTAACAAAATCCACAAAATACATAATGGTTACCCCATCAAAATTTTGGAAATTTTGGTCATAGATCGAAACGTTTTAAAATGATAGAAATGTATGCTGCAAACCAAAAATTTTTAAAATCTACGAAAAACATTATGGAACCAAAGTATTTTGTTCATGTGACAAACCGAAAATTTTCATAATTTACAAAATGTATACCACAAACCGAAT
This sequence comes from Tipula confusa, assembly GCA_963556175.1. Taxonomy (NCBI): domain Eukaryota; kingdom Metazoa; phylum Arthropoda; class Insecta; order Diptera; family Tipulidae; genus Tipula; species Tipula confusa. Next base: position 36,995,406 of record OY744477.1, on the reverse strand, counting down.
ACTATGAAAATGCACGAAACGTACGCCAAGAATCAAAAATTTTCAAGATTCTTAAAATACTTGATAGTAAGCCTTTTAAAATTTTTAAATTTATGCCACATTCGTAAAATTTTCAAAATGCAACAAACTTATGTCGCTTATCGAAAATTTTGAAAATCATAATAATAAAAGATGGTAACTCTATTAAAATTTCGAAATGTCTGCCACTAACCGAACTTTTTTGAAAAATTCACAAAATTTTAATCTAAATTTTGGGAATTTTTGCTATATATCGAAAACTTGCTTGGAAATGCTCAAAATGCTTGAAATTTAAGCAACGAAACAAACATTTTCAAAATTCTCAAAAAATCGAAAGCCCATTAAAATTTTCAAAATATTGTATTTTATGTGACAAACCGAAAACTTTCAAAATGCACGAAATTTATGCAACAAACCGAAAATTTTCAAAGTTTATCGAAATTTTGAAATTTTTGTTACAAAACGAAAATTTTGAAAATTCTCAAAACATATGCCGCAAACAGAAATTTATTTTAAAAACCAAAAGATTTAAAAATTTACGCAATACATGATTGTTACCCCATCAAAATTTTGAAAATTATGAACCAAACGAAATATTCTACAAAATATACTATGGTTTGTGCATCCAAATTTTCAAAATTTACAAAATACATGATGGAGAGCCTATCAAAATTTTGAAAATCATACCACAAATAAAAAAATTTCTAACTCCATAAAATACTTGATGGTTGACTACTCAAAATCTGAAATGATCTGATCATTTTTGAAAGTTCTGAAAATAAAAATACATGATGCTCTTCAAAATTTTAAAAATTTATTCCACAAACTGAAAATTTTCAAAATTTACTAAATACTAACTTTTCTAAGGGCACATATAAATTTTCAAAATTTTTTCTCACACCGACAATTTTTTAAAATGTCGAAAATTTATACCGCAAACAATAAATTTTAAAAATGCACAAAATGCAATCAACAAACCAAAATTTTTTAAAATCCACAAAATACATAATAGTTACCACATCAAAATTTTGAAAATTTTGGTCATAAATCGAAATGCACGAAATTTTTGCTAAGCATGAAAAACGTTTAAAATGTACAAGATACACGATGGTTTGCAAATATAATTTAAATTCAAAGTCTACAAAATTCGTAATGGCTAGCCCATAAAATTTAAAAAAATTTAATACCTTAACCGAAAATATTCTAAATGTTCGAAACTTTGGCCACAAACTGAAAATTTTCAAAATTCATAAGAAATCGAAAGCTCATCAAAATTTTAAAATTTTATCACAAACCAAAAATTTTTAAAACGACCCAAACTAAAAAATTTTAAAATGCATGAATTTGATCATCAAAATTTAAAATTCTACGAAATTCATAATGGTTAGCTAGCCAAAATATTGTATTTATGTGACAAATTGAAAATTTTCATAATTCACAAAATACATAATTTATGCCACAAACCATAGACATTACCCCTTAAAATACAAGATAGTCCGCCTAGCAAAATTATGTTATTTATACCACAAACCAAATACTATCAAAATGCACAAATGCTTGTCAAGAATCAAAAATTTTCAAAATTCTTAAAATACCCGATGGAAAGCCTTTTAAAATTTTAAAATTTTTGCCACATTCTGAAAATTTTCATAATGCACCAAACTTATGTCGCTTATCGAAAATTTTGAAAATCCTGGAAATAAAAGAAGGTAACTCCATTAAAATTTCTAAATGTCTGCCACTAACCGAACTTCTTTAAAATGATCAAAATTTTGGGAATTTGTGCTATAAATCGAAAACTTGCTTTAAAATGCTCAAAATGCTTGAAATTTGAGCAACGAACCAAACATTTTCAAAATTCACAAAAAATCGAAAGCCCGCCAAACTTTGATAATTAATGTATACCATAAACTAAAAATTTTCCAAATATATAAAATATATGTTAATGCCCATAAAAATTTTGGGAATTCATGCCAAAATCTGAAATATTCAAAATATACAAAATTTTTGACACAAACCAAAAATTTTAATAATACTCGAAAGCTCTTGAAATTTTGAAATTTTTATCATTGAAATATTTTAAAATTCACAAGAAATCAAAGGCCCATCAAAATTTATGCCATTAACCGGAATCTATCAAAATCTTTAAAGTCATGTATCTTGATTTGGCAAACATTTCCAAAATTTTTATTGGCCACCCAAAATGTATTTTATTGATTTGAAAAATTTTAAGTATGTCGTATAATTTTTGAGAATTTTGATAATGTCACATTGAATGAATTTCCAAAATTTTACCAATCAATTCAAACTCCATAAAATACTTGATGGTTAACCCATCAAAATCCGGAATTTATGCCAAAAAATTATAATTTTCAAAATGCACATTATTTATGCCACTTACCAAATATTTTTGAAAGTTCTAAAAATAAAAATCCCTGCGATGCCCTTCAAAATTTTAAAAACTTATTCCAAAAACTGAAAATTTTCAAAATTTACTAAATACAAAATTTTCTAAGAGCTCATATAAATTTTCAAAATTTTTTCTCGCACCGATAATTTTTAAAATGTCGAAAATTTATACCGCAAACAATGAATTTTAAAACTGCACAAAATGCATGCAACAAACCAAAATTTTTCAAAATCCACAAAATACATAATAGATTAGCCCATCCAAATATTGAAATTTTTGCCACAAACCGGAAATTTTCCAATTCCTTATAATAATTGATGGTTGGCCCATCAAAATTTGAAATTTATTCCATAAAAAGAACATTTTGAAATGCACGTAATTTATGCTACTTACAGAAAATTTCCAAAATCGCGCAAATACTTGATATTCCATTAAAATTTTACAATGTCTGCCATTAACCAAAAGTTTCTAAAAAAATCCACAAAATACATAATGGTTACCCCATCAAAATTTTGGAAATTTTGGTCATAGATCGAAAGGTTTTAAAATGATAGAAATTTATGCTGCACACCAAAAATTTTTAAAATTTACGAAATACATTATGCCAGCCAAAATATTTAATTTCTGTGACAAACCGAAAATTTTCATAATTTAGAAAATTTATACCACAAACCGAATACTATCAAAATGCACGAAACGTATGCCAAGAATCAAAAATTTTCAAAATTCATAAATACCTGATGGCAAGCCTTTTAAAATTTTTAAATTTATGCCACAAATCGAAAATTTTCAAAAATGCACCAAACTTATGTCGTTTATCGAAAATTTTGTAAATCCTGAAAATAAAAGATGGTATCTCCATTAAAATTTTGAAATCATTTTGATCAAAATTTTGGGAATTTTTGCTATAAATCGAAAACTTGCTTAAAAATGCTCAAAATGCTTGAAATTTAAGCAATGAAACAAACATTTTCAAAATTCACACAAAATCGAAAGCCCACCAAAATTTGAAAATTAATATATACCATAAACTAAAAATTTTCCAAATAAACAAAATATATGTTAAATTTTAGGAATTCATGCCAAAATCTGAAATATTCAAAATATACAAAATATTTGACACAAACCAAAAATTTTAATAATACTCAAAAAATCGAAAGCTCTTTGAAATTTTGAAATTTAGAAATTTTGAAATTTTGAAATTTTTATCACTAACTGAGAATATCAAATTTGCACGAAATTTGTACCATGAACTGAAATATTTTAAAACTCACAATAAATCGAAGGCCCATCAAAATTTATGCCATTAGACGGCATCTATCAAAATCTATAAAATGATGTATTTTGTTTTGGCATAAATTTCCAAAATTTTTATTGGCCACCCAAAATGTATTTTATTGATTTGAAAAATTTTTCAAAATTTTGATAATTGAATGAATTTTCCAAAATTTTACCAATCTAAATTTTTAAATTTAGGCCTAAAACGGAATATTTTCAAAATTCGAATTTTGTAGTTAGCACATACAATTTTTGGATATTCATGCCAAATTTTGGAAATTCACAAAATTTATACCACAACTCGATATTAAAATCTACAAAATACGTATTGGTTAACCCATAAACATTTCGGACATTCATGTCAAAATATTGAAAATGTACGAAATTTTATGCCACAAACCCAAAATATTGGTTAGTCCATAACAATTTTGGGAATACATGCCAAAACAGAAAATTTTCAAAATCCACACGATGTCGAAAATTAGCCGAAATTTTGAAAAAATTTTCAAAATTTACAAAATTTATGCCGTAAACCGAAAATTTTGAAATGCACCATATATATGATGCGGTTTGCCCATCAACATTTTGGAATTTAAACATTTTGCGGCATAAATTTCCGGTTTGGAACAACAGGTGGATTAAACAATTGTCCCTGCACTTTCATGTTAAAATCATACCGTAATGAAATTTTAATCGAAGATTCTATTATTATAGTTGATAAATAGTCAAGAATGAGCGGATACTGAATATTCTTGTACTGGCGTAAAAGATAGTTCATATAATTTTTTTACTATTCTACACCGTTAGGATGAATTTGAGCCGATTCAAGCACTACAGGTTTAAGCCCTACAAGTAATTAATTATAGCATTAATACTTTTACTTCATCAAGTCGTCTTCTATATACGTCTTTTATGGTAAATTTAACAGTTTTATACTAAAAATGGACTTTGACATAAACCACCACTTAAACCATAAAACCATAAGCGATCATATTTATTTAGCTGTTCACTAATTTTGCAATCGCAACCAAAAATTCCAAAAAATCAACCGTATTTGACTGTACAAATACTTAAAAAATGATTCCCCTTTTGAGCATCCAAATCGTTTTTGTTTTATTTTAACGCATAAATTACTAATTCTGCCCAAGAATGCACGTTGAATGATCTCATAGATCTTAAAGCCACAAAAAAAAAATTTTTTTTTTTTTGACCAACACCAAACCAAAAATTAATTAGCAACCTTTCGAATTCCGATTAATCCTCATTTCGTTGAAAATAATCCGCTATTCTCAACAATAAATTTCCATAATTTTGGTAAACATTTTTTTTTTTTTGTGCTTAAGATGTTAAGCCAAAAAAACACTAAAAGATGTTTGCTTTAATACTAAAAACTAAAATGATCGTGAGAAAATTAAAAAAAAAAAAAAAAAATCTTGGAGGTCGATTGTCACCATATTTGTTGTGATTTTGAAATTCAAAGACGTGCTTTTGCCACTACTATCTGTTCTACGGGTTCTCAGCCCCTTCTAGACGATTTTTTAAACGTCACACGATCATAATTAATGAAGACCTATAATTATTATGTGGATCGTGTCACCGTTGTATTGCATTAAAATTTATATAGCGCAGACGACCAAAATACCAAAACCAAAAAAAAAAATTTTATTAACGTACGCTCACTTTAGTATGCAAATTAACGAAATTTGTAAATAAAAAAAAATTGTGTGTGTGGGATTTAATTTTATGTCTTAGCGAAGTGCGAAAGTATTGTTTTAAGTGGAAAACATTGATGTTATTTTGGTTGCTGTTGTTGTAACTGGTGCTGTCAGTAAATTATTACCATCATGTAATTGAGATTTTTAATATTTTTTTTTTTTATTTCGATTGGACATAAGACAAAAATTACATTGCCAACAATAATAAAAAAAAAATGTAAAACGATGATCGACCAGAAATTCAATATGGAGGAGAACGGAATAAAACACTTTCATGTATATTACCAATGGTAATTGGTTGCTTAAGTACATACTTAACATTTTTTATTTTATATTGACTGTGGCTAGTAAACTCTATAGGTCTTTAACCTCGAATTTTTTTTAAACATTAAAAAATGCTATAAATTTCGTTTTGAAAGGGGTCTCCAATAAAGGGTCACCACAACTTATTTTAATATGTATGTTGCAATGAACGATACTTGTTCTATTAGTTTTCTTGATATCGCCGATTTTTTTATTACTATATGCATATAGGTAAGTGTGAAATATCAACTGTGCTGAAGACGAGTTTTTAATCATTTTGAGTCAGATTAACGATAGGACTGATTCACCCTCACGCTATTATTGCTTATAACTCCATAATCTTCTTTCACTCAAAATTATTTTTTACTCAAATTTTCAATTATTTAGTAACCCTAAACTTTAATATTTTACTCAATATCACTCAATATAATATTTATTTATAGGAACAGTTACGTTATTGAATGTAATTCAGTTAAATGAATTTGGCGCTCAATACTAAATTGAATACTAAAACAGATTATTGGAACTCAAACCCGATTTAAACTGAGCCCCGATTCTTTATGGTTTTATGGTAGTTATCACTCACAATAATTTTCCACTCAATGCCTCATTGTTTTAATTTATTTTACACTTGTTACATTCATTTGTTGCCATAATTGAAAAAATCTAATTTTTAAACAGTTTTCACTCAAAACTATTTTTCACTCAGAATTTGGATTGCTGTTTAAAAACAGTTCGGTTACGTAAATGAGTGCTTTAAATTGTGCATTTTGACAGTTTTATGGTTTTGTGAAAAATATAGATTCATTTATTGGAATTTGTCACTCAAAACTAATACTCATTCTTGTGACCATATCTACTCAATGTAACGTTTAACAATAAAGTTACATTTTTGAGCATAAATATTCAATCCTGTGAGAATCTAGATAGCAGATGCTACGTCTACAACAATCTTTATAGCGTGGAAGAATATATTCACTTATCCGAAAAGTAGGTAAGCCCCGAAGAATCATCAGCGTAAAAAGACATTGAGCAAATCCAAACTCGTCAATGAGGATATTAATGAATAAGGCAAATAATAGTAGGCCAATGTGGCTGCCTTGTGGAACACCAGAGGTAACACAAAATAATCGAGAACAAGAATCATTAATCTTCACAGATTGGTAACGATCAGAAAGGTAAGAATGCAACCACTTAATAGGGATAAACTCACAATTAAGTTTATCGAGCTTATCGATAAGAATTGAATCATCAATTTTACCAAAAGCCTTTGAAAAGTCTGTGTAAATTACATAGTAACAGTGGACCTACCCGGATAAAAACCATGCTGAGCTGGAGAAATAAACGTCTTCACGTCGAAATATAAAAATTTCTGTACCAACACTTCGAAAAAATTTGGAATTGCAGAAAGAATTGCTATTCCGCGATAGTTACTGATATCACATATTTTACCAGATTTAAAAATCGGACGAATAAAAAAAATTTTCTAGGGATCAGGAAAAATTCCAGACTGGATGATTTCATTCAAAATTTTTTTTTTTGTTTTCCTTTATTTTACAATCTATCTGCTTAAGAGACATTCAATAAATTTTGTGTCTTTTTACATTGTCATGAGTAGAGTACTTTTATCCATTGATAAAATCTCACTTACATATAAATAGTATGAATTGCAACACATAAATTTCATTAGAGGTTTTAAAAATTAGAGTTTATCTAGGACCTAATTGGCAAATCAAAAATTTTGTGGCGTTTCAATCTTTCTCTCGTCGTGGTAGTGAGAAGTTTGTTCACTAGTTCCTTTGGATGAATTGTCAATCTTGAGTGATACCTGGCACTGGAATTCCTATTTTCTTCCCGTATTGATAGGACCTGCAGGTCTCTGTGGGTTATATCGTTTGACACGAACCATGGGGCATCTACTATGATTCTTAGAAGTTTAGATTGGAACCGCTGAAGAATGTCCAAATTTGAGGTGCTGATAGGTTTTATTATCATTTTATAAAGAAGCAGTTTATTTTCAATCTTTAAACTTGATTTTCTGCATATGAGCCAATACATTTTTGACAGTTTTATTCCCAACTGCTTTCTTTTTGTCCATATATGTTTACGCCATGTTAGACGTTTGTCGAGGTGAATACCTAAATATTTTACATCATCAGTTTGAGGTATATTCTGGTTATTCATTTGTATAGGTGGACATGTTCCTCTTCGCATCGTGAAGGTAACATGTTTAGACTTAGCTTCATTACCTTTAATTCGCCATTTTTTCATCCATACTTGAATACTGTTAATATTCTCCTGCCATACTTCTGTCGCTTTGATGGGGTCTTCATGTGATGAGAGCACTGCTGTGTCGTCTGCAAATGTTGCGACAGTTACTTGTTTACTTGTAGGTAAGTCTGTAGTATATAGCAGATATAATATCGGGCCAGGCACGCTACCCTGTGGTAGACCAGATTTAATTGGACGGACATTTGTATAAACATCCTGATGTTTTATAATAAAATATCTTGCCTGGTTTTGGTATCATATAAGTATCCAGGTTTGGTATTATATAAGTATCCAGTTCTAAGTACTGCGTTGAATAAGTAGGTAAGAAATCGAATATCCTTATCTGGTAGCTCTTGCAAAACCTTTCCTGTGATAAGATCATATCCTGGCGCCTTCTTAGGATTTAACTCTCTCTGTATTGCAGTTTTTACTTCAAAGATAGAAAATTTCGTGATTGTATGATTCATTTGCAATGGCAATTCTAAATGCATTTGAATGTTGTAGTTTCTGATGGGTATGGTTGAAATACTCTTTCGAAATGGTCTGCAAATACATCAACCTTTTATTCATTCTTTCTCGCCCACTGACCGTTACTTTCACGTATTGGCGGAATTTAATGTTGTGGTTGTTTCAGCTTCTTAGTCGCTTTCCACAGTGAATAATCCGTGTTTCGGATATTAGCATGACATCAATTTCTTTTTCTATCAAAAAACTTTTTACTTCTTGTCCATGTTGTAACAAGCCATTGGCATTCCAGATTGCTAATTTAAGGGTCCTGGACATTGAATGGTTTGGAGACAATGGTGGTTAGAAGGTTCAGGATGGTATCTTTTTTGACCATTAATTTTTCCATCATATTTTCCAACCATTGTGTGGAAGACTGCTCAGGCTGTTGGTTGTGAGTTTTCAGTTGGCTGATTTTCTTTGGTATGATTTCCATCCGAAGTTTGATTTTTAAGTGAATCTTTGAGTTTCTGCGCATATGTTGTTCCACTAACAAGCTGATAAGATGGATTCGGATTAGATGGCTGCGACTTCTCCACTCTTTTTTCTCTTAGAGGGGGAAATCTGCGTTTTTGTACCTCTTGGTAAACGCTGCAACCCCTATAGTTGGCTGGATGACTACCATTACAGAGCACGCATTTGACCTCTGTACCCCACTTTCTTTTGTCACAATCAATTGTCAGATGTTCCCTTGTACATTTCACACATCTTGGTCGATGATTGCAGTACGTTTTAGTATGCCCGTACCTTTGGCAAGTAGTGCATTGCACCATTTCCCGCTTTACATGCGGTTTTTCGATCTGCACAACTGAGTGCATCAATTTACTGATTAAATGTATGTCTTTATTAGTTTCATTCATTCGTAGCTCGACTTTAAAGAGTAGGAGTTGTTTTTCCGTACCACTTTGCCTCATGTTGCAGATATTAACAACGTCGTGGCCCAAGCCGATTAACTCACTTTTTAATTCGTCAGTGTTAATAGACGGATGTAAGTTTCGTATGACCACCTGGTAGGTTTTGTTCCCCCTTTGTTGGAACGAATGGAATTTGGTGTTTCTTTCCGCTAGGGCTTTAATGACGGCTGGGTATGCCTCAGCATCTTTTACCAGAATTTTACCCTGGCTAGTTCCAATTATTTTTAAGTCAAATTTGTCTTTTGTATATTCCTTTAACAAGACAGTCAAAGGATTGATTTCTTCTACGCCAGACACAAATATTGGAGGCACTAATATTATTTTTGGTGGAGGTGTATCTTCTTTCTCCTCAGGCAAACAATTAAACCATGTCGATAAAGGCACTGTAGGTTGAGCTAACCAATAGTCGTTGATTTGCATTTGCTTGCGTCTATTTATAGGTTATAGAGGACTCGTGCCTCTACCCCTTTTGCTAGCTGTTGACCATCCTTCTTTATAACCAATCACAGATAAGGAAGGCGGCAGGACATTTGGAATACTAGAATCGTTCGATGGTTCCGATTCTGACATAAGTTGCGATGTTAGTGGTATTCTTTTTTTGGCGACGACGGTGAATTATTTTTTGACATTTGGGACGACATTTCTATTGATTTTAAATCACAATCACATTGTGTCGCATGAAACGAACTACCTGGTGGAGTTCGTTGAGTTTTTGAATTTTTAGCAAACTCAGACATTTTAATGTACAATGCCCTTAAAAACTAAGTCATTAGCATTTTATAATGTTCACAATTTTTGTTAACACTGCACTTTTGTACTTATTAGTTCAATTGTTTTGAAATTTATATTGATATTGAAAATTGTTTTTGATTACACTGCACTTTACATTAATTTTATTTATTCTCAATAATATAAAAATTTTAATGTTTGCTGTTCAAAGGTTGATCACTAATTAAAAATTAGAGTCAAAGAAAGAGCTAAGCTCTTAGCACAATGCTTGATTAGGATAAGTGGGAAACTATCATGACCAGCTCCCTTATTAATATCAAGTTGCAATAAACCATCATAAACTTCTGCTTCGGTCAAATTAAAAAAATTAAAATCATTTTTAAAATGAGAAACTAGAGTTGAGATATTTGATGTAGCAGATGGTGAAGAAGGTTCATAAACGGAAAGAAAATAATCGGCAAAGAGATTGCCGATTAAATCGAGATTTCAACAGCAATCAACACACCTCCTTAAGGCTAGTATCAAAATCATATAGACCACATAGTCGAACGAAAAAAATTCAACAGAGTTAAAATTTCTGGTAAGCCATGTCTCTTTGATAATAATCACATCATAATCATTGTCCAGAACACCAAGCAAAAATAATTTAGCTTTACCACGAATACTGGAGGCATTGTGGTAGTAAATGGAAGTGACAGCATGTTGTACAGAACTTTTAGTAAAATTTAAATTTGTTGGGTGTTTACAAAGCTGAGGACTTTCTCAGCTTTGTAAACACCCAACAAATTTAAATTTCGGCAGAGTTTAATATCACAGCCGGAAATCCGTTTTACATTTTAGGCCACTGGATGAAAATTTCGGTTATGGAATGGTTTAATACTAACACCAATCGGCCAAATTACAGCATTGAGAGCCTTTTCACGATCTTCAAGATCTTCACGAGCTTTAGTTTTAGGAATGAGCACTCCAACTTTGCACAAATTGGTATCCAAGCATTTATTCGCGAGAGCCAAAATATCGTCTTCAGTAGTAGAAGAATTAAATCTGGATAAATGAAGCCAAAATTTAGGAGCAACTATTTTAATTTCAAAATTCGGCAATGAACCGTTAGCCCTTTCTATGTATTTCTTTTTAGAACAAGGAATTAAAGGCTTACAGCAGGAAGATATCTCCACATTTTTTTAAAATTTGATGAATTGGGTTGATCATTTTGCAAACCACTTTCATCAGCAATTGGTAAAACGAATTGAGCAGATTCAAGCCCTGATGTAGAACCGAGTGCTGGCACATCAACCGATCCTAAGCCAGCATCGGATAAGCTCGAATTTATAATATTATTACTTACAGGAGAATCTATTAGATTTTTCATATTAACTTGATCCTCTTGATGTAAATATGTTCACTTTTATTACAAGAATACAATAACACTAGATTCTATGGCAATTTCAAGTCAGTTCTCATTTTATGAACATCATTTAGAATCAACTGATGTGAAATCTCGTTGACTCTTAGTTTTTCAAATAGATCTAGCATAGATCTAGCATTTGACTCATGCATATCCGAAGTGGTATGTAAACCATCTTTTATTATTAAAAATGGTTTGTTTTGAACACTGCAACAAGGGCAAATGGTTATAATTGTATTATCAAGTGTGTTATGTTGACTTCAGTAAAGATAGGTAAAGGATTTTATGGCAGTTTTCACTGAAAATAATTTTTCACTCAATCTTTATTTGGTTTGTTTATTATACACTTATCATCCTTAACATTCTTATGTAGTCATACATTAAAACAAAAAAATTTAAGAATTTATTTAATTTTAACTCAAAATTAATTTTCACTCAAAATTAATTTTCAATTGATAATTGATATCCTTTTTATCACTCAACGGTAATTTTCATATTGGATTTTTTGAAAAAGTTTAATAATTCATTAAAGGTCGTTAATTCTAATTAACTCCATTAATCTACAAAAATTTCCACTCAACAATAAAATGGTTCGAATACAACTACTGATTATTAACTAAAGGTAGACTTCCTTATAATATAGTTTTCCCATTCAAATAAAAGTCTAATTTATTTTATTTTTGAGGTCATTAAAATATTAATTCTCACTCAAAACTATTTTCACTCAAATTATTGTTCATTGATTTCTGTTGGAAAGTTTACGCTTATGAGTGCTATTCTGGTTTGCATTAAAATTATTATGACTCAAATGACTCAAATGAACAGTTTTCAACTCTCCATGGTAATCTATCAATTCAGTATTCTATTCCTCTTAAAACAGTTATGCATTATGATACAAAACATCATATACTTGAAATTAAGCCAACCACACACACTCCAAAACTGTACTTTAAACCTAAACGTAGATTGATCTACTCGTATTATATATAGTCACGTGCCCATGTACGGATAGAACTTACCAATATTGTTGTTGCGTCTCACGCACATAAATACAAAATCGTTGAGTTAGATGAAGGTTTGCATTTTTGTGTGTGCGATGTTTTTGTATAAATATCAACTTCCTCATCAACAAATTAATGATCATTTCATAAAACCAAAATTTGCATGAGACATAAGAAGCTTGCGTCTTATGTCCACGCGTTACAAAAACGTGAATCATATATGACCATAAACATTTTTTTTTTGTAAATTTTTAATTTCGCGTGATTTGAATTTAAGATTTTATTTATTTATTTTTTTTTTTTGGTTTAGCCGTCGTTGTTGTTGTTGTTGTGTTCCAAATAAATTTTCAGCGTACGTTCGTATCGTTTTGGGGATACAATATATATATACATATATATAATATGGTTAAGGCGCATAAAAATCCATAAATTAAAAAGTCAAACATAAAAAAAACGAATTCCGTTTATATATATAGACATGCTATATATGTTATTTGAAAGTTGATATACAGACCAATTTTAACCTTCTTGATCTCTCCCCAAAAAAAAAAAAAAAGATCGAAAAAAAAATTTTGGTACGCCATATCCCAGTTTTAAGACATTAACATCCATCTCAACCAAAACTAAACCGTCCTTCGATCTTAATTATATCATCTCATCAAAAATCAAAACAAAAACAAATTTAATCCGAATCACCGTATATATACCGCACCATGACATTTAATCCATATCGCATTAATAGCCGCTGATTAATTATTTTGTAATTCCACCTTTGAGCTTAATTGAAACGGTCGTTTAATGGTTTGGGTTTCGTTTCGTTTTTTTTTTTTTTGTGTGTGCTTATGATCCGGATTAAATCACGTATACACAACTAATGTCGGATACAAAGCCGGAAATATATATTTTTTAAAATTGCGAGCGGTATCATAATTATACTCGTACATTTATGTATACGTTTAGAGCGTTCGTTTTGTTTTCAATAACATGTTCGCACGTAACCTTCGTTTACAGACACAGTAGTTTTGTGGGTGATACTTTTTTATCTGCTACATATATACACGATCTAATCGCTTGACAATGATATATTGACTTTAAATGTTTATTGTGTCGTCTTGTTATTTATATTTGAGTTCAGTAAATAGGAAGAGCGATTTACCGGATATTGTGACGTTTTATGCCTTTTAAGCTCTTGAACTTAGTATATAAAAGTATCATTTCTTAATTGAAACGTAGTATATAAAAGTATCATTTCGTTACGGAATATAACTTGGACAATAAATTGGAAGAAACCTAGCCGTCAACAAGGTTGAGATTAGATCAACTAAATCTATCTGGTAAAAATGATTAGTAGCTCAGTTTTAAATAATTTACTTAGTAGGTATAGCAAACGATGTATTGTTAAATGGCGTAGTTATTTGAATAACATACCTAATTAGTATTGATTTCATTTTGAGTAATATATATATATATATATATATTTTTGATAAACATAATTTTGTTGCTCAATATTATCATATGCAAAAAACAATTCATAAATTACCATTTTACTGCTCACTTAATCATTAAAGTCTGGAACCCAAAAAATCACAATACAATTATATTCCTGACCATTTCTGTGAAAAATTATTAGTTGCTCAGTTTGAAATAATTTACTTAGAATGTACAGCAAAAGATGTATTGTTCAATGACGCAATTTAAATGAGATAACTAATTAGTATGGATCTCGTTTTGATTAATTTGTGTCATTATGATAAATATGATTTTGTTGCTCAATTTAATTTAATGAATAAGAGAGTTTTAAAATCTTTGAGTTGCTCAGATTACCACGCAGTTTACAATTTAAACGCAGTTTACAATTTACTATTTATTTAACAGTACGCATTTTGTTGCTCAATATTTTACTAAAGAAGTCTAAAACCGTGAAATTTACAATATAATAATTAATCTCATTTTTCTATGAAAAATTATTAGTTGCTCGGTTTAAAATAATTCATTTAGTTTGTAGAGATGTATTGTTCACAGGCTCAGTTAATTGAATAAGATAACTAATTAGTATTGATCTCATTTTGAGTCATTAACGTAATTATGATAAATAAGATTTTGTTGCTCAACTAAATCACATGAATTGTGATCTTAAATTTAAATTTTAAATCTAAAATTTTTGATTTGCCTATATTACCATTTTATTGTTCAATAAATTATTAAAAAGCCTGGAACCAAAAATAAACAGTATAATAATATAATTAAAAATCTAATATTTGTGAAAAATTATTAGTTGCTCAGTTTCAAATACTTAGTTTGTATAGCAAAAGATGTATTGCTCAATAGCACTGTTATTTGGTAAGATAGGTAATTAGTATTGATTTCATTTTGCAAAATTTATGTAATTATGATAAACATAATTTTGTTGCTCAATATAATCACATAATTAAAGAATTCTTAAATTTTTGATTTTCTCAGATTATCATTTTATCGCTCAATAAATCATTAAAGAAGTCTGTGAATTGACAAAATCAATAATATGTTTCATCTTTCTGTGATAAATTATTAGTTGCTCAGTTTGAAATAATTTACCGAGAGTATACAGCAAAATATGCATTGCTTAATGACGTAATTATTTAAATGAGATTATAACTAATAAGCATTGAACTCATTTTGAGTCGTATATGTAATTATGATAAACATGATTTTGTTGCTCAATTTAATTTAATGAATAAGACAGTTTTAAATAATTAAGTTGCTCAGAATTCTATTGTCCATGAAGTTTAAAATTTACTATTTATTTAACAGTACGCATTTTTGTTGCTCAATTTTCTTACTGAAGAATTCTGGGACCGTAAAATTCACAATATAATAATAAATCTAATCTTTCTGTAAAAAATTATTAGTCGCTCAGTTTAAAATAATTCACTTAGTTTGTATAGATGTATTGTTCAATGGCGCAGTTATTTGGTTAAGATACCTAATTAGTATCGATCTAATTTAGAGTCATTTACGTAATTATGATATATAAGATTTTGTTCCTCAATTAAATCACATGAATTGTAGAATTCTAAAATTTTTGATTTGTTTAGATTACCATTTTATTGTTCAATAAATTATTAAAAAGTCTGGAACCAAAAATAAACAGTATAGTAATATAATTAAAAAAGTAATATTTATGTGATAAATTATTAGTTGCTCAGTTTCAAATACTTAGTTTGTATAGCAAAAGATGTATTGCGCAATGGCGCAGTTATTTGAATAATATATTTAATTAGTAATGATTTCATTTTGAGTAATTTATATAATTATGATAAACATAATTTTATTGCTCAATATTATCATATGAATTAAAAAATTCTTAAATTTTTGGTTTGCTCAAATTACCATTTTACTGCTCATTAAAGCATTAAAGAAGTCTGGAACCAAAAAATTCATAATACAATTATATTCCTGGCCATTTCATTAAAAAATTATTAGTTGCTCAGTTTGAAATAATTTACTTAGAATGTACAGCAAATACATCTTGTTCAATGGCGCATTCATTTAACTAATTAGCATGGATCTCGTTTTGATTAATTTATGTCATAATGATAAACATGATTTTGTTGCTCAATTTAATTTAATTAATAAGAGAGTTTTAAATTTTTTGAGTTGCTCAGATTACTATTGTTGCATTTTACGCATTTCATCCTACGCATGCTCAATATTTTATTAAAGAAGTCTGGAACCGTAAAATTCAAAATATAAAAATAAATCTCATCTTTCTGTGAAAAATTATTAGTTGCTCAGTTTGAAATAATTCACTTAGTCTGTCTAGCAAATAATGTATTGCTTAATAGCACAGTTATTCGAATAAGATGCCTAATTAGTATTGATTTCATTTTGCGTAATTTATGTAATTTTGATAAACATAATTTTGTTGCTCAATATAAACACATGATTAAAGAATTCTTGAATTTTTGATTTTCTCAGATTATCATTTTATCGCACAATAAATCATTAAAGAAGTCTGACAAAATCATAATATAATAATATGTTTCATCTTTCTATGATAAATTATTAGTTGCTCAGTTTGAAATAATTTACTGAGATTATACAGCAAAATATGCATTGCTTACTGAGATAATTATTTAAATGAGATTATAACTAATAAGCATTGATCTCATTTTGAGTCATATATGTAATTATGATAAACATGAATTTGTTGCTCAATTTAAGTAAATTAATTAAAGATTCATTTATTAGAGATAGTTGCTACGATTACCACTTTTCGTGCAGTTAATAATTTAATATTTGTATTACAGTTCCCATTTTGTTTAAATTTTGTATTGCTCAATATTTTTTTAAAGATGTCTGAAACCGAAAATGGAATGCTGAAAGTAATTTAATTTTGATGGTCTTTTCAAGCTAGCTTCAGATATCTAAGAGCAATCAGATTTTAAGTTAGATAATTATGAAGACTCTGACAATTAATTTATTTTATATTTGTCAATGGTTGTAACAAACTATAACCGTCGTTTAAAACCATATCCAAATTGAGCAACTAAATTTACTTAAATAAATTTTACAGCGCGATAAACTTTACTGTTTAGTGTATATTGAGCTATTAAATTATATAAGTGGCATCCCTGTAGTGATATTAATTAAACGTTTATAATTATATGTTTAAATGTTCAATTGAGCAACTATTTAACTTTAATTTCAATGATTACTTAAAACTTTATTTTTGCTATTCAAATTAAGTTTCTTGCAGAGTCTTGTTGTTTATAGAATCAAA
Organism: Tipula confusa; assembly: GCA_963556175.1. Lineage (NCBI taxonomy): Eukaryota > Metazoa > Arthropoda > Insecta > Diptera > Tipulidae > Tipula > Tipula confusa. Next base: position 36,978,096 of record OY744477.1, on the reverse strand, counting down.
TAATTTGCTCAAAAACTAAAGTTGCTCAATATTTTGTATAAAATTAAATAATAAAGCCTTCTGAAATTAATAATGTAATCAGAGAAAGTGGCGATTTGCTTACATAAATTGAGCAAATAATAATAATAAACTAAATAATTTTAAGTGTCAGCTGGTTTTTAGAAAACATTTTTGTAAAATTGTTTGTGGAACCAATAGTTTCTAAAATAAAATAATTATTTGCTCAATATTTTATTAATGGATACAAATTGGATAAAAATGGATAAAATTTAATGAATTAAAACTGGATTAATACTAAAAAAAATTATTCGACTTTATTAACTTAATTTTTTAGACATGCATTTTGAGCTACTCAAACTTTTAAGTGATCACAAGTTGCTATTCTAGATATAAATTTTGGTATCGGTCTAAAAATTAAAGTTATACCATAACAATTAATAAGTAATAATTCCTTAATGACTGTTAAACTGTCACATGCTTAACTTTGTGCTACCTGAAACGGTTTAAAGTGCAATAATTATTAGCTTTTAAATATTAGAACTTTTTTATACGAACTAATATGTTAAATAAACTATTTAATTATACAGTTCTACACAAAACTTTCGAAAGGCTTATTTAAGCCAAATAAGCTTTTTAAACTTGGACGTTTCTATCTTTAATGCCTTCTCCTCATAATTGTATTCAAAGTTATAGCATAGTTGAACCTAAAGTTCTTCGAATTGAAAATAATAATTTCATAAAGCTTTAAACAATCAAAGGTCCAAACAAATTTTAAAGTTTTAACAAAGTTCTATTATTTAAATGAAGCTTAGTTGTTCTAATGCTCTACACAATATAAAACGTTTTTTTTATAATAAACGATCGAAAAAATACAACTTTTAATAGGTTTCAATTCGAATGATCTGACATCACGTAGATGATCGTGATACATTGTTGATCATTTTCGTTTCTCCCATTCCAATTTAACATTTTTCTTATACGTTTTGTAAATTGCTCAATTCTGGAATTGAATATTAATGAAGATAAAACTTGCTTTCAGCTACATGTCCTAAAAATGTTTTAATAACATAAAAATAAATTAATTGTGCTTGAGACCATAAAAGATCGGACAGCACAAAAAAAATTAAATTAAACCTCGTAAACATTCGAGCATATTCTCACATCGCGCACACAAAACACAATAAAAAACTGTAGTTTGATGCAGCATAGCGGTATAAACATCAATTTTTACCAAAAAAAAAAGGGAAACGGTCAAAACTCGATCATCATAAATACGATCATAACTTTTCATTTTAGTAGGCACAAATATTAAAAATTCATATCTTGTCATACAAATTCGACATAAATGATCCTATTTACGAGTTCATTCATAAATGTTATTTTAATATTTATTAGGATCGTTGTTTTCAATAAAATTCACGATCGTCGGTTAAATATTTCCATGGAAAAATATTAAAATTCAAAACATGAAATATTATTTTTTGTAAATATTATGTTAGAGTTTTATAAAATATTTACCGCGATCGACGATCGAGAACAATCATCAAAATTTTTTGCAATCCAATTTTAACAAATAAATATATTTTGATTCACATTTCTTTGTATTGCGATCGAGTTACGGAATGATCTTATAATATTTTATGCCTTGATTTAATTTAAGCAATCATTCAAGGTCGTCTCGATCGAGAACGGCACAATGTGCCAAATCATGTATTTAATATTGATCGGACTGTCGAATAATTTATAAATTTTACCCATTTTTTTTTTTTTTTAATTTTCGGAATTTGGATTCGGAATTTACTGTTTTAAAACATAAATAACACATTAAATAAAAAAAATTGAAAAATTGTTAAAATGCGCACAAGATGGTCTTTTATCGTTGTGGCTTATATTTTGTTGTGTGCCAACCAATAAAATTTATTGACATAAATAAATATTTAATTTTGTTTTAATAGATCGAGGGTCAAGATTGTTAATTCGTAGAAATGAGCGAGTTCGAATTTTATTACAGTCTAGCGAACGTGTTTGGGAATACATTTTAAATCAAGATGTCCGGAGTATATGGATAATAAAAGTCAAATTTTTAAAATCGATCGAATTTAATGGTATATTAATTTTCCATGGAACCCTATGTAAATGACACAATTTTAATTAAAGAAATAATTGTTGTTATTCTGGCAACTTAATAAATTTATAATTTTATTGGTAAAAAACTTACTAGACTAGAGGATATTATTTAAAAAAAACTGTATGCAACCAAATCTGCTTTATACAATTTTCGTAAAAATTGTAAAAATTTTACCTATAGACAAGCAAAAAACATTTTAGATACAATTTAAAATGAGCAACACAATTTTGTTTTGCAAATTGAGCTACCTGACTATCAAATTTCAATGTACAACCAAAACATAGATAACTAAATATTTGCAGGCTGGCTTCTTATTTTAGAGACATTCAAAAGAGTACGAAAAAATATTGTCAAATGTTTTGCTCAATTTAAGAATTTTATTAGTAAACACATGTTTCGAAAATATCTATTTAAATTTCAAATGCTTAAGCTTTATGTTGCTCAGTTTTGGTGCTAGAACTAGTGCCGAAACGATTAAATTGATAACAAGTAGATCAGTTTATTTTTTTCAGCTTCTTTATACCCCAATCGAAATTGTTTGATTAAGTAATACACTTAAGTTAAATTCAATGATCCTTTTGATGAATAACGTAATCAAAACTTAAGTCAGATTTAATCATAACTAGTGATTTAACTTATATTTGGGTTGATATATATACACTTAAGTAACTTACGTAGTTTAATTTGACTTAAGTCACTATCATCATCTAACAGGACATTCCCAGTTTCAGTTAAGTTTTATCAGTCACATATTTAATCTGGCTTCTCCGACTTAAAACTTTTTACTGTGTGTGGTTTAAGACTAACCTAATTTTTGTGAACCGATTGGAGTAATTATTAAGTCTATTTTAAATAAATATATGTAATTTGCAATGTGCTTCGGAATACGGACCATTATTGACCTATAATCATAATTTAGCAGCATACTAGAACAACCATTTAAGAGACAGCTTTAAATACATGATCGAATTATGGTTGGAAATCTTTGTTGAAGTAAAGGGTAATTGCTCAATTAAGTAAATTGAATTAAGAATAATTTTATAATAATTTTAAGTTGCTCAAAATAATGAAATGGGTTACTAGTTAAATAATTGTTGATTGTAAATCAAACTATGTTTTACATTTTGTAATTTTTAGTTGATAATGTTAGTTGCTCAATTTTAAATGTTTGATTAGTTCATATATTGAACGGTTATTGTTACATTTGATTGTCTATATTTAAACTTAACACTTTCGGCAATTAAATTACAGTAATTTTAACTTATTATTAGTTAACTTTTTTAGTAGCTCAATATTTAACTTAAATCTGATTTAATCCAATTATATTTTAATTAAATTTAGTCGTTTCATTTTAAAAATAATTTAGTATTAACCTAATTTTAGAGTCAATGGTTTTTGTCCTGTAATACTAAAACATGATTTGGTTGCCGATTCAATGACGCGAGTGACAGTAGCCAATAATTCACAATTGCTCAATTTATTCATATGTTATCTATTTATTTGATCTATGATGTGATCATAAATATTACAACAGAAGTATTAGTTTTTGGTTCTTTTTAAAATAATATTGAGCAAATTAGTTTTTTTAGCCAAAAATTAGTGTTGACAAACATTTTCAAAATTTTAATTATAATCTACGCTTTAAGTTTAATTGCTCAATTTAAATAGTTTTCATACTTAGTTTTCAAATCACGAATTAAGTTCCACATAAAATCTTTACAAAAAAGTGTTAGTGAAAACACTTTCTTAGGAAAGGGCATAATTAAAAGTGTTTAAATATCCTTGTCAATAAATTTAGTAGTTGCTCAATTTCTATTTTTCAGTGAGAATATATAGCATCAAATTCATGGCTCAGTGCACATTTCTAAAGTTGTAAATGCTAGATTAAAGTGATATTACGTACATATAATGTAGTAGCTCAAAAAGTTTCACACAAGAAAAAGTACTCAAAATAAAAGTTAAATCAAATTATGCCCAATTAAAATCAAAATATATTTAAATTGTTACTGTAAAACTAAATTGCTCACTTTTAAAATTTTACGTTATAACTTAAAAATGTATTGCTCAATCTGCACATAAGTATAAAATCAATCAAATATCAATAGAGCTTTACAATTCCTTACCTTGCAATTTTCTATTGTTCAATTCAAGTAAGTAGATTGCCATTTTTCCTAATTGCATCATTGACTTCAAAAGTATTTAGAATTTTGAAATTGAGCAAATTAATCAGTTTGTTGTAGCGAAATAAATTGTTCAAATTAATTATCATTTAGCATTAATTTGCAAACTACAAAATTGCATATAGTTATGCTGAACTTAAGAACAAATTTTATTTATGACAGAAACTTTAAGTTGCTCAATTTGTACATTTTTATACTTCTAAATGTAATTTAAATATTCCTCCAGTGATGCCACTAATACAATTTATTTGCTTAATATACATTATCGATCTGATTTTTTCAATGATATTTTCTAAAGGCATATAGCTCAATTACTTTCAGCAAATAATTTGGTAAAATAAAATTGACATTAAATTTTCATAAAAAGTTTAGATTCCACATTGATTTCAAAAATGAATAGCTTAAAATTAAAATTTTAAAATATGTATCATTATAACATTATCTAGAGCAACAATAATTAAAAACAGCACAGTCAATAAATGTCAGTAAATAGGAGCTCAGTTTCCAATTTCATCTAAAATTGTGTGGCTTAGTTGTCACTACTGTTTGTTTAAGTAGCTTTATATAAGATAAAGCTGCGCGATTTTAGATTCCACAAGCATACGTCACACTTTTCCAGAAACAGCTTAATTCATCTCATAAAAAATATTTCTTTATACATAAAGAATTTTCGATCTTATTCGATTAGTATGGTAAAGCGAAGTTCGGCCTGATGAATGGAAAGTAGCCGCATTGTGATCTATTCTAAAAAAAAAGAGATCGCTCAAAATGCAAAACTGTCGTGGCACCACATACATTGCACAGCATATAAACTACTGTCTTATTTAGTATTGGAGAGAATCACACCTCTGGCGGAGGAAATTGTAGGTGACTACCGAAGCTTGTGTGTCAAAGCTATTGTTGAGAACAAGCTATTAGGAATTTTTGTAATTAGGGTGTACTGCAAGTAGATGTTCTGTCCCCGATATTCTTTAATCTCATGTTAGAATATATATTTCGTAAAAGTGAAACACTTCGCAGGACAACATCTTGTACCATCAGTCCAATCAGGTTCAGACTGGTGCAGATGATATCTGTGTAATTGGATTGAATGACAACGGTGTCAGATAGACAAACAATAGATAGACTATGAATTATGATGATAACATTCTGTGGATATCTATACTGGTGCAGGTTGTAGCTCAGTTCTAGATTCATCTTGAATGAACTAGGTCCTATGATGAATTAAAGAAGGAAACAAAAACCAATTCGAAAACTCCAAAACGGAAAATATCATTCCTGTATGTGCTACAAAAAAGTACTCATGTAAGACGACGTCGCAGTCTTGTACCATAAGTATAAAAAAAAACAAAGAAAATCATATCATCATCTTTAATCATTATCATGTACATTCATTAAGTATTCAGTTCACTTGTGTGTACAAACGAATTTCAATAAGACAAACAAACAAACAAACAAACCAACAAACAAAATAAAGATGATTGTGCGCGCGGAGACTAGACCCGTGGGAAGAGCAACTTTCAATTTAAACATGATACTTGTTCGTTGGTTGTGTTCTTCTTCGTTGTTGTCTTTTTGCCAATTTTTTTCTTTTTCTACATAAGACAATTATTTTTTAAGCATACACACACACATACATACATTACACCAACAACATGTGACAATAATAAGTCATCGAATACTTTATCGTGGATTTTTGGTTTCATGTTTATTCCGATTGAGAAGACGCATATAAACACAACCAATCCCTGTGTATTGTATATATGTGTGATTGTAATTTAAATGGAACCGATAAGAGTAATACGTGACTAAGATACGGAATATATCATGTTTACAAAAGAATTACAAATTCAAAGAATTTTTTTATATCAGCCCGCACAGATCATAATTTAATTTAGCAACAAAACACTTTTAGATTCTTATATACGACGTGGACGATGGATTTATGCAAACATGATCGATATTCTTGAAAGTGTCACAGAAAGTTGATTCTATGTGATTAGTCTCCCTTTATTATAAATTAGTCACCGATAAGTTATAAATGATCTATGAATAGATCGCCACCACCTCCTAGAACCTAATGGCATTTATAATAACTTGGTCTTAGCAATAAAATCGAAAGTGATAAATTTCGTTGTTAGATGGCATAACCTTACGATCGGCAGAAGTACTAAGTGATCGTCATCATATGATCGTAAGAACGAGTGGCGTTATTTTATTGTCTTTAATTATTCAGTGTTTGTAATGGCGTGAGGAGTTGTAAGTATCATATGTAAGATATGATATTGTGCGATATGAAATAATTTGTATGCAAAAAATTGCACTGGGGGTAGCCTTTGCAAATTTACGAATTTGATTGTGTATTCAATCGACACGTAATAGTGGCCCGATTTTGATGAATGATACCTTAAACAAAAGGTCTGGTCATCAGTGTAAATACTGCTATAAAATAAATGTTCATTTCAATAAATAATTTTTACCCAGAAAAATTAGCAAAGGGGGTTAGCCTTTGCAAATTCACTAATTTGATTCTGTATTCAATACGACACGTAATAGTGGCCCGATTTTGATGAATGATACCTTAAACAAAAGATCTGGTCATTAGTGTAAATACTGCTATAAAATAATTGTATATTTCAACAAATAATTTTTACCCAGCAAAATTAGCAAAGGGGTTAGCCTTTGCAAATTTACGAATTTGATTCTATATTCAATACGACACGTAATACTGGCCCGATTTTGATGAATGATACCTTAAACAAAAGGTCTGGTCATCAGTGTAAATACTGCTATAATATAAATTTACATTTCAACAAATAATTTTTACCCAGAAAAATTAGCAAAGGGGTTAGCCTTTGCAAATTTACGAATTTGATTCTGTATTCAATACGACACGTAACAGTGGCCCGATTTTGATGAATGATACCTTAAACAAAAGGTCTGGTCATCAGTGTAAATACTGCTATAAAATAAATGTATATTTCAACAAATAATTTTTACCCAGAAAAATTAGCAAAGGGGTTAGCCTTTGCAAATTTACGAATTTGATTCTGTATTCAATACGACAGGTAATAGTGGCCCGATTTTGATGAATGATACCTTAAACAAAAGATCTGGTCATTAGTGTAAATACTGCTATAAAATAAATTTACATTAAAACAAATAATTTTTAGCCAGAAAAATTAGCAAAGGGGTTAAATTATGTATTCAATACCACACGTAATACTGGCCCGATTTTGATGAATGATACCTTAATCAAAAGCTCTGGTCATCAGTGTAAATACTGCTATAAAATAAATGTTCATTTCAACAAATAATTTTTACCCCGAAAAATTAGCAAAGGGGTTGTTAGCCTTTGCAAATTTACGAATTTGATTGTGTGTTCAATACGACACGTAATACTGGCCCGATTTTGATGAATGATACCTTAATCAAAAGCTCTGGTCATCAGTGTAAATACTGCTATAAAATAAATGTATATTTCAACAAATAATTTTTACCAAGAAAAATTAGCAAAGAGGTTAGCCTTTGCAAATTTACGAATTTGATTGTGTGTTCAATACGACACGTAATACTGGCCCGATTTTGATGAATGATACCTTAATCAAAAGCTCTGGTCATCAGTGTAAATATTGCTATAAAATAAATGTACTTTTCAATAAATAATTTTTACCCAGAAAAATTAGCAAAGGGGTTCGATCATATTTCGATCGTAGATTCGTAGTAAACCAAATAAAATAAAACAATTGCCATCAAGTTTCTAAGATGAATGATCGATTATAGTTAGCTTTTCTAACAAAATAAACCGTGCAATTAACAAAAACTAATTCCACCTAAGTCGTGAAAACAAAATATGCTAAGCACAAAAACAAAATTGTAAATCGTCTTAACAAAATAAACAAAATCGAAAAATTCAATTTGACTTATAAACGCGACTTTCAATTGATTTAATTTAAATTACAAAAAAAAAAAAAAATCTAATTGAATTGACATTTAAGTACCATAAATAAAAATCGTTCTTGGTGGTACCCCCAACATTGTGTTCAAATCGACCGATAATTTCATCGCAAGCGCATAAAACAAAATTCATTTACGTTTTTCGTAAAAATTCTATCTTCGCTTGTTGTTATAGACATGAAGGCGCGTCCGCCTCACATCATAAAATAAAAATTGAACGATCGTAACATTTTTTTTTCTTGTTTTCACATGATCATCGGCATATAGTCTCGTGGTCGTTAGATGAAAAAAATGTAGTTATACGAAAAAAAGGTTAATTATAAAATATGATCTTTTATCTACACAAGTACTTTACACGAATGATCGATTGATTTGGAAGAGAAAGAGAGTGAAAGATGTGAACGATCGCGTAAAGTTGCCTGCGATCATATTAAAATATGTATATGATCGAAGGTGGATCGGATTTGATTGAAATAAATAAAAAAATGGTGAGAACGTTTCTCAAATCAATATTTTTTAAACATAATTAGGTATATATATAGAGAGATACATGAAAGGAGGTTGTTAGTTTCGTTAATTTATGAACACGATCTTGTAAAAATTGTGCATGCAACACAACTATAATGTAGTATACCATATATACATACCATTTATTTTTTTAGACATATGGAATTATTTCAAGAAGGCATAATTAGTGCACGATCGAATATTTCGAAATTTTTTTTTCTCTTCACATTATGTCGGTCTTTTATATTTCTTCGAAGAATTTCGATCATATTATACATGATGTATGGTATATGTACATAAATGGATGATGATGGTGGTGCAAGAATATTTTATAGCAAAATACTTTTCTCATGGGAATGGAATATTAATTTTTTTTTTTACCAGAACGTTTTTGGTGTTAGAATCGTGATTTAAATTAAAAGTCGTATCGAGAACACGCTAGTCGATTTTATAGATCGTTTACAATTAACTCGTTACTAGATCGTGTAGTTTATGTTTTTTGAACTATAGATTGCAACAATAACTGTAGGAAAATGATTTACACCATGTTTCAAATTTATCGAATTAGTAAACTGGAAGGTATATATATAGACTTTATTGTCTCGAACACAAGGTGATGCGGTTCCTTTGTTTAATTTTAATAAGATCTAGCTTTATTGGACTGAATTTAATTTTAAACTTTTGGCATCTGGGGTCGAGGGCACTCGATTTTTACGTAAAGAGTTCTTTCGCATTATCGTTCGCATGTTGAATATTAATTACGCGTAACACGCATGCGGAGATGTAATAACCAATAAAGGATGATGGAGTCATAGACCTTTGCGAACACGTAGGTTGTTTTTATATTTGGTGTGGTGCACGACAATAGATTTTCCGAGAGGCTAGGTCAAATACGTATCTTGACTCGGTTTTAGATGTTGTATGACTTGTATAATCTGACCCTGAAGTTGATGTGGTGTTAGGATGAGCGGTTTGAGTCTGCCATGATGAACCTCCTTAATGGTTTCGATTATTGAGGATTGAAACGAGCGCAGCTTCATCATTTCCAACATAGGGTGAAGGGCGTGGCAAAAAGAAATTTGGTTAGAATTGTACCTATAAAATCAAAAGGTCATCTTTATTGCGAGTGGTTCAGGTACCTTCTAGAGTGGTCCGAATTACATTTTGCTCAGTCAATCTAACGTGCAGTGTCTTACTTGTGAGGATATTGCGCAGTATGTATATAAGTACGTGTTTAAAAGTGGTATTAGTGTTCCATTTGCACAAGACGAGCTTTTTGTAGAGTGAATTTCCCGGGCAAAATATGGTAACGACTCGAACTTTACCATCTGTTCCCGGATAAATGTCAACAATTCGACCTCGTATACCCATTTTGATGGTGGTAAATCATCAATTAGAAGTATGCGATCATCGATTTCGATTTGAGGTTTTGATTGATGCCATTTCGGTCGTTGTTGTAACTTGTGAAGTTACTCGTTACTCCATTTCCTCCTGAAGTCATGTTTGAGTTTTTCTATCATTTATCATCTATAATTTACCTGTGGATATTGGTGCTCTCTAGATATCATTCGGGTTTTGTTGTTATCGACGAACCTATTAAAAAATGCCGGAATTTAAGTGAATCGTTTTAGAACAGCAATAAACTCTGTTGTGAGGTCTTTCACAACTTCTATGTTCTATGGCTTTAGTTAAGAGACAAAAAAATATCGCCATATAGACTTTATAAGTTTTACTTCCTCTTAATTTTCTTGCTCAGCTTGGAATCAGCTGACCTGTGTATGCCGTACTATGATTTTTTCTGCTTCGTTTAAATCATATTTATCCGTTTTCATAATTCGACATCTTTTGACAAAGTTGATCAATATATTCTTCAATATAGTCCACTAGTCGCTGGTATATGTTATTCATGAGCTTTTGTGCTTTTATTTCTCGACTAGCACTGTCAGCTGAGTTTTCGCTTGATTTGACGTGTCTGTCAGATTTTTGATTTCTGACACCATTTTGGCATCGAATGTTTTGTATTATTGAATGTCACCTTGTATCTATGGCAGTACTATTGTAGTACCCGTCCAAGCCATGATTGGTGCTGGTTGAACTTACAATGCTTGTTTGACTTTTTGAAGTAGTTTGGCTAGTAAAAGAGTTAGTAAAAGAGGAATCATTTCATCATGGCAAAGTCACTATAAATTTTTTGTTGCCACTTTTGATTTGGCAGCTATATGAGGCTGACATTGACTGCTGATTTATTTGTAAAAGTTATCCATCTTGAAACTTTCAGGTCGCATTGAGTAAGAGAAGTATGTTTGTATATGCTATAGCCATTCCTAGGCAAGCTCCGAAAGCCAGAGTTTTTGTAACATGATTTTTGGGGTTACCCAATATAATTGGTGCTGGCCATCTCATTGAGTCGAACAATTTGGCTATTGTAGATAGAACATTTTGTTTTGTTATCGGACCATTGTGTGTAAGATGATCCATCTTAAACTTAAAAATGACGGTTTTAGGTCTCCAAAGAAGTCCTAAAGCTTCAATTCCCACTTTTATACGAATTCGTAATATCTATTTCGCATTTTTTCCCAGTGATTGCTCAGATTATACCGAATGACCAGAGTTCATTTGGTTTTCTTCTTGATTATCACCGATAAGTACGGTTGTGTGGCATACGATTCCTTTCCGAATGGATGAGTTTGAACTGATGACACAAATCACTACGCATGTTAGTAGTAAAAGTCTACTTGTCTGATTAGCTAGACTTCGATTTGGTTTTGCGTGACGACTTGGATGTTGTCGGCGAGCGAGATGGTTCACTATGTCCTGTATTTTCTCGGCCTACCTTCCATCTGATCGTTGGTAACAGTTCATCTCGTAATAAGACAATTTCCCCTTTGTCGATGGTTTTTGATTTCATTCGCCATTTGGGCCGCTGCTGTAGACGATGTAAGTAATCCTTCGTCCACTTTTTCCAAAACTGCAACCGTATGTTCTGCACTACCCTCCATCGAGATGAAACATTTTTTGGGACATCTGAATGTTCTTTTCTAGAGGAGCTTTAATTGCATTACCAATGAAGAAATGCCCTGGTGTTAATACCTCTAGGGATTCTGGATCCTCGGTTAATGGACAGAGCGGTCTGGAGCTTAGGCATCTTTGATCTGGTTTAGGAAAGTTGTCAACTCCTCGAATGTTTATCTCGTGTCGCCGACAAACTTTTTAAAATGTATTTTGATGGATTTCACTCCTGCTTCCCAAAGTTCCCCGAAGTGTGGTGCTGAAGGGGAAATAAAATGCCAAACTATGGACTGCAATAGTTTGCTAGCTCCGACAAAGTTGGTTCCATTATCGCTGTATATATGGGCGACGTTGCCTCGCCGTGCAGTGAATTGCCTAAATGCGCTTACGAATCCTTTCGTGGTTAAATCCGATGCTACTTAGATGTGAATTGCTTTGGTACTGAGGAAAATAAAGATGCAAATATACCCCTTGTAGGTTTAGTTCCCACGGCTTTTGCTTGTTAGTATGTCAATGGGTCCCGCATATTCCACTCCAGTATATTGAATGGTCGAGTTATCGTCACTCGAGGAGCAGGCAAATTTCCCATGAACTATTCCGAGGTTTTAACCTTGAATCGATGGCATCGGATGCAGTGGTGCATGTGTTGCTTGACTGTTTGAACCCCTCTGATGATCCATAACCGTTATTAAGTATATGCCAAAGTCAGAAAAATACTCCCATGTAAAGTTTGACGATGGCCAAGTCGGTAAAGTGTTCCTTGAATGGGATTATAACTAGATGTCGTTCTTCATACGGGAGCTTTGAATTTTCCAGTCTACCTCCTACTTGAGTTACGTTGTTTTTTGTCCAGAAAGAGATATAATGATTGAAGCTTACTGTACTTATTAAGGGGCTTGTTTCTGCTTAGCAATGAATGTTCTTCGGCGAAAGCAACTTGCTGGACTGTTTAGACTAAACGTAATAATGCGTGATCCCACTCTTCTTGCCGTCTTAGTCCTCGATGTTTGGTCCACCATCTTAATATGTAGACTGTTATTCGGATGAGTTTGCGGAAAGATGAGTATACATATATAGTAATATTTCGGCCCGCATAGGCGGATTCGGAAGCATCACAAAAACCCGTGTAGCTCAATACTGCAGTTGATCATGGCATAATTAAGGTATCGCGGTATCTGGATGGCTTGACTTTCATTTAAGTTTTTCTTTAGGCAGTCTCGACTGGCCATGCGAAATACAGAGGACAATCTCCAGCGAAAAAAAGACATCAACAAGCTCATCGAAACATCACTTTCAAGGTCCGATTCGTATGAATCTCATGATGTGGCTTGTAATATATGGCATCTTCCATGAATTTTTTGTGATCTCTTGCAAACTCATTGTTTCTTAAAAACGTTTTTTTAGCTATAAAAATCTCATTGTTGCGAATTTTTGGTCACCTAGCCTCATGGGGTTTACAAGCCAACAAGTAAGTTTGAAAGGAGAGAGATTTGTCTGAAAATTGTTGGCAAATCAGGTTATATGGGAACTATTATGACTGATTTCCAGAGATTTGGAAAATAGCCCCTAGCAGTGGTTAATGATGGTTGTCAAATCTTCGTTGAAATTTCGGGTAAATTTTAAAGTGAATTTTAATTTTGGGCTTGTTCTAAAGTTTGACGGTTTTATGCTTCATGAGTGACTTAACTTGTAATTTGATAGTTTTTCAGGAGTTCATCTGTTTCTGGGTATAGTTATTGGCAGAGGGTTATTTTAAACTTAATTAATTTTATGATATTTGTGAGGGGTGGATTCGGTGGTCGTAGTTTAGTGATACGTGTTTCTGTAGATTGTTTGTCAGGATTTCTTCTAGCATTGATAACATGTCATCTATATGTTTATTTTGGTAAGGACTCTATTTTTTGGTATGTCGATGTCATCAATCTGAGGCTGTCTTGATATTTTAAAGTTTAATGAAATGTTTAGCACCACTGCATGAAGGTTGGATTTTAATTCATAATATTTATGGTTTAGTAAGCTATGTTGATCATTATGGTTAATTTTTTTTGTAAAGCAGTAGGTATTGAACCGAGTGATTAAATTGTTTCCGCTGGGGTTGGACGTTGTGTTACCCCAAAAATTTTGAGCTAAAAACTACGTATAAGGTACAAAACGAGATATGGTAAATACTGGATATTTCAAAACAGGATATTTTGACATGTGATTTAAATTTAAAATGATGTTTGAGGAAAGTTCTGGAATATGGCCAACTAGGAACTCAGCAAATTCTTAACCGATTTTAAAATTATGATGATTATCCAATTTCATCATAATCGGTTAAGAACTCACCGAGTTTCTTCCTAATTGGCCATATTCCAGAACTTTCCTAAAAAATCATTTTAAATTTAAATCAAATTTCGAAATATCCTGTTTTGAAATATCCAGTTTTGTACCATATCTCGTTTTGTACCTTATCTCGTTTTCAAATATCCAGTTTTGAATTATCCTGTTTTGTAAAATCCAGTTGTAAAATATCCAGTTTCGACCGGTAGCCATAAATATGAACATATAGAATTTTTAAATAAAAAAGTGTTCTTGCTGTTGCTGCTGGTTGTTATCAATATCGTGAAGCCACCAATACTTTTCACATCTCTGCTGAAATTCGTCTGAAAATCGTCTTTAATTTGGAATGATGTATCGAAACTTATGTGTTCATCTGGATTCGAGAATTTTTCTTCATGAGTGGAATCGCCTCACGGTTTTGGATGTAAGTTGAATAAACTTGGAGCCGTCATCGATCCTTGTTGAACCCCGTTCATAATTTTGAATTTTGATGTTGATTTTTGTTGCCACCAGTTGTTGTAATAAATTTTCGTTCGTATAGCGAATCGTACAGGATTTCGATAAGGTCGGTTGAGAATTTTTTTTTCATTAATTTTGCAAGTAGTAGTTTGCCGAAATTTGAAAGTAAGCTGATGGGACGATAGCTCTCCGGATCCGTTCCCATCTTATCTTTCTTCAGTAAAGAAAACACACGAGCAATTTTCCATGAGTCAGGGAACGTCTTATTGTTCAGCAGGTTGTTGAATAGAGTGCAGATTTCGGTTATAATCGAATTTAGCAGGTGTTTAAAGATGCAATTTGGAATTAGGTCAGGTCCAAACGATTTTTTGTTATTGGCTAAATTTAGAATACAAGTAAGTTGATCAATGGTGACGAAATAATTTTGCTGGTTGCTGAAAATTGCGATTTTGTACAATGTGCCGCCTTATCGTCTTTATGTTTACGAATGTTCGGTTCAATTAGATTTTTTATTTCGCGTTCCTGCTCCTGATTGCTTAAATTTGGATTTTGTTGTGTGTGTTCCTGAATATGTTGGCCGAGAATATTTAAGTTAATAATTTCGTCAAAAATTTGACATTTATCATCGTTGTTTTTATGAATTTGGCTCCAGTCGATTGCTAAACTACTGTATTTGTTTTGTCCGAAAAGTTTATTTCCAAAGATTTAATGTTTGTGGAGTTTTGACTTCCACAAGTGAAATTTGGAGAATTTTGTTTTATGTTGGCCAAAATTAATGGCGAAAGTTGTTTGATATATGTGTTGCACTCTTTGTCAGATTTCGGTCTGAAGGAATTAAATTTTGACCATCGTCATTTTTTGAAATTTGTAGAGCTGCTGTCCGATGAGCTTCGTCTAAATTTTGCGTCCATTTCTGCCAATCCGGTCCGGCGAAATTATATCTGATGTATTGTTCATCGTCATCGTCTTCGTCAATTTTGTTTGTACCTCGTTCAATTTCGCCAACTTCTTGTACCACAATCTCAATCACTGGGCGGTGATCACTGTAGAAATGATGAGTTGGAATTTCTTGATTTACATTTTGTTGAATTTTGATACGTGCATCGACTATGGCCAAATCTAGGAAATTACCGGAACGGATCATCGTTGGTTTGTCATTGCGAAATATTTTGGCACGATACTCTATGGCGTGGTCGTTCATCCACCTATTTAGTCGATTTCCTCGCGAATTGTTCATCGAATTTCCCCAATTCACGTAGCGTGCATTCAAATCGTCTGCTAATATATAAAAATGGTTCGGGTTGCTTAAATTTAGTTTGCTAAAAATTTTGTTCCATTCTTCCGAAATGTTTATCCGAAATGTGTTATGCATTGCGCATACAATAAATTGAAATAAAATAAATTTTATTGGCCGAAAATTTAATGTTAAGTCGAGTGATGGCAATTTCCATCCCCTTTCGATTGCTAACTGTCTGCGGTTCGATAATTTTGTATTTTAAGCCCGATTTTATTAGTATGGCGGTACCCCCTCCATGTTTAGCGTCGATGCGGTCGCGTCGTATTATGTCGTAATTTTTAAATTGCAGTTTATGTTTTTTTTTAATTTAGTCTCGTTGATCAAAAGGCAGTCCGGATGATGATTGTTCAAAAATTTTAACAGATTTAATCTGCGTTGAATGCTAACAATCGAATTAACGTTCAACGAGATGATTTTGAATTTTGTTGAATTTTGCCGAAAATGTTGATTACGTGATGTGGTTGGATTTTGACGATTTATAACTGTCAAATGATTTGTAATAGTTGTAAAATCTGTTGCTTTTGCGTCTGTTGTTATCGTTGTTGTTGTTGTGGACCCGCCACCTCTCATCATTTCGGCGAATATTCCATTTTCTTTTGAAGCTTTAGTTGAAGTAAACATTTTTGGAACTGCTTTGGCTTTTTTTAGGCGTGCCAGCATCGATTGATAGATTGGACATCCCTTGTAGGACGCAGGATGATCCGTTGTTTTGCAATTGATACAGAAGGTTTTTTCTTTTGACATTTGATTGAGCATTCGCCAGGCTCATGCATGTTACAGTATTTTACACAACGAAATTCCAAACTACAATTTGTGGCAGTATAGCCGAACCGTTAGCAATTTTTACATTGCATTATTTCGTTAGTTTTGTTTAAATTTTGACAAACGATTTTTTGATGGTTTAAATGTTTGATATTATTAACTAAATTTAAGGGGGTTTCCGGATTAAATTGCACAATGTGTAGAAGTAAAAGTTTTTTGAATCGGGAAGTCATATTACAGTTGGATGCTTCTGCTGCAAATTGGTCAAAACAGTTACTGAAACATTTTAACAATATTGCTGTGCATTGTAACTACATCACTATCATTTAACACAAACGCACATATTTTCCAGGTATTCCTAGACATCAAAGAATTTTCACATGAATAGGGAAGACAATTAGCCCAAAAGGGAATACTGTACAATGTATCTTACTTTCAAAGACTATTTTTGCTGCTTTTCCCAATATTCAACGTGACTCAACTACAAAATCACTTTCTTGTTTGAAACCAAATTGACGTTAAAACCAAACAACAGTTTCACAAGCCCATAATTAGTTGTCGCCCCATAATTAGTGTATCAAACCAAGTTGAATGAATTGTGTTCGACGACCAACATATTTCTTAGAATATTTACTTATTTTAGACGAGTGTACAACAAATGAAATAAAATGTCAATCAAGCAATAAACTATACCATCTATACGGTTTGAATTGGTTGGAAAAAGTTAAAGTGGCAGCCAAAACAGAAATCAATCAAAGTAAAATAAAAAAAAACTTTTAACTTTGTTAATTAAATTTAAATTTGATGACTTAAATTAAAAAAAAAAAAAAAAAAAAAACATTTTCGACGAATTTTTGTTGTTATTGTTGTTATAAACTGACATTTGATCAGTTACGATATTTAAACGATCTTTGGTTGTTTATCGATTTAATTATAGTCGACGCAGTCACTTTATCGATCGGCTCGCGACAATCACCCCATGTGAATTAATACAATTAACGATTTTTTTAGTTTTTTTATTATGTATAGTTTATTATATGACAGTTACTAAATCGATCGCCGACAATGATTAGAATGATCATATATAAATGATCATCAAACTCTTAGTTTAATGGCACAAGAAATATTTTTTCTATAGATAAACTCGTACGGTTGAGTTGAAAAGGTTAAATGGTTGAGGTAAAATTTACATTTAAATTTTTTTGTTGATCAACCGAACGATCAGGTCAAAATATTTTTTTTTTATTATAATTATGGAAATCTGTTTTGGGATCTTAAGATTTTATAATTTCTTATCGTTTATTGATTTTTACCGTTTAGCTAGTTGGCCTCATTATATACCAGTACACAATTTTAAAAGGGGTCACAAAATCTAATATCAGACATTTTCAAGGCAGACAGACAGACTGAAGGAAAAATTATAAAAGAATTGAATAGATGTAAAAGATGATTTCTCACCACTTGATTGCGATCGGTGATGACGATAAACACAACTTTGACCCTCTATTAGAGAGCATAAACCATGGACTGAACTATCGTCCTTGCAAAATCTATAAAATCAAACCAAGCCAAAAGTTAAACTACCATATTTCTACTAAATGCTTTATTTAACGTTCGTGCTGCAAATAATGAGTCACTGAAACTTGCGTCCAGAAGTTACAGGGGTCAGGCGCACAAACCACAGAATTTTTGTAGATTGTTTATCGTCAGGCAAGATTGGCGTCACTAGAAGAAAGGTAAAATTAGAGATGGTTTTGCGAACTAGACTAAGAAATATCATTTCACGTTGGAGGCGTTGTTCTAATATCAATCACGTCGCAACAACCCCAGATGTGGCGATTAACATTGATTATCGTAGGCCACATAAGAGTGAATGTTCAGGAGTCATCGAAGATAACAACTCTTTGAACCACTATCAATATAGATAAATATCTTACTCAATTTTAGGAAATTGAGGAAATTAGAGAGTAGCTCTCCAAACCCTGCAAGAAATTTATTGAGAAAAAACTTTACGACTAATTATTAACGGGAATCCAACGGCCGATTTGTTTTTACTCTATAACATTTAAATCGGATGCTGCATCATTAGGGTAATCCAAATCACATGCCATCTTTGATAGCTCGGCTAAAACCAAAATGGGCCGATCGTTAAACCAAAATCGATCGTTCAGCAAATTCTGTTACGCTTCCGTTTTTAGCGATATGTCATGACTGCGGATCTCGAAAAAATGTATGGACAAATATTAGTCACCCCAGAATATACCGAATTCCAGAGAATTATATGAGAGATAAGCCAACTGCACTGATATTATTTCTTTCGACCAACACAAATCCCTAAATGCACCAACCGCAATCGAGTGATGACTGGAGCTGATACGATAGAGCAACTCATCAAGTTAAAAAGTGAAATAACAACGATCTTAACATTCTCAGGGTTGCTAAATGTACGAGAAAGCATCACCTGACTTCGCGAAGAATTTGCAATTTTCAAATGTGTTCTCTCACAGAGTCCCATTAAACGAAGTACCAACGATGAACAAACGAGGCATGGGTCGTCCAGACTATTCGATTATCAAAAATGGTTGATAACAACTTCCAAAAGACATTGCAGACGATTGTCGAAGCCTCTCAAGGCTTACTACCATCAGAATGATACTTCATCAAATTTGGTGGACAGGAGCAGCTTGGCTAAAACATAAAACGTCGGAGTGACCACACAAATTTCAACCCATATATAGTTACCTATAACTATAAAACTCCGATTGAAGTTAATATGTCAAAAACTTCAAATTTTTTAATCAGTCATGGTGGTAACGATTAGGGCAGGACTTTTGGCGAAAATAGCATACGGCATACTTAACATGGTTACAAAAGTGGACCAGGTGGCAAACAGATTCGATATCAATTAAGGAGAATTTATTTCAAGTATCATGGAGTCTATAGTTTGATTACCAGCTTAACTTCAAAAGGCATTATGACAATTTGCATAATTTATCCGGTCAGAACACTATGGACGAAAAGTTCTGATGGTTAGCCCATCAAAATTGGGGAATTATGTCACAAATTGAAAAATTCCCTATCCCAGAAAATCATGATGGTCAGCGTATCAAATTGGGAAATTTATGTCATAAATCGAAAATTTCCCTACCCCTGAAAATCATGATGGTTTGGTCATCAAAATTGGATGGTGTACGCCACAAACCGAAAATTACTCTATCCGGTATGAGATATATTTAAATCGTTCAACTATTTCTAAGCTGCTAAGTCCAAATTGTATCCATGTTTGACTTAAATTCGAGCTGTCTTGAAATCAGAACAGCCAAAATCTGTAATGGTGATCTGATTAGGCTCAATAATACCTCCAAGAATACTCATGGACATCGACACTCAACCTCCTCCCTTTTGAAACACACCAATCGTTTCAAATATCAATTATCCAATACAGTCGATAGAATATTGAAATTATTACGATTTTGGCGCCCAACATGGGGTATTTATATTTTATAATTGGCATTTTGCTACTGTTTTCAAACAACCTAGCAATTGCGTTTAAAAGTGTTGTTAGTTACTACTCGTTAAGAAGCCGAGCTTATAAAATACAGATATAAGCGAGCGCATACATACACATACCCAAAAATCCGTCGTTTCTTGCGATCAACTTAAAGAAGAATATGACCAAAATAAGGTAAATACCAAAACCTCTATATCGATATGGGGAGAATGTTGATTTATATTTTTTTATGTATACAATACGACTCCTCGCATGGCTCGCAATATGAGTGGGGAAGAAGATTTTTGTGTTCATCTATATACGTACATGCCTATGGATCGATTGGATATACATATATATACACATTTATTTTTATTAATCATCATTTCTTGTTCCATTATTTCATTTTCTTTATAATAACAAGACGAGTGGTTTACAGCAACAACAAAAACATCAAACCACAAAATTTACAAAGAAATCTCTATAAAAAGTAATAACAGCAACAACAACAATTACAATACACATGGACAACATATCTATGGAACGCGAACATAAATCGAAAACAAAAATAAAAAAGCGTGGCTACAATCATTAAACTACAGCACCGTATAATGGAAGAGCGATAGTTTTTTTTTTTTGTTTTAATTTCACCCACTCGCTAACTAACTATAACGATCGCACATAAAATATTGTGTTTACGATCGCGCTCTTCCATGTGTAAATTATTTTGGTTTTAATTCAGTGGCAATTTGTGTTGTATATCAATATTGAAATGCGCGACTGCTCGTATATCGTACGTATATATGTATATATGTACATACATCGTCGTATATACAAAAGAAGAAATGAAATAAAATAAATTTAAAGCACGAGCCATGGGAACTCGCTATCTCAAACCGTTCTCACGGCCTTTATATGACTTTAAAGTTTTTTTTTTCTTGCTTTTTATTTTTATTTTTCGTTTTGTTTCGTTCGTTTCACCAAAACAGAATTAAGTACAAAAAAAAAATAAGACGACGAGGTATTATAACAACAACGAAAACATACAGATTTGAAGAAAAATACAAGACGCTTTTTTGAGGTTGTTGGCGATAGTAGTGGTGGTGGTGGTGGTGGTGACGTTGGAAATAAGAATTGGAAGGAAAGATAACAAAGAAATCAAAACTTTTTAAAGAATTTTGTTTTATGCTTAAAGATCTAAGTGGCTTAAACGATATGTAGGGGAAAATAAAAAAAAAACTGAGAGGGATGAACATTTTCGATCACTATATAGATGGAAATTTTTTACGCAGTCGTATATGATCGATGGCTCGGGATGTTGCAATTCATTAAAAATTTCAATGCAGGTCGAATGTATTATTGTTCGATTGGTGCCTGCTGAGTTGTGGTTTGATTACCGATCGTTTGTGAATTCTGTATTTTCTGTCGGGAGTAGAGCATTTTAGTTTGTCGGGGTGATTTTACGGGATGTTGTTGTAGTTTGTTTTAGAGTTATTTACGGGTTTAAGTTATATTATTGGTGTTTTGGTTATTTGGGGTTCTGTTGTGCCTGTGGATGTTGTGACTGGATGGAGTGAGGTTCTTATCGTGCTCAGGCCATGTTTTCGCTACAGCATGGTTATTTTGAACCTTTTACCTGTTGTCAATCTTAATATAATTGTGGTGCTGAAGTGGCTTAGACGAGTTCCTCAGTGGTGTCCTTACATTTGGGATCTGCTGGAGTTACTCTACTTATACTTTGAGTTCGGAAAAGTTGTTGCTGTTATAAAACTTACCTGTTTTGGAGTTACTTTATTCTCGAACTGCATCCCCAGTAGTTTGTTGCATGATTCCTATTGCGGTTTGAACATTTTACGGTTCCCTCGTTGGTTGTATTTTTGCAGCTTCCTTTCTTGTGGAGCTTCAGACGTTTGATACATCTAGTGGTATGGTTGAAGTTTGATGCTAAATACTCGTATGGCTGCAGTTAAAGCACTGAGAATTACCATTGCTACCGATGACAGTTCGATGCACAGTTCGCAGCAGGAAACGTCATGATCAATTTTGTTGTGTGGAACGCTGCCGCCTTGACAGACTAAAATTGTTATAGTGACAGTGCCTCCAGATTCTCCATCTTGCAGTTCACAATAGAGAGAGAGAATCAAACCATTGCATAGGTAGAGAGAGAGAGAGACTACGTAAGATGAATGGAGGAGTGCTTTCGAACACAGCCAAATCAATGCAACAAATCAAGGATAACAATTTCCTTTTAACATACCACTGGAGAATTCAGCGGAAAGTTAAGAGTAAAATTGCGCTCCGCCATAAGTCGAGTATATTATGGTTCGATTTCTTTTTTGATTCGTCTGTGCAACGATAACTCTCTTTGACAGTTCTACTATTGAGATTTGCTCAATTTTGATAGCACAAGGAATTTGAATTGTATCTTCATCTTAGATGCCTGGTATCACAGGCAGTGCTTCTGATCAAATGGAAAATCGGGAAAATATGGGAAAGTTATTGGTTGGGTAATCTTATAGCCCTCGCTGCACATGTTGGTAGTCAAAGAAAGTTATTGAAACAAGTTTGTTGAGCAGCTTCGATAATTTCAGTGTACGTTCTTCTTTGTACGACTGTACGAATTTGTACGTCTTTGTACGTCTTGAAAAAAGGTCATTGCCAGTTTGCACACATGAAACTTTTAATTGGTCTATGAAAGAGTTGGAATCGACATGACATCATATATGTCGGTTCAGAGTTGGAATGCATCATCAGCGATTAAAAAATAGCATATAGCATGATTCCATCCTCTAAAACGCTTGCCCTGTTCGCTCCAACATCCATAAATAAAAATTGTGAAATCCTTTAAAGTTGTAGTTGTTAGATTCAGAATTTGGTCGACTTATCATGTTTTCCGACAAAAAACGCTATGGTGTGCGGAAAATTCTAAATATTCCAATAATCTGGGATAATCATCTGACATTTAGTCTCCGTGTTAGTCTGTAGCGATTGTCTTGTATAGTTTCGTTTCTTTTTCGTCTGTCGCAAGTATTTTCTTGAATGAGCTTGATTTAAAATATAGAAGAGCGATTTTACGAAGTATGGAAACCATAGCACACCGAAAAAACAAAATTATTTTTTTTTTTTTTTTTTTTTTTTTTTTTTTGTATATAAAAAAATTAGTCTAGAAAAAATCTGGTTAGAGTGAAATTGATGTGTTCAAGTTATTACAATAAAGATATTAAAAATTTATTTATAATCCATAGTTGAGATTATTTATAATCGCCCTATAATTGGTGACCCCTATACGATACAGAACGAATCACGTAAATCGTTGTTTGTAATTCCTGACAATTATTCTGCAACAGAATCAACCAGAAGGGATTCAATAATTTAAATTCATTAGCTGAAATATTTGTCAACACCAGCCCGGATTTATTTATTACGTTACTATATTGAGGTGTTAATCAGTTCATTGGATCAAATTGCAGTTTTATTTACTTATTTTTATTTCAATTCGGCTAGGTGTAAAAAAAAACGTAAGTACCATGAATTCACATTCTATTTTTTTTGCCTTTGTCGTTGTTTGGCTAGTTTACATTCTATACATTTGTAGTACGATTTTCAATTTGACATTTTGCTATTTATATATTGCAGGTTTTATTTTTATGAAGTATTTTGTCAGTTTAACGATTATTCCATTTGGTTTTGGTGTTAAATTATCTGTAATTTATATCAATTAGATTTTAATGTAATAACAATGACGTATTTCGTATTAACGGTTATTTTATTAATTTTCGTGCTTTATTTGGATCTGTAATTCATATACATTTTATAAATGTGTGAGTATGGATAGTGTTGTGACGTGTTTTGTCTATTTAAAGTTTATTTAATTTAATTTTCGTGTTCGATAATTCTTTTTTTAGATTAGATTACATTAGATTACAATTTTAATTGTATGCAGAATAGTATCACCCTGAACTAAGAATGAGGAAGTGGAATAATTAGGCATGCGCCTAAAATAAATTAGCGTTAGGCCTGTTCCACGTCCATTGGAACTCATTAATTGTTAATTAAAGTTTTAGGAAATATTCTGATACTTTTGAAAATTGGCAGCTGCAGGTAGTTTAGAATTGTGCTCTCTTTCATATTCGTGTATGTGTGTATATATGTTCGTGCTTGGGCACCTGCATATGTATCGATGTATTTACATAATACCTTCTCTTCCATTGTTTTATGTAAAACTGCTAAAGAAATATTCCCGACATTATCCAGGACAGGAGTCTTGAGTTTAGTCCAATCAATCCTTCAACCAATTCTAAAAAATATTTTTGTTTTATTAGTTAAAAGCTGTCCTTCAAATGTTATTAGAACTTGCGGTAATGATACAAAAAGATCAAAACTTTAAGAGAAGCACAACATTTAGATTATCATGTTAGATTATGGTGTAGTCCCATAACTATTTTCTATTTGAAAAATTCGTCTAGAACCGCACCATTTTTGCAAGAGTTAACAAATTGTGTCTGAATTGTACATCTTTAGTTGTAGCGCATCGCAAGTATTTTGTATGCCTAAAGTTATGAGAAATCAATTTTAAATCCTAAAACAGAAAAAAATCGTAAAAGGTGGGTTTTCCATTCGTTTAATAATGATGTGGTGGAATCTAAGCCTTACCGCAACAACAAAAATGTTGTATACCTCCGCAAGCATCAAATTAAACCAAACAACTATAAATGGGAAGAGCTGTTGTATAAACAAAAATAATCTGAATATAAATTAAATCTGAAACAAACAACCGTCGTACAAAATTTAAAAAAATCCCATCATCATCATCACGATCATCTTTGCCATGATGATGATGATGATGATGATGATGCTGATCGTCTCGATCGTCCAAATATAAATGGCTTCTGGCCATTTGTTTTGTGTGCGTTTTATTTTTATTTTTATACGAAAAAATTCTCGCATCTAACGAATATTGTATGTGTGCACACGGGTATACGAGTATCGCACGATCTATAAACCATAAATAACATAAATTCAACAAACCACCTCCCTCACAACACACCAAACTTAAATATTGATTTAGGGAATTTTGGTGCCCCGTGTTGTTGTTTGTCGTTATTTATTTAATTGGATTCGAAAGGATGAACGTATTTTTACGTCGGGCAATATTTCGAAATCAATTTATTTCAAATAAAAATTCAATCTGCGCGATCGTATCTCTGCGGCGCACATATATATGTATCTTTTGCAACATATATTGGTTTTAATGAAAAAAAAAAATCATAAAAAAAATGTTAAGGCTTCGTCGTTTTAGGTTAATCCAACAAAAAAAAAATTATGAAAATTGGTTTGAACAGATTCTTATGCTGTATCATAAATCTTATGTATGGCACGTCAAATTATGTTTAACAAGGTTGATACGATCGCCCTGTAGGCAGATAAAATATTAATTAATTTATATGGACTTTTTATCAGTTTTGGTCCAGTTTTGTTGTGAATCACGTGACAGAACTAGAAATCCTATCTAAATATTTGTAAATCATTGTGACGATGAGACTAAGGAAACAACGAATACGTACTGTTTAAGGTCGTGTGAGAACGCGAATTGTTTAAATATTTGTACCTATACCATGCTACATGCTCGTACGCTCTACAGACTTAATGCCAGACTAGATAGACTCGAACTTCGAGCATCTAGTTCAACGACCAACTGGCGACCACGACCGCGTTCTCCTGCAAAGCAGCCAGCTTGGTGTTTTTACCACACAAGATTCGGACACAAACCCGAAAATTGTAAATTACCGTGTGATTTCCCAAAACTACGCAAGTAAAACTACCGTGAAACACCGTTTCCCTAATCAAAAGCAATTTCCCAATCTAGTAGGTCTATCGCGGTTGGCGCAGCCGCCTATTTATAAAGGACTATCAGAACAAACTCACGTTTCTTATAGACACTGGTGCTGACATAAGCGTCATTCCCTATACAACTTGTATAAACCACAAAACCCAAGTCAACTCCGACTTAGTTTTTGTCAGCCGCCAATGGTATAACCATCAATACGTACGGAAGCAAATTGCTGCAAGTAGATATTATTTGTCTAAGATGGAACTTTGCACATGCATTCTCTATATAGGGAACGTGAATCATCCTATCATTGGTACAGAATTTCTTAAGAAAAACGGCTTACTAGTCGACCCCAAGAATAGGAAGCTAATTGATCCAGTCACACACCTGTCGATCAATGTGACACTGACACAGACGAACACACCTTCGCCCAAGCACTTCTTGATTGAACGGGTACGGCAGGTCATTAAAAAAGTTTCCTTCTTTAACAGCTCCGTCGAATTACAACGCACGCGTTAAGCACAATAGAGGACACCACATAGTGACTATGGGACATCTACCGGTGTCCAAACAAAGAAGATTGGATCCAATCCGACTTAAAGCGGCCACAATGGAATTCCAACACATAATATAACTGAGAATATGCAGGCTATCGGTATACCGCCGATTGAACACGGTATCTAACCGTTTTCAATTCCCCACATCCAGAACTTTTTCATGCACCTAAAAGGTTGGAAGGTAGTCTCGAAGATCGACTTGGTGTGAGCTTATCATCTGATCCCAGTCGCACCTGAGGATATTCACAAGAAGCAATCACTACTCCATTTGGTTTATTCGAGTTTACTCGAATGCGACGAGATTGCCAAGGATCACGACTTTGCGTTTGTCGATATTGTCAACATACTTGTAGCCTCAACTTCGGAGGAACAACCTTTTTTCCACTGGACCAATTAACGCCATTCGGGAATTTCCAGCTTCACAAACAATCAGGCATATACAGCAATTTATCGGCATGATAAATTACTTCTACAGGTTTATGCCTAAAATAGCGTAAACCTTAGCCCCTATCCACACCCATTTGGCGACTTTACTAAAGAAGACCAAAGCGCCGAAGAAATTCTTCTGGCCAGACGAATGTTAACAGGCATTCGACCAGCTAAAAACCACTTTAGCTTACATCACGTTAGTGGCACTCCCAATACATAACGCTAAACTTAGTGTCAGAACCAGCGCCTCGAGCACTGATGTAGGCGCCATATTGCAACAATGTAACAATGTAAGGATTGGAAGCCGCTTGGTTTCTTTCGAATGCTGAAAAAAAATAATCGGCACTCGATAGAGGGCTACTAGCTATCTACCAAGCGATCAAATATTTTCAATCCAAGACTGAGCGCAACCCACAACAAACTCGCATCGTGGATTTTGTATCCCAATTCACGACGGGTATACAACATATCCAAGGATCAAGTCTTGAGCTCCAAACCACGAAACTTCATCTGTCGAGACTCGAACAGAAGAAACTGACACGGAAATTCAGGATATACTTTCTGGTTCCTTAAAACAATCAAATTCCACTTGAAAATTAGAACGTTTTAAATTAGCCGATTTAGCGATTTACTGCGAAAATTCAACGGGCAACAACCGTCCGTATATTGCAGAACCATTGCGACACACAATTTTCAATGCCCTGCGTAACATTTCGCATCCAAGCATTCAAGCCACTCAGAAGCTAATAGATCTACTAGATATTTCTGGCTCAGTATGAATCAGGACGTAACCCATTGGAACTTCGAGGTACCCATAGTGCTACTAGGTATCCGAGCTACAGTAAAGAAGGACCTTAAATGTTCCTCAGCTGAGCTTGTCTACGGAGAAACAATGAAGCTACCATAGGCGATTTTTTTGTAGACAACCTTCTTTTACCTCTTAGTACAACTGACACAATAGTCGAACAACAACTACAAGTAATGAACACCTAGTGCCCAAAAACACTCGTGTACATGTCCCGAAGTCACCAGACAATACTAAGTTTGGGTTTGTTAGAGTCGATAAAGTTCGCACAGGTTTGACATCGCCATATACGATGGCCCATACAAAGTTATTCGACGCTTGCGGAAACATTTCGTGCTTGACGTCAAGAATAAACACCAATCCATAGCACTCGGTCGCCATGGCCTGATGAGATGACAATTAATTTTTAACAAAATTATTACGTCGCCTCGCCAGGTTCAACCATGTCGCCTTGTGATAGTAAGTTGTTTATTCCAGATGAGTGTTTGAGTAAATCTGCCAATCAAATTATAAATGATCGAAAGCATAAATATTTACTGCACGCAGTGCTAGTGAAATTTATTAATGTTATCAATGATCCTGAACGAGGTGATCAAAGTAAATTAAGTAATTTTGGGTGACTTAAGTACAGTTGAAAATTGATCGAAAACAAAGTTTACGTTAAATTTTTAAAAATATCGAATGTCCTTGGTTGACCTTCGTTTGAGTTGGAGCTCCAGTCCAACTTCAAATTAATCTTAAATTGTAACAAAAAAAAATTATGTCTAAAGTTAATTTGAGCGCGGCAGCACACATACGACACAGATTCAATTAAAACTTATTACTACGATTATTTTGATTATCATCATTAATCATTTACACTTCATTTTTTGTGCATGTATCTCACG
Source organism: Tipula confusa (assembly GCA_963556175.1). Lineage (NCBI taxonomy): Eukaryota > Metazoa > Arthropoda > Insecta > Diptera > Tipulidae > Tipula > Tipula confusa. The sequence continues at coordinate 36,949,477 of OY744477.1, read as the reverse complement.
TTCTGTGTGTATATTATGAACGAGATACGTGGCCCAGCTATAATAACAAAAAAAAAAAAAACAAATCTACGGATCGTTTAATTGATAAAAAATAAACGAGTAATATCCTGGGTAAAGAATGAAAATTACCAACCATTTTTCAACATTTTTTTTTTTTAACATTTTTTTTCTATCTAAGCAGAACTAATTGTGGTAAAACGATGTGGATATATAACCTTAAGAGGTTATACATTAGTTTAAGGCGACTAGACGTAATTTATAGAATTTGATTTGTTTCAACTTAAGTGTTGTTGCGGCAGGTTTTTGTAAATTTAATATTTGAATAAAATGGCCATTGGGTTTTTACTTCTTACTGTTGGTTACAAATGAACATATGAACTTTGATATTATATTTCCAAATACAATTAACAAATATTTTGGCTTGTCAACCGTTGTTTTAGGTATAGCTTCACTAAGTGAATAGTTTTTCGGTTCCTGATCCGTTGAACACATCTCAATTTTGAGATTGTATGTCAAATTATTATAATAACTTAAAAACAAACTTATTACAAAAACTTATATTTAAACTATTGAGAATTTAAGATCTTAAGATTTTAGCCACAGATAATTATACCAGATGAACATTTTGTATGGCTCAAATTTACACAAGTAAATTTATACTACGCAAGGTAATGAAACCGAAATATAACTATAACGAAAAGTACATGTACATATAAAAACGCATACTTTGATCCTTTTTTTTGCACACGACTTTTTGATTGTATAAAAAAATAAAACAAAAACCAAATCAAAACATGAAAATTTTTGTTTCATTTTGTTTTTAAATAAAATAATAGTGTGCTAAAAAAAGAAAAGGATGAAAACATGAGTTTTGTATGTACATCTATTTTTCGTTTGGTTAGATTTCGGTTTCATTAATTTGCGTAGTATAAGACCCATTGAGCCATATAAGTTGTTTATCTGGTGTAGTAATCTATGATATCACCTCTAAATATTAGACGATTGGTTGAAAAGTGGCAACTTTTATTAAAATTATTAGTTTGTATTGAAATAATCTCGTAAACTTTTTTTTACATTTTACATGAAGTAAATAGATTTTGTACTGAATCTTATAAGTTTGTTAAAAATCATTTTTAAACTTTTATTTTATTGTATTTCGATTATTGATACGTGGGTTTGCCACCAGTCACCCCAGACCATAAATCTTATATTCAGCAAGATAGTTTAAATTTTTTATTTTATTTTTTTATTCCATGCAATCTGGTCTGCGGCCGAAGCTCTTCCAACTCCTTCGAGGTTAACGTCCTACTTTACGCTATTACTAACCAAATCGATGATGTGCGAATATAGGTTCCCGTTGTAAATATTCATATCCCAATAGGAAATATTATAGGGTGCAAATAAACTGAAAAACTTTTTGAAATATTTTGTGTTTTATGCTTTTGCCTATTCCGGTTGGTACCACTGGATTGTGAATAAATTCCACTTTCATTTTCCACAAACAAGTGTTTGAAACAAGTATTTCGTTCGTATCTCAGATACGCGTGACATGGATCAAATTGCATATTTCCACTTCTTTGAAATTTAATAGTTTTGCTGATAAATCCTTACAATTTCGACCAATTTCAATACAATTTCGAGTTCTGCAATGAATTTTAAAAAGGTACAAAGTGTTCGTTTTCTGTAAACCAAATTCTTAATTTTAATAAGAAAAAAGTTAATAATCTGTTAAAAAGCATCGGGGAAAAGCCAATAAAATTTTTTGAAATGTTCCATTTTTGTAAATGGGCAAATACAAACGAAGTCACTCGACTGACGTTTAAACAGATTCTAATAAACAAAAACAAAAATTGTGGCACCTTAAAAACCTATATAAATGTCGAAGAGGCATTACGAATAATGTTGAAGATTAGATTAAACCAATTCATAGTACAAGGTTCTATGTGTTCTGACCGGATAAATTATTCTTCAATTTGAGGAGGGAAATTTTGTGACATAAATTTTCCAATTTTTATAGGCTAACCATCCTGATTTTCTGGGATAAGGAAATCTTCGTCTTCGATTTGTGACATAAATTTTCAATTTTAATGGCTAACCTTCCTGTTTTCCTGGAGTAGGGAAATTTTCGAATTTAGATATGGTAACAACCATCATAATTTTCGAAGATAGGGAAATTTTTGATTTAAGACATAAATTCCCCAATTTTGATGGGCTCACTATCATGATTTTCTGAGGTAGGTAAATTTTTCGATTTGTGACTTACATTTCGATTTGTGACTTACACTTACATTTGATAGACCATCAAGAATTTCTGGGATAGGGAAATTTTCAATTTGTGGCATTAACTTCCCAATTTTGATACGCTTGTCGCGACCATCATGATTTTCTGGGGTAGGGACATTTTCTGATTTTTGACATAAATTTCCCAATTTTGGTAGGCTAACCATCATGATTTTCTGTGATAGGGAAATTTTCAATTTGTGACATAAATTTCCCAATTTTGATAGGCTAACCATCAAGACTTTCTGGAATAAGAAAATTTTCAATTTGTGACATAAATTTCCCAAATTTGATAGGCTAACCATCATGATTTTCTGGGGTAGGGAAATTTTCGATTTATGCCATAAACATCCAAATTTTGATATGCTAACCATCATGATTTTCTGGGGTAGGGAAATTTTCGATTTGTGCTGTCATGATTTTCTAGGGAAATTTTATCACATAAATTTTCGAATTTTCCAATTTTTATAGGCTAACTAACCATTCTGATTTTCCGGCATAAGAAAATTTTCGATTTGTGACATAAATTTCTCAATTTTGATAGGCAATTATCATGATTTCCTAGGGTAGGGACATCTTTCGATTTGTGACATAAATTTCCATATTTTGAAAGGCTAACCATTATGACTTTCTAGGGTAAGAAAATTTTCGATTTGTAACATTAATTCCCCAATTTTGATGAGCTAACCATCAAGACTTTCTGGGATATGGCAATTTTCGATTTGTGACATAAATTTCCAGTTTTGATGGTTAACCTTCCTGTTTTCCTGGGATATGGAAATTTTCGATTTATGACATAAATTCCCCAATTTTGATGGGCTAATCATCAAGACTTTCTGGGATATGGAAATTTTCGATTTGTGACATAAATTTCCAATTTTAATGGCTAACGTTCCTGTTTTCCTGGGGTAGGGAAATTTTCGATTTGTGACATGAATTTCCGAATTTTGATAAATTTTGATAAACCATCAGGATTTTCTGGGATAGGGAAATTTTCAATTTGTGGCATAAATTTTCCAATTTTGATACGATAACCATCATGATTATCTGGGTTAGGGACATTTTCGATTTGTGACAAAAATTTCCCAATTTTGATAGGCTTACCATCATGATTTTCTGTGATAGGAAATTTTCGATTTGTGGCATAATTGATTCAATTTTGATGGACTAGGCCACTTAGCGGTGCAAAAAAATTTCCCGTATCAAAAAGCAAAAGGGCTTTACAATAGTTTACGTTTCGAGCACCATTTAAGAGAATAGCGATGGTTGAAAGAGAACTATAATTCCTTCTACCAAAATGGAAAATAAATACTGATAGAAGCCATAAAAGTATAACTGTTTCCATTATAAACAAGGAACAAGGAACAAGAGATTCGGAGCTCCGGTAATTTTACAAGGATAATTCAAAATAGCTAAGACTTGAACTCTCTTCAAAGTGAGTATTAAGATGCTTGCAGGCTATGTTATGCATCAAAATTATACAGTTGGCATTTCAATTAAAATGCAAAATCATCGAAGGGATGATGATCGAGTTTGAATGTAGTTTAAACCAGAAAATATGAATTTAAATTTACCTTCAAATTATTGTTGATGCTGCAAAATTAGACACGATCAGGCTTATTAGACACGATCAGGCGGTAAATTGCCTAAATGTAAAAATAAAATTATGCACCCCACATTGGGCGCCAAAATCGATTCCCTCGTTTTATGGCCGAAAATCTGGTAAACACATTAGATCGGATGACTTATTACCGTCGGCATTTAGATCATGGACATATAGAACGGGTTTTCATTCATATTAATCACGATCATGTATATGATCTTCTTACAAATTATTTATCGAGGCGAAATTCTTTTTTAATTTTTTTTCTAAGAATTTTAAGAAACAAAACTCAAAATTGTGTTCCCAAGAAGAATATTACGGTTGGTATGCACGTCGCAAATAACCTAGAAAATTACAACAATATTGCTGTATTGCATTTTTTTTTTGTTTGTTGCGATCGCACCGTTTTATATTATAACACAATCTCTGATCAATCGACTTTTCCATTTTTTTTTTTTTTTTTCGTCAAATTTCGATTTGCTAAAAACATTTTTATGGTAATTTTATTTATTTTTTGATGATCATCGTACAATCATCGTTCAAAGCTGTACACAACAACAAATTGATTGTTCATTGATCAAGTTGATCGAATACAAAAAAAAATTCATAAAAGTCATTGAATTGAAATTCACATTCTGCATTTGAAAATATTTGTACGATTTTTATTTTGGATTGTCGTTTGTTTTTGTGCGGTTTTGTATCTGATGGAATTCGATTGCAGCCTCGTTTTATATTGGTATCAAGAGGGAAAATAATCGCACGCACCATCAATTTTACTTATAATATAGGCTATGTGGTTTTTGGTTGTTTTATTTATCAAGCAATTAAATCTATAATTTTTTTTTATTTTGATAGATCGAGGAGTGTTTCATTATTGTACAAACAAAAGTAGTTTAACCTATCTGTATATATATACATATCATCCTACGCGCATTCTCATGCGCATCTTAAGTTAATCATGTCAGCAACAACAAAAATTAATAAGAACGACGACGACCAACCAATTCAAAATTCTATTAACGTCTTTTGATTGGAATTAAATTACAAAATGACAAAAAAAAAATATTTCAGACATTTTTCTGCTTTGTGCGTTCTCGTGCATCTCATTTCGTTATATTGACAATTAAGTCTAAACTTAAAGTAATCTTAGACTTAAATATAATTTTTTTTTTTTTTACTTACGTAAATCAAAGCCAAAGCACAACCAAATACAATCGGTTTCTATTTATAAAAAAAAAAAAAAAATTTAAATAAGACGGGCACAAAGAATAAAACGACGACGACGAAGAAGAAGATTCGAAGAAGTTAAATAAGAAAGATGAATGTAGCGGCTAATTCATGTGTCGCGTGGCGTGGGAACGAATCTGGTTTTTTAATGTGTGTTGTGTTGTTGGGTGTGTGTGTATGCACAGTATATAGATTTTGTTGTTGTTGTTGCTCTATAATAGAATGGTGATTGAATTGGAGAGACGACGATGATGAAGAAAATGAATATCAAAATCACAAAAATTAAGAAAGAAACGAGACCTTTCTTACTATATTATCTAATCACGCTGGGGCGATATACATTATGTTTAATTGGTTTTTGTTGTTGTTGTTGTTGTAGTGCGGCACTGTACAATTCATCAATGCGCTTCTTTTATATTAGATTGATATAGACCCGCATCCGTAAAAACTGAAATATACGGTTAAGTGTAACTAAAATACTCAAGTTATAATTCAACAATGTCAAGGTCTAACAAGTGATAGAACAGGGTTTCATACGATCGCTGGCATGTACACCCTCGTAACACCGTCTTCCCTGTTTAGCTCCCTCAACGTCGATTATAACGTACCGATCATTTGGTAGAACTTTCTTTACCATATACGGCCCTCGATATTGGGCATGTAGTTTCCGAGACTCGCCAGTAACTGGCCCACTACTCCATTTCACAAATACGAATTGCCCTTCGGTGTAGTTATACGCAGGTTTATAAACAGCATCAAACCTTTGTTTTGTTTGTAAAATGGTCCTCGGGTGGTGTGTTAGAATCAAAATTTGTGGAGAGACCTTCGTCGTACTGTGTATACTGTTGTTCAGTGCCCATTGAAGATTGATTAACCCAATGTCCCATGTCCCTTCAATGATCTTGCCTTCAGCATTGCTAACACGGTCCGATTGTAACGTTCACATTGACCATTTGCTCGAGGTGTCGATGTCGGGTTCAAAACATGCTTTATTACATTCTCCTTACAATAATTGGCGAATTTGGAGGATGTAAAAACTGTTCCTCGGTCACTTACAATGCGTGCTGGCGTACCGAAATGAACGGTCCAAGTTTCCATTATCGTCAAAACTGGTTGTGTCGATGCATATTTTACCGGCCGCATCACCACATATTTTGTGAAGCCGTCAACCATCACGATTAAATAACAATTACCAATTTTACTCTTCGGTAACGGTCCGAGATGATCCAAATGTACGGTATGAAAAGGAACGGCAATTCTCCGATAGGATGCAAGTCTCCTTCCGATCGACCACCAATACTTTTCGTATAGCCACATTCAATGCAGGCAGAAATTTATCAGTTGATAAAATCCCTTACTCGGGGGAACCAGAAATGTTCTTTTATCTTCTGCACCGTTTTGTCCACACTGACAAGACCAACATCATCATATAGCCTTTACTATACGCCATCTGGTTTGCTTTGGTACAACCCAACTCCGACTTTTGTTGACAAAGCGAAACAAGCGTCCATCATATAACGCATGATTTTCATGACTTTGCCTTTCGTCAGCTGTTAAAGGCTTTCGTTTTAAAATTTCGATGGTTTTTAATAGTTCTCCATTGAGTTGTTGCATTCCAATTAGCCAATCACTCGCACATTGAAAACTTTAGAAAACATCAATCGTTGCTGGTTCTGGTTCATCTCCGATCATCTCACTATTCCTGCTCAGCGCATCCACGTGTTGCATTAATTTTCCGGCCTTATGTTCGACAACAAAATCAAACTCAGCTAGCTTTAACCACCATCGGCCTATGCGAGGTATCAGATCTTTCTTTGAAGCACACGTCGGTAACGAAGTACAATCGGTCAATAATTTAAATTGCTTGCCGATTAAATACACACGGAATCGTTCCAAAGTTTCAACAACCGCTAGAGCCTCCAACTCGTAAGACTTCGTATTTTTCTTCGGATCGAAAACAGTCAAAACATCGCGGCTTCCCAATTTCGTTTTTAATTCATCAAATGCTTTACTTTGTTCGACCGTTCATGTAAAATCAACATTATTTTTCGTTAGTCGGGTTAGCGGTTCAACGATGAGAGCAAAATTAGCAATAAATTCATGGAAATAGCGACAGGTTAGTCCTTAGCGACAGGGTAGTTCGTTATAGCATCAGTCTTAAAAGTTCCCGATTTAAGACACCCCTTCGAGACTTCATAACCCAAAAATTCAAATTTTTCACTTTTAGAAATTCACATTTTTCTAATTTTAAAGTTAAACCGTGCTGTTGGATAACTTTTAACAATTTTTCTAAAACTACCAGTCCCTCCTGTATCGTCCGGCTAGGGACAACGTTATCGTCTATATACACTCTAATTTTGTCATCCATCTCTTGAGCAATTTTATTCATTAGTTTTTGGCATACCGCGGGAGCATTTGCTAGACCGAACGGCATTCGCAAAAATTCATAATGCCCGTCAGGCCAGAGTCGATTAATGCCGCTACTTCAACGTTAGCAACCTTAACTCGTTTAATGTAAGAACTTTGATCATTTAGTTTGATATTTCCGCTAAACGCTTTGTTTTTACATTCGATTTCACCCTTTCCATGTACCCTATTGAATTTGAGCACCTATCACGCCGACTTGGTTTTGGACAATTTAAAAAAATATGACCATATTCATGGCCATTGAAACATTGAGTCCCTCTATATTTCGTACTACTATCATTTTTTGCTACTTTTGTTTCGTCTGATTTAGTATTGGTATACGTTTGAGTCAGAGATCGTTCCGATTTCTTTTCAGTTTTTATGTTTGATGCCGCGCAATTGAGTTATTCAATGGCGGTGGTACGTTAAATTTTTGATGTGACATATACCATTCTAAACGTTCCCTCAGTTCATCTACCGTGTCAATCCTTTGCGTCTTCAATGAGTCTGCTAAAAATTGATCTTTAATTCCCATAATCACTTATATTATTATAACTTCATCGGATAATATTCCATATCGCATAGCTAGCATTTCATATAAATACTCGATATAACCTTGTTCTCGTCTTCGAAATTTACGCCTCAATTTTTATTATACCTACCGTCAACATAACAACCCGTTCACTGATATCGTATAAATCAATTAAAGAATTGATTTTTGAAACCCATTCCTCGCTTTTAATTGACATTTGGTTTACCGGGTCAGATTCCGGTATAATTTCAGATACATCACGTTAACATGATTTGTATTCAAGTTCGGAGCGTATGATTTGAAATACAATTCTCGCTTTTTGAAATAATCGTTTTTAACATTTCCGCTTCATCAAAATCCGAACCCAATGTACGTCCATAATTCGTAATAGTATTTAAATTTCTACCTAGAGACACGCACCTCGACAGTTGATTTATCTACGCTTACATCATCGTTTTTAGCGGTTACCACTTGTTTCACTGTAGAATTTTAAATGGTCGATTGACTCATCTACGTCCGAAGCAGTTAAATTGTTACATTCAACATCTAGATCCACCATTTTAATTTGTGAATTGTCATCAACGTTGTTCCATACAACCGCTTCGAATAACCGCTTTACCAAACAGGCTTTATTACCGTAGACAACGATCTCCTTTTACATTCCTCTTGTAATTGTTTTACTGTATGTTGTGTAATAGAATGTGTTATACACATATGTGCTATACAGTTAGTGTCTATTGGGAATAGTATAACAATGACATAGAACAGTTAAAGAGAGAAAGAAGAGAACCGTCGAGAGCCACGGTACGTTGTGAAATAAAATAAGTATTAAAATAATAAACAAAGCTTTTACTTAAAAACATCGTACATTAAGATAAAACATGGCGCAGACGATATAAAAAAAAATATAGAAAAAAAAATTGTAATTAAGGCAATATTAAAGTTAAATTTAAAAAAAAAACAAGATGGATGGTACAATATTTCTAAAAACCACAGGAAATGACAAAAAAAGAAGATGAAGTGAAAGTGGCGATCTTTCTGAATATAGGTGGAGAGGAATTAATAAAAATGTTTAATAACCTCAAATTTGCAGAGAAAGGAGAAAATAAAAAATCAGAGAAGGACGACTACGGGAAAGTTATGGAATTGATCGAGGGCTGTTGTAACCCAAGAAAAAATATTGTATATGAACGATACATGTTCAACAAAAGAATCCAACGACAAGGGGAATCTTTTATCATAATTTTTTGTGTGACGTGCAAAGGTTGGCAATAACTTGTGAATATGCGGAAGTCGAATCACAGATTAGAGACAAAATAGTACTGGGAATCAGCGACTTGTCATTACAGTCATGTTTATTAGAAACGGATAATTTGAGCATGGAAAAGGCAATTGAAAAGGGCCGGACAAGTGAGGTAAATAAAAAGCAAACTGCAGAGGTGCAAAAAGCAAGATGGGAGGTCGCGATATAATTAATCAAAGAAGTCAATGATCCAGCGGGAGGAATACCAATTACCCCAACGTTAATAAAGGTAATAGTTATAATAATAAAAAACCTAGTGAAAATAGAAATGAAGAAAAAAAATCAAAGGAGTGAGTATTTTTCTGGAAGATGCAAAAAGCGAAGAAGTTTGTTATTGTGCAAAATGAAGGTACTAGACCAATTAAAGGTTTAAAAACTTGTGAACTGTTAGGTTTAGTAAAGAAAAGTCAAATATTTGAAATAAAAACGAAAGACGATTTAATTAACAAATACTCAAATTTGTTTAGTGGGTTAGGTTCTTTACCAGGGTTGTGCAAAATACAGTTAAAAGAAGAGGTGACACTGGTTGTAAAGGACCGTCGTAGAATTCCAATTATGTTAAGAGAAAAATTTAAAGAGAAGCTTGACGAATTAGAACATAGTAGTATTATTACAAAGGTTAGTAAAGCAGTAGAATGGGTCAACAATCTAGTAGTAATTGCGAAGTCCGGAGGTGATTTGAGAATATGTGTCGACCTCAAGGAGTTGAATGAATTATATGAGGGCATTTATACCCAATATGTCGGATTTAACAGCAGGATTGAGACAATTATTAAAAAAAGATAATTTTTTTGAAGTGAAAGCTAGAACATACTAAGTCTCTGGCAGGGATCAAAGACATTATTAAAACTTCTAATGCATTAGGGATATTTGACGTAATGCAGAAAGAAGTCTGTCAGAGAGTGAACAGAGATATGCGCAGATAGAGAAGGAATTATTAGCAATTGTTTACGCGTGTAAAAATTTCCACAACTACATTTACGGTAGGGAAATAGAAGTCAAACCAGATCATCAACCGTTGGTTAGCTTACTGAAAAAAGATATCGCAAGTTCTGATGGAATGAGGCTAAATTATTAATCTATAAATTTAAATTAACGTATCTGCCAGAGAAATACATGTTAATCGCAGACTTGTTATCCAGATCGAATCTGAAGAAGCTATAGAAGAAGAAGACTTGACTGAAATAAAATAGAAACCGAGAAAGATATAGTTTTAAGGCAACTATTTCAGCAAATGGCTGAAAATAATAGAGCTCAGTAGTAAAACGGCTGGAGAAATAATAGAAAAGCTAAAAACGGCACTTTCGATACATGGAATTCCGAATGAGTTAATGACAGATAATATGCCATTCAATAGTTATGAATTTATTAATTTTTCAAATAGTTGGGGATTTCAAATTACTACAAGTTCACCACATTACCCTCAATCAAACAGAGTTGCCGAAAGAAGCATACAAACAGCAAAAAAACATAATTAAGAAAAATGAAGACTGGAAAGCTGCTTTATTGGAATACAGAAATACCATTATACCGGAAATAAGGCTTTCTCCAGTTCAAATGCTCATGGGCACAAGAACACGTACAAAGTTGCCGATTAGGGATAGACTATTAGCTATTGCAAATCAAAGGTTAATTAAGACTAAGCTGGAATTTAAAAACAAGAAAGTAGCAGCACATTATAATAAAGGTGCGACGCCCAGAGTAGATGTTGAGGTAAGAGACATAATTATGTATAGGGATTATAGAAACAATAAATGGAGTAAAGCTAAGATAATTAGAAAATATCACACACCGCGATCTTATATTATAAGGACACAGGAAGGGAACACTTATAGAACTTAACTTCAATCGTTCTTGGAAATCCGGGTAATCACCACTTTTTTATTTTAAGTTGAATAACGTTCTTTTCTTTTTTTGCACCCTGTGAATTCTATGTTAACCGTTAGGTTGTTGAATTTATTGTATATATAACCCATCTGGTTATCTCGCTCATACACATACAAAAATTTTCCTTTGTTCGATAAATTCACCACGTTTCGATTAATTAGTTCTCGAATCCCACTTTTGAACTGTAACACACATACCAGTCACAAACATTCGCAATTGTCAGGTATTTAGGAAAACACGTAATTAAACATTACAAACGTAGAATCCTTTACTTTTACTAGTAGCCAGATTTTAAACAGATTTCGAACTATATAGTTGTACCGTGAATAGGGGCACCACCATGCCTCATAAAAGAAATGGACATATTATGCTGACTACCCTCACCCCTAGAAATCATAATTGTTAAAAATATCAACATAAGATAATATGGATACCACCAAAATTATACCCGACCCCCGCTTGTCTTAACGGACACAAAATTTATGAATATTTTATAACAGTATTTTTACTGATGTCGAGAGCTTGCGATTGAGGTATCAGTCATCCAAATCGGACCACTATTACGTGTGCTATTGACTATCGTAAATTCGTAAATGCTTACCCATTTCTACAATTGGTGAGCCAGTTGTATTTAAACGTTGACAAATTATAAATTTAAATTGTTTTATAAAACGCTGCCATCTGTTTCTCAACACAAAAAAATAAAAAATTGAATTTAGTCGTCATTTGGGCTAAATATAAAGAATATTCATATAAAGAATTACAGTACTGGAACAAATTATTATTTTATTTATTTCTCTACTTAAATACGAAATCATACCAAATAAATTATTTTTCTTATATTTTATTAAATTATTATATTTATCATATTATAAATTTTTAAGATCATTTTTTTTTATCTGGATAGATTGATTATATTTTTCATAATATAACAAAACAAAAATATTCTAATTAAATAAAACGAAAAAAATTATTAACTTACTATTTAAATAAAATATAGAAAAAAAACGAAAATAATAATAGAATACCAAAAATTGTATAACACTTTTATACATTTAGCTAGAAAACGAATCACAAAAAAAAATTCAAAAAAGAATATGTTGTGACATACTATAGATGTCGACACCATACATTAAAAAGATGTAACTATTTTCTAAAGTGTCGATCTAGATCTAAATTTACGTTTCAATAATTAATTAAAAATTAATTTTGATTTTAATTATAAGTACATACTGCGTTACTGATTTGTACCGTCGTGTATAGTTAAGTTTTTAACCGAAATTATTTTAGTTAAGATTTTTCTTTTAGGTTCTTTTGTTTTTAAGTACTACCATCTTTTGGAAAATTTATCAAACGAATTTTGTATAACAGAAATTGAAAATTTGATTGTCTCCGCTGGATGGATCGACCATCAAATAAAAAAAAATTCGAAAAATTCGTTACGGGTTTATGTTGTTTTGTACGGTTTTCTTGTCATGACGATAGTGAATGATGATAATACATAGTGATGATACATCGAAAAAATGTATTCTAATTTTTTTTTTTTTTATAAAGTTAAGAAGGCAGTTTTATATAAGGCAATCGAAAAATTGGTCACCAAACACAACGAATTTTTCGAATTTTTTTTTTTCTAATTGATAGCCTGTGGCCTATTTGGATGAGTTTAGACCGGGACCTCTAATTTACTATTTTGGTTAAATTTACTATTATTATTATTACCACTACTATTACTATTACTTTTTTTATCACTATCCGCGTTGCTATCTTTATCATGTTGGTCTCTATCACGTCTCAATAATATTCCCGTTACATAGGCTAAAATACCCGATATTGATATAAATATGCCAGAAAAATAAAATGATTCGTCCCATCGTCCAAATACATCAAACAATGAACTAGATAATGGCGGGCCAATTAAATTACCGATACCTTGCACCAATAGAACCAATCCATAGGCAACTGTAAATTCGTCGATGTCAACAATTTCGACTAAAATAATTGGTGTGTACGAAAATGATGATGCAAATGTAAGCCCAAATACAACCGCCAGTGCCAATAGCATTGGGTATGAATGAGTCACGAGCGGCATCAATGCAACTGATATGCCGCAAGCTGTAAATTAAAACAAAAAAAAAATTGCTATTTATCATGTAACAGGTCATAAATTATGTGACACTTACTAAACAAACAACAACCATACGCTTTGGATACGTCTAACCATGGCTGATCACCCATCCATCCTAGCACGATCATGCCGATTGTTTGGAATATACCAATTACGGAGATTAGTGTAGCACCATCCTCTTCAGTGTAGTTATGTTTTAGGAGATGTTCGGTTATGTAGAAATATGGCACGATAAACCTGTCAATTAAAAAATTCACAATGGGTTCGACATAAAAGGATATAATTTACTCATTCAACAAATTTATAAATTATTTTTGGAATTACACGAGAAAGACTCTGATTACGACTTACGGCAGAGGTAGATTTCTATACAAAAATCTCCTGGTGGCAGAACCAAGAATTAATGGTCAAAAATAAAATTCTCACATCATTACAAAATGAAAGGCTCAGAAGATCGCAATGATGTCTTTTGAAAGATTTTTTGGCTCCAAAATAATTAATAAGAGCTTTAAACTAAAGTATCACTCATCAAAATCGGACGACCATTACGTGATTTATTGCATACTTTATCGATTTTCGAAATTTTGTGGACTAACCCGTTACTTTTTTTTTACTAAAATTCTCATATGCTGAAGGCCATTTCAATCAGTTTTATCTTATCAAACTGATAGCTAAAACTATCACATGCCTAACGAACATCTCGTAAAAAACATCTGGCTTTTGTGTTTTGATACAAAATCGCATCACTATGTCATTTAATGTAAGTGAACAAACCAACTAGAAATCAATTCAATTTATAAATCAACTCAATTGATTATAGCCAATCAAAGATGTCAACATATCTAACAATTCCAATTAAATTGATTTGTATCAATTCCATCAATAATTTTCTAAACATGCACTCAACCAAATCAATAAAGACAATCAAACTCAACGATTCTAATTATTGAGCAATCAAATTAATTTTATCCAATTCAGTTTTGTTGGAAACCGACACCCTTTTACTCACCATATAAACAACAATGTTGTGGATAAGCTGAACGTTGCAAATTTAATGTCCAAGAACAACGAAAAATCAAAAATTGATTTTATAATATCGATAAAACTGTCATACCATTTCTGTATTGAATTTAAAAAAAAAAAAAAAAAAAAAAAAAAAAAAAAAAAAATTAATTACTTTAATTACAATAAATTAAAAATATAAAATAATTACCTCTTCCTCTTCGCGCGCAATCGTTGTCATCGAATTACGATAGATATTTGGGCATGATGACGCCTTCAAACGATACCGATGCGTATTCATTATGGCACCACGATAATTTATCGAATTACGATGAATTCTCATGTTACGGAAATAATGTGAATTTCGTAACGATAAGTTACGTTTTAAATTCTCATCGGTTATGCCGACCCGTCTCGGTTTTTTACGTCGTGTTAACGTTGAATCTTTGTGCATATGATGCATATTTGGCACTTGGAGTGTTAGAGCAGGAACTTGATCATCTGATTCGTCGACCGCATCGAGTGACATACCGCGTGCTTTTAACTCGTGCAACGGTGAATCGGCCGCATTACGAAACATTGTGTTTTCATCGAGCGAGAAACGTCGATGCATTTCCTCGCTGGTCATGGAATCGAGTGAACTTTCACTTTTGTTTGGATTGTATTCAGGATATGAATCTTTTTCCGATGGATTTAATGTTTCCATACTCGCCAAATTGCGTTTAATTGGTTCTTGGTTCGTTTTGCCGTGTTCACTTTGTTTCATCGATATAACTACATCTTGATCGAATTTGTTAAATCGTAACGATCGCCAACTGCCTTGTCGGTTTGCTTTTATTTCATCGTCGCGCACAAACGTCGGTAGGAGCATTTCACTTTGATATTTTTTCGAAAGTTCTATCTCTTCGGGCACCCGAATCTGTTGATTTGCCTCCGTATTATAATTCGTTACTAGAGTGTCGAGAACATCTTCACGTTTAGCACCCGTTTCTAACATTTTCTTAATACCATCGAGATTACAGCTTGAATTTGAAAATGTTTGTATGCTCTGCGACCGACTTTCGAGTCGATTTTCTTCAATCAACCAATCGGGATCGCGCATTAATGAACCGCACACACAAATGTTAAACATTGTGCCGGCCAAAATTAGGACAGTACCACGCCAACCAAAATACTCGATTAGCCATTGTGTGAACGGGGCGTACACAAATGTTCCTAAACCAGTTCCGGATGCACCGATACCAGTTGCAAATGCTCGTTTTTTATCAAACCATATTGCGATTGAAACAACTGCGGTTACATAGCCGACACCAAGTCCGAGCCCACCAATAACACCAAACGTGAGATAAAGCATTTCGACGCTATTACTAAACGATGCGAGTACAAAACCGGTACCAGCAATAACTCCTCCAATTATTGTCATTCTACGACAACCGTACGTATCGACAAGATTCGACATGACCGGTCCACTCATAAGTGGCACAGCCAAAAAAAGTGCACCAATCCATGATGTTTTCGACGGTGACTCCTTAAAATAATTTAATAGCTCGGTATACAACAAACCGAACGAGAACGATACACCGTCTGCGATTAGCGAGATGCAAAACGATGCGAAAACAACAGCCCAACCCCAACCTCCGTCTGGTATTGGATATTTTTTTTTACTATTTGTCGGTGAACCACCACCATTCTGTATCGATGATAATATCGATTCGGCATCTAGTTCTGTGATCGACGATAATTTTTTATGATACTGATCGCCATCATCGTCATCGGAGATATCACAAAACTTTACCTCGTACGGACTCAGTAGACTCGATCGAATTTGTTCTATTTGATCTTTTTCGATGGCACCGCCACCATAACCGCTGCCTCCATTGCGATATAGTAATTTCTCGTTTACCGCACCATCCTCGTGAATGATCACCATTTTGTTGTTTTATTTTTTTGATCGTATAAAATTGATATTCGACAAGTATATTTTTATTTACTTTATTTTCTACTTTACGATCTTAGACGATATTTTTTTCTTTTTTAAATTATATTTTTAAATTTTTTTTTTAAATTTTTTTTTTAAATTTTTTTTTTTTTTTAAATTTTTGATAAATAAAACAAAACAAATGAAAATTTTTTTTATTTAATTTAGTAAATTTTTAATAGTGTGCACCTTAATTTTGGTTTGATATTGAATTCAAATAAAATTTGTCTTATTAGTCCATTCAATATTGATGCTACTACTACTACTACTAAAATTATTACGATTTCTAAGACGAGGATCTTTTGCTGTATACAATAGACAAAGTTTAACGGTTTCACAACACCAAATACTTTTAAAATTCTTCATTAATAACCGGCCGTCAACGTGATATGATAAAATGGCACTTTTTATCATTAAATTAAATTATTTTTAAACAAAAATTAATTAAAAATTTTTTTGTTAATGTTTTTTTTTTTTTTTTTTTATTTGTGTTTTGATGCACTTAAGCGCGCACGATCTCTTTTTTTAGTTTTTCGAACTTATATGGAATGCGTGTCAGAATTTTAAATCTAGACCCCACATTTTTACTACGGCTTTGTTGAATTTTACTTGATAGTCGAACTATATTTTGATAATAAAATTAAAATTCTTATTTTTAACTCTTTCGGAACACTTGACACTTTTTGTTTTTGTAAATTATAGATTTATGTAGGTAGATTTGTTGAAGAAACTAAGGGTGGCGCACTGTTGTTGGCTTATTTGGAGAGTGGAGTCTGAAAATAAATAAAAAAAGAGGAAATGTTATAATTTAAATTTTTCTCCCTTTCTTAACATGTTAGAATAATTTTAAAGTATATTACTGTAGATCATCGATCAAACGACTCGTAAATATTTAAAAGTTTTCTTTAAAAAAACTTAGGTTTGATTAAAATTTACCATATCAATTCAAATTTAAAATCTGTATCGAATATTTCGTTTAGACTACAAATAATTAATCAAATATTTCGTGCAAATTTATATAATTCGCTAGCACTACATGGACATAGTACATATATATAGTCATTAGTAAATAATAAAATTAGTTAAAAATACATTTAAGTATCATAATTAGTAAAAAGTAGTTTAAGTCAATACTTAACATAATAGATGATACAGTTTAGCCTAAGAATCTTAGTTAAAAAAATTTATGGCAAATAAAAATTTTTTTAATTTAAAACAAAAAGTAATTCTAGTGGTACATAAAGTTAAAACTAGCATAAGAATCATTGTATAAATATGTCGATAACATTAACAACGAAGTGAACTATGGTTGGAAACTATAGAATAATGTGGATTGTGAGTCTACGAAAAACAGGCTGAATTTGTCAATTGTGGAGAACAACAAGCGGAAAACTACAACAAGTTTCAGGTGAGACAAAAATTAATAAATAATTTCTAACCCACATAAACCCTAAAAATAGGGCTTGGAAGAGAGAACAAATCATATGCAAATGTAACAGCTAGTAACGCTCAAAACGTTTAAGCTAGATGCGATAACGGGTATATTTGAAGGCACTGCCATCCTAATTTAGTATACCTTACTTTTTGGCAAAAACATTTGGTTCACCTAAAATTGAAGTAACTCTTAAAAATTTAGGAACCCTGCATAAATACATTACGATTTGCTCGATATAGACAATTTCTTAAGTTCCAACAATGGGATTATTATAACATGGGACTTCAACTCACGCCACTCTACGTGGAATTACCCAAGCAATAACCAGAATGGACAAACACTTCTTAGTTTATAAATCAATCCTAATATACAATTAAATGCTTCTAACTAGCCTACGTACCGTAGAGAAAACATCTCCAAGATTTATGGAAACAAATAAATTTTTTATTTGGTAGGTCTTACATGAATTTTACTCTGATAATTTTCCATTTATATCTACAATCCTTTTCAAGACCAAAGGTACTTGGCAACTAATCCAAAGTTTACTGGCTGGAATTTAACGTTCATGCCAAACGGAATCTTTCAGATGTTTCACCAATTTCTCCCTCTCAACGCTCTATTAAAGAAACTTTACCTCTCACTCACATCAAAGGTAACCTTAATATTTCTTCTAAAATTTATTCATTGATTAAGATACATAATCGAATGAGTCGGCTATATTAAAAATATGCTCGATTTATCATAAAATATTATGTTAATTTATATTCCTAACTAATTTCATGTTGGTTCAGTGAACTAAGAATTTCCGAATTAACAAATAGAATACACAAAATTTTCAAAAATTTTCCCGAAATTTATAAAAGAAACTTAAAGAAATTCGGAAATTTCGGGGTAAAAATCAAAATTTCATCGCTTCAATAGACCAAGTTTATTATAGATCCCTATTATAGATCCTAAGCCAATAAATCGCTTGTCTTAAACCAATCCATTAAAGATTCTCATTTCGCATACAGTTAGTAAATAACTGTGTCAATACTTTTCTCAAATCTCCTTCTCATAAACTAATTAATGTGACAGTTTAAAAAGTAGAAGTAGAACCAACATTCGCCGGCATCTTAAGAAAAGGAAAGCTAAGGGTGGAGATAGCATACCCAGCTCAGTACTGAGAAATATGCCAGATAAAGCTATCACAAACCTTATTGAGCACTTTATCGGAATCATAAAGATAGGACATTTTATAGTATGTTAGAAAATTGACAAATATGTTTATTTCTAAAATAGGAAAGCCCTTTAAGAGTACAAAGAGTATACTAAAACCCTACATAGGTACTAAATCAATAGCAACAGGAGCCGCTTGAGGTTCAATCCGAAACTCACACTTTTTTAAAATATTTTATATTTTAAAACCATTTTCCATTGCAACCACTATATCAACATGTCTAAAGCTAGCCTTATTTCATTCCAAGGCAGGACCTTGTAATCGAAAATCTTAGAATGGCCTGATAAGACCTAAATTAACAAAACTTACTACAAATTGCTTAAATTAATTATGATAAATCTTCAACGTTATATTTGTGACCCCAACATGGTACGAACATGCAACCTTTTGATTCCGATTAAGAATTTGTTTCACATTAAAAACATATTTATGCTTATATATGTGAATGCACAATATTCTATAAAATATATTTCTCGCCAGAGCATAGCGGAAATACTCGCTCCAATTCACGCACATTTGGCTGCTATGCTAAACATGTTCAAAACAGCCAAACATTGCTTTTGACCTAAAGAATGGCTGAACGACTTCAAGTTCAGTAATACAACAATACAATAACGTAAATTGGGCATCAGTTGCACAAGGGACCTTTTTTTCTGATTCTTCCTCCTAATTTTAACTTTTTATGAGATTCACATGCCGCAATAAGCCAATTTAGAGGTCTCCCTAACATTGAAATATAAAGTCTGCGAAGGTTTGCAAAAAGAGTAACTTTACCTAAATTCGTATTCTTCAGAATGAGAGGAATCTCAATTTCCATGAGGTCCTATGCAAAATTGCTAATCAAGCGGACCAAGTTAAGAACCTGGCTTTGTCATCGGTTCCATGTTTACTATATGAATGAGGTCACCTTAAGAGTGAAAGAATTCTTAACAGGACTTGAAAAAAAGTACTGGTGTCAACCCAGTGTTTCGATTTTTTCAACCATATTTTGTGCATTGAGGGGAATCAAAAACAAGTGGATAGGGGAGGATAAAGTCTTTTAGTTCCGAAGTCTTTAACAAATTGTCTAAGCCCGATTTGGTAAAAACATGATCCAACAAATAAAGAGGAAAATAAGAGAAAGCGTTCACTACATGCATAGAAAAAATTCCCTATATCACTGGAAATGCGAAGAAATTACATAAAGATCATGCTGGAATGGCGACAAACTTATGTCACCTTGGAGATATATGCGCGGTAGGGATTTCCAAGAAACAAATTAAAATTTCTCTCCAGGGATTCTTTAAACAGTCGCATAAGGGCTCATCCTGGGATTGCCTAAAGTTGCAGTTAGACAATGGATCAATAATGACTCCAATGCTAACGAAATGCTTTCCTCAAACTCTAAGAACCACTTATTTCCCTGTAAAAGGTGACTACAATTTATACAATTTAGCCTTGTGCAGACATCAAGCTTGACACGTTCATGAGACGTCGGGGAACAGAGAAATCATCAGAAGAAGCATTCTATGCAAAGACGATTATGAAAGCACTTAAGTGCTTTATGAAAGCAGTGGTCAGAAGGCACTTGCATACCTCCTGAAAGACTTCCAAACGGGCATGTTTGGTATACCTAGAACCCCATCTCAGTAATTTTAGCTTATCGTAGGAGGCGACTAAACAAAAGTAGGATCGATGGGCATTTTAAAAAAAACTAGATTATTAAAAAAATTAAAAAGTAAACATGGATATTGCCAAAATTAAACTGGACCACCGCGCACGATCACGTATACTCAGTTTCGCTAAGAAAACCAGGCACATTTGATAGCAACAATGTAAGAGTATCATTTGGAAGTCGTTGCTCTCACAAAAACTTGATGGCCAAAAAGTGGAGAAAATATATCTCCAGGTTAGACGTTGATTTACAGTAGAGGTGATCTCGGAAACTACCAAGCCTGACCGCTGTTCCTCTTTTTGTCAATATTTTCTACAATTTGTTTCCTTTTCGAATTTAACGTAAATAATAATGGTTACCACATCATTATGGTTATGCTGTTGCTTATTACGGAGGCTACCATCGAAGCTAGAAGACCATACTACAGATTTTTCCACGACCTTGTTTTAAAAGTTTGCTCTCAATGCCGATTGATTGTTTTGGATCAATTCAAGATCGTTTGACTCAGCATGAGTATAACATATCCAAATGCGACTGTATTTTTAGATTTCAGTCTGTACAACTTTGTTTTTAATTGACTTTTGAGTAAAATGTGTAAACTACTTCAAGTTTGTAGCGAGCAAAAAGATAATGATCGACAAATTTTGGAAACAATAAAGTTAAAGTGTAATTGTGTATGTAAAATTTTGGAAGCAATGTGCGCACCAAAGAATTACATACTAAATAAAACGCAATAATTTATTTCCAATGCATGTTATTTACATATGCCTATATATATTTGACCTCAGATTTATTACAATTTTAAATTGCATTTCTGGAATATTTTTAAATTTATATATCATTGGATTGCCATTATACAATTAAACAACAAATTGATAGCAATGAAGGTCAATTAAAATACTTTAGCTTGGTATAGTTAGAGTTTCCGAGATCACCTCTACTGTAAATAAACCCAAGAGTTTTATTTAATTTTTGATAACAGCTTAAGTTATAATTTTTATATACTGCTTACGCGATTAGGGATTGATCTCATTTGTGGCTAAGATAAAAAAATACAAAAAAATTATGAATATTTATTATCGAAAGAAATACATCTTCAAGGTTAAGATTTATATCGTTTAACTAAAAATCACAAAACTTTACCGCATCACCCGTTCAATTAAAACTGTATGTGTTCTGCTTAATAAATTAATCAGCTCACGTCCGCTTAATGTAATTAAAATGGGATATAATATACAAACTTTAGTGAATTCGAAAAAAAGTTGGAATTTTCCGGATTTATCCTGCATTTTATCCATATATGCATGTATGTGTGTATTAGTTAAGACACCTGATTAAATATTTACAATACATTAACCCTATAAATATCTCTAAACTGGCAACCAGCTATACACAATTGTATGAATATTGTGGATGGAAATTTCCATTCGATCAACCGAACTTTTTTTTTTTTGGTTTTGATTTTGTAATTTTTGTTTCGTTATGCGCGATCATATACGTATTGATTGCCATAAACGTTTCATAGTTCTTTCTCTTTCGCATAGAAATCAGCGCTCGGAAACAAGACTAGTAACTTGGGCACTTTATCCTATATAATACAATAATTGTACATTAACTATCTTGACATTCGAATCGGTAGAAAGTCACTCAATCCATTGCCCTTAATTTTGCATTAGTTGGCTGTTGATATTTATACTATAAATAAAATGTCATCGATCTTAGTATATATTTATACAAAAACTATATTTAGCTTTCTAATTATCTTTTTTTTTATGTGAGCAACCAAATGTAAGTATAAAATTCTAGTTTTTCTAGATAAGCGTGAAATTAGCAACATATATTTCAATTTTTAATATGAAATGTCTACGCTGTTTGCAAAACCAGTCAACTGTTTGTACACAATATGATTCATTGTTGTTGTGCACTTGCCTTTTGTACATTGCATGAATTTAATCAAATATTTTACGCAATATTGTTATTGTAATTTGTTTAGATAACAAATGGATAAAATATTGCCAGTATAATTATCTTTATTTAGTACATTGTATCACTTCCTATGATAATTATAGTTTTATAGTTTTACTGCATAATTGCAATTGTGTATTTTATTTGATCCGAATTACAAGGATTAATGATTCAAACGTAGGTTAGGTAAAAATGGTAGAAAAATAATTTTGAAAACCAGTAAAGATAAAAAAAAATAAAATTCGGAATGATCCAGTTTTGAAATTGGAATACTATTCGAAGCCGAACTTCTCCTGCATGACTTTAAAACTATATTTCTTATACGATATCTTGAAAATAGTACCAATGAGTTTATCCGATGTTGTCAGAAACTTATTTTTACTTGTAGTTTCCCAGTCAAAACCTTTTGACTTTTGAACAATTCTCTGGAATTGGAAGCCCGCGCAGTAAGCTATAGCATTATCATTATGTAGTGGTAACAATGATGTAATATGGAAGCCGAATCTTTTTGTCAACATGATCTACAATTTGTAGAAAGTATTGAGCACTGACAAAGAGGAACATCGGTCTGACTTAGACTACAGTTTTTCAGCTAAAGCTAAATAATTTGGTAGTAATTCAGTTCATCCTGAAAATATTTCGAGCAAAACATTTGAATTCGTATATGGAACATATTACTTGCAGCAGACCGTGTCACATCAAGAAATACGAAAGTTACTGCTTTACAAAAAGATCCATATGAAAGCCAGTACAAATACTAGGAATCCCCCAGTTACTATATTTGAGAAGATAAAAATACATTCTGAAAGAAACGATAACATGGTGGGGAAAAATTAATTAGATGGATGTACACTGTTAGTATCAAAGATTGATTTTAGATGAGATGGAGCAAGCGGAGCGATCAAATGATGTAAACGTTCTAGGTAAATGATGTAAAAACAGCGAAAATAAGGAAGAAATGATTAAAACTATATGTAAATTCCAAGAGAAAAAAATAAACAAAATAAAAGCAAACCACTTTTACTGCAGATTCCCATAAAATACAATTAGGTGTTCATTTACAATGAAAATTATTTTAAAAATAAATTTCGGAGTTAATCTGAGTTAGCAATTAAATGAAATACTAAAAAAATTGAACGTTGACCAAACAATAACTAAAAAGTAGAGTAATAGTTTCGGGAAATAGTCGAGGAATTATTCGGAGTACTCGAATATTATTTGTAGTTACGAGCTTGAGGACTCAAGCCCGAAAATATATATATACTACTTTCCATTTAAGTTTTAGCAACACTTTGCAACCCTTAATTTGATTTAAGCAACTTGCAATTGGTTTAATTGAATTTTATTAAATTTCAAGTTTTTGAGCAAATTATAAAAAATTCTGTTCACAAATAAATTTTAAGGATAATTAAAACTTCTGACTAAAGATAAGCTAAGTAAGTATTTAGATAATCATTTTAAAAAATTCGGAATTGTATTAAAAAATAATTTAAAAATTCGGAATAGTTCCATATATATTTTGTTAAATAAAATACACATCCAATTTAGTAAAAACATTTAGTTGTTGCAAAATTGGTAAATGTAAATTTCGGAGTAAGCAAAAAAAAATTATGGAAATTATGAACAACATTTTTTTAATGCAACCCTAAAAATTCGAAAGAACCTTACATCGATTTTTAATCAATCGATTTGAAAATAAAAATCGGATAAAATTTCGAAATTATATTTTTAAGTGAACGAATGGTAAAATAATTTTAAATTCGGTATGGTTAAGTATGAAAAATTATGATTCAGTCAAAACATCAATCATGTAAGTTTTTAGATTGTAAATTTAACAAAATCTGAAATTCGGAATAGTTTAACATTCCAATACTGTGTTTTTTAAAGAAAATACACATCTAATTTAGTAAAAACATTGTAGTTGTTGAAAAACTGGTAAAATTAAATTTCGGAGTATGAGAATAAACTATGTAAGTTAGATAACCATTTTCCACAACCATTTTCCACAATTCGGAATAGTTTAACAAAAAGAATTTAACAATTCGGAATAGTTTTTTAATTTAAACACACATCTAATATATATTAAAAAATTGGAATTGTTAAAAAATTGGTAAAAGTAAAATTCGGAGTAAGCAAGAAAATAAGAATTATCAAAGTTGTTTAACAATATTTAAGGTTGTATTATTTTATAATTCGTAATAATTTTATATCGATTATCATATAATTTAAAAATAAAAATCGAATAAAGTTTCGGAATAATATTTTTAAGTGAACTCAGGTTATAATAATTGTAAGTTCGGTTTAGTATGAGTAAGTAAGATTTACAATTCGGAATTTAGTTAATATTTTGCGAAATACTTAGGGACAAATTCACAAATTCATTCGGATATCCAAATGTTAATAAACTTTGAATTAATTTCGATTGAATGTTAGCATTAGCATTCAGTCGTATGTTAAGACACTTGCTTACTACGCGGCGGTCTCGAGTGCAATTATCGCCGTCGACCAAAAATTAATAAATATAAATTTAAATAATTACATATATAAGCATGCGAAAGTTTAAACTACAATTAATAAACATTCGGAGTAGACCAACTTTAAAACCAAATAGACTAAGTGGTCGAAGTTGTTTACTAAAATTGACAGCTAAATAAAAAACTAATAATTCCAATCAGGGCTTTAAAATAAATTTCGGACTAAACTGATTTAGTAGAAGAAAAATAGTATAGTGATTGAATATTAATTAAAAGTACAAATAATATACACATACATTTTCGGAGTAACACGTTAGGGCTAAAGTAGCATTAAAATCATTTAGCCTATGACATTTAAAACAAAAAAAATATTGGATTATATTTTAAAATTCAATAATTTTTTGAATATATTCGGAGTAGACAGATTTATGAAATGAGTAATAATGTTTTGCGTTTCTCAAAACAAAAAAACATAATCACTGTCAATGAAATAAAAATTAAAGTATATTTTAATATTCCAAAAAACTTAGAAATGTTATCAAAAAAGTCAATTTGAATGTAATCCTAAAGAAATTTAATAAACTCAAACTGACGGTTAATGAAAACTAACTGTAATTTCCAAATGAAAGATTAGGTTTATTTATTAAAAAAAGTTCTATTAAAATAAATAGGTAAAAACAACATTAAATTCGGAATAAAAATATATCTTACGAGTAAATAAATTATCATCAGGTAAGAATTTTAGAAAATTTTAAAGATTAAATACATTTTTAAAGATTAAACATTACGGTAAAAATAAATTTCGATATGAACTGATTTAATAAAAGATGTATACTAAGTTATATTTATAGTTCGGAATGACTTCAATTTGTTAGTTATAGTATTTAAAGTTTCTGATAAACTGCAGGTAAAATTTCGGAATAATATATTTAAATAAATTAATGAAATTAACAATATTTATAAAATTAATTAATTAAATTTCGGAGTAAACTAATGTAGTAAAAAGAAAGTACTGGCATTCCAAATAGTACTAGTATTTTTATTTAAAAATAATGATTTAACGTATAATTGGTAAATTGGATTGATTAAAATATAAAAATAGTCTGCAGAGAAGTTTTCGGAGTAATATGTTTAAATAAATTAAGCATTGTTATAATTTGGATTTTGGCTGTAAAATCTACAATAAAATAAATGTTGAATTATATTCCAGTTAGAGTAAAGTTTAGCCGTATTTATAAAATAAGTTTTATTCAAACAAAAATAAAATAAAAATTTAAATTCGGAATAAAAATACTATTTTCAGTAAATCAAGCAAATTTCACTTGCCATAAGTTAAATTTAATTTTTTTTAGCGAAATATGTATAAAATATTCTGTCTACCAATCAATTTTTGAAGATAACGAAAAGCACTTTAGAAAATTTAGAAATTATTTGCATTTACCGTGCGTTTATTAGAATAATAATTAAGTGTAAGAAAGGCACTAGAGCAATAAACATAGTTAAAAAAAGCTTTATATTCCCAGTTCCTTAATTAAAGAGGAACATGATATAAATGTCTTCGCATGAATCCAAGACATTTCTGGCAAGCGATGGTTAAGCAATTTTATAAGTGAATAACAAAAAAATATGTCAAACAATGGACGAACTGAACTACCTTACCTGAATAGCACTAGAAAGTATTTAGACAATAATTTAAAAAATTCGTAATTATTTCTTAAAACAAATTTCGGAATAGTTTAACAGTTAAATACTGTGCTAAACACTTAAATAAAGGTTCAATACTAAACATTGTAGTAGTTGGAAAACTAGTTGAAATAAACTTCGGAGTTAGCTGATTATTTTTATAATAAACAATAATCAAAATTATTTAACAACATTTAAGTTTGCATTTAAAATTCGGAATAGTATTATATCGATTATCATATAATTTTAAAAAAAAAAATTTGAATGAAATATCGGAACACAATGAAAGAACGAATCATCAAACAAAAGCAAGTAAGATTTAAAATTCGTAATAAATTTTAAAAAATGTATTAAATGAAATTAGATTTTGACAAATGCAAAATTTATTTCGTACTGAAATTCGGAACGCAGATCAATGTTTATAAAACAAAAATGAAAATCGGAATAAACCAAATATACAATTTAACAGGGGAATCGAGGTTGTTTATTCAAATTAACAGCTAAAGTAAAATAACTGTGGAATTCGGAATAAAATATATAAATGATTTTTAAAATATGTAGTTTTTTTTTAATACAAAAAAAACAAAAGTAAAAAAAATGTAAAATATAAAATTCGGAATAAAATTATAAGACAAAGATATTATAATTTATATATTCGTACAAATTATAGCTTATATCGAAATAATTTTCGGAGTAAACTGATTTGGTAAGTTCCGGACTTAAAAATATTATTCAGGGAAATTTTCGGAGTAATACGTTTAAATAAATAAAGCACTAAAATAATTTGATATAGTCTGTGACATATAGAGTAAAATAAATATTGGATTATATTCTAATATTCAATAATTCTATGAAATTAATTCGGAGTACACAGATTTATAAAATCGGAGTAAATTTGGATAAACATGAATACCCAATTTAAGCCCATTATTATTAAACGAAAATTAAAAATCAAATATTTTTTTCTAGTAAGATATCGTCAGGTTTAAAGTTTAAAATAATTCGGAATAACTTTAGTTTCTTAGTTATACAATAATTCGAAACAAAAACTAACGCCTTTAAAAAAACGCACCATCAAATATATTAGTCAGAATCCAGTTTTGGAATCGTCGTTTTACTAAAATGTATTTTGCTTTTATTTTTAAAATTTATTATGACTGCAAAATTTTGGCAATGTTATTGAATTTTATTTACAAAAAAATTCACTGTATGACGTCAACGAGAAAATGCTAACGTAAACTAAAATAAAACATATTTTGCGTAAACCAGTTTGAATGAGTTTAGTTTGGATTAATTTCGATGACCTGATATTTTTAAGCATATATAAACTATTCGGTTCCCTTATGACCCAACAAAAATTTGTCATCTCGTGTCCTCAATCAATTTTGGCTATTTCGGTAATACACCACATTTTGGATAAATTACATCATTCACCTTGGAAAACTATGAAATGCGTGCGTGTGTGTGTTTGTATCGTTTTTTTTTTTATATATAAGTCAACAAAAAATATTGATTTTTCATTTTGTTAGGTCGTCTTGTTTGCGAGTTTGATTTTCCTTTTTATGTATTTAACATGAAAATGTATTATGTTTGCTTCATTTAAATAACTATTCAAGGTTTTTCACAATCGCATTAGATTGCGATGAATTTCATTTCCTAAACACTCGAAATGTAAATTAATTAAATTTTTATGCTAGTATTATATTATATCGTGTTACGATATCGCGCAGGCACTTCTTACCTGATAAACGAGTCGTACATAACATAATCTGCGTTACAGCGTAGTTTTGGCAATATTTTCAACAGTTAACTAACTTAAACCTGTATGATCCATAATATACTGACATTCATATAAGTTATAGCAAAAGTATATTTTGAATGTTAAGAGATTATATAAAGAGACAGTGTTTTCATTAAATTAAAATTGCAAAAATTCATTGTCAATGTGCCAACGATGAGTTGGCGCATCAGTAGGTCGGATGTGATTTTGAAATATATTTTAATTACAATTACAACCTTTTATGAATTATAAGGAAATTTAATTTAGCATTCGTGTATTGCATGTATGTCTATAATTTTAACCAGCCGAAGCTATTTTCTGTATTTGTTTTTCATTTTAGTACGACGAATTTTCTTGACATAATGCCAAACATTAATGTTGAGGTCAAAACCCTGACTTATATAACTTTATTAAATTTAGAAAGACTTTAATTTATCTTAAGTAAAACTGGTCACTAATTTTTTTTAATGAATTATAAATTTACAGTTTAAAATATTTACTAGAAAATTACTTGGAATGACGAAAGTGATTGGTTTTATGGCAACAATTTTGTTTATAACGTTTTATCAGCTAGCCGATAAATAAAATTAGCTTTGAAATCTAGTCATAATACTTCTGGTTAAGCTAAAATTCTAATTTCTCTAAGATAACAACTAGTAAAAATATTTATTATAATCTAGGTCTAGGACAAATATTTTTTTATCTTAAATCCAACAACAATTAAAATAAAAATAAATTATTGTAATCGAAGTTAATTTATCAAGCAATTTTCACTCAAACTTTAGAATGTCACTGCCCTGTACTATAGCGAAAGAACCTTGACCAATGAAATGTTTACAAATATTTACTAAGCGCACTATACTATAATGACGTAAACTAGAGTTAAAACAGCTGTGTTTAGACAAAACCAGAAATGAAGGTCGAATAGCAGACGCAAAAAAATTTATCACCTTAAATATCACACACTTTATGGCATACACGATCCATAAACACTTTTCACTTATTTTACCCCATTTTCGACTTAACAAAATGGAAAATTTTTTTTACACAAAAATATTTTTCTTTGATATTCAGCAAACCAGTGTCAACAAACAAAAAAAAAATTATTTTTATTTTTACTTTTTTTTTTTGTCAAGTAAAATATTTATGTTACATTCAAACGAAATTGCTGGCCAATACTAAAAATATCCATCACATACAGAAAACAGAAATGTTTTCAGTTCACTGTGCGCGATCACATACAAAAACAAAAAGAATCACAAACACCGCGCGATCACACACGTCACCGAGAAAATTATAAAAAAAAAATAAGTTTTTTTGGCACAGAACTTTTCATCTTGCACAATTTAATTGTTAGTTTGTTATAAACAAAACAGTCGTCATAATTAAACAAATTTAAAGAGTCGCGAAATTGTAGACTGAACTTAATTTACGTCCGTTCGTAAAATCGTATGAAAGACTGTTTTCATGCGTACATATAACAGAAAGATTGATAACTAAAATGCGATAAAATCAATTCAGGGCTTTAATTTTGTCAGTAGCATTTTTCGATAACATGGTAAATGCTTAGATAAATAACTAAAACTATTTTAATGCCGAACTGAGATTAATATGATATTGGTTCACTTAAACTTTTAAACTTTCGGGCTTACGAACTCAATATTTTTTTGTAATTTTTCTAAGGCTTTAATCCTACAAAACATAAATTTTAGTCACTAGATTTAAGTCAGCGAGACATAATTACGGCTTGTAGACTTGAGTCTAAGGTTTAAAGATCTATAATCTCCAATAAACTATATCTAGATGTACTCATTTACAAGTTTTAGTTAGTCAGATTTTTTTGTTTGTTTTAACGATGTTGAAATTTTTTCATTGGTTAGCGAATTTGGAATCTCGGTGTTTAACACCGGTATTGAAAAACTAAAAATAAAAATTAAAAATAATTTAAAGTTGAAATAAACCAACCTTTTAAATCTTTGACTGTTTGACTATACAATTTTAAATTATTGTCAAAAATTTCAAAAGTTAGTTCATCTGTTCAGATTTGAGTGAAGGACAAATTGGTTTCGAAGACATTTTATTTCATTGAAACAAATTTTAAAACTCTTTATTTATCATGTTAATTGATAATAATTTACTAAATTTGATTTTGATTAATTGTCGGAGTATCATTTCTGTATTTGACGCTATAATTGGAGACCCAATTTGAGTGAAATAATTTTTAGTTTGAGTAGAATTAAGGAAATTTTTTTTTATCAACATTTTACACAAATTAAATTTATTTGTTTGAGTGAAATTTAGTTAACATATTTATATTTCACTCAAAATCATATTTCGAAAACTTCACTCAAGCATTAAAACTTTAGTAGGTAGAAATTCAACTGCATAACAAATTAACTTAATTACTAATATTAGTTTCACTAAAATTATTTCGAAAAATGATCTAAAATTACATCAAATATAAATATCACTCAAAAAATATTTCAATTTACACTTAGAATATGAAATATTTAATGTTTTGAATCATAATTTGTGTAAATTTACTCAAATGATTAGAACTTTTGATAATTTATTGTTGGCAAGTTTAGTTGACAACTTTAAAATAAATTTTACTTATAATTTTTTAAACCTGTTTTTTTAAAACCAGACAGACAGTAATTTAATCAGTAAACCGGGTGAAACAAGTTTATGTGTCATGTGATTTTTTGTTTATAAATTTTTATTTAAATTTCACTCTACGTAAGTTTGTTAGACTGTTTTTAAGTGCTTCTGTCATTTAAAATCAAGACAAACACAATTTATTACGTTTTAAACGGTGGTGGTTTAACTAATGAGTGAAATTTACGCAGTACTCTGCTTAAATTGTTTTAGTTGTATTTAACTAATCATAAATTCATTTTTTTAGTGAAATTAAGTTAAAAAAATTTAATTTTAATTTGACTTTCTGAAATCAAGTTTTGTTGATTCTTAAGTAAATTAAATAAATTAGTCATATGGGTGGCAAACGATCAATTAGCAAAACTAAGCAACAAACCTCATTAAAAAATACTAAAAATTTAACTGAGTGTGAATAAAGTTTGAATGGCAAAAATTTGTAATTCTACTAACTATAAATGACTGGTAATAAAGAGATAGACAAGCTGAACGGCTCTAGTTGTAAAATTTATCGCAGATTAAACAAAAACCACAAAAAAAATTATTTCAAATTCAAATTTGTTTGAATAAGGTTTGAATGAAAGCAAAATGTTAATAAACTATTGATAATTTGATAAAAAATAATTAGGAATTGTATTTGCTTCCAGTTCCCGTGTTTGTCACAGATCAATCCCAAAATTTCAATGAAATATTTAAAAATTAACTAAGTTTGAATAAAAATTTAATGGAAAACAACTAATTAGAATGATTTGCCAATAAAGAAATAAGCAAGGTTTTTGTTCCTAGTTTTGAGTTTATTGCAAACCGAGCACAAAATTTCATAAAAATATTGAAAATTTCACTAAGTTTGAATAAAGTTTGAAAGGAAAAGTGTTTAAATTAACTAACTATAAATGATTTTGAAATGAAGAAATATGCCATGTGTCTGGTTTTAGTAACTGAGTTTATCGCAGTTCATTCACAAAATCTCATTGAATATTGAAAATTTAACTAAGTTTGAATAAAGTTTGAATGGAAAAATGTCATTTATCTATAAATTATTTGGTAATGAAGAAATAGACAAGCTGTAAAGTTTCAGTAGCAGGACTTAACGTAGTTCAAGAACAAAATACACAAAAAATGTTTTGAAATTCATATTAGTTTGAATAAAGTTTGAATGAAAAAAATGTGAAAAAATCCACAAATTTTAAATGAATTTGGTAATGAAGGAATAGGCAAACTGTTTGGTACTAGTAGGATAATTTATCGCAGATCAAGCACAATCACAATAAAAAGAATTTGAAATTTTCTAATTAGTTTGATTAAAGTTTGAATGAAAAAACGTAAAGCAACTATTATTAATTTGGTAACAAAAAAGGAAGCAAGATGTTTGGTTCCAGCAGTTAAGGCTAATCAACCCTAAAATCCAAATAAAATATTGAAAAATTAACTTAGTTTGAATAAAATTTGAATGGAAAAATCAAACTAACTATAAATGATTTGGTAACGAAGATATTTGGGAGTGAAATCAACGTGTCTAGTTCCAGTAACTGACTTTATCGCAAACCAAGCTTAAGAGTATATCAAAATATTGAATATTTAAATAAGTTTGAACAAAGTTTGAATAAAACCAGTGTCTAGACCATCATTAAGTGTATTTATCGCAGATCAATCCCAAAACCTGAATAAAATATTTAAAAAATAAACTAAATATTTTGAATAAAGCTTATGGACAAAACATGTAAATCAACCAACTATCAATGGTTTCATACTGAAAAAATAGGCAAAATGTCCGATTCCAGTAACATAGTTTATAATAAATCAAAAACAGAATTTAATTAAAATATCGAAAATTTTGTTAAGTTTGAATAAAATTAACTATAAATGAATAAAGAACTAAGTTCTTTTAACTGCATCTCCTTTAAATATTTAAATATTAAGTTTGAATAAACTTTGAATGGAAAATATATCTAAATCAACTAACTATAAAGGATTTCGTGATGAAGAAATAGGAAACCTAAAAAGTTTATCAATCAAGAAATAAAAATAAAAAAGTATTTAAATTTAAATTAGTTTGAACCAAGTTTGAATGGAAAATTTTTGTAAAAGTTTGAAATTCAAACTAGTTTGAATGAAGTTTGAATGAGATTAAATTATAAATCAAAATTAAATAAGTTTAAAATGAATAAATAGGCAATCTGTTTAATTTCGAGGCTGAGTTTTAAGTTTATCAATCACGAAATAAAAATAAAAAAGTATTTAAATTTAAATTAGTTTGAACCAAGTTTGAATGGAAAAGTTTTGTAAAAGTTTGAAATTCAAACTAGTTTGAATGAAATTTGAATTAAAATAAATTATAAATCAAAATTAAATAAGTTTAAAATGAATAAATAGGCAATCTGTTTAATTTCAAGGCTGAGTTTTAGGTTTATCAATCATGAAATAAAAATAAAAAGTATTTAAATTTAAATTAGTTTGAACCAAGTTTGAATGGAAAATTTTTGTAAAAGTTGAAATTCAAACTAGTTTGAAATTCAAACTAGTTTGAATGAAGTTAGAATTAAAATAAATTATAAATCTAAATTAAATAAGTTTAAAATGAATAGATAGGCAATCTGTTTAATTTCGAGGCTGAGTTTTAAAAATAAAAATTATTTAAATTTAAATTAGTTTGAACCAAGTTTGAATGGAAAATTTTTGTAAATAAACTATAAATAACTTGGTTTTAAAAAATATATAAAAAGTGATTGGTTCTAGAAGCTTGGCCTATCGCAAATCAGACTTAACACACCAAATAAATATTTGAAATGAAAATTAGTTTGAATTAAGTTTGAATAGAAAAATTTCAAGACAAACATTAATATTTGGCATAGCATAGTATATTATATATAAGTGTGGTTGGAATAAAACATCAATTTGTCATAGAATTAGCCTCAGTTGAATAAATTGTAAAGTTTGATCAATTTTAAAATTTGACTGAAGATCGAGTCATAAATAAATGTTTGATGCAAACGAGACAGGTCTGGAAAAACTAACGCAGATGGAAGCCTCTTTAAAAGCTTAATCAAGGAAGAGAATTTAAATCAGGCTACAGGAATTGAGTGAGTTTAAAGAACGAGTGAAGAGATTTAGGAGGAAGACGAAAATCAAACCACAGTTTCACAACATTAGAGTCATAATACTTATACTCCCCATCACCCTAATACGTAACATGTCGCAAACACATTTTATTTCAAATACCAGTTTACATGCATCTAAAAATAGAATTAATTAGAACTTCAAAAAAAGATTATAGTGCGCTCGAGGCTTTATCTATTTACGTAAAATCCATTATGCTAATAGAAAGTTAATTTCGATTTTATGTTCTATACTAATTAGATATTGTTTAGCATGAATAAGCATATACTGATATCACGTTTCAAATAGTTGGTGTGAACATAAACCTAAAAATACATCAACATTATATAATTTAAAGCTAAATAACAAAGATGTAATTTGGTTACTAATCTACAAATGCAGCCACTTAAAATCAAGAAATTTCAATCAAGATTATCGATGCCTTTATTAAATTATAAATATTTATGCGATCACCTCAAGTGGTATAAAAAAAAAATTTTTTTTGTTAAAACGTTTTTTTATATTAATTTATGATTCAGTATAGGCTGGTTATTTTCTTAATCTCAAGACATTTATATTCTAAAAAATGTTTATTATCTTTTTGTCGAGAGATAACGTGCATTTGCTAATTACCAAGCAATTTACCTATTTGATTATATAAATTACATAAAACTGTCGCGCTGATAACAAACTTGTAGATATACACGTGACGCAATAAAATCTTATTACGGTACAATTTCTAATTCAAGTTTAGAAGACTCTGACATTTATAATAAAATAAAATATTTTCAGAACTATCCAATTTACAAATTTGGGTTGGTTCCAAAAAATATTTCGCTTTTTTCTCCTCTGATACATAACATTTGACTGTTTGATGAATGATATGTTTTGTATTTGTTAATATCATATAATATAATAAAGCAATTCCAAATGTTTTCAGATTTTTCTCAACAAATTGAGTATTAACTGGATTTTAATTTAATTTTTTTTTCACTAACTATAGACCGAATAATTTTGACACATCGAACATATTGGTTAAAATACAAAATTCAATTTTAGAATTATGACCAAATTTCAAGGAATCTCTTGAGACGTTTTACTGAAAATAATTAATTAACGACATCACAACCCATATACATATAATACGTTATACATATACTGAAAATTGTCTTATCATTAAAATTTAGTCAGTAAAAAAAAAAAGTCGGTTCTTTGAAACTAAAACCAACTAAAACTGAAGAAAAGTCAATCGAGTTTATTGATTAAATGAGACATGAGGCGGCTAAAATACTATACTTATATATAGAAGGAAAGAAGGGAGATCTAAACACTAAGTAAATTTAGAATTTAATTTTAATTGTCTTAAGTATATTTTTGTATAGTTTCTCTATTTAGAAATGTAGTTGTTTAATATATTCTTGACACAATTTCAACGTGCTGGTATTTTTTTTATGAGATAATATAATATATAGAATTTCAATCAGTCATAGACAATATAATGACCGCGATCTCTCATTAAAATCATTCGTCAATTGACAGTTTTCATTAACTTTTATAAACTTTAACATATCTAACATATTGAAAATGGCAAATAGTTCAAATATATTACCATAATTTTAATTAAAAAATGATCGCACCCTTTCGGACATAATCTAATATAACACCATAGCTCTTTAAAAATGGCCTCAAATTGATAACAAATTCTTGAGGGATTAACCAAAATTTGCACCATGTTTTTGGACAAATGCCAGCACAACGATAATTTTGGATTATAAAATATTAAAAACCTTTTTTTTAATGGACACAAGGCCGTCACAAAATAATTATATGAGTTATGAAAATTCACAAAATATTTATAACACTAAAAATTGTTTGCACAAACGCGCACATATATCCGATAAGATATTTTCCTAATCGAGAGGTGCGGTGACATTACATACACAAAACTTATCACAGAACTATATATATATATTCATTTATATACCCAGCACTATCACTTTCCACATTTTGACCGCCATATAAAACTGATCACTTTATTATTAGCGCACATATAGCGCAGTAGTTGTTGCGACTAATTAAAACTTATATCGTTTACCTTAATATAAGCTTCAACCGAACTAACCCAATATAAACCAGAAAAACTAACGTAACATCATCTTACGATTCAACATTTTGAATCGCAAGTGATGAAAGTGTGAACACAAAATACGACAAGTGCAGCCATCAAACAACAACAAAAAAATGTAAACATTTTCTTCATAAATGTACACATCTTTCGAAGATTAGCAAGACTTATATTTTATTTGTTTTGTTTTTGTACTAAATACTCTCTCGTCTCGTTTAGCGATAATATTGTGTGTACTCACTTGATCCGTGACAATTCCAAATTTTTTTATTTTTTTTTTGCTGTTGACATTTTAATAATGACGGTTAAATTGCGTTGTGGACAATACAACGTTTGGGAAGATAACCACGTTTTGATAATGGTCTTGATTTAACAAGTATTTTTGTTATCATTTTGTTAACACAATAGTCGGCTACTTACAGATGTACAACATGATTTGGAT
Source organism: Tipula confusa (assembly GCA_963556175.1). NCBI lineage: Eukaryota > Metazoa > Arthropoda > Insecta > Diptera > Tipulidae > Tipula > Tipula confusa. Next base: position 36,912,606 of record OY744477.1, on the reverse strand, counting down.
GGGAGATCTAACGGTCGTTTGATAAATGTTTACAAATATTAAGTCGATCGTGTCATCTTAGTATAGGAACAATTTCAATAAACTGTAAGTTAAACCCAAAGTGATCGTACACCCCAAGCACGTACAGTGATTATGTTATATTATTATTTAAACGATCGTATGATCTAGTATTAAGTAAGTTGACATTTATTAAGTTTCTTACTTTCAACTGGAAAAGTCAAGTTTGAGATTTCAGTTCAAACCGCAAACCGGCAAATGGAAAATATTTTCTTAGTCTGTTTATCGCATACAATTTTATCAAATGTCAGCTTCTGTGTACAATTTGTAGTCGAAGTTAATTGTGATCATTATACTTAGTCAAAGTCGATAGTGAAACATAAAATATTAGTGACAGTGACTCAATAATATCAACAAAGTGATTTGATTGGCCAATTGATCACCAAAGTGTTTAAAATTGATCGCGGACGTTATTTTCGAGGTATACAGTTTTTCGGTGAAAGATACTAATTTGTTTCGCAATACTAACAAATAAGATCGTAAAATTAGCAATGTTTCAATTACCTAGAGTCGCTTGGTCTACACTGATAAACAAAGCTTTAAAATCTTCACACAATCCATTTACATTGTCAGAGCGGTAATTAATTTCCAAAATACAATTGCAGACAAGATTTTTCAAAACATTGAAAGCATTGTCGATCACTAAGCCAGGCTCTTTGAAATTAATATAAATAATCAATTTGACTGTAGGATGTCTTAAATGGGTGTACATGCATTATCGCTAAACGCAAGATTAAGTTAGTGTTTCCTAAAATAGAAAATGACAAAACTAGTATTTATCATTTCAAAAGAAATCGAAAATGTCCCCGTTTAATGCATAATATTGCTCGTTTATTAAGTTTTGATTTTTGAAGAAAATGTACCGTCATGATCGAGGTGCAGCTGTCATGCTGAATTTTTTAAGAGTTGTTTTCATCACATCAGCAGTTGTGTTATAAATTTATAATCATGCATTACTACAAAAATCACAAACTTGTGATTAAAGTTGCCAAAACAATTTTATCACGAATTTTTGGGCCTGCTTGCCTACTCGATAAAACACTCAGTAAAAAATAACGTAACTTAGTCTGGATTTTTTTGGTTGAACCTAAAAATTATGTTTTATGAACTAATTAACTTGGTTATTAAATTTTTGCTACTTAGACTGTGTCCGAAACAGATGATAAATTTTTTTTAGTACACATTTTTGATTTTTATTTGATAATACCGAACACATTCAAATTACCACGGTCAATTTTTTTGATAACTTTTGACAAATATCAAAACCTGACATATACAATAAAACAAAAAATTCACTACTTAGGCTGCGGCCGAATAGTCCGATAAATTGTTCTTTTACCTATTTCTTAACAGTGTAAAGGGTAAAATGAAATTTCGTCATAAAAAGCAGGATAGTTGAGTAGTCCGTTTTCGATTTTTGAACCAAAAATTATCTGACATTTAACAATATATCAGTGGAATTAACTCTTGAAACCTATATATTTTAGCTTTCAATTCGATTTTAACCAATTTATTTACCAAACAATTCGGACACTTCTAAAGGTAACTATGTACTAAAATTTCAATTTATTGTACTAAACGATTTACCAGACTATAAAATCCATATAAAAAAAAATTGAATATTTTCGCCGCTATGACAATTTTAGTACCTAAACACTTTTTAAAATCCTACGCATTGGATGAATACGGCTTTTATTATAAAAAGTTTTGCAATTTTAATAAGTAACGCAAACAATTATATAAAATAATGTAATTTATAAATAAGTATATTGTAAATATATGAGGCGGGGAAATATTTCAAACAATATTATTATGCTTTTCGGACAGCGTAATAAAAAATTGTGAATGTAGAGGAATATTTTTCAAATGTCAAAAATTTGTACTAAAAATATTTATCATAGGTTTCGGACACAGTCTTAGTTAATTGATAATTGTTTGTCTCTACCCAAAATTTTAATGGTAAGTACCAACAAGTTTAGCAAAAAAAACTGTTTTTCTAAAAAACCAAAACATTGGTAAATTTAAACGAGTATTTAGTCATAATAACTAAAAAGTCTTTCTGTAATAACTAAACATTTGGTTAAATTTAGTTTCGTAATGGTTTTAATTAAACAAGCTATTGGTATTTTTAACTTTTCTTCTTCTTTAATTTCATTATTTTTATTTGGTAATGTTTACCAAATGTTATTTTTAAATAACAAAAACTGGTTCATTTAGAAGCAAAAGTTTTTTTAACCGTGTTCGTGAGCAATCGCACTTCTCAGATCTGATTTTATTGTACAGCAAGAGAAGTCAGTGGAACCACACACCACGCGGAATAATCCCCACTTACTTGAAATCATGAGTATGGTGGTGTGAGCCTAAATGGTTTTAAAGGAACGAAAATTGATGGCCAACACAGAGGAAAACTAATGGAATATTTACGTACAAATGTAAAGCGTTCATTTACTTGTATATGCATGGCATTTAGAATCATACATTTGGAGTTTATTAATGACTTAAGAAGTGATACGTTTCTTCGGGCGTTGAAACGTTTTGTGATCATGAGAATGGCTTAAACTTGGTTGGAGCCAAAACGAAATTAATTCAATCGTTAAACAAACTGACTTTAAAATCCAATGAAATATTTGTGCAAAAACAACATCGATTGGCGGTTTAATCCGCCAAAGCAGGGTAAAATTCGTCAAATTTTGGGGCGTGGAACTTTAACTATTGAAGAAATGAGTATCTTATTAGCCAAAAGGTGGATAATGAATCACCGTCCATTATGTCGATCATCTGACGATGAAGTAGATTTTCTAACTCTGGCACATTTTGTACATAAGAACCCATCTACGATTCAAACATTTTTGATGATTAGTGAAATGTAACTGATCCAGGTGGTGCAATCAATAACTCAATCATTTTGATGCTACAACAAAATGGAAAGAAAACCATACGGAAATCCACTTAATGTTACTGGCTTATGAGAAAAGTCATCGAGGTACACTCGGGTGTGGGAAACAAAGTCCGTGTTGTAATATTAAAAACAATGCAAGGCTTAATTAAGCGATTCATCGGGTCTGCTTATTACCATGTAGTTGACCATAATAGTTCAAGGAGTGGAGTAATGTTAACGTTAAGCAAACTTCAGTTTTAGTTTTAGAGACGTGTAATTATAAGTATTTTTTGTAGCTACAGTTGGGTCGCTACAAAACTACAAAAACAATTGTCCTTCTCACTCTGATTTGATTGTGATACCGTCAGAATATTGCCGTGCTTATGTAAAGGTTAGCTATACCCTTGGTGAAGGTCATCACAATCTCGTAGATACCCAATATTAAAGGAGAACTCTAAATTGGCCTATAAATTGGTGACGAGTTAAGAGGATGGAATCAGAACAGAAGGTTGCGTGGTCATCCATAACGACGATCACGGGTATGTCGTTCTTATATTCATTACGGGAATAACCTCTGGTCACTGTGTGAATTTAGCCACTATCGTAAGGAAATAATTATAACCATCAGATAGGGGTAACAGCCCACCAAGATCCATATGGATGTCTTCAAACCCACCAGAAGGTATCCCTCGAAGTGGCCGTACTCGGGGATCGAGTATGGCGATTAATCTTAGATTTTTGGCAGCGACACATGTTTTCGCCCAAAACCCTGTAAATGAAACTATTTCCAGCAACTATTTGACACTTTATTTACCATAAAGACAACTTTTACACAAAACACGCGGAGTTATTCAATTGCTAATGATTTTGTCACAAAAGAAAGTAATAGTTTGCCCTTTAAAATTGTCCGGAGATTTTTCGAGAAAATAGGACTAAAATTTATTTTCTCTAGAAATGAGAAAAACATCGAGAAATTGGACACTCTAGATAAAGTAGAATTCTAAAAGTGTTTTTCACATGAATCGATCGATTTTTCCAGCTGAATGCATAAGTGAACTGAAACATTAATTTATCTACTACTTTAAAAACCGTGGGAAATAACTGAAGGTTATTTTGTAATAACGATTAAAGTTTCAAGCTAAACAACTATTACATATTGAAAAATGCCATTACAATTTCAGTCATTAATTTGCTTTTGAACGCATTTAAGGAGTCATCGAACTACTTGAAGGTATGGTGACTCTAGATTTATTATCAGTCGGGGTTAGGGTTGTGAAGTTTTCTGGTAAACATTGATACTCACACACTATTTATACAAAACTGTTCAAATGAAAACCAGAAAGAAATGCAGTAAAAGATCGAGTCCAAATACTGAACTTTTAGATGAAGGTGATCGATTCGAAGCAGTAAATAAAAAAAACGATAGATGATAAAATCGGTATTAGTCTAAATATTTCTAATTATGACACATTTGTAAATTAATTAAAATGCTTTCAATTGAGCATTGTTCAATTGAGCAAGTTAGTGACTAAAATTTATAGCATAAAAAAATTCTTAGAATCATTTAATAAAACTTCTAAATGTTAAACGTGATCTTAAAAAAATATTTGTGTTAAGATTTAATCTATAAAATGTATCTACGTCACTATACATATTATGTACAAGTATATGCACTTAAGTATATAACAACGCAACACAAAGAGAAATGCCGTCTTAATTTATAGTTACATCCACCAATACTATACACACTAAAGCGCTTAAACTATAAAATTTAGTTTATATGAATGACTAATAGTCGTCTGTATATTTATACAACATAAATACGTCCCAAAATAACCGATTTTGTGAACCAGATGAGTCCACTTTTTTATTAAGCCTGCGTTTTCATTAAACATTTAATTGATCACGATTCATTTATGTGATGCCCACATACATACAATATAACAAGTTGTAACTAGTTTTTCCAATAGTTTATATAGTAGTGTTATTATTATTTTTTTATATATTTATTTATCCGTAATGCACATTTATGTGTAATGGTGTATGTGTATGCGATTATTTAAGGGCAGTTTTATCTGGTTTTATTTTATGTTGAAATTCTATGAAAAGAAATTAAAAATTGTGGTAGGGTTTACGCTTGGTCGATGATCGTGGTTGGTTTAATAAATTCAACCAATGATAAAATAGTTTAAACAATGAACTCGCCAGAACTACGGAAATCTACCAAACATTTTTTGTTTCAATTACAATATATACCCTTGAAAGAGCCGACCAACAAAAATACTTCTAAACAAACCAAAATCACATATAAATTTTTTACAAAGGTTAAAAAGTTTGTTTTTAGCCAAACTACTATGCATCGTCGTTAAATATATTTCGAATAACATAACTCGATTTACTGGTTAACTATAAGCTAACTATAATTCTAGAAACTTCTTTCAATTAGTACATTGAAAAAGAAATGCTAAGAAGTAGAAAATTATTTACTCTTTACCTAAAACCTATATAAATAAACTATTTTCGTAAATTTGTAGACTATGAAGGTTTATATGGAAAACCACCAAGGTTATTCTAAAAATAGTTACTGTACACACACACACATATTCACATTTCATAAACTATAAAGAAGACAAACCGATAAAAACTTAAGGTAATTGAACCTGCACATAGTGCATAATATACAAAATTCATTCATTACCCTCACGATTTATAGCACAATTCATAGTTCAAAGCCTTCTGCATAAATCAGGGAAATTACACAAAAGAAAAATCGATATAACTTTCACTTTAATCATAAGCAACAACAAAGCCCAATAGAAAAAAAAAACCTAAAGTAAAATTAAGAGCCACATTCCACATACCTTTGAATTATTATAACAAAAATATTTTTTTTCTATATCAAGAAAATCGATTAAATCCAAAACACAAGATTTTATTTTTATTTTAATTTTTCCTCCTTGTCTTCGAAACACTCTCTATTACTATTAAGTAACCAAACTATTGGATTAATCAACAAAACTGTATAGTTTTGTCTCACTCGAACTTTAATAAAATATATATATATATATTATATATAGAACAGCTGATTTTAGTGGATAACTACTTTAACCAACAAAATAAATTTTTTAAAGCAAAAAAAAAAACTTTATAATAATAGACAATGCACCGTAAACGAACTACACCAATCAACCGATCAGAATACACTGCTGAGCTGTTTTCCGTATTGTGACCGCAATTTGATATACAGCTCGCCTGTTTTAGTATTTGTTCGTCGTTTTTCAATTCGTTTATATATGTATACAGACACGCAATTTAAAATGTGTGTGCGTACACATAACCAGGGTTAACAACATTTTGTTTGCGTGCTTATGAGAAAAACATAATTTTTTTTTTGTAAGAAATACGGGTAACAAATATATGATACTACAATTATGAAAAAGTGTTAAATGTATACACTTTTTGTATCGAAAGTGTGCATAACAAATAAGAAGTGCATTCGAGTGTATGCACTAAAAATTACAATTATAAAAGTGTACACTAATCAGATTTTTATTTCGTAAAAAAATATTTACCTTTCCGATTAAACATAAAATAAAAAAAACAGTCATCTCTACCCCAAGGTACCATCTTCAGTGATAGCGACCTCTCCACCTGCCAAATGGCGGCTTTCTTCTCAGAAAGAGGATTCTATCCGTTTAGGAATTTCTATCAAATGCCTGGCCGTCAGGGTACAACTCTCACATCCATAAATAACTAGGGGTTTGATCAACATTCTGTACAACTTCAGTTTGCTGATAGTTATAAGGTATTTAGACCTTAGCAATGGGCATAGGGCATACAAAGTTAGGTTGCAATGACAAGACGCTCCGGTATATCCCCTTCCACACAAGTACCATGTGTGAGAAGGGATCCGTTTTATGAAAAACCCGTCACTCCTTTAAATGTGTAGTCATCTCTACCTTTTTTTTAGCCTAAGCTCACAGATATCATCTGCATATGACAGGTCATGGTTTGATGCCACCAGATGTTGTTACGATTACGACATCTGATGCCATCAGATGTTGTCCTGGGAGTTTTTCTTTAACGAAAGAAAAATTTTAACATGAGTTTAAAGAATATCTGGGTCATAGCTTCTTTTTGCCGTACACAAGTACTTGTTCTCAAATTTGACACAGTTTGACCAAAGCAAACCATAATTTCTCCTGATGACGAGTCATATGCGTGCTAGAAGTTCAAGAGCATCTGATGTACATCACGAGAGGTTTTGTAATGTTTTGAAAGAATCATCTTAGCTTTGCAGTAACCAATTCATGATGCGAGGTTTGTTCATATTTCCAAGAGGATATTTGTATGAGGAAAGAATATGGTAGCTCCACAAAAATTGTGGGCGATCGCAAAGTACAACGTCCTTCCCCATTTTCGGATGTCAGTTTGTTTTGGGAGTCTGGACCTATATTTTCACATAAGTCTGTTTGTTTTTTACCAGCTCCAACATTAAACTTACCAATGACTATTCTGACGACGTGCTCCAGTATGGATCCATCAAAATTGTTTGTAAAATGTGTCTTTGTCTATGGGTTGGCTAATATCAATGGGAGCGTCTACGCGTGAATACAAATGATAGACAGGTGGGCTACAACCAGAATGATTGTCATCTGGCATTCGAACAGCTAAAAAGCACTTTAGAAAACACTACGTTATTGGCACATTCAATACATGGCGCCAAACTTAGTGTCACAAGCAACGCACACTGCTGTAGGTTGCAACAATCAAATTATTGCGATTGCGGGAGCCGCTTAAATTCTTTTCAAAGAAGCTTTCGGATTTTGAAAAAAAATATTCCTCATTTGATAAGAGCTACTAGCTATCTACCAAGCGAACAAACATTTTCGATACCATGACGAAGGTTAAGATTTTACAGTCGACCACAAACCGGTTATTACAGCTATTCCATCCAAGTTGAGATTCACTTCGACATGAAGCAAATCGCAAGAAGCTGACGCAAATTCAGTGGAAGTAAATTAGAAATTAGAATGTTTTAAATTAGCTGGCTTAGCGATTTACTGCGAAATTTCAACGGGCAACAACCATCCATACATTGCAGAACCGATTACGAAGTACTTTTGACGCACTGCATAACATTTCGCATCCTAACACCTGAGCCACCTGGAAACGCTAATATGAACTAGAAATTTCTGGTTCTGTATGGGCGAAATCCCGCCAAAAATGTAAATTCTGTCAATTTTATCCTGTCAACAAGGCAAGGTGTTAAAACATACTGAGACCCAAAAAATCTTAAGCTTCAGGGTACCGGTCAAAATCATGACCGATCAAGGTATTCAGTTTGAATCCAAACTGTTTGGTGAGCTGACTACGCGTTTAGAATAGAGCATTGGAGCTCCGAGCTACCCATAGTACTACTAGATATCCTAGCTAGTGCCCCTATCCTAGTACACACAGGTTTGACACTGCCATACGACGGCTCATACAAAGTCATTCAACGCTTACGAAAACATGTCGTACTTGATTTCTTTGGCAGAAAAACCTCCTCCAACAGGAATCCCTCGGATTGTCTGCATACGAGTATTAAACCATCACATTGTTAAACTTCCTCACGGTTCTATCAGACACTGGACTACAATAGTCAGCAACGAGGATACACAAGCAACACTATTGCCTCTACCAACAAACAAAAGATGTAGCAACACAGAAACCACTAGCATTAGTAAATGTTTACTAAATATGCCACATTTTTTTATTGACTCGTCATTAAATTTTTCTCGTATTCTATTGTCGAGGAAAGCATCATATAAATAAACATAGTACCACCATGGTATGTTAGCCCATTGCCGTGCTAGATGTCACTACTGATATCGTTAAAAATAATCAAAATATTTTTATATGTATAATCGCCTAAATGTCGTATTTTTATTCTGAATTTTGACGGTATCCTATCGAGCCGACATCTGGAACATCAATGGGTAAAATGTTTTTTTCTTATGATGGTAGAAAGTCATAGTTAAAATTAATTTTGATGATGTGCAATATGACCTTGGTAGATTGTTGTTTTTTGTAAATAGGCTTCTCGGTCTCCAATTTATGATTTTCCAATTTTTGTTTGTTAAAATTAATTATTTTACATACTTCTTGCATCTTTTTTTTTAATAATAAATTTCGAAGTCGCAACTTTCAATAATCGCCTAAATATTGTTTAGCTTTATATCGCCTAAATGTTCATTAATATTGACCATATGTTCATTATGAAAAATTTCTAATTTGATTATTGCACTGATTAAAAATTAGCTTTATGATATTATGCATTATGTTCAAGATTTTTAGGTGAAAGGTAACCATTTTCGATAAAATGAACAGTCAAAACTGGGAAGTTTTAGTACTTATTTTGGTCTATTTCAAAAGCAATACGTTTTCCTATGGATATTGAATTCAATTTCATCAATCGGTACAAATATATGTTTAAACGAACTCTCAACTACCGACTGTAGTAGATCATAGTTCCGCGAGGGTAACTAGAAGATCCTTTCGCGATACTGTTTAAAAGATCTGATGATGTTTTTCTTAAGCGGCTACAACGAGGGAGTAGTGTTAGGCTGCAAAAATATAAGCTTGAAGTTTACTTGCCATGGCAGCTGACATTATCGACTAATAATTTCACTGTTACTAGTATTATTTTAGCTTTCAAATAAAGAGAAATCTTAGGGATAGATAATATTGTTTTGTCAAGCAATTTTGGATAACTTTGGGAGCCCAATGTTTTGACATTTGGATAATGGATTGTCATGCATCATTTGAGATGTTTGATTACAGGAGTATATTTAGTTTGCAAATACGGTGACAACAATTCTAATTAACAATTTTCAAGAGAAGTTTGCAGCAAAAACGGAGTATTACTGATTTTTTTAATTTCTAAGCTCTTAAACCATAGATAAACAAAATAGATCTCTCAAATCATGTAATCGTATTTTTTTTTACTCCATTTTCATTTTAATTGTCGATGAATATTCTGAATTTAGTCCTAAAATCGATGCTAGGAGATAAATCCAATTTATCTATAGGTGGTTTAAATATTCAAAGCTTATTCACAAATATTGACGAAATACGTCACATTTAAATGGTGCATCAGTAGAAAGTTTGTTTGGATATTTTTCTTGTAGGTTCGATGAAATATATATAGCGGGTGATTTTAATTTCGATATCCTCCAAAATTTCACATTTTCTAGAGATTATTTGAATCTTATAAATAGTCTTAACTTATCCGTTTATAACACTGTTGCACAAACGTTTTGTTGTCCAACCGCTAGCGGTATTTTTTTTTCCTTAATTGACCATATTGTTTCCTTTAGTAATAGCCCTATTTGTTTTTTCAATCAGTTGTCTCTCGGTATAGGCTCCTATCATGATCTTTTAGTTTTTTCTGTAGGTTAAATGATTCCAGAACTTGCTTATCTTGGTTTCGCTTTTGAGACTTTACTCCGTTTAGGACTGTTACTTTAAAATCAAAATCCCACGTTGGTAGTGTCAGGAAATATATATACAAAACTGGATATTTCAAAATTGGATATTTCAATACGAGATAAGGTACAAAACGAGATATGGTACAAAACTGGATATTTCAAAATTGGATAGTTCAAAACGACATAAGGCACAAAACGGGATATGGTACAATACTGGATATTTCAAAACGGGATATTTCGACATGTGATTTAAACTTAAAATGATTTTTTAGGAAAATTCTGGAATATGGCCAATTAGGGAGGAACTCGGCGAGTTCTTAACCGATGTTGATGAAATTCGATACGTAGAAAGAAAATGGGATTTTAAAATGATTTTTTGGGAAAGTTCTAGAATATAGCCAATTAGGAAGTAAGTCGGTGATTTCTTAACCGATTATGATGAAATTCGATACGTAGGATGAAAATGAAATTTTGAAATGATTTTTTGGGAAAATTCTGGAATATGGCCAGTTAGGAAAGAACTCGGCGAGTTCTTAACCGATTATGATGGGAATAAATGATTGTCTTGTAAAATTATTTCCACGGTATTTACAAGTAAACTAAAAAAATCATCAACTAAAAACGAATCATGCGCATGATACAAGGCCCTAAACTCATCAGACAAAATTCCTAATCTCGTTCATGAAATAAAAGGACAGCGAGTACGCTGGCTCGATCACGTTAATGCGAGCCGAGCCTAAGCGGATGGTTCACCGATCTCTGAGAGGAGAACCGCCGTTTGCCAGGCGCAGAGGTTGCTGTCGGCGACGATAGCTTTTCGGGGTAGAGAACGGCTTGTCTACTTCGGGTTGTCTAGAACAATAAGAAGAACAAGCTCGGAATCGAAACCGTTGGAACCAGGATGTTGACTCGGTACGGGCCAGTAATGGCTTGTAAAAGCCATTTTATTATTTATTATAATTATTACTAAAATATGTTTAATTTTTGAAAGCAACCATGTTTTGGTTAAAAAAAAATTTTTAATAGAAAAGAGTTAACATAATGGTAAAAAATGTACCAGTAAAGTAAAACTTTAAAATAAATACAATTGTAAAAAAATTACATTGATCAACTGTAAACTTCAAGTTACTTTAGTCGACCTTATTCTAGACCAAAAAACACTTGCTATTTACACTCGATCTTATATGCGTTTTAACATTTTAATTTCCAGATAATAAAGAGATCAATTAAAGATTCATATTTGATTTATACGAACGATCGTAATTTTTTTTATAGTCTATCGACTTGTTGTATAAACAAAACCGTTATTTTTATAATAACTTGTAAAATAAATAAACATCACTACTAATCTTTTAACATTTTGATTTCTGTATGATCGGTCGATTTTATTTAAGTGTCGATTTTCAAATGTGATAAAATATTTGACTGATTAACAATTTGATATGGCGTAAATATTGGATACTAAAGTAAAATAATCGTTAGAATAAATAAATAACTTTCGATTTGATACGATCGTTATTCGATGTGTCACAAAATATTTAATACGCAGAGTTAAAATGATAATTTGATTAGCAATGCACGTTTTTAGTTCCACCAATTACTGTTGGCAATATGTTTTGATCTTTAACTTTATAAAATCTATGACAGCAATGATAGACCTAACTGTTGATGGGACTATCGATCGCATTTAGGTTAATACTGTCCGCTGATAAAATGTTTTGAAATATTGCCACTTCAGCAACAATCAAGCGAGTAGTCATTGAAAAAAAATACTGCCGAAATCGTAAACCTATGTTTGAGTTGAGAAAGCTTAAGAGAAGAAAAAGTATAATAGTTATCGGAAAAACTCTATTTAAACCTCTCAATGATTGTAGAGCACCATAGATCGATTTATTATCTTAGACGCTGTGGCCGTCTTTCAAACAAGTCGTGTAACGAAAATTCAGTAACATCAGTTATTCCTCAAAATTGACGCATTTGGAGTTCGATCATTTGGCTGATCAGGCGATGGAAGTTAATAGTAGCGCTCTCTATCGCGGCACGAAAGTTCAGTTTTCATGCCTAAATTCCAATTTATGAGTGTGAACAACATGAAGTTCAAGAAGTTGGTGCCACATGACCAACAGCCATAAAATTCAATTACTACATAAGTCATTTCAAAGTTGGGAACAAGCTATCAGAAAATTTTGCAATTAGCTTTACTTTAAGACAGAGATGCTCTGTCTCTGATTCTCTTTAATCTCATGTTATCTTTTGAAAAAGTGAAACATTCCAGGACAACATCTTGCACTGACATTCCAACCATGCCATGTCTACTAGTACGATTCTGCTTTCGTTGGGTTTAAAATTAATGAGTTCGTAATCAAAAACGGAATGGATTTTAGTAGTGGTGACCACATATTTGAACGAGTAATGGGTTTCCGGTAATTGTGGGGTAGGGAATATGAAAGTGTGCCTTGCCGCCAGCAAACATGTTACTTGCGTTAGGTCCCCAGCTAAAGTCTAAATACCTTACAAACATCGATCAATGGTTCGATGAAACATGGATCGATGGCTCCTTGGAAGTAGAGATCTTGCTTCTTCAAGATGTCTCGAACTATATGAAAAGCTAGCTCGAGACAGCGAGAATTTGAGCTACATTTATGCAAAATGGATAATATAAATGTGCAAATATCTATGCCAGTAAAACCATTGGGAACATTAAATATCCGAAATCATTATGTGAAATGTGCCCAACGTTCGTTATACCTAAATAAAACAAACACGAAAATTTCAACAGAACTTTGGAAGAATATCTGGCTTATGTCGGAGCAATGAGCGCTGAAATTAAATATTGATAAAATGTATGCATACTCTAATTATACTCTGGTCGTTTCTGAAAATGCCCTTGAACGTATTAAAAAACACAGTTACCAAAAAAGGTTGACACACCCCAAAAAAAAAAATAAAATCCATATCGCACACAACGATATATTTAAAAACCTATACACAGTCAATGGATACCGATTTACAGCTATGTATTGAAAAAACGCGATACCATACAAATATACCATGTGCACGTGAAAAGCACACGCGATTAAAGCATATTGTTACTGGAACTTATAATTGCGATATGCGGTTTAAAGCGGTTTGTACTTATAGTTTCGTCTCACTCCTCTACTAAATTCGTACATTAAATTGTGCATAACAGTGTAGCTAGCTTAGCACCCACATACGCTCATGTGCATAACAACACAATTACAGTTGTATCGTTGATTATTTTTAGTTTAATTCCCCTCCGTCATTATTAAAAAAATTTTTGGGTTAACCTTAATTTAATCGAATTATTTATTACGAAATATTTGTTGTACTTACATAATATGATTTAGTAATTTTCCGATGTCACCAATTCTACGAAAACTTAATTTTAATTTAGTTTAAACTGATTTTTTCGTTGAAAATGTTTTTGTAAATAAAAAATAAACACAAGAGAAGTGAAATTTGCACGAGGTAAACTGAAAGATAGAATGAATACGACAGAGACACGTACAATTTATTATAAAATCGATGTCTAATATTGAAATTGATACACCACCTAAATAATATAGTTTATGTGCGCAACGTTAGGGACGCTTTGTTTAGTTGTTTTGAAAAGTGGTTGAGCTATTATTTTATAGATGTCAGTAAAGTATGAAATTAAATTTTGAACGAAGTAATTTCTGTTACCGCTTTAGTGACAGTGCATCACGATTTTCTGTAAATAATCGAAATGGTTGTTAATTCTCCGATTTTTTTGATTTTTGTATTATTCATTAATAACTGATTACTTGTTGGATTTTTAGCTTCCGTCGGTTCAAAATCAATGAGCCCAAAACCAAATATATGATCACTGGTTTTAGAGCACAAGACGCAATTGACTTTCGTAATGGTGATCACACATTTAATTGAATGATAAGTTTCTGATACGTTGAGTCCTTTGTCACTCATAATAACTGTGTGCGAGGGGAAATTAAAGCTAGTCTTGTCGCTAGTAACCGTGCTTTGTATGTCTTACGTCCTCTGCTAAAGTCAAAATACCTTACAAATGCCGACAATCTGAAGTTGTACAAAATATTGATCAGACCCGTTGTCATGTATGGGTGTGAGAGTTGAACCCTGACGTATAAGTATATGTGAAAAATGGTAAATGACATTCGGGAGAAGAATCATGCGCATGATGTATGGCGCCAAACGCGAGGATAACGACATTTACCGGGTTTTATTCAACCACGAAATCAGAAATATAATGAAAATTCCTGATATCGTTTAGCTGCCATTTGGAAGGCGCAAATCAGTCAATGTAGATCTACTGGGGTAAAATCCATGTCGAGCAATAGAAATAAGTGTCCTAGTATGAAAGAGCTACATTTTGTGAATGGCGGATGATCTTGGAGATAGAACTCTTCTGCAACTGGTGGCAATATCGTATCTGTTATTTCTATATGAACGTCGAAGTCCATTGCAAAGTATTTTTCAAAAAACATTTTGATCGTTAGCCAAGTCTCGCTTAGTATTATGATATTTTAATCGATGTCGAGTACGAGTACGATGTTGAGCTTTTATCCCAACCGGTTGCTTGATTGGTATACTTTAAGAAGATCGGTGTTGCCTTCAACCAATTTCCTAAATAGTTTCCAATGACGGAAACAGTAAACACTCCGATTGACAATTTTTCGTAAGACGTATCAATTGAAGTCAAGTCAAATCGACATACGCAAAACTAATAATCAAAACTTTTTAATTAATTTCGATTGACATTGCATCCATTGCATTAGTAAATTTGCATATTGACCTTTTCACGACCGTGATTCGTAGGGAACGTAAATTATCTGCAAAACAAGGAAATGTATTGTTATACTTAAGAATTTCATACGAGTATATTTCCTCACATCTGGTGATTCCATTATGTCTGAATGAAAGAAAATTAATTAATTAATTAAGAAATCGACTTCATTATCAAGATTCATCATTTATTTTAGTCAATTAATTTAGAGAAAAAAAAAACATTTTCATATCAACAAATCTTTAAGAAAATAACGGAATTTATTGTTTTACTCCGATTTCCTAATAAAAATACTTGTGAAACGTTGTAATACACATTGATCAAGGTTAAAGTGTATAGAAAAAATTTTAGTTGTGCAACCGTCATTTATTGGAAAAATCATTGTTCTAGTTAACCTCAAAAATGTCATACCATAAATCAATTGACCGAATGTAAACAGAAATCAAAGTTTTATGTTAAGTTCTAGTAAAATTTTAAACTGTCAAACTTAGTATTTTGATCTTAACAGATTTAAATAACAGATTTGGACTTGCTATAAATGATCAACTTGTGTCAAATGCTGTAGATGAAATGTTTCAAATACAGACTGTAGAATTCACAATGACCATGCCGAGCCTAAAAGGAACCGTTCCCTACTACTAGCTTTTTTTTTTACAAAGCATACAAATTGATGTCTTACATAAGATGGTAGTTCAAGAAAAAATACTTTTGCACGAAAATTGACCGCGAATGGGCAAAATTATTCCACCTAGTTGCTGTAATAATTTGGTTGCATGCAGAACGCTGTCAAAATTATTACAGAAAAAAAATTAACAGAAATCGGACGCGCCCTTAATGATAGTTGTAAAATGTAGCTCAATTTTATAAATTATACAATTAATATTTTTTTAACTTAATTCTAGAAACTTCTCTAAATACACAATTTTTAAAATAAAATAAGTAAGTAGCTCAATATTAAAATTAGAAACTAATTTCATTAATTAAAGCTCAACTCTAAATTTGACTTTTAATGTTTGGATTTTTTTTGCTATTATACTGGCGTTTCATTTAAAAAGTAGCTTCATTTTTTAGATTCTTAAAGTTACCATCATAAATCAATTTTTACCAGTTTGACGTCTTTGGCACAGTTTACATTTACTAGAGATTAGATAACTAATTTTATAGCAAAGCAAATACTATACTGGCTTAGTAGCTCAATTTTAAAACAAATAAAAAGTATTAAATATAGCCATATTTCCAAAATATATTTGACTATTCCTTTTTTTAAATATTTAAATCTACTAATGATGCTTTGAAAAGTAGCCCAATTTTGTATATTATAAAAATATTGTTGATTAGGTAGTGTTGTGATTTTTTTGGCTTTGATCAGTTTCACTCACACCATATAAACATATCACTCAAAGACAACCAAAAATAGGTTATAGTTAACTGAGGACTAGCAAATTATAGTAAAGTAGCTTAATATTACAATTAAGCAATTTTTTTTTTAAATAAATATACTCAAAAGTAATTTCACACTTTTTAATGAGCTCGATGATAGTGTTGATTTGTAGTTCAATTTTATAAACTCTTAAATTAAATTATAGGAAAATCTGAAATCACGGCTTCAAATGAAAGACAACTAAAGCTAAGTAGCTCAATAACAAAATTAGAAAATAGCTTAACAAATTAAAGCTCAAGTGTAATTTTAAAAGTTGCATTCGACGTTTTATTGTTTGGTTTCGTCAATTTTACAATTTTTTTATTTAAAAAGTAGCTCAATTTTGTAAATTATACAATTAATATTTTTTTAACCAAATTCTAGAAACATCCCTAAATAAACAATTTTTAAAATACGGTTTCATCGTAAGTAGCTCAATATTAAAATTAGAAACTAATTTAATAAATTAAAGCTCAACTCTAATTTTAAAAGTTGAATTTGACGTTGAATGTTTGAATTTTTTTTGCTATTATACTAGTGTTTCATTTAAAATGTAGCTTAATTTTTTAGATTCTTAAAGTTACCATCATAAATCAATCTTTACCAGTCTGACGTCTTTGGCATTGTTTACATTTATTATAAATTAGATATATAATTTTGTAACAAAGCAAATACGATATTGCCTTAGTAGCTCAATTTTAAAACCATAAAAAAGTGTTTACTATAGCCTTATTTCCAAAATATATTTAACTGTTTCTTATAAAGAAATTACTCAAAGACAACCAAAAATTTAATAAAACTTGAATTATTCCACGTAGGGACTAGCAAATTATAGTTAAGTAGCTTAATATTACAATTTAGCAAATATTTTTTTAAAAAATAAATATACTCAAATGTAATTGCACACTTTTTTAATGAGCTCGATGATAGTGTTGATTTGTTGCTCAATTTTATAAACTCTAAAATTAAATTATAGGAAAATCTGAAATCACGGCTTCAAATAAAAGACAACTAAACTACTTAGTTGTCAATATGAGACAACTAAGTAGCTCAATACTAAAATTAGAATATAGCTTAACAAATTAAAGCTCAAGTGTAATTTTAAAAAATGCATTCGACGTTTTATTGTTTGGTTTTTTAATTTTACAATTTTTTTATTTAAAAAGTAGTTCAATTTTGTAAGTTCTTGAACTTAGTGGTGTGGATTGTTTTTGTGAATTTGCCCTATGTTGTTGCACTAAATCCTCATTTATAACATAACTTCGTAAATAAGAAAGAGTAATTTTTAAATTAGCCCATTTTTCTTCAAAACTGTGCTGGAAACGTCATTACCGTAAATGGTGACTATTACAGAGGCATACTAACGATTTCAATGGTCTCAAATCAATGGTATGAATATAGACTACCTTTGGTTTCAACAATATGGTGCCACTTGCCTAAGAAGCTGACAGACAATAGATCTCTTGCACATCAAATTTACTAACCGAATAATCAGCCGCTTTGGAAATTTCAAGTGGTCCACGCAAAGCTGTGACTTAGAGCCGTTGAACTTTTTTCGTTAAGGATAGATGTTATGCAGTTAATCCAGCGACTGTTATTCAAAAGTTCTGCATTGGTTGCTCGGCAAGTTCATTCTGTTGTGGCGTATATGGCACAGACGACTGATTTTCTTCCGATTCCGCTCGACTTAAATAATCTTTATAATTGTTGATTACAGAATTCCGTTTGATTATCAGCTCTAAATGTTTTGATTTATTTACCGGCCTACTTTTCGAGATATGCTTTGTATTCACAAGATTTGGCAAGAATTTCATTCTTCGATTTGATGAAAAATGGATGAGTAATTCGTCTGAAATTATCCACCAAAACGAGCATAAAACGATATCCACCAAACTATTTGGTTTATATTGGTCCTGCTAAATCAGCGTGAATCATTTCAAGGAACTATTTAGTTCTCGATCCAATTTTGATCCATAAAAAATAACATTATCAAAGATTGCATTTTCTCCATGGCTCAAGCGTCGATGCCATGTTTCAGAATCTTCGTTATTTTAACTTAGAAATCGCTAATAGAAGCTTATTTTCGAATTTACTTATTTCACCACTTGGGGTTTACTTCATCGGTTTCAATGACAATAATCCCAATTTTTGGATAAAAGTTTTGGTAAAGATATTACAGGCGGAGAACAGTTTTTTTTTTGTTTTGACATTTTTTGAAGATACTAGATTCGTTTGCTGAAGCTATTGCACTTGTTTATTTTTCTCCAAGAAAAACAAAAATGAGATAAAATGGTATTAAAAAAATTTCTAAGAGATGGCGCCAAACCTTATGCTGATTTCGAAAAGAGCTAGATGATTCTAGTAAAATATTGAATCTATCTTGAATACAGCTGGTAAATAGGTATAATTTAGGAATACTTCCTAAATATTTTAGGTGAAATTTATGATCACAGATTTTAGAGATCCAAAACGCAATGGATTTTATTAGTGGCGATCACCCATTTGAAAAACTGATGGGTTTTCGATACCTCTGTAGTCACTTATATGACAATTGTTCGGAAGGAAATATAAAAGCGCGACTTGTTGCTAGCAGTCATGGAAATACCGGCAGGCTGAAGTTGTAAAATATGTTGTCATATATTAGTGTGAGAATTGGATCTTGGCGGATGAGTATGAGAGATGGCCGGTCTCATTCAAGGGAAAGGTTATGCACATGACATATAGCCCCAAGCTCGATGAAGACGACCATTAGCGAGTTCTCTTTGACCACAAGATCAAGAATTTGTTAAAAATGCTGATGTCTTTCATGAAGTAAAAGACCCGACCCTAAACGGATTGATGCACCATCTTTAAGAGAAGAGTCACCATTTGGCAATTGCAGAGGTCACTGTCGTCTAAAATATTGTCTCTAGAACAATACGAGAAGCAAGGACGATATCTTCACATAATCTCCAATAAAGCGTGACTGTTGATATGTTATGGGCCAACAATGGCTCGCTTAACACCGAAGAACATAAACGCACGATCATCTCAACCTATCTTCTATTACCTTTGCAGGACCTTACCAATAAAATCATAACTTTTGTATCGAACTAACAAATTCCAAACTCGTTAAGAAACGCAATTTTGTGATAAGACAATTTGCGTTTGACACAAAGTATTAAAAAAAAACATTCGCGAATCCATCATAGAGATGCGCAATTTTTAAGTTCTCTCTTTCACATGTACATTTGTATTGTGAATTGTGAATTGTGATTGCAAACACAAGCAACCAAGATTTGGGGCCAATAGGTGAAAAGGTGCATGATAAGATTTTATAAATTTAGATTTGTTTGTATATTCGCATAACTAAAAAAAAAAAATTTAAGTGATTCTATGAAATTTTTCAGAATTTTGTCAAATAATTAGCCAGACGCCGTATATATACATCTAAACGGACCATAAATGGGGGTTAGAACTTTACTAGATCCCATATTTGGTCGGTATATCTTTTTATGTGCATATTTAGGTATATTCACATATATACTGTACAAGTATTTTATCTCATGCATGTCAAGAAACCCAAGTACACAAAAAAAAAAAAAAAGTGGAAGAGAGTTGGAATTTTTAAAGTAAATACTCGTACATGATTTGAGAGATATTGTGATGTAGTAAGACGTTACCTAATTTATGATACAATGCGTTCGCAAACGTTAATCATGGCACACAAAATAAAAATTCTTAAATGATAAGAAATTTTTTTTTTTGTCGTTTATTATGGATTGAATTATGTATTTAGTCTCCGTATAGTCTTGCGTGATTTATTTGTTCGGCTTTTTAAAAACGTAAAAAAGAAATTCACAAATAACCATAGCGTAATAATTTTTAGAATTCTAATACATTTTTTTTTGTTCGATTGTAAATTGACTTAAGGTGTATTTAGAAGAATTACCATTAGATGGGTTGTTGGTGTCAGTTTGATTAATTTTTTATCTTAGACGAATCCAAAAAAAAAAAAAAGTTTTTGTTTTGATCACAAAAATATTTGGAATTTTTGTCATGATATCTTATCTATACTCGTATGTCAACGAGAGAGTTTTATTTAAATACTCATAAGTCTCGATGATTTTTGTATATCATGTACAACTTAGGAATGTTTGAGACTATATCTAACTTATTTGAAAGGATGACATTTTCTTGGTCTAAATATCCCTTAAGCCTAGTTCTCATTAGTCAAGGTATTATCATTATAATTCCACCACATCATTCTTGGCTTGTTGTTAGACAAAGAGTATTACTTGGAACTCGTCGCTCTCCAAAAAACTCGATGTACATTACAGTGGAGGTGATATCGACCCCAGGAGAAAAAGACTACCTTGTACTGTCTTACATAATTTTGGAGAGAATTACTCTCCTGGCGAAGGTAATTGTAGGTGACTACTTAAAGAGAGGTTGTAATAATCAGAAAGTCACTGATTAAGTTTTTTCGCTAACGATGATCCTTTCTACGAAACTCCAGCAAACCTATGGCTCAGTCCACCGGGATAACTTATGGTTTGCTTTACGAAGTCACCATCGTTACGTAAAGATGTCTAATCGTATGCAGTTGGTCAGGTGTTGAAGCTAAATATACTTGGTGCTATTTTTTCCATAACTGTGCATTTTACCTGTATTTTTACTTAACAAATCATTTTCTGGGGGAGCCAGTTAAACCATTTCCAATGACTCTGAAATGTGAAGTTCTTTAATGTATAAGTTGCCATGAAATGTTCTGTTTGAAAAATAATCTTAGATAATCTTCTCCCAGTGCCGTTGGTTTTAATTAGAATTTGGTTTGCCTAAATGAAGTTCGTACTGCTATCACTGATATATAGGCAATATTTCTCCAAAGGTGTTGGCTGTTAAATCAGAAACTACTTTGAGATGAACTGCATTTGTTAAAAGGCATACAAAACCAGCAATGTAACCCTTGTAGGACTTATTCATTTGCTTTTTGGCATCCTTACAATAAATGGACGGGCATAATCGACACCGGTGTGTGTAAGTGGCCGAGATGGGGGAGACACGAATTCTGGATAAATCGGAATCTAAAACAAACAATGCATTTTGAATGTGATTTGTTAAGCTCCCTTTACGATCTAGAAAGTTTTCCGGATAAATGCTGAAGTAAATGCATTGGTACCATGGAGCCTGCGGACGTTACTGCCCAATAGTTAATTAGACTGACAAAGTGTGATTTAGATGGTAAAATAAGAGGATGGCTTTCTAGGAATGAAAGATCCGATTTTTTTAGTCTTACTCCTAACGATGAGCCCGTTGTTGTTCAGAAACGGATATGGCGATAGTGCTGTTCTTTTAAATGATTGTTGATCCCTTAAAGTTGATATTTCGTATGCATAAAAAATATCTTGAACTTCTCTTATCACACGTTGACCTTTTACTGAACTTAAATATGAATCCGCGGACATAAGCAGTTGCTCTGAATAGCGTGATTATGATTTTATCAAATGCAGCGTCCTTAATAAGAACGTAAAAATCAGTTGTGATCCTTTTTAGATCAATACGTCGATCCCTGAAACTGTTACGGGTTTCTTTATTATTTCAGGTCCCGTCCACCATTGTTCCAGAGAACTTAATTTTGATAGTGAAATCCCGCGGAATGCATGGTCCGCTGGGTTATATGTTGAGGCTAAGTGTTTCGATTCCTCGATTCTAGTGGTGTTTTGAATTCCTGATACTCTATCATAGACGAACTTTTTTTATTTTGTTGCTTGTTATTGTAGACAAGCCAAAACAATGGAGAATCTGTCCATTTGTAAATATCCACCGGTTGCACTTCTAGTGTTTTGACCACGTGGATAATCAAACGTGACAAAAGAAGAGCTCCGCATAGTTCCAGACGTGGTAAAGTCTACTCAACTCGGGAAGGTGCTAGCTTTAATTTGGTAAAACTGCAATTACCATCCCAATGGATTAAAGTGTCCTGCAACTTCCAAGGCTAGTGCTCTCTTTGTAAGTTCAGTTTCTGATGATATATTTTGGTTTACTTTAAATCTAAAGCAGTCGGAGGTCGTATTCCAATGGTTTTCTAAAGTTTCATCTTCTGCCAATTCCAAGTTTCCAATACTTATATAGAGACTCGGTGCTACGTTTTATTTTTGGCACTGGTCCATTTGACGTTATTTTTCGTAAAACATATGCTTCTATCTAACTCCTTTAATGTAACAAGCATTTGCTTAATTTCTTCGCAGCAAAAGATGATGTGGTACTTTCGAAATGTTCAACACTGTGTGTCAATATCTGTAATTTAGTTGAACATTGACTCTGGCCACTTGCATAATTTGTCTCCAAGTTTTATTCCTTAATATTCTTTGATGTTTTCTTTTACAAATAATGGAACAAAAAAAATGGTACCACCGGCAAAATTGAAAAAAAAATAAAAAAATGAGTGAGCTTAGGAAAAGGACCCTAAACCTTCTTTGAAAGGTACTTCATTATCGTCACCGTATTTTATTGGGGTATAGAGGCTTTCCCGCTTTTAAGAAACATCATGGCCCTCTTTCTCGGAAGAAGAACATTTCTTTTAAGCCTAGAATATTTTTAACTTCAGATTTTCGGTAGTCAGAATAGTAAATGTAAATATGTTTTTTCTTCTAAGTGGCTTTGATTCCATATTGGGCATATGGGATCAAACAAACCAACAAACGAAGCATGTTTCGTTATAATCATCGTTCTGGATAGGTAAAATGAGGTGGTATTGTTACCTCAATTGTCTTGACTAATGAGTCAGCTGTTCGAATAGATCTTCGAACGAGTTTGAGCTCGAGTTCTCACTAATTTATACCACCAATTTATACAAGTGGATATTATTTCCAAAGTTCGAACTTTGAGGCATATTTAAAACCGTCGGTCTATAATCATAAAAAAACGATCGCAGAACTTCTTAAATTTATGGAAAGATGCATAGATATGTGCAATCAGCAAGGGGATTTACGAAGAAAATCACGCCTAGTAGGATAAGTATCCGCACATATACTATCGCTTCATTTATATACTATCGCTTCATTTGTATCTGAACCATGCATGAGGGACATGCATGAGGCAGCTCAACCGAACCAACGTAAGAATTCTAGTGAAAAGGTTTCCGCAATTAAGGGTTCTACCAAACTACTAATTGCATCGATAGATGAAACGACGAGAGTTTGAAATTACCGAGTGGCTCAGCCGCGGTTCGAACAATTTTTGGGTAGATAGTTGCCAAGTGAATTGCGGAAAATAACCAAAGCATTACTGAGAGCATGACCGAAAATTTCAAAGTCCTGCTAGATATCGACAAATGTTTGCGGCAGTTTAGGGAAGTAGAAGAGTGACCAAAAGGCATTAGGAGGACACCAGAAGAACAGTTGGCTGAGGATTTGTTTCAAAGAACGACGAAAAGAGCCGAGGAAATCTTAAGCAATCGTACCATACAGCCCTTAATCGCCTGAAATCAATTAATCAAAAATTTGAGCGTGACCCAGAGTTTGGAAGGTTATACAAGGCATTCATGGAAGAGTACGAGCAGCATGATATAAATCGGTGCAATAAGGCAACTAAATATTTTCTTCCAAACCACGAAGTCTTACTGTGCGCAATCTTACGACTAATAGCTTCCTTGCAGCTTTAAACAAGATTTACGCCACTGAGAGGAAACGGCCATACAATGTGGAGCTTAGAGAGATATTTCAGTTTCTACAGGCTAAGACATCAGATATAGCGTCGACGCTTTTATAATTAAAAATAGAGTGAAAGTTCATCCCATCGGAAGCGCCTGATATGGGAGGGAATAAGGGAGATACCTGTAAAGCAAGTAAAAATGTAATTGGGCAGATTTGTTGGTGAAAGTATACTTATCTTAGAGCTGTTTTCCAGATTACTAACAGAAAATTCAGTGATCATGAATTCAAGACCACTACAGCAGTAATCCAGACTAAAAACATCACCTGTATAACGCCGGTGAACTTTTTAATCGGACGTACATTTGTACACATGGCTCAGTAATTTAAGCAGCTGGCACTGGTGTATCTTTCGTAAAAGAGGAACACCTCGGAACAATATCATATTTTTATACCATCAGTCCAACCAGGTTCTGGCATATTATGCAGATGGTATCTGCGTGATTAGACTGAATGACAACGGTGTAAAAGAACTACAGGATTCACTTGAACGATTCTTCGCTTCCATCCGTCTTAAAATAAAAATTCTCCAAGATAAAATATATGACCATAGGTTTCAGTGGTGACTACAAATTTGAAGGAGCGATGGGCTTCCTATACCTCGCATTCCCTGCTTCTCATTATAATTGCTGGAGGGAGAAAAAACATTCATTGCCACTGTCAACGACACTTTGTATGCCCTACGTTCACTGCTAAAATGTAATTACCCAGCAAATGTTGGCAAGCTGGAGATGTACAAGGTGTTGATTGGAACCTTTTTCTTACATGTGTGTGAGAGTTGATCCTGGCGGATGAGTATGAAAGATTTCTCTTTAATCACGAGATCAGGAATTTGATGAACATTTCTAATGTCATTAATGAATTAAAAGAACTGCGAATACGATGGCTTAGTTCTGCGATCCGCTCCCAAATAGATAGTAAAGAGATCTCAAGGAGGATATCCGCTATTTGGCAGCCACAGAGGTCGCTGTCGGCGACGAGCGCACCTCGAGGACAATGACACATAAAGCAACTTCTGTAACTAAACACTTGAAACTACGTCGGAACCAATAAGTTAAGGTAACAAGGACAAGATGATTTATATAATAACACGATCATAACATATGATCCTCACGTATTTCGTACCGATCTAATATTCTGAATAAAACAATAAAATAAGAAAAAAACCAATAAAAAATTCTTAAACACAAAAACTAAGAAAATAAAAATAATTTTTAAATAAACAATATTTTCGTTTAATATTTACAGTAGTTTTAATTTTGATGTTGAACGATCAACAACAAATTTAAGATCGCGGATTTAAGAAAAAAAAAATCTTTTATTTTTTTTTTAGTTAGATTTAAAACAAAACAAAAAAATTTAAGTGTGAGAAAAATAAAATAAAAAAGTGAAAATTATTATATATTTATTTTTTTTAACTTGTTTTTGTGAAAATGATTTTTTGTGAAAATTGAAAAAAAAAATAAAATTAAAAATAAAGTGCGAGCAAAGTTTATTTGAAATAAGAAATAGTTGTTCAGTGTATATATTTACAAAATAAGAATTATAAAAGTGCTGTTGCGATCATGACAATGGAAAAACAATCGTTTATTGCATTACCGTTACCACCGTCACCTTCTTCATCGCTATCGTCGGGCGGTGGTGGTGGCGGTGGCGGTTCCATGAAACGACAGAAAAATCTTAAATTTATACTATTCTCAATTTTTATGGCGATCTTTTGTGTTGTGATTTCTTTTGTTTTGGTAAGATGAATTTCAGATTTTATTTTTAGTCGATTTATTTTCGTGTTTTTTTTTTTTTTTTGAATTTTCAAAAAAATAAAATAAAATAAAATAAAACATATGCAGGATGATAATGATAATCAAATACAGTAATGTATTTTAATCGTGCGCGCTTGTTCGTCAGTAACTTATATTTAGCAAACTCTGAATAAATTAAAACTGAATTTTTAAATTTAATGTTACACTTGATAGGAGTTTGACCGATCTTTAGAATAATAAGATATAAATAAATTTCGAATAAATTGGAAATCGATCGTATATGGCTCGAGTAACGAAGATCACTGTTCTTTGAAATTTTAATTGAATTCTTTATAGACCTGAATATTTTAACCAAAATAAATTTTGAAGTGATACTACGTACTGGCAAAATTTTCCAGTTTCGCGGTGTGCAAGCACATATGGTGTGCAAGCCGAAAGCATAGATAACTTTAACTAGAACATCAATTCTAAGCTTTGGAAGTGGTCAAATCAAAATATATGTGGGACATACTGTATTGATTCTACGGAATAAACGACCTTTGCGTAACGGATTGTACATCCACTTCAATGATAAATACTTCGGTTCTTTCATTTTGTAAGTTGTTTAGTGCCCATCGGAAATAACAATATATTGTTAAAAGATAGAAGTACTAAAAAAATCAAGGCATCCAAAATATCTCTACCTTTACTCATAGTGCAGCCATTCTGGTTTCAACTGTCATTCTTACAGAAATCGAATATTTATTTTTTTTCATTCCGTATAACGTGAACGGTGTCACAAGCTAAAAGGGTTTACGAAAAGAAGGTTAGAGAAAAGTTGTGACAAATCTTAAACTGGAGTTAAAGAGGTCGGACCTTTTGGTCCTTTGCTCGTAAAGTCAAAAAAAGCTTCTTCGTTAGTAGGAAATGATCTGTACCACCTCTGAAAGATAAGGACAGCATTTTTTATACTTACCCAAGAAATAGCTAACTTCCTCGCCTGAAAATTGGCTGGAAACTCTAATTTAGCTGACCCTAACTTAACATCTCCGATTATCTATCTAGCCAGCTCATCGAAGCGCCACATTATATTTAGACCCAGAATGGTCGCTAAACTCCATAGAAGCATAAACACAAACAAGTCAACCGGTCCGGATGGTATTCTTCAATTGTTCTCAAATATTTTTGTCAAAGCCACTATCATGTTTTTGTATCATATTTTCCCCTCCATCTAGAAAACTGGTAATGAACATCCTGTGCCAAAACAGAACCGCAAATCGTTCTCTTTGAAATATCGTCCAATTGTTATCGTCATAATCAATTTCCAGCTGGTAAAATATTTGAAAGGTAACCATCTAATTTCTGATCGTCAGTATAGTTTTTGTGGAAGGCGTTCAGTAGTAAAATAATGTTGCTACTGAACAATGGAACAGGAGCATTTGACACGTATTTGATCGTGTGTAACACCAAGATTTGCTGTGCAAATTGAGTGTTCCTTCACGGTTCATTAATTTTATGGATTGAAAATTTTTTTTTATTTTAAACGCTGGGATCCATCAAGGATCTGCCATTTCAACAATGATCTTCTATCAGCAACCTCATGTTTACCTTCTTCTTCATTATGAAACGATGTCCTTTCAAAAAGAATGGCTATAAAGTATCGCCTTACAAAAGATCTCAATGCACCGAAAACTCATTTGACTGTACACGATCGGGTTAAAAACCGAGCATCCCGATAAATGATCGCGGACGTAAATTTATTTTCTAATCTTGATTAACTTTCCCATAAGCGAAATGTGGGACCCTCATATGTGTTTCACAAGTATTTTCAAGGTCATAGTTTATCGGACCTTTTTGAGGTATTTAAAAGTTTGAACAAACTAAATTTTGATGCAACCAGCAGAACAGATACCATGATCAATACCAATTTAAACCGCGGTAAAAATTTTGATTAATAACTGAATCGTTCTGCAGCTTATAAAACATGCCCTTGGTTTTTATGCTAAGAAACATAGAATGAGTATCACACCAATCCTTATACGTAGTCCAAGATCCAAATGAGGATATTTATGCTATTTGACTGGTCATTATACAGAAAAGCAAGATCATCTACAAAAGTTAAAAGTTAAGATGTAAAATTAATACTGAAAAAGCAGAAACCCCTACTCTGACCCTCGAGGAACCCCAATATTGATAATTTTACATACTTACCTTCAATTTAAACAACCTGATACCTATCATATAAGTAAGACAGAAATCACGGCAAAATTACACCTCCAACCCCTGCATTTTTTACGATGTTGTTTCCTGTGGTGGTTTTCCAGGTTTAATAATTATGACGACTTCAGCCACCTATCA
Organism: Tipula confusa; assembly: GCA_963556175.1. NCBI lineage: Eukaryota > Metazoa > Arthropoda > Insecta > Diptera > Tipulidae > Tipula > Tipula confusa. The sequence goes on along the minus strand of OY744477.1, from coordinate 36,884,187 downwards.
TAATTTGGGTACATATTTAAGTTTAAATGCTGTATTTACTAATTTGGTGAGCATAATAATTGCGTCATTGCGAAGTTCCTTCGGCACCTCTCCAGTTATTAAGCCAAAACCTGATATCGTCTGATCTTTCATTAAAACTGTTATCGAGAGTTTCTCTTCGTTGACTGCCCAGTAGTTTAAATATAATTTCAGGATATTTCTCTTTATTTTTTCTTGCCTAATTTCCATCTAACTTTTTAATTGGATGCCGTTTGATAAGATAATTTTGTCTTATAGTTTTATCTTTTACTCCCACGCTGATTGCTGGATATCCTTAACAAATTGCATACCTTCAGCATCTAGTTCATCTATGCTTTTTGTTTGAGACATAACTTGTATTTTGTTATCTAAATTCTAAAATAGTCCCAATCTCATGTGCCTATTACAAAGATTCTTTTTTTTTTTGTAAGATGTCTTCACTGAATACTAAAGTGATAGGTGATTGAAGTTCAATTCGTGACATTCTTCTACTGAAATGTAATGCTTTGAAATATTCCTCGTCACAAACAAGGCAAAAAAGTGAATTCTTCACAGTTTCTTTCTTTAATTGCCTTCAAAATTTTCTTTCATTTAGTCGTTGTTAGTCGGGATTCCCAATATATGTTATTCCTACTAAAATTGCCACCTGCCATAACCCCTCAATTTGATGGATTCAAAAATTTCCTTGAGACGTCTTCATCGTTTTTAGTTATAGTGTGCAACTATACTGACGTTTGGGGTCCGTCGAAGATTTTACAATTTATCTGCTGTTTTGAAAGATGTTTTAGGTAAACTTTGACTCATTTCGTAACTATCTATATCTAGCAAAAGGATAAAGAATTCCCTTAGAATCCTAGAAACATACTGGAATATGGTTAATATTCAAAACCCGCATGATAAACCTTTTACAACGAAATACTGTGATCAATCAATCAATCAAGCCGTTATTAAATCCACAAAAATGTTGAGATTGCCTTTTATCAAAACCATTATTCAAAAAATTTGTGAACTCAAGTAAATTCTTCAGTGCTTCTAGATTTTCTAAAATCAAACTATTAATTTTTCTTTGGATAATTTCAAAGTCTGGATTGCCAGCAATCCATTTCCACGTAGTACCTATAAAATCTAGGCATCGTTTGTTCTTATGGGGTTTCAGTCCGTCGAGTAACGTTTGTAATATTAGAGTGAGTTCATGGTCTGAAAAACAACTCTACTGGTTTTCTTTTGGTAGTCGAGTGTATCGAGTGGTTGAATATGTTGATTGATCTTTCGAGCAGTTCCACAAATGGCCTTTCGATTCCAGCCGCTCTTAGACATCGTATTATTTCGAAAGGTATTCCAACGTAAGGGTCGAATGAAATCTCTCAACTTATTCGTTCACTTCACTCTTGTAAGGCGGTTGGTTTTTAGTTGAGTAGATATCCAATATGGATATTGTATCCTGGATAGTTAGGAATAGGTGTGGCGTTGATCAGTTGCTTATTCGGGTGTCGATTGTACTTATTCTCTTTACATGTAGTACTTCTTTTGGCAAGCAATTTAACTTTCCTTGGAAAGTAATAGGCTTGAATGATTTGCTGCCTATTCTTGTCAGCACTTCAATGAGCTCGTCTGTGTATTCTTAAAATTGTTTCGTCTTGTTCAACTTCGATTATGATGTCAGCTATCACTTTGCGCGTATATTGGTTTTTGTAGTTCCTAAAATGTAGTTCCTAAAACGTGCCCATTATAGATTCGGTGGGGTTTAGGCCATTTATTGGGTTGAGATTTAGATACCGTTTCAATAGATTTATTATGTCCTTTCGAGTGAAATTCAGTTTTATTATGGCGTGGCGATGGTAGTTTGGAAAGGGAGTTTGATTTCTAAAAACATTAATGGGAGTCTCGATTGTTGAGATGCGATCTTATGCAGAGCTTTCACTACTGTGTTGTGTCGAAGTCATTGCGTTCGTTTCAGTACGAATTGTCACTTTTGAGAGAGCGTCCGCTACCACATTTGTTCTGCCTGGTTTGTGTTTCAGTCGTAGTCATACTCCTCCAGTGTGTCCTTCCATCTCTTCATCTTGGAGTTATTTTTCTTATTACTGAGGGCGAATGTTTGTGGTTGGTGATCTGTGGAAATTTCTTAATTTGGTTAATGACCAAATTTCTTTATCATTAGTTGCAAAATTTTCTCCATCTTGCCCTAGACAGAAACGTGATTGGTCTTCCATTGAAAATTGGTTGCATCTATGTGGTCAATTGGAATTCTTTTTTGAAGTTGGAGAATGATAATATAACCACGTTTGAGTTGAGAGAATTTTTTATTTTATTAAAAGCACAAATATGTTCTTCGTTGGAATTTACTTGTTAATGTCTTGAAACCGGACACATATCCATCTTCCACCTTAAGAGTGCAGCGAAGGGTCGAGCTAGTTCAGCAAAGTTGCATTGATGAAACGTCGATAGAATTCAGCCATTCCTAAAAATGATATGAGTTCTTCCACTGTTAAGCTTTAATTTTTTTTTTGTTTGTTTTAATTCCGTCTTTAGTGATGACAAACTCTAGGAACTCAATCGATTTATTTTTCGGTAATCGATAACCATCCTATATTTTTTTTCTTCCGACTAGTTTTTCTTTTTGGGTTCCACCCAAATTGAGGAAATATAGGGTGATTTCGATAGTCTAATTATTCCTTCCGTCAATAACTGTTGTATTTGTTCTTCAACCTCGTGTTTAAAGCATATAGGATAAGGATAAGGCCGCATATAAATTGCATCTGAATTTTGTGTTCTAATTTCTTCCTTTATTGTTGCAGTAAACGTTAGTTTTACTTCAGTTCAGTGAATAAGTTAGGGTTATCGCTTATTATTTTATTTAAGGTCTCTTTTTGTATCGGGTTGAGATGTGGTATCCTTGAATTTTTAGTGTTACGGTAATGGTCATAAATCCTTCATTTGTGTGGATGATGGCACTAAGTTCTTTAAGGCGGTTATTATCGATCATGCCTTCAAAAGACTTAAAGCTAGGCAGAAGAAAAAAATTCAGTTTCTTATTAGGCCGATCAAATAAATAAGCTCAGTAATCTTTATACTCCCAGCTACTGAATTTGCCATAAACGGTTTTTCGTTTAGGATAGGGAACGCACGTTTTGGAGTTGTACATAGTTTTTATTGGACCCCGTGTCTATCAAAATGTTTACAATTTGTCCATTCTTCGCTCTCTGTTCTAAGATATGGGCGCGAAGAACTCCTTCTAAAAAATTAACATCATATAATTGTTCAGGGCTTTCTTTCTCATCATAAACTTCTACCGCATTGTCTTGTTTTGGCTAAGACTAAGGTGGATATCCGTATTGTGGTCTGAAGGGCTGTTGGGATATTCTTGGCAATTGCAGGATTTGATAACCAAATTGGGGTCAAATTACCGTAAATATGGCTTTATCGTGCACTTTTTTATAAAATATCTCCGGTTCTGGAAATTAAAAAGAGCATGTGTTCTTTGTTTGACATTTGACATTGTCAATTGCAAGCAGCATGAAAATATATCGAAATAGTCTGGTTTCTTATATTTACGAACAATATTGCCTTAGCATTTCTAATGATGAAATCAGAAGTATTGCTGCTTTACTTACTTAGCTTAGGTTTAAAATTTCAGTATGCAAGTAATCCATGAAGCTGCACTTTAACAATTTAAATTTGGAAGCATTTATTTACGAAAAAGAGTATGAATACCGGAATCATTAGGAAGTAGTTATTGGGCCGATATATAATGTTGGCTTGCATTGCCTTGTTTTGAAGTTTTCTAAGGAATCTGCTGGATCCATTCGACTTCCTGGATTAAAGGCGATGAAGTCACTCAATTTCAGATGGCTGTTTGGCGAATTTAACATCTACGAACGCTAACCAAAGATGACCATTTTCTTCACTTAGAAAATGGTCATCGTAAATGTATGCTTCACCAATCAAAATACACTAAATAGACCTGATCAGTCATCAACACAACACCGCCGATGGCAAAGAATGCCAAACTTATAGAAAAGCATGTGTCATGCTGGGCTTACTTGAAAATGATAGTCAAATGATGGAATACAACGCTAATAGAGGCATCGCTTGCGCGTCATCCAAAGCAAATACGTACTTTGTTCGCAATCATTTTAATAACACCGAAATAACAGAAACTCTGGGAAATGCATCATGAAAAATTTAGCAAAGATATTATTTAACAAGCACATGTCAATCCAACTGGAATATTCGTACAATGTTTTCAATGAAACGCTAATATCAACTTGGTATGCCGGCATCGATACGAGAAATAAATGACGCTCAGGAGATCTAATAGGAGAATAGCAATTCGATGTAAACCAGCAATGACATTTCGTAGAAACACAAACTAAACTTCTAGTAGCTTATCAATAAAATGCCTACGACAAAATAAAGCAAAATAAGCGTGTAGACAGTAGAAATAGCAAAATTTTTCTTGATACTCCAGGCGGCACCGGCTAAAAATGTCTGATCCATTTAATACTGATGCCGCTTCGAATGCTGAGTGGAATAACACCCGCAGTGGCATAACCCGAAATTGCATCGACATTACTCAATGATGAACGTAATAGCAAAGGTACTTTCATCACACCAACCTGTAACATCAGCAAAAATTCCGGAATGGCCACTTATTTTTGATCAAACTAAGTTCTAATCAATCCTTTAGTTACTGGTCATTTAGCAATGGTTTGAAACATCATAAAAATTAAATTGCAACTTGCAAAGTTAAAAATGTCGTTATCAGTTATATTCCAAGTAATTTTAATTGGTTGATATTTCCAGTAAAGTACTTCAAATCTATTAAATAACTCAAAATTGAGACACTGACTAAGAATTTAGAATTTTTAACGCAATATTTAGAGGACTCCAAAAGTTATGTCCTCGGCGATATACCTATATATGGTGAAGATGAAAACTAAAAGTACCAAACTAGTAAACAAAAATGCAGGAACCATCATTTTGATAACAACATGATCATATTATAAAATACTCGTATATCCGATGTACCTGGATTTTCAAAAAAGCAATTTTTCAAAAGTCACGTTCTACTTGATGAGCGAATTGTTAGTTTAGTAAACTACATCCCTATGATAAGTTTTAACTGTTTTATCGAATAGAATAATCAGTTTACGAATACACAAAAGGCAGTTTATCAAAAATATTTACCCATCGTCCATCGTCACTTTTCGATTACCTCCCTTTCTATTCTTCGAAACAATTTTTACCACATGTACTTCTTAAAGGTTGTCGACCACTTCCCTTAATTATTAATTATGAATTTTACTATACCAACAACAAAATACACAAAAAAAAACATTTCGAAAGAATTTTATCTAACTACGATAAGAAGCCCTATTATCTCTTTCCGTATATAATAGTTGTGTATAGTGATTTAAAAAAAAATGTTCACAAAAATATCTTAAAATATTTACGTACGTTATTTTCACTTTTCAAGGTTATATACTCATGTATATACTCGTAGCATAACAACGCATATTTACATAAAATTCTGAAATTAAATTACATAAAATTAGAACGCGACGCACTCTAAAATCTGTCATCATAATATTTTCTATGTGTTGCTGATAAGATGGTGAAACATTTTGTTTTTTGTGCAAATTATTAGCAAATTCATTGCGCTTAGTAGGTCATTTGTTGCTGATTAAAAACTTTTGATCAACTAAATTTGGACGGTTGAGTGATGTTGTCTTTGAAACTTCTTTAGTTTTATGCCGCTTACCTTAAGCTAAACGTTATTTTAACTGCAAGTGGGTACGCGCTGACTTCATTCATCCCCTCCAAAAATATTTTTAAATATTGCTTGGTTTATAGACCCATTACGATAATCAACATTGCTTGCATCAACATCGACCATATTTGACATCAAGCCAATTATCAAGGGTTTGAATCTGTATATTTGGTGGGAGCACTTCGGCATAAACGGCCACATTACGAGCAAAGATACGACAAAGTGATTTTACTCAAAATCAATAGTTTTCAAACAATAATTTGAATTAGTTTTAACCAAACTTCAATATTAAAAATTAAAATATCTAATTTAAAAATTCGAACTGCTTTCAAACTTGACAAAGATATGCTATCCATACTAATTTAATATCGGCTTAGATTGAAAAGAATTTGGTACTATAAAAGTAATCCAATCGACAGAAATCAGGAATCAAATGTATTTCAAAAGTAATCAAATATTTGGCGTATTCATTTTTAATCATAAGTTCAGTGATATAAATTTTCCAATCAAATCTCTAATCAAATTGTTTTCAAACTTGGTTTGGTTTGTTTAAATTCATTCCAGTGAACTTAAACCAAGTTCCAGTAAAACCTATCAAGCTTTGAATCAAATATTTGTTCAAAGTTTAACTATACGTTAAATCTTTTCAAACTAAGTTTGCAAATTTTGTTCGGTTTAACCTTTTGAAACTATCTTCAAGCTTAGTAACATAAATTTGAATGAACTAAGCTAAACAAACTGAGGTGAATTCTGATTCTAAAAAAAAAATCTTGAAAGTCTGATTGTCATCAAACTTTCAAACATATTTTTGTTCCAACCTCAATCATCAAAAGAAATGTGCAAATTTTATGTCAAAAATTGTTATCGATAAAAATTAAAAATTTTCAAGAATCAAACTTATTTCAAAAGTGTTCAAATATAATAAAAACGGTTATAACTATTCAAACTGCTTTTAAACTTAGTTTGAACTAAATTGAATTAGTTTAAAAACGTTTTATGCTAAATGTCCATTATTCTGAAACAAAATTTTAAATTACAAATACTGTTTGAAGTTTTCAAACTGCAATCAAACATTGTCAAGTTTTGTTATATTAATTGACTACAAGTTACTGAACCCAGTAAGGCTTAGTATTAGACCACATTTTAAAATATATAGGCCGGTTAACCTTTTCCAACTGCGTTCAAAGTTTGTAAAGTAAATTTGAATGGAAATTTTAGTAAGAGAAAAAAATAGGTAATATCAAAAACTTAAATCAAAAATTCTTCATTAATCCAATCAAACCATAGTATAATGGCAAGATATTTTTTCAAAAATGTACGTTACGAATCAAATATACTTCAAAAGTGATCAAATATTTGATTTTAGAGGGATTAATATCCTTAAAATATTTTAAATCAATTTTAAGCAAGTTTGATTATAATTCGTAATTAGATTTTCAGTTATAAGAACTGTTTTGACTTGTCAAATTGTTTTCAAACTTGGGAATATGTCATTTTGGCTAATTAATTTGATTTAGAAATGATTTAATATTAAATTTGAATGAAATAAATTAAATTATCAAAGATGATCAAAAGTTGTACTTCAAACAAATTTGATTAATAATCAAATTTATTTCAAAACTGATCAAATTTTTTATTTCAGAATGAAATGTTATTAAAAATTTATTCAAATATTTTGAATTAAGCTTTAATCAAATTTTGAGTAATACAAACGGTTAATAACTATTCAAAGTGCTTTCAAACTTGGATTGAATATAATGTCATACTAAATTAGAATTAGTTTGAAAATAGTATTGTACACAAGCCATTTTATTATAATTTAAACTAAATTTTATTAGATTAATACTGTTTTAAGTTTTCAAACTACTTTCAAACTTGGTCAAGTTTTGCCATATTAATTGATGGTTTAATTTTAGACTACATTTTAAAATTAATAAACCATTTAATCTTTTCTAACTGCATTCCAACTTGGTAAAGTAAATTTGAATGAAAACGCTATAAGAGATTAGTTTGATTATAATTTCATCTAAATTTGATTTAGTTTGAAAATTATTTTATACTAAATTTCTATTATTCTTGAACCATTTAATTATAATTTAAACCTAATGATATTTTATTAATGATATGTTGTAAGTTGTCAAACTGCTTTCAAACTTGATCAAGTTTTGTAATATAAATTTACTACAAGTTACTGAATTAATGGTTTAATTTGGACCACATTTTACAATATTTCCGACGTTTAACCTTTACCAACCGCGTTCAAGCTTGGTAAAGTAAATTAGAATAAAAACTCAAATAAAAGATCAACCAAATATAATGTGCAAATCTAAATCAAAAATTGTTCATCAATCCAACCAATCGATACTATAAGGTTTAGATGATGTTTCAAATATGTGCGTTACGATTCTAATTGATTTCAAAAGTGATGAAATATAGTAAAAAAGGTAATAATTGTTTAAACTACTTTCAAACTTGGTTTGAACAAAATGTCATACTAAATTTGAACTACTTTAAAAGTCGTTTTGTGCTAAATGCCCATTATTATTGAACCATTTGATTAGAGTTTAAACCAAATTTTAAATAATAACTTAAGGTTTTACGTTTTCAAACTGCAATCAAACTTGGTTAAGCTTTGCAATATTAATTGAATACAAGTTACTGAATCCAGCTGGGTTTAATTTTAGACCACATTTTAAAATATATCAGACGTTTAACCTTTTCCAACTGCATTCAAACTTGGTAAAGTAAATTTGAATGAAAACGCTAATAAGAGATCAACCAAATATAATGTGCAAATCTAAATCACAACTTATTCATCAATCCAACCAATCCACACTTTTCAAATACGTGCGTTACGATTCTAATTGATTTCAAAAGTGTTAAAATATACATAGTAAAAAGGTAATACCTGATCAAACTGCTTTCAAACTTGGTTTAAACATAATTGCATACTAAATTTGTATTATTTTGAACATTGTTTTGTGCCAAATTCCCATTATTCTTGAACCATTCAGTTAAACCAAGTTTTCAAACTGCAATCAAACTTGCTTAAGTTTTGTCCATATTAATTAGGTACAAGTTACTAAACCCAGCTTAGTTTTACTTTTGGAGCACATTATAAAATATATCAACCGTTTAACCTTTTCCCCCGCGTTCAAACTTGGTAAAGTAAATTTGAATGAAAACTTTGGTTTGAACATAATCTTATACTACAGCCACTAAAATTTCAAACTACCAACCAAATTTTGGAAAGTTAATAAAATAAACAAATCAGTTTTGAATATGGCGATCAAATGATCAATATTTTTAACTGTCAGAACTGTACAAAATCAAATAGTGCGCATTTTACACTAGGCAACACTTATTTTTAAGTATTGTGAAACCAAAATAGAAATTGTATCATTTATAATACCATGTGATAGTATCCAGTTAAAATTGCATCATGTTGATTTTTTGAATAAATACGCTGCCGCCGATAGAGTAAACCCAAAACTCTATACCTCGCGATCATGATCGATCATCATCATTAATCAAGTATATAAATACGCAAACGTGTACAGTATAAAGTTTGAATTACTATAATAAAATGAAAATCAGAATCAAATGGAACACTAGGGTTGAAATTTCTATATAAACGATCATCACCTTATATAAATTATCACCAAACTTCGGTTGAAAAGGTTATCACATTTGATCTTTTATATAGACGGTGATTAAAATGAGAGAAGAGTCAAGATTCTTTAAATTTTAACATAACCAATCACAAACTACCACAACATGTATACACAAACTAAAATAGAGTTAAAACAAAAATATTGACGTTATCACCCACGATCATTTTGATTTAATGTTGTTGTTGTTGTTTTTATTTATCATTAAAAACTTTTTTCTTTTGTTTTATTTATAGATTTGGAACATAATTCAAACCAATGAATTAAATAAAGAAGTTGAATCACTACGAAAAGGATTAGCAAATTTAAAAGAAAAAATTGGCTATGATCTATTGGCAGAATTGGAAAAGTTTGAAGTCGAGGTAAGTAATTTAAATTTTGTTTTACCCGCACAGAAAGTACATATTTCTTTCACTGTAAGCGCGCGATGATCAAAACGCAGGTTTACAGTAATTAATATTTTTGGATCGCATCCAAATCATTAATTAAATTCAAAAAAGCTAAAATCTGTGTATACATAGTGTAGGATGTATATGTACGAGTGTATATGGTTTTTCGCACAAATATTCGCATCTTTTTGTGTTTTTTAAATGTGATTAATTCATTTCCTGCCCTTACATTAAAATTCAAAATAATGGAAAATATAGAAAATATATTTTTCATTTCAATGTACGATCGTGGACACATAACAGGAAGCGATTAAATAATTTTCGAAATTCAAACGCGTAAATGTGTACGATCATATATATATAAATTCATTCATTCAAATGTTGGCAGACATCTTTTCCATTTACTTAGATCGTGAACGCACCTGCTTTACTCGATCATTTTATGTTTTAAAATAGTTAAAAATTGTATTTTTACCAACATATTATATTGTGTGTGGGCTTAATTCATTCTGAAGTTAATTTCCCTCATATTAACATGCCATAGGCCAGGTATGGTACACATTGGATAATATATTGTAACCGCCATATATTTTGTTCGTTTTTGCGCGATCGATTTATTATTTATAGAGGTTTGCAAATTTTGATATATTTTCGTAATTTATCGCAATTTAAATAAATCGATATTTTATTGATCGCACACAAAAAAAAAACGATTTAATTGATTTGAATTTGATTCAATCATTAAAAGCACAAAAAAAAATGTAGCAACCCAGCAAATAAATTAAAAATATTAGTATTTGTGCGATCACGTAAGATACGTACATACGAACTATAGAACGCATAAAACCAATATATAACCAATAATACGGTCGATATCGCCATGAACCGCAATAAGACGAATGAACAAAATATGTCAAGGTTGCGAGGAAATTGCATTTCATCCTCATATACAGATCAATGATCTTAATATAGTGATGATCAGTAGATCTGAATACAATATTTTCTAGAATTTAAAAATTTCTTAAAATGGAATTTAATCCAATTTTTTTTATTCACTGGATGATGATGATCATTCATGATCGCAAGTTTTAAAAAAAAAATAAATGAATCAACGCGCGATCGTTGCGCTATTTTTAAATTTGTTTTATGATCTGTGAAAAACAAAATACAAAAAAAAAACGACAAATTCTTAAAATAATAAATTCTTGAAAAATTGCGATCGCGATTGTATATTTACAAAAAAAAAGAAATGAAAGACCGCGGAGAACCAAACATCTGCGCTGGAAATATGCATCGTTAAAATGGAGACTCATAGCAAATGGCACGAATTGAATTATAAAAGGGTGTTGATGCAATGTAGGGTAAAAACAGGATTCGAAACCAATTTGATGGTAATTTAATTCTAGTTTAAAATATATTCCAAATTTTGGGGCAAATTGGAATATAGCTCAAAATATTTGCATAGATAAAACTGAAATATGTGATAGCGTTTTTCACGAGAAAAACAAGTTTCATTATTTTCAAAATATTCAATTTTGAGCTACTTTTTAAAAGAGTAAAATACGTCATCAAACTGTTACTTTTATAATTACTGATACTGTCGGATTGACAAAAAAGGTCCGGAAGCCGTAATTTCAAAATTAGAAAACTAGAATTATGAGAAAACTTGGATGCTAAACGATCTTAGTGATGTTCTAAATTAGTCAGATATTCTTCTTTATCTGCAATATTTGATTTGTTAGCCTGCTTCAAAAATTTTAAAATTTTCAGTTTGAGCTACTTTTTAAACGAGCACAATATGTCATCAAATTGCTTTTTTAATATTACCAAGACCACCAGGTCGACAAGAAAAGGTCTGGAAGTCGCAATTTTGAGATCAAAACAGTCTCTTTGCCACATTAGTTCTGATCCTGCATCTTTACCTGCATTAATTGATTTTTTATTTTGATACCTGTTTCAAAATTTTTCAAATTTTCAGTTTTGAGCTACTTTTTAAAAGAATAAAATGCGCCCTTAAATTGTTATTTTATAATTGCCGAGACTGTCGGATTGGCAAGAAAAAATATCATAAAACTAGGATTATGACAAAACTAGGATACTAAAGGATCTTAGTAATGCTCTAACTTAGTCAGATATTAAGCTTTACCTGCATTAGTTGATTTGTTAACCAGCTTAAACAATTTTAAAATTTTAAATTTTGAGCTACTTCTGAAACGAGTATAATGGATTTTTTAATATAACCGAGACTATCGGATTGAGATGGAAAAAGTCTGGAAGCCGTAATTTCAAGATAACAAAAGTCTCATTTAGTTGATTTGCTAATTTGATAACTGCTTTAAAATTTTCCGAATTTGCACTTTGTGCTACTTTTAAAAAGAGTAGAATACGCCCTCTGACTACATTTTTAATAATACAAAGACTGTTGGATTGAGAAGGAAAGGGTCTGGAAGCCGTAATTTCAAGATCAGAATGGTCTCATTGCCACATTAGTTATGATCCAGTTGTCTGATTAAGAAAAAACTGGGATGCTAAAGAATCTTAATGACGCTCTAAAATAGTCGAATATTCTTCTTTACCTCCATTAACTGATTTGTTACTAGTGAAGACGCTGTTTACGTTGTTTGGTATTAAAAAGTACTTCGTTAAAAGGCAAAGTTCTTTTAACACGAAAAAAGACGATCATCCAATTGATTACATTTTTCGGGATGATAATTTGACGCGTTATTAAATTGCGAGAATCGACTGGAATTACGTTTTTTGCTTCACCATACAAAATTGCTGGAGAAAGTCCTCGGTAGATGAGGAATGATAGTTAGGTTCTGAAAATATATCACCAGGAAGTTAACGGCTATGGTTAGTTCAGCTGTGCTGGAGTTTTACTTCCGATATAATTTATGATATAAAAGAACAATTGGTAACTTCGAGATCCAATACCTGGTGTTAATTCACCCTCTTGTTTGATAAGAGTAAATAGTTGTTCCTAAATTAGTTTGGCTCACCCGATCGTTCGCTTTAGATGATATTTGTCGAGTTTAACTCTCCTGCTATTTGTGTCATTTTAGTTGGGGTTGCCCCATCGAGAAGCGCTACGGAAAAATATAAATCCATTTCCTTATTTGCCCTCGATCGAAGCTACTTTAAACCGGATTGGCTATACCAAAATTAATTTACTTGATTTTTCAGTAGCGCAACGCGGATGTAGAAACTTGAGACAGGAGTTGTGATGTGAAAGGCTAAAGATCAAACCGTTTCTGATCCGTATTTTTTTTACATCATTAATTATTATTATAGTTACCAAATCGTTAAAATAATTACTTGTACAGCCAATAGGTTAACACCGCATGTAAATTTTGTGACAAGGACAAATGCATTGGCATGCAGTCATAATAACACAACAGCTTATCTGTAGAGATGCAATTGGTGCACCATGATCTCAGAAGCTCAATTTTCGATTATGGCCAATGATTTCAAAAGATTTCTTCCAGGTTTGCTAAATATTTTCGAAATATGATAAATTACAGTTGCTCAAATCTATATATATAGTTACGAATCCAAAATTTGCAAATATTGACAAACGATTTAAATCAAAAGTTCAACATGGTTGAGGGTATTTTATAGTCAAAACAATTCAAATAAATCTATCATTCAACAGCGTCGATACATAATAAATTACTTAACTGTCATCAACATTTAACATCAATTTCCTATTAACCTTCTGCGCCATATTTTATCTAAAGCATATACAACAACAAAAAAACGGTTTAACCTGTCAAACTTAATAAATTTCCTGAATAGATCAATTTAAGGAGTAAATAAATTTTCGATTTTGTCATTTTAAAATACACATAGCGCATATTGCGAGTTCCGCGTTTGATTAATGATTCAAGATTTTCGATGACTGATGTCTACGTTATGTCTAGTCATTATGGTTTGGCAAATACAAAAAAAAAAAAAACAATCGAATGAAAACAAAAACAATTTATGCGAAATGTTTTGATAGCTATACCTTTAAAAAAAATGCGAGGGCGCGATTAGATTTCTATAATTTCAACAACAACTCTCCGAACCCACAACGTGTTAACGATTAACTTCATGTCAAACATTACGCGCGTGTAATTAATCAATCAATATAATATAGAAAGAAGTAAAGTATTTTTATTGAATTTCTAACTATAGTTTTGGAGGGCAAATTTATAGTTTTAAGCTTTTATTTAGAATCAGATTAACTATCCGCAAAAATAAAAATAACAACACTAATGCAAATACCAAAATAATAACAAAAAAAAAAATTGTTTTGGCGCCATAATTTTGTGATTATTTATGCTCGTAAAGTTAACAAATTAATTAAAAGAGCATTAGTTTAAGAACAAGAATTTTTTCTTAATTTTTTATGGTTTGCTATAATTTAACTTATGAGCACGTAATTAATAATGATTTAGGTTTTAGTTCCGACATAATATATGATAAATAATATACAAATTCATCGTAATATTGATGATGTGATCACGATGCTACTTAAAATATTACGCAGATGCATTCCATGATTAACTAATAGTAATTGCCACTCTCCGATTGTCAGAAGTTGCTCAAAAATATTTATTTAATAATTTTAATTTGGCTTTGTATTGCTCGTTAAACACATTTTTTTTACAATTCATTGAAAATATTTTGAGCAATAAATTGAGCTACTTTTAAAATTATTAATTTATAAACGATGAAGTTAAATTTACAAATTAAAAAACTAGGCTACTTAATTTTAATGTTGCAATTTCAGAAGAAGATTGTCTCACACAATTAGCCATATTCCAAGCTGATTAAAATTTATCTGGGGCACCTTTTAGTTGATAGTATTTCATTTTTTGGTCCAATTCCATTTTTATTTAGTAATGTAAATTTATAGAAGTAAAATTTATTAAAGTTGCTCAAAATACTCTTTTTTAAACTAGTTTCTCAAAAAAAAAAGTCTTTAACTTTAAATATTATTAGGTTTAACGCCCTTGAAAATATAATTTTAATTATTTACTAAAAATATTTTAAAGTTAGAAAAACTGAGCAACATTTAAATCAATTGTTAGAAAAGTTTGTAATGATATCGTAACGATATTTCAACAAATATTTGCCAATATTAAATCCTAACCATTCCTTTTTAATCATTTAAAGCTGGAAGCGCTTAGCTTAAAATTGCATATGATAACTAAAGTACAATTGAGCAACTTTTAAATTGTAATAAATATTTCATTATTTGCTATGTACCACCATATGAAACAAGGTGAAATATCGAGACAAATAAAGAATATATGAAAGCAAATATTAAATTTGCTCAAAATTACACCATTTTTTATACGTTGTGGAATAAGTAAATATACGTAATTGTAAACTAATAAAACGGCATATTATAACTTAAGTACAATTGAGCAACTTTTAAATGGTAATGCAGATTTCATTGTTTGTAATATTTCTCACATTCCACGGTCTTTTTGTTCATTTGCTCAAAAAAACTAATTCAAATTAATTCAAATATTTTTAAATATTGATATTAGACTAGAGTTTGATGTTCCCTTACTCAAAATTGAACTATTTTATATACGTTATGAAATAAATAATTATACGTAACTTTATACTTATATTATTTCCTATTTTAACTAAAGTACAATTGAGCAACTTTAAAATTGTAATACTTGATTATTTGTAATGCTTTCTCACATTCCACTGAAATTTATTCATTGTGAATTGCTCGTTTCCGGTACAAGTATTAAAGTTGCTTTCAAACAATAACATTAGTCATGAGTTTACCGTTCCCTTACTCAAAACTAAACCATTTTCTATACGTAACGGTGTAAGTAATTATACGTTATTTTATAGTAATGCTTATTAAAACTTTAATACAATTGAGCAACTTTTAAATTGTAATATTTCAACCATATTCCACCGTACTAGCTAAAGTGCTTGTTTTCGATAAAAATATACAATGAATGAAAGCAAATATTAAAGTTGCTCAATAAAATAACATTTCAAATATTGACTGAAATGTTGGATTATTTGAGTAGTTGTTCGTAAGATAAATCTTTAAATTTTAATTGAACATGGAAAAACATTTCTATTGGTGTTTTACAAATTAGCTACTAAAATTATCATTTTCATCATTAGAAAATTATGATAATTTTAATAATTCATGTAAGAAAAAATTTGCCCAGCTCTCGATTTTGAAAAAAAAACTATTTTTTATTATTTAAAATATCGAGATTTGAAAGATTTGATTTTCTGAAAACATTTCTTTTGATTTTATTTTTTGGGCAACTTTATTTTCTATAAATTAAGTTAAAATGAAAATTTCTCAAAAATGGCGCTCAAATAGCTCAGTTTTATAATTTAAAAAGTTGGGTTTTTTACAAAGTTGGGTTTTTAAGCAAACAGTTGGTATTTTTAGCTTAAAATATTAAGTTATACACTGCCAAATTGCGCTAATATTAAAGTTGCTCAATAACGAAATAAAAGAAATCATTAAAATTGAAAGGCGGTTTAAATAAACTTTAATCAAGTAGGTAGAATTTGACTTAAACTAATTTCAATTTTGCAGATTATATTTTTAAACATAACGGCAACTGCGCAAATATTCTCGTTTATGATTAAGGTAGAACATACGTCATCCAAGGTTATTAGAGCTCGGAAAATGTTTAATCTAAAATAAATTATTTACATATATCGGTGGTTCGATTGATCTTTTCCATTAACCTTTTATGAAAAAAAACAGCGCGTTTACGTATGCTATAGTACAACATATATACATAAATACATACGTGACTATTACGATGCGCGAGTAATTGAAAAACCATTTTCCACAATTAGACTGCTCGTATGTAATAAAAATAAAAATTGTATTTTTAAATGAAAAATTATTGTTATGGTTTATTTATAAAATTTACAATTTCTAAAAATACATAAATTAAATATTTAAAAAAAAAAATCTGTTTTGCTTTTTTATTGATTTATTGAATTTAAGAATTGAGAATTAATAAAAAAGAGTACGTGAACATTTTCTTCTTCTGCATTTTTTTTTTTATGTTTTGAGAGCATTGATTGAATTCAATTTCTTTGCATTGGATGATTTTGAATCTTAAATTGGCGTACAATGTCAACGGGGATGTTAAGTGTTCGTAATTGGTTTATGTATTTGATTTGTGCGCGCAAGTGTGTCAATATGTTATGAAAAATAATGTTGATGCGCATGCGCAGAGATAAAAATTATTTTTTAGGACCGAAAATAAGAGGATTATCGCATGTTGATGAACTGAATCTCTTATAAATTTCGTTTTATTACTAGTAAGCATTTATCTGGTAATTCCGTTATCAATTTTTCAAAAAACAGATCATATCCTTTTACGGGCACATTTTCACATTTAATTTTCTTTCAACTAAACATTTTAGGTTTATTGGGTAAATCGTCATCTATCTTCGCAGGTATCAAGAAATGATTGGATTCTTCGGTGAAAATTCGGTTTTTAGATGAGCGGTGAAAGCATTGGTTTTTTCTTCGTAGCTTCTTGCCTAATTTCCGGTTGGTAGTCTTATCAGCGGGTTTATTGGTCTTTAAAAATATATTGCTTTCCACAAAGTATTTTGTTGACGATTCAGAACTTTTTGTTTTAAAGGCCAACCATCATGTATTTTCTAGACTTCGGTAATTTTTAAATTATGGGCCAGAACTCACAGTTTTAATAGGCTAGCCATCATGAACTTTCTAGATTTTGGACATTTTTTAATTATGGATATTCAGAACTCACAGTTTTAATATGATAAACATCATGCGTTTATTGGATTTTGGAAGTTTTCGTATTACGGATCATATTCTTCTTGTTTTAATAGGCCAACCATCACGAATTATCTGAATTTTGGAAATTTTGAAAATTTTTGAATTATGGCTCAGAACTTTCTGTTTTAATAGGCTAACCATTATGAATTTTTTGAATTTTGGGAATATTTGAATTATGGTTCAGAACTGTTTTATTAGGCTAACCATAGTGAATTTTCTAGATTTCGGAAAATTCGAATTACGACTCAGAACTTTCTGTTTTAATCACGAATATTCTGAATTTTGGAAATTTTCGAATAATGGTTTAGAAGTTTCGAGTATTTTGAGGCTAACCATTATAAATTTTGACATTTTTTGATTTGTTTTCGAATTTTGGAGATCTGGGAAATTATAGAAATTTTGAAAATTTTTGGATATTCCAAAATCACACTAACCAATAAATATTTAAATTAATCGAAATACTTTAATTTCTTTACAGTACCGAACACTAGAAAAACATCGAAAACCATTGGAAGCGACTGAAAAAATACGGCCTATACCAAATCCGGTAATAATTCGGGCCGAAGACGATATAAAATACGACGATAATCAATTTTTCGATATTGACGACGATGATATTGAAGATGATGACAGTAATTATGATGTGGACGATGATGATGACGACGGTGACGATGACAATGATGATGATTATGAAGAGTATATAACTGATGATGATATAGACGATGATACAAAGAATCAAGACGATGGTGAGGTAGGAGAGAGTATAAGTGATTTGTACGAAACGATATTGCACGAGAGTGGTGTTGATGGTAAAATTGCACCGAAAAAAAGGTAAGAAACTTATTTAACGCGCTTTCTAATTCTAAATAAATGAGAATATTTTTAAAACTTCAGAATATCACGTTCGATCGCGTACACAAACCAAGGTGTTCCAATACTCGAGGATTCCTATTTGCGGGCGAAACGAAGAAATACCACAAAACATAAAGAAATTCCAGACGAATGGTTCAAACACAAAACTGTTACCACACCGTACATTCGAAATAATAAAAAGAAGTTGCTATACGATTGGTCGGTTAAACAAGAAGGTACAACAAATACAAAACGATCGTATAATACGAACGCACATAATATACAGTTGATGAAAGATCGCCAGGAACGTCACAATCAATTTTATGTAAGTATATTAGGTCATTCGAACACATTTCTAGAAATAATTAAATCCAAACTCCGTTTGTTTATATATAATAAACGCACATATACATAAACACCCTTAGCTCTCAAGGTTAAACCGAATGAATCATAACGATCGTTTACTACATGATCGTAATCTAATCGGTGACACAATAAAACCATCTGATCATGCCGATTACGAAACGACAACCACCGCAACGGTGGGAACAACATCGAGAGATCGAATTTATAATCGGGCAAGTCGTGTCATGCCAACCAACGAGGATAAAACAAAAGCGTTCAGACAAGTAATGACAAAACGTGAATATGCTAAACTAAAGCGATCACAACAAAAAAATAACTTTCCAATGGTAAACCAAAATTTTGACCAAATCTACTGTTACGTACTCGTATTTGTGTATTTGGTGTTCCAAAACGTTTTTTTGTAAATTTCGTAAATAAGATTATTTTTTTGGGTGATTGGTTGGGGAGGGATTCTATATATTTTCTTTAAACTTTTACGCTTTTCTATCTGCACATCATACACTATGTTGTAGTTGTTCAACACATAAAAATCGTTTGTAGTATTCGTTTTTTAGTCAACTGTAGAATTCATTCCTATAAGTATATTATACATATATATATAGAGTAGTTAGTGTGGTTCATCAAATTTCAAATTTCTTTGACATTAACTGTCAGTTATAATTTTGATTTAAATTAAAATCGTTTGACCGTTTTATTTCTTTTTTTAGGAACATGTTCAGGCGGAGCCACATGTTGTGTATCCAACAAAAAGTTTACCGAACCCGAGACGTAAGTATATAATAAGGTGGTGTAGGATGTTTTGAATAAATTGCAAAATGGTTGCCCAGGGCACTGTGGATACAAATTTAGATTTTCTTTCTATTATTGGAACATCTAACCATCAAAATTGGATTTAAATGAAAATTTCAATATTTTCGATTAGAGGATATTTAGTCGTTTAGAGACTTAAAAAAAATTTAATTAAATTTTTTTTTAATTTATTAATTTTTCTAGTGACTTAAATTTAATTTTAAAACAATAGTTAAAAAACTTAACTTAAATTTTCTACAAAATAATTTAATTCGATTTTAGCTTCTGAGTCTAGTATAAATATCTTTATATAATGAAGGTTATGAGCAGATTTTGATGTCGATTCTGACAGACACTCACAGAGCTCCTAAGTTGTGAGATTCTCTTAACAATCTCTTAAATGTATATACCTATATGAAATAGATGGTATTAAACCACTTAACTTTGATGTGACTTGTGGGTCGTGTGATACCTCCTACACGCAATGTTGCCGATGTCGGTTTAAATTGAGGTTGAAAATAAAGATCAAATCGAACCTTTCTGCTAATTTTTCCAACTACTTCCTTTTTACAATTACGTTGATTTGATTGATGGAAAATCAGATGAGGCTTGCAAATTTTGCGAATGATTAATGTTAACATCGATTCTTGACGATGTGACCAATCCGGGTGAAAATATGTCTTCCGATGAATTAATAGCTTCCATATAACATGGCTTAAGTCTGTTGATCAAAATATTAAAATTAAAATATTGGTCTGAACGACTGATTACGCTGATCGGTCCTTCATAAGGAGATTGTAAACACTTACATGGTGCATCCGTTCGAACGAATCATTCATCGATTTCGAATTAAAAATTTGGTTAGTACAGTGTCTTGTTGCTTGTGTTAATTTGTTCGAACCTTTTTAGAGCTGTGACATAATCCGACTGAGTATTTGAATCAGTTCTCAAAGAATTGATCAGGAATGCAAATAGTGGCTTAACACAACATAATACATAAAATATGCCTTATAAGAGAGCGATGTCAATGCTCGATCATACCGTTTCATTTCGGATTATAGCTGCTAATTCTGTTCCTGTTGAAACCTAGAAACTTGATATCTCAGAAAGTTATCACTGTAGTGGGTACTGCAACACATGAAATACAACCAGAATAACTCGCAGCAGCAACTGTTTTCGCTCTGATTAAGCTGTGAATAGCTTCTGGCCCATGAGTGTACCTGACAATCAAGACAACACAGCAATGATGATCTGGTGATATTGGAGTCCAAAAACTACTCAGAATAGTTTCCAATGGGTGATTTGGTGTAAATCTAGATATAACTTATAGGACCAGATTGTGAAGCAATTGGAAACAGTCTGTCGAAATTGCTTAGGAATATAAAGCCATGGAGAACTGGTAGTTGATTTATTGCGCGTCAGCAATTTCGAAGTAATGATATAGCTCCGGGAATTGAAAGTTGTGCTATATCCGATAAAACGTTGTCAATTCCCGAAATATGACTTACGTTGTATCGCCTATAATTTGCCTATAATGAAGTCAAAGTGTCGTTGTAATTGCCTATAATGAAGTCTAAGTGTCGAAATTGTCAGTTTTCAGTTTTCTGAATGAAAGTAAAGATGTCAGGATTGTAATCCGTATATGCAGCGTAAAAATAAGCCCTTCCAAAATATAATTTAAATGTTTGATACCTTAGTAGGCCATCAGTGGCTCCCTTGGACTCCACTAGTCGGTGTTAATTATTAGTTTAGCATTCAACAATCGAAGCAGAAGTCGAAACCTCGTAGTATGGAATGCATGAAACTCTCGTAAGTTGGAGCCGCATTGCTAAGGCCAAAAGCCATTAGTGTAAATTTAAATAATCCGAAAGTTGATATTGCAGTTTTAGGAATATCCTCAGATTCGATGGGTATTTGATAATATACGTCCGGATAAGATCGATTGTAATCTCAGAAGCTACCACAGCCAATACTTTGGTTACAAATTACGTACAACGATTTGGCGTTCCGTGTTCACGGAGTTAACGCAACTCTTCACATCATATATGTACCACGACGTATAACTATAACGCAAATGGCATGGTCAAACGCTTCCACCAGCAATCAAAAGCTGCCCGGCCATAAGTGTAATACAATAAACTGGACCAGCTCAGTCAGAAAAAGTATCGAAATATTCTTGAATCAACCATCCGTAAATGAATTCTTTAGAATTCCTAGAATTCTTTAGAATTCCTGACTGCGATACGCTGGAAAGTTACGCTACGTAAACTTCAACCTTTAACCATCTGCATAGACTTAGTAACCATCCGTTAGTCAAGTGCTTTTAGTTCAACGAACTTAATGTAGAGGAGAGAAAGTATGTCATAGACACCACTAACAGCTCTTATTCCAGAACTTTTCCAACAAATCATTTTAAAATCTCATTTTCATCCTACATATCGAATTTCATCATAATCGGTTATGAACTTGCCGAGTTCCTTCCTAACTGGCCATATTCCAGAGCTTTTCCAACAAATCATTTTTAAATCCCATGTTCATCCTACATATCGCATTTCATCATAATCGGTTAAGAACTCGCCGAGTTCCTTCCTTACTGGCCATATTCCAGAACACTCCCAAAAAATCATTTTAAAATCCAATTTTCATCTTACATATCGAATTTTATCAAAATCGGTTGAAAAATCACCGAGTTCCTTCCTAATTGGCCATATTCCAGAACATCCCAAAAAATCATTTTAAAATCCCATTTTCTTCCTATGTATCGAATTTCATCAAAATCGGTTAAGAACTCGCCGAGTTTGTTCCTAATTTGCCATATTCCAGAACTTTCCTAAAAAATCATTTTAAGTTTAAATCACATGTCGAAATATCCTGTTTTGAAATATCCAGTGTTGTACCATATCTCGTTTTGTACCGTATGTTGTTTTGAACTATCCAATTTTGAAATATCCAGTTTGTACCATATCTCGTTTTGTACCTTATCTCGTATTGAAATATCCAATATTGAAATATCCAGTTTTGTACCTTATCTCGTTTTGTCAAATCCTATTTTGAAATATCCAGTTTTAAAATATCCATTTCTGAGCGGTTCCCAAATAAAGGACATGAGAAATTTAAAAAAAAAAATTGTAAGACCATAACTTTCTTTAAGACTTAACTACTAAGCATAAGCTAAGTGTAGTCTGATAGTGCATTAAAGCTTTTAAGCAGGTCACAATAAAATATAAATTCAAACGTATGATCCTATGATTAGCAGGATCATCTTATTAATAACAAATTTGTATCTACAGCTAAACGATTTTTTCCAATTTATTCAATAACGTCCGTGTAAGTACATTCAACTATTTACCGCATACTAACATTTTTACCGTAATCTGTATTTACTAAAATCTCTTGTAAATTTGTTCTTTTGCTTATCTTCTATACGCTTTTATTTTCCTATATCTATATTGTGCTATATCACACACAAACACACACTATGTATGTAAAGAACGTAGATCAGCTACTTTAACTCAAACTTCTGCAGGAAATCGCCAGCGAACGTTTGGCATACATTATGTTGGTCAAGCAACAAATTATGATCCACAACATCATTCGCATTATGATGGTGAGTAAATTTGTAAATATAAACATCTGGTGGTTGTTAGAAAAAATAATGTTATTTTTTTTTGTAGAAAATGGCCGCGTACTTCACAATGGAGCACGATATCGGGATTGGAAATTATCAAAATGGTCGTCAGACTCGCGGATGCATGAATTCTTTCCAATCAGCAATGGAATTGTTACAATTCGGGAGCCGGGACTTTATTTTATTTATGCTCAAGTAAGTATAGTATTATATATATATATATATATATATATATATATATATATATATATATATATATATATACATATATATATATATATATATATATATATATATATATATATATATATATATATATATATATATATATATATATATATATATTTATCAAAATATTCTCTTTAAACGTCATCGATAATTATCTCGAAAAACAATTTTTTACGGATCGGTTAACTACAAAACTAAAATATTAAAAATTAGACACAAGATGGCGCTGTATTTATTGGAAATAATTATGATACAGTCCAATTGATTATTTCAAATTTTTAGTGCATTTTGATTTGGCTACCAAAATGTCCATGATAAGGCCATCATGTTGTTAAACTATATGGATGCTCTCGCTCTTTTTGGGCTACGTGCAAAAAGATTTTGGAGATCATTTGTCAAAAATTCCAGATAATAAGTTCTTTTTGGCTTTGACGATACATTAGCCCACACAATTAAACTGAACCTTTGTTGAAAGGATCTCTGTCTTTTGCAATGTGGTTTTGATTATACCTAACGATAGAATTTATGATAATTCTAATAAGCTCATAAGCTCATCCATCCATAAAATATTCGATTTACAATTTTTCATTTAACAGCTCGCAACACCATCTCGTCATTATAAACGGATATTGCAAGAAATGTTGTCGTATTAGGTAACTGACGATCTGAATACCTTCGTCTATATTCGGCACCATCGTGACTTGCGATTCTATGACAATACCCATATATGAATATGCGCACTATTTGATTTTGTACAGTTCAAGCAGTTCAGTAGGCAGTTCAATCTTTATCAATAGATCGCCATATTTAAAACTGACATGTTTATTTTAACAACTATCAAAAATTTGATTGGAACCTTGAAATTTTTGTGGCTGGATTCAGTAACTTGTTTTTATTTGATATGGTACATCTTGACCAAGTTTAAATGCAATTTGAATGATTATAACCGTTATTACTGGAAATTTGATTAAAACTGAAATCAAACTATTTGAAAGATTATAATAACATTTCATTTTAAAATAAAATAATTTAAGCACTTTTGAAGTAAATTTGATTGTTGATCAAATTGGATTGAAGTACAATCTTTTTTTCTCTCTTTGATGATCACTCTCGATTATTCAAATTTAGTATTAAATCATTTTCAAACCAAGTTAATTAGTCAATGTGGCATATCTTTACCAAGTTTGAAACGGATTTGAACAGTTTAAACAAACACAGTTTACTATAATTTGGTTTAAGTGTAAATTTAAAATATTCTTGAACAAATTTGATTTAAAAGACTTCAAATATATCCTCCGCAATCTTAATTTGAACACTTTAATAAAATCATAATAATAAAATCTAGATCCAACAAATCTGTCTCTTATTAGGATCAAATTTAACTTGAAATTATTTATTTAGTCAAATTTAGTACAAAAGCTTGTTTAAACCAAGTCAATAGATAGCATGGAAAATCTTTACCAAGTTTGAAAACAGTTTTTCTTTAAATATATTTTTAAAATATTTGTTTCGGTTTGATTGGTCTACTTTTCCAATTTACATTATGATCAAGTATACATACTAATAAAATTGTGTCAAAACAATTTTTTGCAATGCAAGTTAGCTTCAAATTAGTTTAGTTTATCCAAATTGAGTTTAATATTTAGTAACTTTTGAACCAAACCAGGAGTCATTTTAAATTTACTAAGTTTGAAAACGGTTTGAATACTAAAAACAGTTTTTCTAATTGAATATGTCTGTATATTTTCGATTCGTATAATTAGGCAATTTATTTCAATAATAAAGTAGCAATTAAACACAAAACACAACTTGCTTACTGGTGGACTTACTGTAATTGACTGAAAAAACAGTATTCATTTATTTATAGCAGTTATAAAAAACAAAAGCGCTTTTCTAAGCAAAGGGCTACTAGATTAGTATAAATCATCACCAAAAAATAAAAACCATATGCGTAATAAAACAAAGTATGCTTTTATGCAAAGTAAGAACAAAGTATGCTAAGACGCCCTATATCTCAGTAAATATTGAAAATGGACATTTCGTTGGTGGCAAACCTCTCGTTGGTTTAGAGATGAAAATACTAGTAGAGAATCAATGTTTAGTGTAGTATTATTGGCAAAAGTTTAATTGGATAAAATATTTCAGCCATTTAGAACTTCATAAAGTATACTGTTTTCAGATCACAGAACAGTTTGCTATCTTTTGTGACAGACACTAACAGTTTACAAACAACGCTGAAATAAAAAACGATTAATTTTATTACTTAGCCCACCATCTGAAGACTAAAGTCAAAGACCGTAAATAGTAAATAATAGTAGATATCTCTTCTAGAATAGGAATTATGATGTTACTCTGATCAAAGCCATCGCGCCGTCAGATGTGGTTATTGTCGTTCCACACCCACAATAGATGAGATAGAAGCAGCTATCGATAAGTTAAAGAATGAAAAATCCCCGGTTACCAATTGAATTTTCTCACTTGGATTCAATGACGTAATTCTCGTAATCTTGGTTCAAGAAGAGCTGCCAAACTCACCCTTGTCACTGAAGCGGTTATTAGAACTATCAGTGTGGATTTCTATAAAACCGTTGAACCACTAATCAAATCATTACGATCAGGATCAGGTCCTGGAAATATTAGGATTTAAGCATCAGCTCCACATCGATTTTAAAAAAGCACAAGATAGTATCAATTCTCCAGTACAAATTTTACAAATGCGTTGAAGGCTTTAAAAACTGTTGGAAGGTATAGAAGCTCGCATTGCGTTCGGTCACACAGTTTTATTTAAATCACTAATACGTCCGGTGCTGACCTTCAGAAGCGAAAACAGAAAACCATTAATGGATTAGGATGGATTTCAAATCATTCAAGTCCTCGGAGATTGCAACATTGTTGGATTTATCAAATAAAACTGAATTAGGTGGTTTGGTCACATTAATAGTGCGAGCGGCAAAATCCCTTAATGAAATTTAAGACAGAGAGAGAGAGTCGATGACCTGAATATTTAGGAATACCATCAGAAACGTTATTAACTGACGGCAAATAAACCTTAACATCGGTAAAACAATTCAGAACTGTAGAAAATACATTTTTTTTGTTTATTGGTTGATCTATAGCATCGCTGTCACTATCGAAGTTTTCAAGTGCCAATCCCACTGACGTGGTCCACTCTTGAACGCTCATTATAAATTAGTCTTTGGTTAGTTCTTATGAAACTATAATGTCATTGTCCACATCCACATGATCCTGAAAAGTGATACCAGGCGCAACGATCGATCTCCATAAATATTACAATTCAGCATAATATAAATACACATAGTACTATCATGGTATGTTAGCCAATTGACGTGCTAGATGTCGCTACTGGTATCGTTTTAAAATAATCAAAATATTTTTATATGTATAATCGCCTAAATGTCATATATTGATTCTAAATTTCAACGATTAATTCCTGAATCAAATTCTTTCGAAATTAATTTTAACCGCCTGATTATTCTCAAGTCCTTCGTTATACTGAATTTATAGTTCAAGCCTAGTTTCCAAAAATTCAAAAAGTGTTCCTTTGTACAAATAATTTTGAACATACATAACTGTAAACAATAATATAAAATAAACTAATAATGCTTTACTTTGACAGATATTCTACCACAATGTCCACGATACAAATGGATTTACGATCCATTTGAATGAAAGCGGCAATAAGCTAATGCAATGCACAACCATGACAACATCGAATCAAGATAAAACAAATACATGCTATACAGCATCAGCCCATTACTTGGACGCTAACGATAAGCTGTATGTGGAAGATTTATCGGGTGGTCACTACACAATATTTGAACCATCGCGAAGTTTCTTTGGTTTATTTAAAATCGGTGATATTAGAATGTTTAGTTCTGCTCCTAGATAATTTTTTTTTATTTTTTGTTTAAATTTTTTTTTTTTTTAATTTTATTAGTCCAGTGTGTGCACGATTTTTATATTTTTGTAAATATTAAATTTAATTTATTTTTTTTTGTTGGTCACAAATCACCACGACCTATATAATAAGTCGATTTAATTAAAATTAACCATTAATTAATGATTATAATTATAACGTTATATTATGTATGTATATGCTTAACAATTATGAAATAAGAAATTAAAATTACTTATGTTTTAGATTTAAGGAATTATTTAAATAAAAAATTTAGTTGCTATTTAATTGTTGGTTTAAAAATCGCGATACTGACATGTCGGTCGACAAGAATCTGACGATACAATCAATTGATTTTTATACGGATGACGAGAAGGATTCTAGTGTATCTTAATGTTGGTGTGAATAGACCTTTATATGTCATTTTAAGTTCAGTGTGATACTAGAGTAGTCAAGCATGTAAAATGTCAATTTCATAAAAAAAAATAAAAACTAGTGCTCTTCCGGTCTCGCTTATTATACGAAACAGACGTGTTCTTGTTGACCTCTTTTTATCGAGTATCATCATTTATAGGGTTATGGATCACATCTCAATAAATAAGTGTCGTTTAAAAAGGAAACAAGTGTCTGATGCATTGCAATTTACATTTTATTTTTTACATGTATATACTGCAAAGATAAGTATGGCTTCGTCAAACATGCTAATAGACAAATTGTCGTGAAAATTTCGATGTATGGACAATTGCAGCCGAATCATATTTAGTAATCAAAGAAATGCGCTAGCTGAAG
Organism: Tipula confusa; assembly: GCA_963556175.1. Classification (NCBI taxonomy): domain Eukaryota; kingdom Metazoa; phylum Arthropoda; class Insecta; order Diptera; family Tipulidae; genus Tipula; species Tipula confusa. The sequence goes on along the minus strand of OY744477.1, from coordinate 36,855,958 downwards.
ATGCAAAATGATGTGACAAAGGCAAACGATTTACTGTCAAGCGTATACTGCGATACTTTTATGCAACGATCAATAAAAAAATGATCTATAAGAAGCCTTCGAAATAAACCAGAGGCTATTGTGATGCAGATAGGGCTAGTCACTTTCGACGACCGAAGCAGAGTTCATGGCAATAGTAAATGTGCAATACAAGAATCTATTTGGCTCAAGCGACGTCAACCATAATATAAATACACATAGTACTACCATGGTATGTTAGCTCATTGACGAGCTAGATGTCGCTACTTGTATCGTTTTAAAATAATCAAAATATTTTTCTAGGTATAATCGCCTAAATGTCACATATTCTAAATTTTGACGATATTCTATCGACCCGACATCCAGAACATCAATTGGTAAACTGTTGTTTTCTTATGATGACCAACTGATAAGATGCTGGCCGACATTCTTACGGAAGTAATCGTAAGCAACAAACAGATGATATTTTCGAAACAGATGGTCGCATTTAATCCTATAGCTATAAGTGAAATATAAATACTATATTGTAGAATTAGTTACTTGTTTTTTGTTTGTTTGCAGTCAGTTAATCAATTGACAGGTAATATAAATTCAGGAAAAGTGTTGGTATGAACATACCTTTATTTGTCATTGTAAGTTCAGTGTGATACTGGAATAGTCAAGCATTAAAATGTGAATTTAATATAACAAATAAAAAAAAGCCCCTCGAAGTGATGATCGAATATTCGAATATCGTCATTTAGCGTAAACGATTCATTCCTTTCAGTTTGTCAGCTTCAACGGTCAAAACTCTAAACCACGAAAGTTTAAAGAAGTACAATCATGGCTGGAGAATACAAATGGGTGGAAAACACCTTTGCCTTTGGTATATAATGGCTATGGTTGTTATTATGGTAATTTCCTGTTGTTAGGTACTAGTTCTCTGCCCTGGTAACGGTGAGGGTGGTTGATTTTTGGAAGCTATTTTGTTTTTAGTTCATTAGCAGTATGTCCCAAAAAAGTATGTGAATCATACTATAGTGATGAATATCGTGGAAGCTATGATCTGGCAAAATGAATTTAGACTCCTCCAATAGTGCAATTTACCCTTCGATGCTGCTTGGTGACGATTAATGGCTCGGCGATTCATAGCATGCAGCCAGGGCCAACATAACGTCGAGATGTGAAATGAAATTGCAGTGGAAAATAGCGGTGAAATAACGACTCAGTTATTAAGAGTTGCACCAGTCAAATCGAAGATATCAATCCTTTGCCTCGAGTTAAATGCGGCATTATTGTAAGCAAAAGTAATGAAACACGTACAAAACACCATGTAACTTCGAGACGTTAATACAAACGCTTGGTCGGACTCAACCATATCCATAACACTGAATTGGATTAAAAGGGACCCAAATCGCTTCAAAATAGTTGTGGCAAATAGGATCTCGACAATTAAGAAAATATTATCGACAACAAGATGGTACCATGTAAATTTCAAGAAAATGCGGCGGACGCAGCCTCACGTAGCATAACTCCCGGAAACCTTTTCCGGACTTACCATTAAACCTACAGGCAGAACTGAAAAAAAGAGAATGCTGGCAATATTGGTAAAGGGACCGCACATATATTTTCAGAGCTATTTAACAAATACTCTATATATGCAATCAAATAACTGGATGCAAAGATAGAATGCAAGATAGAATGTTAAATAAAGGTAATAAGCTGATAGCCTTACTAAGCCCATTCTAGGATGATCAAGGGCTGCTTCGTGTGATGGATAATTGATACCCGTTTTTATGAGTTAAACCTTACATAGTGCGGCACACAATTTACTCTGGCAACTCTGAGAGAAAAATATTAGATCATTGATAGGAGGCGAGCTATAAGACAAGTAATACAAAGATGCATATACAAAGATGCATATGTTTTTGCCACAAACAGAAGAATATAGAGCAAATAATGGGTATTTTACCATCATCAAGACCAACACCGAATCTGCTGCTTAGTTGACTTTAGACTGAACGTCTTCAAGCGCTTTATGCTGCTTCTCGATTGTCTGTTTGATGTGGTTGATGAGATTTCTCTGACTATATAACACATATTTTCGTCAATGGCTATTGAAAGTCGTTTTTATTCGGTCTAAAATCGCAGGCTCCTTGATCTTTGTCGTCCTTGCCACCATCGATAATAGATCGGCCAGCTTGATGAAATCGTTAGCCTGATTATTTCATTGTAGCCTGATTAGTTGCATTTATATTCTGTGAATATGAATGCAAACTAATCATGTATGTGGTATTATATTCTGTGAATTGTGATATGCGCCCATAAAGCATTGAGGGATCTTCTCTAGCCAATAATGCTTCAATAATAATGCTCGTATAGTCTGCTAATAGTTAAGTTTCATCGCAGATCGGAAATATTAGGTAAGAATGTTGTAAAGTAGTTCTCGGGGTCATCAGCTACTCTTAACAATGGCACTCGAACGATAGCAGGATATAATATAATTTTCATTTTTGTCACTTCTAACAAAGTTCCCGTAACCGCATTTTGAAAGTATCAGACGCTTTTTATGCATCTTAATCTGCTTGGTCTTAGTCAATAATTTTAATGCAAGGATGTTCAAACAGAATGGCAAACTTCATCAGCGACAGTTTGTTAAAGTTATACGCCAGATACGGATCAAGTATAGATGCAGCTTATAGTGATATTCTTGCAAAAAACTGGCTGCGTCGTCACTAATAAAGCAGAAAACTTTGTAGTGATGTTCACGCTTGCGATGTGTAATGAAGACACATCGACAAAAATATGGCTTCAGTGGCATGTGGCAGAGTTAATAAACGCACACGCACTTGGTCACCAACATACAGAATCTTCATGAAGTAGGTTTGAGAGGTATTGCTGTCTTTGATTAGAATCTTTTGAATATCTTCTGGCAAATTGGAAGACATCTCTGTTGGCCCGTCCTTTGAGTAGAATACACTTAGCAATGTACATGGCAAAACAATGTCTGAAGTTTTGACGACACAATATGAGTCCGTTCGCTCGGAACACGCAGGAAGTTGAATTTAAATTCGACAGATTTGTTATTGTGATACGCAGCGGTGTGATGGTGTTTTCGAACACTTATTACAGCAGAAGTTGAAACTCCGGATCATCGGACCGCTTACATGTATTACATGTATTTACAAGGAATTCGTTGCACTACTAACGAACTTTCCTTCGAGAATCGAATTTAGTAAAGCGTGGACTCGAATCAGAAAATGACGGCTCATGACGACTGGCTGTACTTCTTATCTTCCCATAGTTTTGGTATCATTATTGTCATATTTTGTCTGCAATCAACATTGCGTCCTTATTCTTCCTAGTTAAGATCATTACAGCTGAATATAATAAAATTTTAAGGTGGTCCCAAGCATTTGATTTGTGAAATCAGCTGATCTTGCTCATAGAAGTGCTATACACAAATTGCAATACAACAAATTACCCTTGGCAGATACTTTAATATAATCCAAATTAAATGCGATATTCTCTTGAGCCTGTGGGGCACTTGCAGAAGCAAATAAAAAAAATTTCCAATTCGTCAAATGTATTTCACTCGGTGACATACGCCTGACCGTTTAAGTTTACTACAGATGCCTCTTTTGATCCTCATGAGTGATAATTGGCATATCTCTTCGTGTTATGGCAATCAAAACTCTCGCTGAACGGCTGTTAGAAAATATGGGCAGAATGATTGATCTAACGATTACTCCGATCACCATAACACGCAGTACTGTTTGCCTACGTTGTCCTCATACATCGTATTGCTTTGATTCCGTTCACCTCGGGTTATCGTCCTGTATTATTCGATTGTAATTCGACTTGGAGGTCAATACGTCAATGGAGTCAATGGCTCAAACAGTAATGATTTATAAGTGAATCAATGCGCACTTAAAAAGGTTAAGCCTGGTATTAAATAATCTACCGGATACATAACAGGGTCTACTTAGTCTACAATGTGTACCGTGGGATATTGCACCCCTCAATACTTAGGCCAGGTTATTTAGAGAAGCATTTGCAATTGATTCGTCAACACATTCCAGCCTCTATCACCATTTCATAGGTCACGATATTCATGATCTCGGTCACATATATCAGATCATGAAAATTCGCAGTAGATCAACGCAACAGGGTATAATCAAGAATCGTCATATATTCTGCCTTTTTCATTATCCGTTCCATTCAATCTATCACAGCAGCCTCAATTTATTTTAGCTTTTCATACATTTCTGATGTTGAAGTTATAGTTTGACTTTAGCTGCTTGCTTTTTAGCTTTTGAGGTTCAAGTTTTGAGGTTCAAGCTTGCTGTTCTATTTTTGATTTTTGCTGGACTATTTGAGACGGCATTGAGGAGGGTTTTGTTACTTGGTGGTTCCTCTGACTGGTTTTGGATCGATTACTATTTTTATATATGCACCTCTTTCGGAACTAGTTCTGGTTTGTTTTCCATATAGTTAAAGGCTCGTTCTCCTTTAACAAAGCGTTTAGTATTTGAGCTAAGGCCATCGTGGTACTAACAAAGTTCTGTTTATCGCAATATCGAGAGCTTTTTATATTCATTGTTACCTCAACCAACTTCTACTTTCTCGTATTACATAGCTTTTTAGAAAGATGAGTATATAGAAGATTTAGGGCAAAGGATGATCATTGTCTATAACTTACATTTGGTTGGTTGAACTGTACAATTCTAAAAAAGTAAAAAGGAAAATCCTGAAACTTACAACAAAATTGGGAAGGTCAATAAAACACCATTAAACAGATAAACGATGTCTTAAACCGAACTAAGCTAAAAGTGGTTCACATCGACATTTTGATACGGTACAACAGCAGACATTGAGAAAATGTCGTTTAACACGAATAGGCGTCTCAGCCAAAATAAAAATTTTGGAAAATATTGTTTAGTATATTCGCTCACCATCTCATAAAACTCGGGGAGCCCTCTCATTTGGCCGTCCGAAGGAATACAAGGTATTATATTAAGACAAATCCGGAAACGAATGTATTACAGGTAATAAAAACTCATAAATTAGGTCGATTTTGGTTTAAACCCGAGATAAATTTTCCAAGCTGCTAGTTGCAAGTTTCGCAAATGTCCTAACGTCTTTATAACACATTTAATTGTTGAAAGTGTTTATGAAATCGGTCACAATCACTCTGCCAACGAATGTGTGAAAAATTTTGTGTGGGCAATGCGAAAGGAAAATAAGAAAATTGTGGCAGTGTTTTTGGACATTGAAAGGGCGTAATATATTGTAGTTGCAGGATACTTTTGAACCTGGATTTTCTTACGAAAATTTGCAAATGAGTCTCTGATTTTATGAAGGAAGTAAAATTTCAGCTACTTTCTTCAATCTGAATACAAGCATGTATGTGTTGATCAGGTAATCAACTGTTCGATGAGAATAATTGATGTGCAAATCTATAATGAGAGTAATCAAAGGTAATGAAAGATCCGATATAAATGCAAAAAGAAGTTGCTTGATTAGAGAGGTGAATAAATATGTTTTTATGGATGATAGACGTACCAGGTGAATCTGTGGAGAAAATGGATGAGCGAATTAGTTGAAGAATGTTAAATAAAAGGTAAGAAGTACTTTTAGTGGTGTAGTGTCCCTTTGAAAAAACCTTTCTATAAGAAAACCAAAGGAGGCTCACTACAATTGTATTGATTTTTTTACTACAGATGTCTCTTTGAAAATTGAAAAATTTCCAAGATTAGAACTAAATAGAATCCAGTTACATCCTCCTGGGAGCTCAATTTAAATTGATTCAATTAAACCGGTAGCTCCCGTGACTCCTCATATTGTACTATCTATCCAGATCAATATTATTAAGCCAGCCTAACCTTTTACTCATCCTTAGTTGATTTAAGATTTTTTAATGACTTGGGGGAGGGGGGGGGGGGATTTCACTTTTAGATTTAAATGTCGAACCACCCAGATCTAAACATCATAGCTTTAACCATTGCATAATTTTCTTCTTGGTCTAAGTGGTTTGAAATTTGTTATATAAATTGACGATCCTAGAATTCCATAATAATCACATCCGCTTAGACATTTCTGTCGAACAGTGTGCTAATGCCTTGTATTATGTTTTGTGTCAAAATATTTTTTAAAAATCTCAAAAATTCATAACCGGGTTTTTAAGGCGTTATTATGATACGATTATTATTACGGTAAAAAAAAAAACAAAAAAACATATTTCTAACAATAACCGCTAATTCTGCTCTTAATTTTTTTTAAAAGATTGAACCAGTCTATCAACAAAAGGTCCGTATTAACAACAACACAGAATTGTTATGATGTTTGGCATAATGTCCGACAGAGTATCAATATAGAAATCAGGTATGTGATACCTAATTTTCTAAATAGTTAGGATGTGTAACGCTCCCAACTCAAAATTATATTTTTGGATTTGAAAAAGTCAAAAGGTAATTTTTGAAAAATGGCCTAATCCACAGGACTTGGAGGTAATTCTTACAGAAACTGTGACTGCACGTTCCACCTATACCAATTTTAAATGATGTGGATTTCTACGTAACCCATACGGACTGCATTAAGTGCTTGCACATGGACTAATATTAGTATGATTAGTTCGAGCTTTTATGAAGCATCAAAGACAACGGAAAACAGAATTGCATTTCCAAAAGGAAAAATATGTTACTTTAACTCATAACATGATGTAGGGAAGAAATCATAATTTGATTATTGCCTCCTAACGAGAATTCAGGATACAATTGGTAGAATAAACTTAAATAGAGGGCGCATACATAGAGAATGTACCTCGAAACGTGTTGAGTGCTGTTGAACATAAAAAAAAGTAAAGCAAGGCTATTAGGGCATCTTAAACCATCTGCAGGTTTTGAGGTTAGACTGGCACTTATTTCATTATTTCCAAAAACCAGATAAATAGAGAAGTCGGTTGTAAAACGCCTTTGTTCGAATTAATGCCCCAATTCAAGTTTTGGCCCAGACTAACCAATATTCATTTTCTGAAATTTGTAAAAGCTTACTCCTGGCCGAAGATTTATGCTCGATTATAATTTGTGAAAATGTATGTATATTTTATAGCAGTATTTATGCTGATGTGGCGAGCTTTTGATTAAGGTATCAGTCATCAAAATCCGATCAATGTTACGCGTGCTTTTGACCAATCATTCATTTTCGAAAATTTGAAAAGGCTTACACTCCTGTCCTAATTTTTATGCTCGATTATAATTTGTGAAAATGTATGGATATTTTATAGCAGTATTTATACTGATGTCGTAGGCTTTCGATTAAGGTACCAGTCATCAAAATCCGATCACTGTTACGCGTGCTATTGACCAATCATTCATTTTCGGCAATTTGCAAAGGCTTACACCCCTGTCCTAATTTTTATGCTCGATTATAATTTGTGAAAATGTATGGATATTTTATAGCAGTATTTATACTGATGCTCGATTATAATTTGTGAAAATGTATGGATATTTTATAGCAGTATTTATACTGATGTCGTAGGCTTTCAATTAAGGTACCAGTCATCAAAATACGATCACTGTTACGCGTGCTATTGACCAATCATTCATTTTCGTAAATTTGCAAAGGCTTACACCCCTGTCCTAATTTGTATGCTCGATTATAATTTGTGAAAATGTATGGATATTTTATAGCAGTATTTATACTGATGTCGTAGGCTTTCAATTAAGGTACCAGTCATCAAAATCCGATCACTGATACGCGTGCTATTGACCAATCATTCATTTTCGTAAATTTGCAAAGCCTTACACCCCTGTCCTAATTTTTATGCTCGATTATAATTTGTGAAAATGTATGGATATTTTATAGCAGTATTTATACTGATGTCGTAGGCTTTCAATTAAGGTACCAGTCATCAAAATACGATCACTGTTACGCGTGCTATTGACCAATCATTCATTTTCGTAAATTTGCAAAGGCTTACACCCCTGTCCTAATTTTTATGCTCGATTATAATTTGTGAAAATGTATGGATATTTTATAGCAGTATTTATACTGATGCTCGATTATAATTTGTGAAAATGTATGGATATTTTATAGCAGTATTTATACTGATGTCGTAGGCTTTCAATTAAGGTACCAGTCATCAAAATACGATCACTGTTACGCGTGCTATTGACCAATCATTCATTTTCGTAAATTTGCAAAGGCTTACACCCCTGTCCTAATTTGTATGCTCGATTATAATTTGTGAAAATGTATGGATATTTTATAGCAGTATTTATACTGATGTCGTAGGCTTTCAATTAAGGTACCAGTCATCAAAATACGATCACTGTTACGCGTGCTATTGACCAATCATTCATTTTCGTAAATTTGCAAAGGCTTACACCCCTGTCCTAATTTTTATGCTCGATTATAATTTGTGAAAATGTATGGATATTTTATAGCAGTATTTATACTGATGTCGTAGGCTTTCAATTAAGGTACCAGTCATCAAAATACGATCACTGTTACGCGTGCTATTGACCAATCATTCATTTTCGTAAATTTGCAAAGGCTTACACCCCTGTCCTAATTTGTATGCTCGATTATAATTTGTGAAAATGTATGGATATTTTATAGCAGTATTTATACTGATGTCGTAGGCTTTCAATTAAGGTACCAGTCATCAAAATACGATCACTGTTACGCGTGCTATTGACCAATCATTCATTTTCGTAAATTTGCAAAGGCTTACACCCCTGTCCTAATTTGTATGCTCGATTATAATTTGTGAAAATGTATGGATATTTTATAGCAGTATTTATACTGATGTCGTAGGCTTTCAATTAAGGTACCAGTCATCAAAATACGATCACTGTTACGCGTGCTATTGACCAATCATTCATTTTCGTAAATTTGCAAAGGCTTACACCCCTGTCCTAATTTTTATGCTCGATTATAATTTGTGAAAATGTATGGATATTTTATAGCAGTATTTATACTGATGTCGTAGGCTTTCAATTAAGGTACCAGTCATCAAAATACGATCACTGTTACGCGTGCTATTGACCAATCATTCATTTTCGTAAATTTGCAAAGGCTTACACCCCTGTCCGAATTTTTATGCTCGATTATAATTCGCGGAAATGTATGGATATTTTATAGCCGTATTTATACTGATGTCGCAGGCTTTCGAGTAAGATACCAGTCATTAAAATCCGATCACTGTTACGCGTGCTATTGACCAATCATTCTTTTTCAGAAATTTGCAAAGGCTTACACCCCTGTCCGAATTTTTATGTCCCATTATAATTTGTGGAAATGTATGGATATTTTATAGCAGTATTTTTACTGATGTCATGAGCTTTCGATTTCGCACCTTTTCCCACTTTTGGAATAAAGACTCCCTTGATATCAGTCCATTTGCTACCAATATAAAGACCAGACCTAGACATTCTTCAAAGATGCGTACAAATTAAGGATCACAGGACAGTGTACATAACCTCCTATGGGGAAGTCTTCTTCAAAATCCAAATAAAACCCTTTCATTTCTTACATAAAACATTTATTAAAACAAAAACTTAAAATTATTCAACATTTCTGTATCAGCGCCATCGAACGGTGTATTCCCAAAGCAATCCATCTGCTGCCAATCGGCACCATTTTTTATCATATAATCGACCATATACACATTTTTGCTCCGTACACCGAAATGTAAAAAATTCTCTTGATTCGCAGTCACCGCATTCAAATCCAAATGTAATTTACCAACCAGATATTTTAACATATCAAAATTACATTTTAACATTGTCCCATGTAAATTCGGAATTGTATTCACATCCATGTTGAATTTGCACAGTATAAATTTTACATATTTCGGTAAATTATTCTCGATCAAATAGCACAATTCACTGACTAAATACGATCGTGACGAGTTGTGCAAGATCAGTTTCGAAATTTTGATATTATGATATTCGATTGACATTTTTAATGGTGATTTAATATCATCGTTGGCCGTTATATTGCGAAATATTTGTTTGTACCGGCATTTTTTCAATATTTTTGCATATATGGCGCCAAACTTTTTAACCGTGACTTGGGCAAAATAATCGATCAGATGCATATTCGAATTGTCGTTCATCGCGCATAAATCAATTGTCGATATAGTTTTTAACAGTCGTATGACATTTTCATCGCAATAGTTTACGATTTGAGACATGATTGGAGTTTGACCTTGAGAATTTTTTACATTTAGATTAATTATCCGTTTACAATCTAGCGCATATTGAAAATGTTTTGGTGTCGCTATCAAATGTAGAATCGTATCACCATTGGCGTTCTGGTGATTTATGTTAATACCGGGATCTTGAATAAGGGACAAAAATATAATCGGAACGTGTAATTGGCACGATTGTATTAGTATTTTATCATGCATCTCCGCGGTGTACAAGTCAAATTGCGAGAAGAGTTTATAAAAATGCTGTAAACGATTTAACCGCAATGCAATTTCAATCGGTAGTTCATTTGTGTCCCGCGTTAAAATTTGATAATTTTTGATATTCCGATCAAGTATCATTTGTAAAATGGCAACATTACGATTTAACACCGATTTATGCACCATCGTCCAATTTTCGCAATTAATTTGGGATACATCACATTGACGATCAAGCAAATATTCAACAAGTCGTATACTGCCTGTTTCACAAAAATATAGTAGCACATTGTTGCCGTACTTATCGATCTTGGTGTAATCAAATGTATGATGCGAAGTACGGACTAAAAACCAAAAATGATTTTCCAATTTATGTTTTGCAATTTTGAGCAGAATACGATCGTGATCGACGACGAATTTTAGTTTAGCGAAATTATACGAATAAAATTTTTGGAATGTTTTTAAATCGACACCACCGCTTACTAATTTTAGCAGTAGTTTATTTATAAAGAATGGAGTTCGGGTAATTTTTTGCGTAAAAAATAAATAATAGAATTTTTTTAAATTTACTAATTCACCGGATCGAACTGCCCGTAACAATATGTCGTAGTCGAGCACTGTTCCAAATCGAATAGGGGGGCCTGGCTGATTAACCAGTATAGATTTTAGTACATCGATACCAACACCACAATTAGTAATGGCGAAATGAATGGGGAGTAAATTATTATGATTTCGTTCATTCATCAAAAGCGGCCAATGCCTTAGCAAGTACTTATAAAATTCAACGTTAAAATTCCAACAGGTGTTGCCGCTAAGTATTAAATGTAAAACATTATTACCGTCCCCGTCTTGAATATCGTACAAATTTAAGTTATACGTTTTTATAAATTTTATTAAACTCGTGTCCCGGTAATTTTTAAGGTAAAATACGAAAATTTGCGGTAAATTAAAATCCGACCGGTAAATTAGTTCGAACACGTTAAAATGATTGGTGTATTTGTATAGTGTAGATCGATCGATCGTTTTGGTGAGCGGTAATAAAAATTTAACAAAATTTTGATTGCCCGTCAAAAGTGAAAAATGTAATGGAGTCTGACCCGCTAAATTTGTGGCATTGTAATCGACAATGAAATTGTTTATGATAAAGTCGAATAATGTTTCATAGCTGGAGGCGATGATTAAATGAAAATATGTGTTATGAGTCGGAGTCATGGTCTCGTTAATATTTAATTTGGAGTTGTTTAACTGTATGCGATGGTGTATTTCAAGTAAGCGGTCGTCGATCGATAAGGGATACGTTGGTAGCCATCTTAACAATGGTCGTGTTGTTGCAATATTTGACGTTTTTAAAAGTACTGGATACGTGCAGATCGACGTTTTTATAGCGGATGCTCGAGCTTCGATTAATTTTGATAATTTTTCATCATAAACTATGTCGACTGTTTCGATGCTGTGCGCCTTAATCACACTGTAGTCGTTTGCGTAAATGTTAAGTAGTTCAGTAGCGGCGTGCTTACGACAATTACTCAGGGCATACGCAAGTGGTGTCATTTTTGACTCTTCGCACATTTGGTAAATATTTGCTCCGGATTTTATTAACTCTTCAAGCTCTTTGCGATTATTATTGGCTGCAGCACGATGCATTTTACTTGCGGTTTTATGTCGCTTGATTGGTATGTGTGATATTTGCATGGACTCCATTGTATTTTAATTTTGGGGACTAGTCTGGAATTAGAAAAAAAATTTAATTTTCCAAATTGTGTCAATATACAATTTTTTGACAGCTACTATATCAAAAAGTTCGTTCCGTTGAATTGTTACAGACAACCAGGATAAGCTAAGTGGTTCTCAGGGATGATTCGCTTGCACAAAAGATAATGCAGAATTGTATGCAGAATGACGAGAAGCAAAATTGGAAATTACAACATTTTTATGAAATATCTACAAGCAATAAATCACTGCAGGCAAGTAATTCAAATATTGCAGTGCAGCGGCGGTGCTAACTAATTTTCGATCGAGAAGAACCGCAGAGGTTCCGAACACATGTTATTGTGATGCTATAAGCTTTTAGTTGCTAATTGGGGGTAAAAAAAGTAATAAATTTTGCGCATTCTGTAATCAATCGGTGCGGTAGTAACCTTACATGGATGAAGCAACGATCTCAGATAAAAGACCAATCATTTTGTACCGAAAAAATCAGGAAAAGGGCTAGCCCACAAAATTATGAATACACATAAATTATGCAATAAAAAACGTAACAGTAGTTCATAATTTTGATGAGTGATACTTTAATATACAAATCTCGGTATCAGAATAAATACTGCATGCACATGATCAAACCAATTTTTTTGGAGTTTCTTGAAGTTTCTTGGAGAGCAACGAGTTCCAAGCGATACTCTTGGTAATGGTAATGCGATGGCACGTTCCACGTACCAAACCTTAATTGCGTTTCTGCTAACATAAGCGGGGGTCGGATTAATTTTGGTTGAACAAAAACAATGGAGTTTTTTAGGATGCGGGTAGTCAAACCAGCAATCTAACCAAGGAGGCTATGGTGCAACTTTAAGAATAACATGCTCGTTTAGAACTCTGTTACGAAGCATGGGCGGGCTTAAAACCACAGGGGTAAGAAAATCCAATAAATTCTCAATTCAAATTTCAAAAATCATTCAAATTGAATCTGTGATAAATTATACGTTAGAACATATCAATTCCAAAATCAAGTTTGTCTATATTTTTGGGTTTACATCTTCACTATATATTATACCACATTTTTATACCATTCACATAACATGCTGAAATACTTGTTTGACGAGTATCGTACTGTATACATTAACAATGGCGACAACATAACAAAACCAAAATTAAAAATACACAACCAACAAACACCGAAACACAATACAAAATAAAAAAAAAATCTCTCTGTAATGTGTGTGCGCGAGGAGGTCACAACGTCCATCTGTCAAAATTTAAATTAAAAATAAAATCAAAAATAAAAAAAAAATCTTTCGGTCGCAAAGTGGAAAAAATTTGACGAGAAAATTAATTTTTTTTTTATAATTTCTTTAGTATTTTTTAATTTAGAAACAAAGTTAAAGTGTGTGTAAGTGTCTGTGGCGTGTATGATTCTTCGAAGTGCTGTAAAGTTGCGAGTGCATTAAAATTTATCACAAAACAAAAAATTTAATTGAACCTAATTGGTTGACAATTTCGCCAAATTAAAGTGTTTGCTATGCTCGACACTAAAGTGTAAAAAATGTGTAGTGAATTTAGTTAGTGCTGTGTGCCTGTGTTATGTATTTTTAAAGTGTAAATTTTATAGTTTTTTTTTTTTTATTAGTTTTATTTATATAAATTATATTATTGTACATAATTCATGGCGAATTTTACGTGGTAAGAAAATAAAATTTTCATTTATCAAAAATACTACTATATGTGAACACACACGAAAAGAAAAATATTTTTTTTAATTGATTTTTCCCACATTACAATACTCTGTGCTCAAGCAGCTCGCCTCACATCGAATTTGTTGTATCTGTATGTCGTTGTGTCTCGTTGTTTAATTTAAAAAAAAAAAATTCACTTCAATTAAATTACACAAAAACTGTCATGAACTGCTGCACATATTCCGACCGACATACAACCAAAAAATAAAAATACAAATATCTACTCACACACAGACGGGGTGAGACGTCTTAATTAACTGAAGAAAATATAACTCACTTTTCTGTTTTCGTTTAACTTGCATACAACGTATTTCACTTTGGTGGTTTTTCCCTTAAAATTTGTCGGCGGCCTCTTGCATAACAATACAGTCAACAATATACACGATATAGCTAGTTTTAATCAAATTCACACAACGTTTTTGAGTAAAATAAATTAAAAAAAACCAGCCGATGTCAAAAAGTATGTAGCACGATTTAGAAACAGGGGTGGTCAATCTTTTTATCATAGTTTGTTAATAATTTGATTAAAATTTGTATAGTGTTACGGTTTTGCCTATTCTCGGTTCACTAATATTTCATTGCCCACAAATTAAACGACAATAATTTGTAGGCAGTGAACTTCAATGGTTCACTGCAAAGCTAAGATGGCAATTATCGTACAAGTCAGGGATCACAGAAAAACGAAACTAACGTTTCAACTGTGAAGGTCTGATAAACGAAGATGCTGAAACTGATACACTTCGTTCAACTCTCCCTTCATGTCGGCCACGTACTCTTGACAGCTTTACAGTTGGAACCATTCCAAATTTCTAGTCCCGTTTTAGCCGCAAATTACTACTAAATATCACAATTGCTAGTATTTCACTGTCTTCGCGATGTTATCTTCCAATGTGGCATTAAATCACTCCATCATGGTCTGTGTTTTATTAATGCCCAGCATAACACATTTCCTAAATCGAAATCCCGTCGCTGAACTGAATAAACTTTCTTCAGTACCCCATGTCGACTGAACAAATTGTTCATCACAGCATTAGTGATAGTCGTTGTCTCCTGATTTAGTATTATTGGGTGTAGGAATGAGTTCCCGCTGTTTTTACTTAGATGTCGTTCGTAGCTCTGCCTTCATTTTATTTAATCGGGCAATACATGTTCTTTGAAGGTTAGATGTCAAGCTTCAATAATCACACCTGTTCAGAACATAAACAGCATTTCCGGGAAGTTTAACGTCATTATTTTTTGTTCAAGAAAATAGCAGCGGAAAAGCATCGGTTGCTCGTAGAAGCTTATGGTAAGCATGCTCCATCGAATACAACCTGTAGAGACTAGTTCCGACGATTCAAAGATGGTGATTTCGAAGTAGGAGACATATGGTGCATATGGTGGGATCAGAGCGGCGTCGTGTACTACGAGCTGCTGAAACAGGACGAAACCATCACTAGGGATCGTTACCGACGACAACTGATCCGTTTGAAGCAAGCTCTGGGTCGAGAACGGCCGGAATGGGACAATCGGCATGACAAGCTGATTTTTCAGCACGACAACGCTCGGCCACATGTTTTAGTTGTCAAGAACTACTTGGAGGAGTATAACTGGGAGATTCTCCCCACCCACCGTATTCACCAGACATTGCTCCTTCAGACTACCACTTGTTCCGGTCGATGTAGTCAGCCCTATGGCAGAGCAGCACTTCACATCATACGAAGATGTCAAAAAATGGGTCGATAACTGGATTGCTTCCAAGAAAACGGAGTCGTTCGCTTCATCGCGCTACTTGTCCCTTCGAATTTTTACTCTATACAGTAAAATTTCTTTAGATTCTGATCGAAGTATTTTCCCATTACTACGTCATTCAGATACGCTAGTCATTTCCTCCAGTGCAATCCTCTTAGTGCACGTTCCATTAACCGTTCGAAAATCCCAAAGGGGTGTTCCATAAGCCAAAGGGCATGACATTAAACGGCCATAATCCATTACCTACACTGAACACTGTCCTTTCTTTATCCTCAAACGTGATTTCACTTGTCCCAATATTCACCCTGCAAATCGGGTGTTGAGAATATTCGCGCTCCTGCTAGTGTATATGATAGTGTCAATCGACTGTACGATTTCTCATTATCGCCTGATGTTCTCATTTCGGTTACCATTCAATCCACCTCCGTCTGCTTTGCTAATAATGATAATCTTCTCGGCGACGGACTTATTGTTTTAGTAACTCTTTTGCTGCCGGTTTCTATTTCGGTTATCCATTTCTGTTAGAGAAAGTCTACTGTTTTCTGCTTTTTTTCTACTCATCACCTGATTCCTACAAACATAACTCGTCTTATCACTGGATCTCCATCTTCATCTACACAGGCAATTCCTCATTCTTGTAGGCTACAACTTCTCGACAAATCCGACAAAAAGCAAATCCGTTCGCCTTCATGATATGCATGCCCAAGATTACCTCATCTACAGTATCGTGGCTATCAACACGTCATTATGAAACTTCCTGTTCCCAATCCGTAACCAAAGTACTTGTTTGCCTTTGTTTACCTTATTTTCACCAACTAAATCTTAAGGTAGAGATAAAAGCTGTGAAGCATTTGGTTGAGAAGCCAGTTTCTGCGTCTCTAAACTGAATTGCTTTAGTTCAGGTCCATTCTTGGCCCATCCTTCTACTTCTTTTCTTAGTCTGTGTTACATTGGCAATGGGTTTCTAGATCGTTTTCTTCGTCTCTCTACACAACGTCTTAAGTTATGGCCCATTTAGTCAATACCCGCATCTGATTTTTTTGGTTGAAATCTCTGAATTCAATTGACAACTGGCTGCTACCTCTTTTCAATCACTGATTCATCTATCTCCATTCTTAGTATTTTGATTGCCGGCTTGATGATACTATATGCTACCTCTTTGGTTAAAACGCATTTATTAATGGTCTCTGCGAACAACACTTTTTCAGGGAAACTACCGCTTTTCTGGTCTCGAAATCTCATACACCGTCTTGATTCTCTCTGTGTAATCTGGATATCTGTCGTATACTCTTGTAGTGATTTTCGATGTCGCCATTTTAGCTTTATTCTGTACAGCTGTTCGTGATGACCGCTAGACTTTAATCACCACGGTTAATTTCTGAAACGATCTGTTGAGTTCTTTTTAGTGCGACAATCAACGATGCGACACGATCTTCTTCACTCCAACCTGAAGATCCAACTGGTGGATTCTGTTGCAAATTGTAGCTTAAAAATCTCAAACAATGAAACCTTGGAGGGTTCAATTTGAGTCTAGCACTTGGTTGGTTATTATTTGCTTTGAAGTATTCTTTAATATCCAAGATTTCCTTCTCAATCTGTTGAAAGGATTGATCGGGTTTTTCGTATTGTCTCTTAACATTTCTTTTGTCGTTTGCTTTGTCCGGTCAGCATCTGTCACATGACTGCCATCATCTGCCCATACCAAAATGTGTTATTGGAGCGACGGTCTCCTCCGTCAATGCATTATGTTCATTAGCCAGCATCAATTTCCTCAATCTTATTCGTGTTCGAGCCGCTTTCGGTGAATTTTGATTGATCCAGCTCCAAGCCTTTATTTTCATTTATCATTGCTTCGTGCTGGTTGGCAAATCCCGAAAAGCCAGCTCTTTCCCCAATTTTTTATTCATTAACTTGTCCCTATTCATATTTTAAATTTGAACAATTCCACCGCTATCACCAACTGTTACGTTTTTGCCTATTTCTAGTTTGTATCACTTAATTGTGAATAACTTCCGCCAATATTTATTTTCCACAAATACACAACACTTGAACAACAATTTATGCTTGCCACTGGTGGGAACTATGACACTAATCTTTCTTTACTCTCTTCGCGTTTAAAAAACATCTGATCCCGTTGAACAACAAGACTGCGCTTATTTTTAATTTTCTCAGCAAAGGCTTAGTAGTAGCATTTACTGTTCTGGAGTTCCAGCTGAGAATTTTGCAGGAAATTGATCTGTCAGTGCCTTGCTGATTTGGTCGCCGATCTCAGGAAAATTATCTCACATCTGACAAATCTTCAGCAAACAATAGAGCTCGACCTCAAACAATTTTGGCCATCTCATACATTGCAAGCGGGAAATAAAATGTTCGACCATCTCGTATGGTACCATGAAAAAATCGTTTACAATATGAAACTCGGTGTTCTGCCATTGCAGTTGCAATTGTTTTAAGTAAGCCCCGATGAGCTTTGGCAGTCTCAGCTTCTTACTATCGTGCGGCTAAAATTTAGTTTAGCTAAAAATTGCCGTAGTGACGAACATTCTGGAGAGTTCCGAAGATCTGGATGATGTGGTTGAAGACATATTTATCTGACTAACAGTTACGTCTTTTTAATGACGATTGAAAGGCGTACTCGTTCGGTATCGCCGTCTCCTTGTTTTTTGTCGTTGTTGTCATCCTCGATAATCGATTGGTCAGCTGGATGAAAGTATTAGCCAGATTGGTGGCGTTTTTCAGCAGTCGGTCTCATGTTGGGTGAAGTGGCGTAAGCGTGGTCGAAGCATTGAGTAGATCTTATCCCACCAATAATGGACTTAACCGAAGCAGCACAAAGCAGAGACATTCTTCTTCATTTTTCTTGCAGAGACATACTTCAGTGGGAGATAGCTGTAAATTTGTTGCTCCCATTAAGAATTTTTATGAAAATTTAAAAAATCTTTGCTGTGGTGTTGCTGGTTTCTTGTCGAATATGTCTTCTTGCAAACCGGAAGTCATCCCTGTTGGCTCGTTCTTTGAAAAGTTCTTGTTAATGTGGGCAGCTCACATGTCATGACTTAATCGATTCTGGCAATATATCTATCGCTGAATCGAAATTTAGTGTATCTTTGACGCAAACCGCAGCTTGTGATGAAGAGGCGAGCTTTGATTCAGGAATTCAAGAACTTTCTTCCGAAAATTGAATCGTTCTATTTTAAAGTTGTCACAACCGGATGGATACGCCTCAACAAAATTCAGGGCATCTCATATCCTTGTTGGCATTTCTATCCGCGATCAACATTGCGCGACTAAGGTCGTTATTAAACTTTTTCACCATCTTGTTGTTACGCTTGATCTTCTTGTCGCAGATGCTGATGTAAACACAGCGGAGGAACCTCGTGTTCTTGTCCATGATTTGCTGTTGAAAATAGCTCAGTGGTGATATCTGTAGATTCTTGTTTTAATTGGTGCCATGCAAGTATTTAATACACGCTTCGAATGAAACACTGAGTTACTTTTATTTTAGAAGATTCAAAAAATGTATTGTTCAATTCTACCCTAAATTAGACTACAACATTTGAGCTACTATGCCAAATTAGATGGAAAGACAAAGCAATGGCATATAAAAGGAAACACCCTATGAATGTCATATGAGTAAACTTGAACAGCAACTCTTCATAAGTGAATCAATGCGCACTAGAGGGTTAAATGTATACAGGCAGTCTAGTAATAGTTTATCACCACTGAAACTTAGTGTACACAAAATTTATTTCATCATGCTTTGAAATTCTTTCGTGAAATTCTTTCGTGAACGTTATTTGATCTAAATCCAATGTTTGATGTACTATGAATCCTTAAAGCAAACCTGGATTAACCATAACACCAACTTGCTTAACGTAAGGCAACCTTCTTCTCATTTATTTTTTTTTTTTGCACTGACTACCTAACATTTCAATAAATCCTGATAACCCGCATCTTTAACAACCTTCCCCCATTCACACTTTTTGCGTCTACAAATTCGTTTGACAGTTCCCTTCGGTTATACTATAGATCACCTTGTTCTTTCATGTGATTGTAAAATATTTTTTCGCTTCTCTCTATGCAATATTCGGCAGATGATCAACAATTTTGAGCCATATAGAAGAAGTATCTATAACGTAACAGAAATTTAATGAATATTTTTAATTTCAAGGCCTACAAAATCCTTGAACAATAAGGTACAATTAAAATAAAAACGAATGTGCGTGACCAGCTCACATTATGGTTGTCTTCGAATGACATGCTAAACTAAATATTTGCCTAAATTCATATTCCAAATGTTACTGCTAATAGCACCTGTTGACATTTGTTTTTCTTTCTGTTAAAAATATGTTGCCTTTTATCCAAAGGTGGCGATATATTTTTACGGGTAAGCCACTTAGCATCCTTAATCTGTATAAACTTGAATTTTTGCAGAACATTTTGGCAATTCTTAATTGGTGTCTTAAAAGTACATCAACTCTGCAATATGCGCAGTTCGCGTAACTTTTTTAAGGAGCCATCGAACTACACCATACCATGCCATTCGGAACCAAGATGAAAATGATAAATTACTCTCTTACATAATATTGGAGCGAATCAGAAAATTGTAAGGGGCTACCAACAAGCTATCAGGAATTTTTGCAAATAACTCTGGTGTACGGCATATCCGATACTCTCTCCGATACTCTTTAATTTCATGTTAGAATTTATCTTTCGTAAATGTGAAACGCCTAAGGACAACATTTTGTACCGTCAGTCGAACCAGGTTCTGGCATATACCGATGATATCTGTGTATTTGGACGGTAACGGTGTCAAAAAACTACTGTAATAAATTTCCTATACTTAGGTTCCCTTGACATTCATGATAACTGTGTGGGAGCATGGGAGGGGATATTAAAGTGCGTATCGCTTTAATAATACTATAATACTATAAGTGATTCCGTGTACAAATATTTCAAAACAAAAAATTGTTTACAATCTCTGACTTTAACCAATTATAGTTTTACCAAAAACTATGACTAATCAAAACGATGTGTGAAATGTCGAACTTTACTATTTACTTAAGTAATCAAAATAGTAATATTTGAGTGTGAGTCTTTCAATAAAAACGAATACTAACTCGAAACTCACGAAGTAATTAGAAACTGCACCCACTTTTTGAGAAATTCTATAACTTGGCAGGTAAATTTGTATATCATCCAATTTAACACTTGTTGATTTTAATTTCATCATTTATGATCGTCATGATTTGTGAGAGAGAGATAGAAAAAAAAAGAGAGGGTAAACAACAAGTTATTCTTTTAAAAATATACAAAACAGAAAGATTTTCCATTTGAAAAGCCAAAAAAAGAAAACTTGATATTGTTTTGCTGTATACAGACAACAGTATAGCTCCATATTTTGTATCGGTGTTTGTTTTTTTTGTTGTTGTATGTAAACATAATTCGACGATATGCGTTTATTTATCTTATCAGTTTTACAATTTTAATGTTCGACAAAAACACACAGTCATTTTTATCGTAGATTTTTTAAGGCCGATTTATTCAAGTTCCGTGTATTTGAAGTGATTCAAAATTAACAAATTTATAAAATTCGAGGCCATCATATTATGTTTTGTGAATTGAATTTATAGTGGAAAACGTTCATTCCCCAATAGTGGTTTTTGGATCGATCTTTGAACTTTTCAAACTGACAAAGTAAGACATTTTTAACTCGATTATGGAACAAGTTTATTAATGTTCCAATGACCTTAATTTAATTTATTTTTCATGGCGTTTTGGGATAAACACCGTTACTTTGCGATTTGTATTGGGCTTTATTCTGTCTCAACGAACTAGTACAAACCAAATCACTGGCTAAATAAAAAACTACAGCAACCAGTATATACTTGAATGTCATTGTTTTATGAAATTTAGATTTCCAGTTCTTTTTATGCAATGAGGGTCAGCCCCAGTTTTAGTAACCGCTTCTTCCAAGATTAATGTCAAATTCACACTACTCTAGAAACAGTGAGACTGTATGCTATTTTGAAAATATATGCTTATGATGCTGTTTTTTGTAAGGCTTTGCCAATGTTATGCTTGAAATATTTTTGCAATTGATAACCTTGGGATGTCGTTCTAAATGAGGTTTGGCGCCAGTCTAACCTGTTGTGCTAAACAAATGAAGAAAGAAATTAAAGATAAATTCTAACATGAGATTGAAGGTTATCGAAGACAGAGCATCTTCTTGCCGTACCCTGGAGCTAATTGCTAAAATTATAGCTTGTTCTCAACTTTGACACAAAATTGTGACTGTATTACTGTCATTTTACACAAACTCAGATTTTTGTCAGGTATTCCCAGACATCGCAAAGCAAACCATAAGCTATTTTGATGGATTAAGTCATAGGCTCGTTGGAAATCCAAGAACATCTACTTCTTGGTAGTCACCTACAATTTCCTCCACCTGTCTTTACTAATATGGGAGTTATTCTCTCCAATATTATGAAAGACAGTAATTTGTATGCTGTGCAAAGGAGAACTATGCAGCGATAGTTTTCACATTTTGAGCGATTTTTTTAAGGATAATGTACAACGCGGCCACCTTCTATTCACCAGGCATAAATTCGCTTTGCCATAATAATCGAATAATGTCGAAAAGATAGTTCCATAAAGTATACCCTCCAAATATCAAGAGCTTGGAATTAATGCAATCAACTCGAAGGGAACGGTTTCTGTATGGTCAGTGCAAATTTCTCGTATGGGTCCTGCACATGTCCACAATCTGTATTTGTCAATTTCCAAATACAGCATTTGACAATTTCAACATTAAGTAAATCAGAGAAATCGTCCTTCCAAGTGTTGAGAATCGTTGTTAACACGGAGGTTCCATCCTGGTCCCGAGACAGATCTAGGTCTGAAGGTATGGTACAGTCCGGTGACTTCTTTAAAGAAGTTACTAGAACTGTGATCATTGCTGAGTTTTTGTACTCTAAGACTTCAGCCTTCCATCATTCACACTTTTTCTGACGACAAATTCGTTTAGCGGTTCTTCCAATCATTTTTGGGTATAATTTGTACCATACCTATAGTCGCCTGGGCAGCACTAACGACCGAAGTTTTCAATACATATACCATAGAGAGTTTACATCAACAGAACGGTGGTTGGTTTTCACAGTTGCTAGTGCTAACAACATTCTGATATTATGATTTTGCATCTTCGTTTATCAGAACCTTTACAATAGAAACGTAAGTTACGTTTTCCTGCGATCCCTGACATGTACGAAAACTGCCATCTTAGCTTTGCAGTGATCAAATAGATGATCACAGCCTACAATTTTGACCGCGAGACGTCTTACGAGGGTGTGTCCATTTTCCAAGTGAATATTTTCACTTCGAGGAAAAAATGTGCCAGCCACAGTGCGATCGTAAAATACATCATTCTTTCCCCATTATCGGTCGCTAGATCGTATTACTATTCTGACGACGTGCTTCGGTATGGATCGGGTCATTCAAATTGTGTAGTTTTTTTCCCCCTACCCAAAACGGCTAGCACTTGGACCTGAAAGATCTTTTGTGCTATTGGGATTTGTTAGTCCAGGAGCTTCCCTACCTTCCTAATAAATGCTGCCTGTAGAGGCCATCTACATTTTTCCGGGGTCAAATACCTTTCTTCAAAATGAAGCCACCAGTGTGCACAGAGCAACACACTCACATTGTATGTGTTCTGCAGTTTCTATCTCTTCTAAACAGAGTCGGCACTCCGTCTCTGAGGACAGGTTCATTTTGTTCAAATGATATCTCAGGTTGCAGTGACCTGAAAGAAAACTCACTAGCTTCCTTTACTTGAATTGACCACCAAGTCCTTGTGATGAAATGGTCTGATCAAAGATTTGGCCTGTCTAAGGCCGGGAATATAGTTCCAATAGGTCAAGCACTGCATTTTTTCCATTTACTAAAATTGTAGACTACTGAGGCCCACGGGATGCCACATAAAACTTCATGGCCAATTGGTGTAGCTGATGAACCTGCCCACGCAAGTTCGTCGGCTATCTCATTTCCAGTGATACCCCTGTGACCAGGTACCCACCACAACCTAACTTTGTTATGACAAGAGAGAGATTGTAGCAGTGTATAACAGCTTTTGACCGACTTTGAATCCGGGCAGTTGGAAGTCAATGTTTTCAATGCTGCTTGGCTGTCGGAGAAAATGTGGATGGAGGCGCCCATAAGACCTTAAGACCTTTAGTTGAGACGCAGGTTTCGATGGCGTGAATTTCGGTTAGAAAAACACTGGGATAAGTTCCCAGAGATTTCGATATTTTGTTGTTGGACCCAAAGACACCAATGCCTACTCCACTATCCATTTTTGCCAAGCTTTGGGATAAATACCACATTTACTTGGCTCCAACCCTGTAATATGTGACCCAAATTGAAGCTATTTTTAAATAAGGCTACCAGAGCAGGGGTTATCAAATCCAAGCTTCTTTGGAGAAGGGCTGGAAAGATTCCAACTCCGCCTGGAGGCTTAAACGGCTGAAAGGAATTAATGGCCCATCCTACATTTGCACCCATATGTGTACCAAATATTTTGTACCAAATATAGGGTTAGTTATTGTATTTGTGTTGCATACAGTGTAACCCGGAAAGTGTAGGTATATCCTCGATATTACCACAGTTTTTCCTCCACGTTAGGCGTTTAGAACGCCTTAGCTCAGTATTATAATTTGTTAGGGCTTGCCTATATTCATTCCACTCATTAGAATGCTTTGCCCTATTAAATAATTTCCTAACCCTCTTACGGAGTTTAGTCAGCTGCTCGTTCCACCATGGAACTTTGCGATTAACCGCAACGTTACGCGCCACATAGCTGCTTCCGTAAGAAGATAAGAGCACATCATTTAACAAACAAGCTGCAGTTTCTAGGTTACTAATTGAACTCAAAGATGTTGGCAGCATGTCTGCTTTGATGAATAAAATATCCCTGTAGGTCTTCCATTATGTAAATCAAGGGATACGACTCTCTGCCGCCTGTATGATCACTCCCAGTATATCGAACCTGATGTACATGTGGTGACAACGAAGCTTCATTTGATACATGCCAGTTTGCAACAGAGTTGGAAATGAAACGACTCGACAGAGTGAGGTCTCTCTTGCCGAATCATGTTACCTCTTGCCGAATCATGTTAATGAAAGTAGGGCTAGACCCTTTATTTAAAATGTCTATGTGACTGCTTATAAGATAATTTAAAAGGGACTAAATCCTGTATAACTACAGGTGGAACATTTACCGAGTTACCAGGGAAGTACGCAGAGGCACATACTAATTTCTGCACTCCCTTGCCAGTCGGTACTTCCAGGATTACTGCAACCAAATCCTTAGTGATGAACTCTGGAATTGGAAGAACGTTAATATTAGATGAAACAAATATTGCTGTTCGGGGAACTGATTCCCTGCAATCATAAACCAACTTATATGACTTAAGGTGAAGGCCCCTAATTTTTCCTCCACTAACCCAAGGTTCTTGAATGAGGTCAAGGGTTAAATGTTGTCGAGCAAACCTATTGCAAAAGGCATCCAAGGCTCCTTTTGCCTGATGCAGGTTTGCTTGTAGTACCCAAATAGTACCAGCCATACTTACTTATTAGGGTAAGGAGCTCTCCGCTCTTGGCTGATTAACCGCTGACTGCTTATCAGCCGACTGTTTCGCGGGAAGAGGCGTGTTTTTGCCACATTTCCTAGTAATCCCTCGACCGCCTCTAGGCTTAATTCTCGAAGTTGGTGCCGTTGACTTGGCTAGTCTACCCTGGACAGCCCTTTGTATGGTCACCCTATTTGTTTTTCCGGTGCCAAATTGGGAGTCTACTGCTCTGAGCTGCCCCCTCGTCGTTTGTAACTCCTTCTGAGGCTGATAAAAAAATTTCATTGCTGGAGCTGACTCCAGTAGTTTGAGTGGTGGAGAGAGGATCACTCTTTAAAATGAATCTAATGTGGTCGAAGCGGTTAGCCACATTCCCTTTGGACTCGCGCAGTGTCTTCATTTAAGTATCTCCTATGGCCATGGCCAAATGGACAAGTGCTCCAGTTGTCGTCCGTTGTAGAATCTTCCATGAATTTTCCGCGAGACCATTGTTCTGCGCGGCCATGGTGGCGAGAATTTTCTCGCTCGACATGCTAAGGCTTTGTGGAAAAAAACCCTCTAACCCACATTTTGATCTTAGCCTTTCAAAATTATCCATCATCCATTCCACTGTGTAAAGATCAGAACAAATGAAGAAAAGCCATCCTGTTCTCTGAAAGGAACCAAGGAATTGAGGCTGATGGGTTGGACCTTGCGTCTCAATGATAAGGTCAATGACACACTCCTGTATGTTTGCCATTTGCTCTATACTAAGAGGGTTGCTACTGAGATCATCCGGTAAGATGCCTAGCCTAACACTGCCTGCTACTTGGCTGAAAGAGGGCTTGACCGGAGAAGGTCCACTTTTAGTTTTTTTTGCAGGTGGTTTGGAGAATTTCAAAGCAACCTTGAAAGATCTCTCGTGCTTACCACCAGACCTACTGTCTAGGGTAGTTGCTACAGGTTTCAGAGGTGCTTGGACAGGACGCTTGGACTTAGCAGCAGCTAGAGCTTCCTCTCTAGTTTTGCCTTCCCTGAGCCCCTTTTTAAAACGCCTTCTTTCGAATGAGTTGAGCTTCACCCATTCAATTGGATTTGAGGGACATGTTCCCAATACCAACCCCAATGGTTGAGGTGCCCGATGTTTGTGAGATGACACTATTATTGTCATCGCAAAAGATGCCCATTGTAAGAGTAGGGGACTGATTCACTATTTCCCTTGTCCCGGTATCAAGATATTATTCGGAGGTGGCCACAGAGGCATCTACCACCATATTTTCCTGTATTATAATCCAGCACAGGAGCTGGCAAAGTTGATGCTTTTAAAGAGGCATCACACTATATTTATATTTAAAGAATTCATAAAAGTCTTACGAATACCCGAAAAATGAAGGTCACCCACAGAAGAGATCGGTATACTGTGGGAAGGCAAGATTTAAACCGGAGGTCGCCTGGTAGCAACGAATTCCAAGCGATACCATCCTAAACTGCGTGTTCATTACCATAAGCAGGGTCTGGTTAGGTTAAATTTTGGCAGTATCCATATTTTTTTTTTGAACTTTTTAACGGTCGGGTTTTTACGGATGCAGGAAGTCAGCCCAGCGATCCTACTTTTCTTTGAGAACAATGGGTGTGCCGCCCAACGACAGCGACGACACTTACCGAGCTGTATTAATTTAATGACAATTCTTCTTCTCGTTCCTAAACGGGAGGTTCAGCAATCTCTGAGAAGAGTTCTGCCACTTGGATGGCTCGGGTTGTTAATGAAGACCAAGCTCAGGATCGAATCTGATGGAGCCATAGTAAAATCCGTTTTATAATTACTATTAGTAAAAAATTTGAAATCATCTAAAAAATTTAAAATTGTCTAAATGGTACAGATACTCTCAAACAATAGATTATATTTTAATTCATTACATTTTTTAAGTACATTTCGGTGAATGAGCCTATATACAAATCAAAGCACCAATAAATTTCTAAAATATAAAATTGTAAATTGAATTGAAACCAACGTAATTTGTTTATTTCAATTTTTGGGTCAAGTATCCATCTCTGTGTGAGAACCAATTTACGCAAATATTTTTACTATACTTATATGTATACGTATAACTACTCATGTTTACACACATACATTAAACAGGTGTCCCTCGAGTTAAGCGAGTTAAAGTTTAACGTAATTTATGTCTCCTAATACACAACACATTTCATTCTACTACAAATCAACAGCATTACAGACTAAAGTTGAAACTTCAATGAGATATATTACAAGACAGCGGGATCGAACTCAACTTCTCGGTGTGTTGAAGCCAACATCTTAACCATCACTACGACCGGTGACAATTTCAAGATCACTTAAACCACGCGAGCCATAAAATAATTACAAAACTTAAAACTTGTTTGGGTAAATACATGAAAGCCCATGTATAGAGCCAAACTTGAATTTTATTGACACTACCGCATAATTCGGCAGACACCTGTAGATATACATACATACAAAATAAAATCAAACGAGCGACAATTTCTTATCGCGGATGCAATGTGTCGATGTCGTAATGATCGGATATATTATCATAATATCTAAACAATTTTAGTTGGTTCAACGTGTGCGCGACAACCGCTATCATCATATACGATAGCAAAATATTTGGATAATCTGCGGATTTGAGCAGTTTTAAATATTTATACTAGAAATTACTGCTAATTACAATAAAACTATATTATGTTGTTGTTGTTGTTGGTTGAATTAGAATGCTAGCATTAGATCTAAGCAAATTATCGACGAAGTTAAAAATGTTTAGACTGAAAATTACATATAAGACTATATCAATTTACAAAAATGGATTAGAATGAATTTAAATTGTCTCAATTAGAGATTGAAACTAAGATATAAATGAAATTAAACGTGAATTAGATTTGCCATACTTATATGTACGTATATGGTGAAAGATTAGTTTGTTGTAATAAAACTTAACATATGTAGACAATCCGTAGAGTACACAATTAAAACTTTTCTTAATATGGATTATTACAAAATGATCTTGGTACAGAAATATTATGTAAAGTTTCATAACTGTTATGTTAACGTAAAATTTTACTCGATTAGCTAGTTTTATGATAGATTTGACGTTTTATTTTATGTAGTTAAGTCAAGAATCACTCAACTATCAGTATTAAAACTGATGTCAAAACAGTATAACGACGGCGGATGATGTGAAGTGGACATAATACTGTTGATGCCGATGGCCGACATATTCCCAGTTGTATCATGTGTTGGAATCCCGTTGTGGCCACTTTGTGTCGGATCGGATCCAATCTTTGTGGACTGGACACCGGTAGATGTCCTGTAGTCACTTTGTGGTGTACTACATTATGCTTAACGGGCGCGTTGTAATTCGGCGGAGCTGTTAAGGAACGAATTTTTTTTAATAGCTTGCCGTACCCGTTGTCAATCAGGAAGTTCCTGGACGAAGGTGTGTTCGCTTGTGTCTGTGACACATTGATCGACAGTTGCGTGGCTGAATCAATTAGCTTCCTATTCTTAAGGTCGACTAGTAAGCCGTATTTCTTAAGAAGATCCGCACCAATGATAGAGCGATTCACGTTTGCGATCGTGAATGCATGCGGAAAGTTTCGTCTTAGACAAATATCTACTTGCAGCAATTTGCTTTCGTAGGTATTAATGGTGGTACCATTGGCGGCTGACAAAACTAAGTCGTTGTTGACTCAAGTTTGTGGTTTATACATGTTGTATAGGGAATGACGCTTATGTCAGCGCCAGTGTCTATCAGAAACGTGAGTTTGCTCTGATAGTCCCTTATAAAAAGGCGGCTAGTATAATTCGGTCTATGGTCAGCCGCGCCAACCGATAGACCTACTATTTTGGGGAATTGTTATTCCTTAAAATCACCTTTTTATCAGGGAAACATTGTTGCCCGATTGTTTTTACCTGTGGATTTGGGAAATGACAGGGTCTTTTACAACACTCGGCTTCGTTTCCAAAACGTGTGTGGTAGTAACACCAAGCTGGTTGCTGGCGGACTCGACGTCTATTTAAATTTGATCTCCTTCCAGTGGAAGAAGAACGAGGTCGTGTTCGCCAGTTATTGGTTGAACTAGATGCTCGAGCGTACGAGCAAGTTGGTTGTCGGAGCTCGTACTACAGGTTGTAGTATTCCCAGTATGCCTAGTTGGCATATAGTCTTGCTGTGAAATCAGTGCTATATGAATAAATTCAGGTAGTTTCCTGATCCATAGCTGGGTAATAAGTGGTGCATTAAGTCGGTGCATTAATACTTCTTCTGATTCTTTCTCCTACTCTTAACTCGACATGGGTTCGTCACATACCGCAACAAGTCAATCTAAAGTTCTCCCTAACCACTGCTTATCTGCGACATCGCCTTGGCTTTCACCATATTTGATTATTCAAAAATATATCAATGAACTATATACAATTAGACGAAAGTCGAGACCTAAACTCGAACCATTCTCCTATACTTTTGACATTAAGCGGAAAAATTATTCAAAAAGAAAGAAATCCAGGCCTAATAAATAAACGCACTTGTTAGGAATACTTTAGGCAGTCCTTAGAAGAAAAAATTAACCTAAAGGTTCCATTAAAAAGCGAGGAGCAAATAGTAAACGACGTTCGAAAATTTGTAAATGATAAACAACAATCAGCCTGGGAAAGTACCCCAAAAATTTAATATAAAATAAAAGGAAACAACTACCCTAAAGAAATTAGAGGACTCTTGGCAGAAAAAAGAACAGCGAGAAGAATATGGTAGCAAACAAAAGCTCCTCAATATAAAACTAAATTAAACAATTTAACTCACCAGTTAAGAAGAGAAATCCAAAAACTAAAAGATTGGTCAATCAGTAACAGTCTAAAGAAACTAACTAATGATAGCAGGACTGATTACCCACTTTGGAAAGCAACCAAAAAAATTAAAAGACCAACAATGCAGAACCCTCCAATAAGAATAGAAGGGGGGAAATGGGCCCGAAATAACGAAGATAAAGTTCAATGTTTGCGGAGCACCTCGAAAAAATCAAACTTTAAATTATCAAAATTAAGTTTTATTGTAATTTAACATTAAACGTCATTTCGATCATAAAATTAGAAACTAATGTAACCCGCGACCGAAAATTTAATTCGGTCATAATTTCAGTTCACGATTCAGTCGGTCACGTTTCGGTTCAACATGTAGCCCCAGTATATAATTCCTTTAATTGAAAACAAAATTATCCACTATTTACCAGAATACACTTTCAAATAAAAAATAGTGAAATATTAATCGGATAATTACTGCTATAAAACTTGGTATTCCCAATTCCCCGGGAATTCCAGAATAGTTCCAAAGAACATCAAAAATAAGAAAATTACTCAAAATGAAAGATGCACAGTTAATAATTATGTATTGGAATCTGGTCCTCTGGGAAAAACGACAGAGTCCTCGATCCATTTCACTGTTTCACACACACTCTCTCTCTCACACTCACACGCGCACACACACACGCACGCAAAACGAATAAAACACAACAAGAGTCCTAGGCTTGGTGGGATACCAAATACCGTCCTAAAAACTGCGGTACTCGGCAAACCAAAAGTATTCCGTAAACTGTTTACAAAATGCACGGCCGAAGGAAAATTCCCCAAGAGATGGAAGAGGCAAAGATTGGTACTCATACCAAAAGGAGGTAAGCCATCAGAACAGTCCGCATCATACAGACCACTATGTATATTAGATACTGCCGGTAAGCTGCTTGAGAGAATTATTTGTGCTAGACTAGAGCGCCACACGAAAGGTACTTCCAGGCTACATGATGATCAGTATGGCTTTAGGAAAAAGCATAGTACAATTGATGCTATTGCAAAGGTGTGTCACATAGCACGCAGCGCAATGGCTGGTAAAAGGATATTAAAAACGCATTTAATACTGCAAATTGGGACAAAATCCTCAGAAAACTACCAAGCCTATGCGTGCCAATCTACTTAACCCGCTTAATAGGTAACTATTTTCAAGAACGGATGCTGATATACGACACTGATGAGGGGCCAAAACAATATAAGGTAACCGGCGGCGTCCCGCAGGGCTCAGTACTCGGCCCGGTCCTCTGGAATATCATGTATGATAGAATATTAAGAATTCCAAAACCAAAAAATGTGCAGACAATTGACTATGCGGACGACATTGCAATAGTAGTAGAGGCAAAAAATATTTCACAAGTTACCTTAAGCTAAACGATAGAGGACATAAGAAAGTGGATACAATCTGCGGGTCTCCAACTTGCAAATCATAAAACCGAAGTGGTCCTAATGAGTAGCCGAAAGAAGGTAGAGACCATCATAATTCGTGTGGGTGATCACTATATTACTTCCACGCAGCATCTGGAATACCTGGGAGTCCTCCTAGACCTCAGGCTCAATTTCCAAGACCATTTAGAGTAAGCAAGCGAGAAAGCCAGGAAAGTGTATTCTTCGCTGTCAAGACTGATGCCAAATATCGGAGGCCCAAAACAACCAACCAGAGAGCTGCTTGCAAGTGTTATAAAGTCTACACTGTCATACGCATCCCCGATACGGAGAGACTCCCCGTTACGCAGTCGACTTTGAAGCCTAAAAAGCCAAAAAATAAGAAGACATAATGGAACCGGATAACGAGGAAAGCTTAGCTGAATGGCAACATAGATGGCGTCAATCCACGAAAGGTTGGTGGACGTACAAACTTATACTAGAGATCAAACCATGGCTAGAGAGAGATCATGGGGAAGTCAACTATCATCTCTCTCAATTTCTATCGGGTCACGGGTGTTTCCGAGAATATCTCTTTATAAATACAAGTACGTCGAGGATCATTACTGCTTATACTGCGAGAATAAAATTGAAAACGCAGAGCACATACTCATGGAATGCAAAAGATTCGATGAGAAGCGAAATGGAGAATATAATAAAACAACCAGTAAATCCAGTCGGAATAGTGCAATATATGCTGACCTCCAAAGAAGCTTAGGAGGCAATGAATGAAATTCTTGGTAGAGATTATGAAACTCGTGCGATGTGACGAGCGAGCAGCTTACCTTTTGAGGAATCAACAATGAGAACTGGGAGGAAAACTTAATAACATAGTAAATAAATAAATAAATCAAGAACAACTAAGGTCTGTGAGAAGGGAGATGATTTTACACGGTAAAACCCGTTGTCGTACGGAACACCGGGTTCCTACGTCTTTTTTAAAATTTTCATCTTCCTACGTTAAACAAAAACAAAAAAAACTCACACACACATACACACACATAAACACAACTCAATGTAAACCAAAAATATAAAATTAATTTTTTAAAAAAATTAAGAGTTCGGAAAAAACACGTCCGATCTCTTCAACGATCATCGATCGACTATTAAAGTAAAAATTTCTTAATGTGTATTTTTTTAAAAATAAAATACAAATTAACTTATTTATCATATTTTGAGTGGTTTTAAATTCTAAAATTAACTAAAGTTTCACTCAATCTTAGTATCTGTAATTTTAGTAATACTAATGCATTTTAATTGCGGCTAAATTTTTCTTAGGCTAGTAGTATTGCCATTTTAAGTGCAAGCTGTAGACCTTTGGTTGAATTCGCCACCCAGCAGAGAATACAAAAACTAATTTTATCATTTGATTCCACCGTGAAAACTGAATATATTTTTTTGGTCTGAGAATATTTAAAAATGTCATTTGACTATTATATTTCACTCAAATAATTATCTAAGATTTTACTAAACTATACTCTAATTTACGTTGTTTAGTTTATGTTGGAAACTGCATTTCAAATCAAATTTATTTTAACATAACATTCCAATGAACTGATTTGAGTTTAGTATATAAATTTCACTCAACTATTGATTTCGCAGTGGTTAAAGTTGCGTTGTTCAAGTCCCAAAGGAAGAGAGGTGTAAAAGGAATATTTCATTAATAGATTGGGGTTGCTGATGACGATGAACTTAACTATGACTCCCGGTTGGAGTGCAGCATTTAGTAACAAACAAAAATTCAACTCAAATACATTTTTTGACGATTTCCTCAAATTCACTCAATAGGCTGCAACTTGTAAAAATGATGAGTGTTTTACTCGTATTATTATTTGTAAAGTTACAATTTAACACATTTAGGATAGTTCGGAATTTTAAACTTATTGTAGTTTTACTCAAGTTATTTTTAGTGATAACAGTTAGATAGCAACTTTAATCCTGCCATATTAACAGTTTTAGTGCTAAAATAGCACTCAAGTTTTGATTAATATATTGACTTAAACGATCAAAACAGGGTTCGAATCTCAATAAAAATGTTACATTTAAGGCGAGTTTTCAACGTCTGATTCTGTGCCAGTGATGGAGATGTAAACAACTTTGACCTTTTGCAACCCCGGTTAAAATGTTTAAATTAAAAATTTCAGCCAAATGTTAATCATTCGAACTAAATCGTTTGATTAAATTTCCTTTGTTCGAAGAGTTGTAAATTTGGTTGTTTTATTCGAAATATACGTGTAGACAATAGTAAAATGTGGTGCCGTCTTGTCTAGTCCAAAACTACAATATTTTTGTTGATTTTCGAAGAAAAAAATTTATAGTTTTACTACTTTAGATATGCATTTTGATAACAGGATTATAAAGATGAACTAGAAATTGTCTGCGAATGGGAAAATTGCATAATAGTTTTTGAATTTGAAGTTTAGTAAGTTAATACATTTTAGCCAGAACACAAACTAGGTATCTTGACCACCAATCGAAATGGTGATCAACCGTTTTAAGCTGCCGTCAAAATTGTTTCTAACTATTTGAAATTAATTTCTTATTAGTTTGGCTTCAACTTAGAATGAAAATACCTCTAAATAATTACCCCAAGTAAAAATTTTATTAAAAAGTAAACCAAAATCCTTTACAGTATATCAAACCGAAATAAAAAAACCGTCAAGATAAACCCCTGACAAGGAGGAAGTATCTAACGATTTTTTATACATTTTAATGAACTGTGATTTCTTTACATTTAACCTAATCCCATTGGCAATCAGCCTAGAATCCTGATCTGTAAGGATATCGCTCAAAAAGGGAAAACTATCACGGCAAACTCTCCTTTGTACAGCATACAAATTACTGTCTTACATAATATTGGAGAGAATGACTCCCCTGGCGGAGGAAACTATAAGTGACTACAAAGGAGGATTCGTCCAAATTGGTCAGTCACTGATCAAGTATTTTCGTCGAGAAAGATTCTTTCTAAATATTACGAGACATCTCTTGACGTACATCAGGTGTTCTTAGATTTCCAACAAGCCTATATGACTCAATCCATCGAGATAGCTTATGGTTTGCTTTGCGATGTCAGGAAACACCTGACAAATATGTGCATTAGTGTAAAATGATAGTAATGCAGTCACAATGTTGTGTCAAAGTTGAGAACAAGCTATTAGGAATTTTGGCAATTAGCTCTGGGGCTCTGTCTCCGATACTTTTTAATCTCATGTTAAAATTTAATTGTATTGATTGGCAACGGTATCATAAAACTATTGGATCCTCTTGTACGATTTTTAGCATTCGTTAGTCTCAAAATCAATGAGGCATCCGCATGATATATAACCTTAGACGCAACGATGACGATACTTACCGAGTTTTATTCAACCACGAGATCATAAAAGGACTGTGAGTACGCTGACTCGAGCACGTTCTGCGAGATCCTAAACGGATAGTTCAGCAATCTCTGAGACAAGAGCCATCACTTGGCAGGCGCAGAGGTTGCTTTCGGCGAACATTACTTCTCGAGGTGGAGAATTACTTGTCTTCTTCGGATTGTTTGAAATACGAAGAACTAGCTTGGGATCAAATCCGTTGGAGCCAGACTGTGATACACGACTGCGACATATGTTTAGATCGCATTAATTTCGGCCAAGAAGCACGATATAATCTGCATATTCATGAATTTGGCCTGATTTATTAAATATACAGCGCGAAGTTTCAATGTTGATTTTTCTCACTACGTACTCAAGTGTCAAGTTGAACAACACAGGCGCGAGCGCATCTCCCTGTCAAACACCAGATGTTATTTCAAAGGGGTCCGACACAGCTCTGCCAATTACGATTCTACATACAGACCCAGAGGTTGTTAATTTTCACAGAAAAGAGAGTTTCTCTGGAATTCCTAGGCATATGAGCGCGGCTCATAAGTTGTCGCGGCTTATACTGTCATATGCCTGCCTGAAGTCTTTATACAGTTGGTTTATGGTTATGTTGTACTCCCAACATTTTCCAAGATCATCCTCATTGTAAAACATTGGACCGTGGTCGATCGGTTGGGACGAAAACCACATTGAAAGTCGCCAATAGTGTTTTCGGCGAGAGGGCTGAGTCTAGCAAGTACAACATTAGCCAGCACTTTGTAAGCAGAGCTCAACAGAGCGATACCACGATAGTTTCCACATTTTCCGGCAACTCTTTTTGGTCCCAAATAAAGACGGTGAGATCGTATAGATTTGTTGTACGAGTAGCGCCTCCGAGCTTAATCAATTCTGCGGGGATTCCGTCGCGACCAGGTGCCTTTTCATTTTTTAATCTACTAATAGCTGCATCTCTTCCTCTACTGTGGGATATTCAACAAGGAAACTTCACCTGGAGAAGCTATTGCTCTAATGGGGATCACTTCGTCGTTCCGATTTAGCAAATTTTGAAAGTAGGTTTGCCATACTGAGAGAACATCAGCCACGTTTGTTCTCAGCTCTCCATTTCCGTCTTTGATGGCTGTACTTCTTTGGTGGAAGTCTTTAGTTAGATTTCTGGCGTTAGCAAAACAGTCCCTTGAGTTTCCTATTTCCGCTTGAAAGCTGATGTTTTCGATGCAAGATCTCATATGATCGCGCTTCTTTTGTTGAAGGTATTTAGTCGTAGCTTTTCTAGGGCGGGGATATTCTGCTAGAGTACTTCTAGTGTTGCGAGCCAACCATTTTTCTTGAATTTTTAGTTTATTTTCGACGACCCTCCGATCATCGAACCAAACATTGCGGGACCTCGGAAGCCTTCTTCCGATGGAACTTTGCGCCACGGTGGTTATGGCTGACTGTATAGCGTGCCACTGCTCCTGGATGTTAGGAGGAGCTTCTTCATTGTTATTGGGCTGGTCTAAATATTTAGTGACAGCTGATTGGTAACTCTGCAGGGACGCTTGGTCTTTTAAAGCATCGATATTCCATCGAACGATCTTTTGTGCTTGTCTGTTGCACGTAGATGACAGTTTGCACTTATACTTAAATATGGCAAGCACATGATCGGTGTCCATGTCTGCACCTCTGTAAGATCTGACGTCGGATATGGTGGTGAAGTATCTCTTAGACACCATGACGAGATCGATTTGGTTTTCCGTTCTTCCATCATTCGATCTCCACGTTTTTTTGTGGACTCTCTTGTGTGGAAAAAACGTAATTGATACAACTAAGTTGTACGTTATTGCCAGGTCGGTGACGCGTTGGTCGTTGTTTTTACTAGTTAGGTGCAGGCTGTTAGGATCGATGTACGATGTATTTTCTGCACTCCTACCGATTTTTGCGTTAAAGCACGTTCCATTTTTCCATTTTTAAAGCGTTGTCCGTGTACAACTTCCGATGTCGATTTTGTGATGAATCCGATATGGTAATCCGAGGCGAGAGAACTGAAGAGAATCTTAAGGCATCCAGTCCTACCTTTAATACATTTATATAGCGAGCCGCTTGATACAAGACAGATGCCCGCTTCAGCCGCACCTAACCTGGAGAACAGACGCTGATTTGGTATTGGTTTTGAGGCGCCAATGACTCGTCCTGACATGTAGTGCCCATGACTATAAACAGGATTTCCCCTGCTCGTCTCCAAGGAGGTAAGAATCTAGGACTTCGCCAAATACTTCGTAACAATTTCAGCAGATGTCGAACTGGCAAATCTTGATTCATAAATACATTTCTTCACTTGTGTCGATAAAAAAATCAATCGGTGGCTGTTGACCCAGTCGTATAGTTGTCCACGGTGAAACAGGAAGAGTTACTTGAACTACGGTATCAATTGGCACCATTGGTAACATTTTTTTTTCATTTTCGCTTAGTTAAATTTTTGAGTGCGATTTAAATTGTAAATTGGAATTCGAATTCAAATTGGTGTGATAGACGTCACTTTCTGAGCTCTTCCAGTGCCAATACGATCCAAACAATTTTCAAGTTTCCATCAAGAATTGATTCGAAATTTGATAAGTTTAATCAAATTTAAACGCTGAAATGACCTCAAAATTTGATATAGAAAGTTTCGTTTTTGCATTTAAATATATTTTCATTCAAACTTGATCAAATCAAACCTAATCAATTTTTTTAAATTTATTCTTTCAGGTATCCAAAAACCACATCGATATCTCATCAAATAGACGATAAAACAAAAAATGATTACACCTCAGTACCTTTATGTTCGATCGGCGAAGTCCAATTACGGTTTTTAATTCCCGAAGACCTAGACGAAGTACGAACGCTATGCCAAGATTGGTTTCCAATAGATTATCCAATGTTATGGTATAAAGATATAACATCGAGTACTCGATTTTATGCATTAGCGGCTGTATATAATTTTACAATAATTGGCCTGATTGTGGCCGAAATTAAAGCTTTTAATAGATTAAATAAAGAGGATCGAGGTATATTGCCGGAATGGATGGGCCGCGATGCTGAAATAGGTTATATTTTATCGTTGGGCGTACATAAAAAGTATCGACGAAATGGAATTGGTTCGTTATTATTAGATTCGTTAATAAATCATTTAACAACAGCTGAACGACATAAGGTGAAAGCAATATTTCTGCATGTCCTCACAACAAATCAGCCCGCAATATTATTTTATGAAAAACGAAGGTAAGTGAAAATGTCAATTTTGGTTGATGGTATTTACATTTTTTTATTTTTTTTTTAATGTTTTTATTTCAAAAGCTTTATACTACACTCGTTCCTGCCTTATTACTACTCGATCCGTGGAAAAAGTAAAGACGGATTTACATATGTGTCATATATAAATGGAGGACATCCACCGTGGACGTTATAATATCCTTTTTTATAATGAAAAAATAAAACTATACGTACATAATATTTATGCGGACAGACTAAAACCGACTGACTTCTATCTTATTCACTTCATCTTACGACTATCTAATTCTTGTAAATATAATTTAAAAAGTTTTATTCGATTTACATTT
Source organism: Tipula confusa (assembly GCA_963556175.1). Taxonomy (NCBI): domain Eukaryota; kingdom Metazoa; phylum Arthropoda; class Insecta; order Diptera; family Tipulidae; genus Tipula; species Tipula confusa. The sequence goes on along the minus strand of OY744477.1, from coordinate 36,817,539 downwards.
TTAACATATTCATGGACGCACAGTTTCATGGACTTCACATATAAAAGATCCATCAAATATAATTACATCCAGCTAATCGTGTTATCTCTTTTTTGTTTGTTTTTTATTAGAATAGTAAGTTGTTCATACAAATTAATTAGGAATTAGGAATTTGTGTTAGACAATATTAAATAGTTTATCTCCTGATTAAAGATGTTTTTTTTTTGGCGTACGAAACACAAACCTAATAACATATTTTCATAATCTATAATAATCAGGCTGCATTAGTTACGATCCAGTTCTTCGCATTATAATAGGGAACATATTTAGATGAAATCCACAGACAACTTCTTGCACTAGAGTTATAGTTTCGAATAATATAAGACAGTATTTTGCCATTTACTTTCTTATAGACTCTCTGAGTTATTTGTTCGAATCCCAACGGGGGAGAAATGTGAAAGGGACGTTTTAATACTTGATTGCGTGTCCCGTTAGCATTTGCGTAAATGATGCACTAAGCAAAAGCCTTTTTTCCATCCTTTCTTCGATGTTTGGAAGAAAACTATAAGTTGTACTTCCATCCAACGAACTGTTCTATATCTCTTGGCTGAGCAAACCTCTTTTTAATAGCTGCAACACTAATTAGTCATATTGTTAATAGCACTCTGCACTCTGCTAAGTCCTGAATGCTTTGTCTAGAGATTCCTGCAAATACAATTTTATCATCCACGAATGCTACTTTTTGCCACAATCATTTGTAGTATGCCATAATTAGTGACTACTCTACCTTTTCTGATCTAACAGCAAAATAGTTATTGATGATTAAGTAAAGGTTTGCTGAACAGCTTATCTACTTTAACTCATTCATAGTACTGGGCCACCACAGAATATCAAAAGCGACAGATACGTCAAAGTATCCTCCGAGAACGTATTTTTGCTCTGACTGTTTGACTATGTTGATTGCTATGGTGAAACGTCCTCTGTGGACCGAATTTCTCTTAATCCGAACTGTTTGTCACTGTACCTCCCACTTCTGTCAAACACGTACATCAACCTGCCAGTTATTACTTTCTCGATTAATTTGCCCCAGACTGGTTTGCTTATAGGATTTTAGGTCGATGGGATCTATGATAATTACTTTACATTTTTCCAAGCTTTTGTAAAAAGTCCTCTTTTTAGACACTTGTTCAGGAAGCGCGTGATACTGGGACCTATTCTAGGCCATGTTCTTTGTTTCACTTTGACCTGGATATTGTCGAGGCCGGGTGTTTTGTCAGTTTTTAATGACATTATTGCGTCCGTGGTTTCATAATTTATGAATTCTTCCAAACCGCAAGTTCTTGGGGCTGTAAATCTATGCACTCAACAAACATTTTGTGGTATCCTTCCAATACGTAGTTGATACGTTGTTCGTTAGGGTGCTTAAAACTTCTGGAGTTTTAATTCCTCCTGCACTGAATTTAAATACGAAGCTCCATGGTTCTGCATTACCATGCTCTGTAATGAATCTCGCTGGCCGGTCTTAGTCATATTAATCATGTATACCCATTACGGCATGCTACATAATTGCATTTTATTAGCCATACGGTGCCCTTTTTCACATTTTTGCTATTGTGGTTAACATATTTCACTATGGAAATTTTCCTTTGTGCCCACGTTTCAAAGGTATGATCTTGTCACAGGCACCAATTATTGAACTCCTGATTTTATTTTATATTACATCTGCAGTCTCATTGGATGTTATATTTTCCGACCATCCTTGCGAAGTTGTTTCCAGCAAGTTATCGAACTTTTCCCAATTTGCACGTTTAAATGCATATCGGGGAACTTTAATGTGAGGACAATGCTCAATGATCACTAGAAGTCCAGTCTTTATTTACTTTCAAAAATTTCAAAATTTGAAAACCCAGTTTTCGGTTCTTTATAAAATGAAAACCGGGCTGACCGCTTTACGATCGCCACTTCTTAAATAAAGGGATCTTGTGAAAAACCTCAATAAAGGGTCAACTACGACCCCGTAACGCTGTTTCTTGTTTTTTAATAAAATAATAAAAGAAATTAATGCGTCCAACAGAAATTACCGGTGATCAAAAAGGCTGTAAGTTGACGTAGGTTGAATTGATGCCAGAGCCTTGAATGAGTGGTTAACCTTTGTCGATTTTTCCATGGTAACGCCAAACATTTTTAACTTTTTTTGGAAGGTTATGGTTGATAGCAAATCGTTACTCTAATTTGATCACTTTGATGAGATTCGTCAGCAGCACGGCGGTACATAACTCAAGAGAAGGAAGCGTCTGTTGTTTAATACACGCTACCTTCGTTTTCGATAAGATCAATTGCGTTAGTACTTTACACCATCAGGATTTGTGATTCGAAAGAATACAACAGCTGCATAAGCCGTGTAAGCCAATTGTGGTCCCTTTGTCTGCCTTTAGAAACCTAGATTACTTCTTACGGTTGACCAGATGATTTATTTTTCGGGGGGGAGTGGATCGTTCCAGGCCAGGTTGTCAGCCAAAAGCATCTGCATAAAATTGTTTAAGAAGGCTATCCTGTGTGCCCTAAAACGTAAAATGATTGAATATAAATTAGATTGAACCAGAGACCAAACGGCATGACAATCATTCACGAAGGTGCCTGTAGTTGATTTGGCGGATCCGTCAAATATAGCCCTAAGTTTGGTGCGCCAGATAGAAATCCTTCTACTATCCTAAAAATCTTAATTATAACAATCATAATCGATCATAAATTCGTGGGAAAATTATGCAAATTCTGGATCACAAATAAATCTGCGTTGCATTCCTCTAAGCCTTCAAACAGGAACATTAAGTGAATCACTCAAGGTATTTGCTGAATGTCCCGTTTTTACGAAATGGATCTCACAAAGTGTTTCCTCTGGTGAACGGATTTTCAGAGACTCGACAATGGACTCTATCTCCCAAAACTTCTGTTAATGCTTTTCATTTTCTGAGCTTGGTGAACTTAGGATTGAAACTAATTCGGGTTAATTGTGACCTGAACTAATCTGTCCACTTTGAAGAATATGGAAAATGTGCTTGGCTTCCATGAGAATATCAATTTTTCCTGGTTGGAAAATTTTTGGATCGGCTAATTTGATTCCGGCATAAAGCTTCCGCTGGCTTGTAAATTTTGATATTACCAAAGCATTAATGGAAAATTCGGATGAGGCTTTAGGATTTAAACTTATTGTAACTAGACCTTTTGGCGTTTCGTAACTAGTTTGCCCCAAAGCACTAATAGAAACTCGCACATTTCTTTCCTCCAATTGAAGACGTTGTGCCCAGGATTCGGTTATAAAACTTGTTTGCTATCTGGAATCTAATAGCGCTCGGTGTTACTGATGGTGTTACTCTTCCCAAATGGTCGGCTGCATATACTATCGGTTCGTCATTCCAGCGATACAATCAATTAGTAGGCTTCTGCTCGTGCAACAATGAAACGGCACTGCAGGAGAATTTAAAACTAGCATGCTCGTTTGAATAAAAAATTTCTTGCCTAGCATCAATTTAAGCAAATACAGTATTTTCAAGAAAAACCAGTTAGCGGAACCTGAGTTATTTATTTTTTAAATCCGGTCAATAGTTTTTGCAATAAATCATACTTTAGATAACCCAGAAACTCATTTACTAATCCCAAAAATAATCATAACCCAATTGCTTCATCCATTCTTAAATTAGGATTAGTCAAGGATTGAGATTATGTTTTCAGATATGAATTTGGAAGCTAGAAGCCTTTCAAATCTACTATTAGTCGAGGTGATATTACTTGGTAAACTTTTTTGCTGCTGACTCTGCTGTAGAAAACGATGTTGGAAAATGCATGAGCATATAAGTCAGCAAATGTGTTCCAAAAAAAAGTTAATAAAGGGTGCTTTTAAAAAAAAACTTTGTTTTATTGAAGTAAGTTTTCAGTTCTTCCCAGAGTTGAATTTTTGAACAAAAATATGTAGGTTACTAGATCAATTTTGGGAATAACTATTTCGATTTTTCCCAAATGCACAAGAACATAAAACGATATTGCAAATTCAATTTTCAACTATTCAACCGAATTTTACTTTTAGTCATAACCAAGACGGACTGACACGCAACTAATAAACTGCCAACAACTAATTTTTATATATTTCAGCAATTTTAATGCCACTTACAATTCATTTTTTCCTTAACTCCGATGCACTGATCATTTTAAGTTTTGGTGCTCATTCGTCATGCAAGCCGGTGGACTATGCACATGGATAGGAACTCGAATACGTAGTATATTCCGATGGTTGTGTTATCGTACCGTGTCACGATTTAATTTTGCTCATTGACACACGAAATAAAATCTAGTGGATAATGTGTAAAATGGCGGCTGATAGATGGTTGCTTTATTAATACGAGGAGAAGATCAACAAATGAATTCTTAATTTATTTCCATCAATTCGAACCTATTTTAAGTATCGTTAACAGGAAAATTTTGTGCAAAACACAAAAATTAAAATTATTTATCTTTAAGAAAATAAAAAAAAAAACAAATTAAATACAAGGATGATAAAGAGATAAGTAACTGATTTTACTTTTTATATACATTTAAGAAATGAATAAAAACAAAAATAAATTAATTATTACTAATAATTAATAATTATTATTAAATAGACAAAACAAAATTAAAAAAAAATTGTTTAAGTTCCTCTAAATTTTTATTTAAAAAACAAACTATTATACTTTACGAATTGTCGTCAGCCATTAGCTAATTTTACGTTAGTTTTATAGTATGACGTTTATTCTGATTGGTTACATTTGTGTAACCAATCAAATTACCGTACAAATTATAACTAAACTAAAATCAGTTCAATGATGATGGCGCTAGTATTTATTATTCTTATGATTAGATGCTGATTAATTTAATTCTGTATTATTTCATTTGTTTTAAGTTTTGAGTATTTTATAATTATTAATTATTTTATAGAATGTTTATATATATATATATATATATATATATATATATATATATATATATATATATATATATATATTCTGAGTAAAACATTTAAATTGAACCAAGTTAAAATTTAAAAAGGAGCGACTATATAAAAATGTGGCAAAAATCATTAATTAGGTCCAACGAGACCAGTTTTATTTATTTTTAATTTTTGAGTTGATAAACCCTGTTAAGATAATTTTATGATCACTTTCATTTTTTACTTTGGGATCTTTTCATACTTAAGAATCAACTTTTATCAATGGAGGTTAGTAATTAAATTTATACTTTATATGTTTTAAGGGTCCTTTCGATGAACATAATCATATTGTCTCTAAAATGCACCTTTCAGAAAAGACCATTGGTTTAAGTCTGACGAGCATGGTGATGACGAAGAAATATTGTAGTTGTTTAAGCTTGCTTAGGAAGTCGATTGTGAAATGGATTGTTGAAAAGCACTAAATGCCTTTTAGAGCTTTTAAACGTACATGAACTGCTTTTTGAACGGATTTAAATTCAGACCGATTAAGCTTAATTTTGTTTACTTTAAAGTCCATCACGCATATTATGCAAAGTATATTATGGGTATTCGGTGACCCATAGAAAAACGTGTATATCGTTTGACAGCTCTTAAACCTTAGTTTTGTGTCCCGCCGCTAGGCGCAATACTATGTTTACACCATAGCATAACTTCAAATCGCTGTCTAATAATAAAGCTCAATGCGTAGTTAAAAATTATATAGGGACCGATTAAATAATAACAACATCTAAAAAACATAGTTACACAAAAATATCAATTACTTTACAGGAAAATTGTGACCTTTTCATTTGGATATAAAAACTATGACTTATACTGCAAAATCTTGAAAAAGCCACTAAAAATATAAAATTTTTGTAAACTGCTAGAAAAAAATCTTTTGCAAAATTAAAAATTTATGAAAATTTCAAGAATGGTAGGGTCATAGCCACTAAAGAGCAACGAACGAAATAAGCTTGTTGTTTTTAAGTGTTGTTTCTCACTTGTCAATTTTAATAAAATATAACAATTTTCGTAAAAGTTTGAGTATGCACTTTGTACTACCTGAAGCAGCTAGTATTGTAGACTTTATATGTAGGAACCGAATATTCCCTTCCTTTGAATCTGGTCCACTAAAGCAAAATTAAAATTACAGCATAATAAATGGTTCCCTCGGAAACGATAGCGTCGTTCGTAGTATGTTTAATAGTGTTGCTCGTTTTTGAATTATTTGACAGTTACAATTTAAATGTTTCACCCTGTAAAAATATATAATAAATATATTGATCATTTGCTGCTGCAATGATGTAACTTAAATCATTTTGTATGTTCCACACACTTTTTTTTAAACACGCAAGATAATAATACGGGCTTGTGCGGAAATTCGATATAATGGACAAACATTGGTTTGCAATTTGGTACATAACCGGTTAAACAAACCGGTCTGCTTTGTTTGCAGAGTAGAAATAAATAAAGCACTGCTCTGCTGCGGTGGGTAGTAGAAACACATTTCACAATTATAGCAGTAAAAAGCTACGAGTGAACTTGAGTTATATTATTTTAGCAGCAAGTGAACAGGAAGAATAAAAAATCAGTGACGTCATAAATTTATAAAAGTTTTTTTTTTTGATTTTTTAATTAATTTTGAGTATCAAAATATACCTTGGAACTCAAACATAACTTCTAGCAATGGATTTCATTCTTTCCATTCCTTGATAAGTCTGATGAAGCTGACGTACAATTTTTTTGTGATAGTTTTGAAGTGCAACAATTCTTTCAGATTAGTGGGCCATAAAACAAATTGTATGACTTTCTGTAGAGTTCTATGTAATACTATTTATTGTATATGTTAATTACAACGATGTTTTATATTTTACACGCTCGTTATTCTATCACTCCGATATATTTGGATGGCGATTTTCGACTCCCTTTTTATATATTTTTTACCCAATAAACCATAAATTCCCTACATACCGATGCTTACATTATCGTTACTACATTCTACATGTCAATGGTACATTCTCAATGGACTCGAAGAGAGTGTGGCGGACTTTTTTTTCATTTGCGTGGATGCAATAATGTAGTCTTCGTCTGGTTTGACATGTGAATTCATCAATCGTTATAGTAAATCCGCATTTCCAAATTTAGTTGTAAGGATATAATCGAAATCGTACAGGAACAAGGACCAAAAATTGCCAGTAATGGTTTATGGCCAGTTTGCAATGTGAAATGATGCCTAAACAGCGTTCGATGGAACTTAGTCATTGCGAAGATTAGACCAAACGCCTTCTTTATTTGACTATAATTTTCCTCGGCCTTTGTAAGTATGCTAAGCATGATTGATGGCTTTCACTGTTCCGTCTGGAAATTTGTGAAGAACACATGCGCCGATGCTAGTATATCCAATTTGGGGTTCAAATCCGATCAAGAGCATCAAATCCGATCTAAAAATATATTTAAATGAGTCGAATGAGTTTTGATATTTTCGGCTCCAACTGAATGACGTTGGGTCTGGTCGCAACCCTTTTTTATTTATGACGTTCCCCAGGTATTTTATTGATGTCATGTAAAACTACTTTTGTCGATTTGTAGATGGAACCCGAATTTCTGTACTCCTTCTAAAACATTATGCAAGTTTTGGTTATGTCGACAACAGTTTTTCCGGAAACAATAATATCGTCCAAATAAGCTACTGTCCCATCAATGTCATCGAACCATGATTTCCTGAAACCCACCTTTTTCCTCCTAGAGAAAAATTGTGAGATTCTAAGGCATCATTCACCATCCGTCGAATAATCCGCGCATATCCTTGCACCTCCATTACTTTTCATCTCGACGACAATGGGTGCTGTCCATTTCGAAAAATCGACTAAAGTTATGATTCCTAACTCTTGAAGTCGAAGTCAGAAAAAGCAACAGATCGCTTTGCCTTAAAGACTGAAATGGAATTGGGTTTCCTTTGAAGAATGAATGATCAATACCCATGATGTTTAAACTAGGACAATTTGATACGTCGCAATTCCGTATTTTAACAAATATTGTTTTGGAATGCCATATGCAGTAGAACTGTGCTAAAAATTCTATTTTAGGTAACTTGATGCTGGGTGTACAGTTAGAGATAAAACAGGTTCACCTGTCACACTCCATGTATCATGTGAAACGATTGTGATGTTTAAAGCAGTGTCTATTTGTAGCTTTACAGGAACTTCATTAACGCTGACGTATACGAATTTGCGTAAAAAATTCCCTTAGAATATCGGTTATTACAGTTAGAAGGGTTTTTGGTACTTATCTGTTCTTTTGATGTATGATGGGAAGCGGAACAGTTTTTGTAACCACCCTTGTGATCGGTTTTTCCACACTGCTGATATTTATGATTTTTGAATGGACAGCGCAGCTGAGTAATACACTCTACCGCACTGCCAGCGGTTTTCGAGATTTAATTTTTGTCACATTTTTTTTTAGCTCTGGGATACTTTTAAGTTGTAACTTCTCAGTGCCACTGATATACATCACTTTGTTTTTGTTAAGTAAACGAGAGAATCACACAAGTACAAATTAAATTGTACAGATATAAAAATATACCTATGACGCTTCACGTTATTTCAATTTCATCACAACGTTTCCTTCAATACTTGCCCCGTATCTGCTCTGCACATTTAAAGTGAAAATTCATAAAATTAATTAGAAAACTACTCAAAATTGGTGACGTCACGTATTTTGACTATAAGACCTATATAAATTTTTTTTTAAATGTAATTTTCTGTTTGCCTGATTTGCCTTACAAACTAAACTATAAAATTAAATTAAATAATAGTTTATAAGAATATATTTTTATTAAATAGTTATTTATTGTAAATTATGAAAATGCATCAAATTTTGAATATGTACACCATCACATAATCGGTATAGGTAGAATTTATTTATGTACGAGTATTAAGTATGCCACTAATTAAACATCAGTCACAATTTAAGTTTAAGATAAAATTTAAATTTAAAATATGAAGTAGAAAGTTAATTTATAGTTTAAGTTCGGACATGGTCTAATCCTTTATTCTCTATTTGAAACTCTGGAAAACCAGTCCCCTATTCGTACCCGTGGTGAATAGGCCATGGATTCAATACCACCTCCCGACCCACTATCATAATTATTGGTTGCCCACAGTTCGGCACTGTATTGTTGAAGATATGCTCATAGTCATCATTCTCTTCACGCCCTAGAAAATCTATATGGGCGCAGTTTCTGTTGTTCATCTAAAAGCCAGAGCCGAGAGTCACCAATGTGGATGTTTGTTGGGGTGGTTTTATACCGCATGCTGCCAAAAGACAGCTACTATCGTGAGATCGGTCAACCCAGTGGCTAATACATTCGATATTATTAACGCGCCCCAATCATGCAAGAAGCTTTGGTAATAAGTACTTAACTTGCAGGCCAAATATACGTGTTGAACAGAGGTATTAATTTCTGCATTCTCCTCCGCGCCTGGAAAGGAACTGTTGCCTAGCCTTCTTGTGCGCTTCTCTAGGGCCAACCCTCCCAGCAAACATATTGCGCTTCATCAGCTGGTGAGCCGTATTGTAACCCCGTCAGCAATATATTGTAAGCAATATATTGTAAGCAATATTGTAACCCCGTCAGAGAGCATTTCGCCTAACCACAAGCTGGTGTATTGGAGCAAACCTGCCGTCCTGCATAAATAAAACCATCGCCACCAATTTAGATATCGCAAAATGGCAAAATAGTCTGGACGTTCACGTTTTATTTTTGTTTCTGAGTTGCATAGACCTGGAAAAAGACATTTATGATTGAATCTGAGATAAAAACGTCCAATCCGCCTGGCTTCAATGGTATTCTGGTGGTTTCTCTAGTTGTTAACTAGTCATTTTGAAAATAATTATTTTTTTCGGATGCCTTTATTCAACCCAGTGACCCAAAAATTTAGTCACTGTCTACGACAAGGTCTCTATTTATCAATATGTTTCGATTACGAAAGTTCGATCGTCATCGACACATATTCACATTCATATTGGAAGAGTTATGTGATTCAACTCAGTGACTTTGTATTTTATAATTTAACTTAAATTATGGCTTTATAATGAGCTCTCAAAATTTTGGTTATAAGAAATAAATCGTACTTTGCCAATTATATTGTTAAGAGTTATATCGGTACATAAAAGACACATGATGCATTTTCATTCTTAATTTTCAACTCAACAGCACACAGCCCAGTAAATAAAATAAAAAATTATAGATTTTTGAAAATAGTAAAATTTTTATGATTATTATTTTTAATTACATTTAATAGTTATGTATATTTAATATTTAAAAAAATTAAAAAAAAAAAAATAGTTCTAAATTTTATTTTTAATTTTAAATGAACCAAATTGTGTATCCAAATAAAAGTTATATGAATATATTTTATTTTAATACGTTAGTTTTGGAGTTTTAATACTTTAATTTCAGAAATTAATTTTTGATGGGGAAACATCTTTAGCGGCAGGATTAACTAATAAAATTATATAGAAAAATGTAACGGGAATAATAAAACATAAGAAAATTACGAAAAGCCTATTCGAACAAACCGATTACAAATTATATGAAGGTAAGTGTGTCATTGACTGACTATTCTTTCATTTTCGTAAATTAGCAAAAACTTATAAAGCTACCCATTAGCAAATCTACGGTTGCAGTTTTCCTACAACATAGGGATCACCGGAAATCGTATTAACCATTTCAACTGCAATTAAACCAATCACAGTTGTGATAATGTGAGCGCTCTTTGGAAGTTATTAAAGCTTATTTTCTCAGTCCCGCTCAGATGGATACGGTGAAAATAGAAACCAAAAATTATTGTTTTAATAAGATGTGCCTTCTTGATATACTACTCGAATTCGTTTCAGGGGGTCTATTATGAAACAAAATTCGCTTACGGAATATCTAAAGATTCGATACGCGACGAATATGAAACATATTATTTATTTATTATGAAACATAAGCGAATTGTCAAATTTAAACGCATGAAGTTTATCTTCAATATAAAAAATTAAACTAATTCGTCTTTATTTATCACACAAAATTTAACTAATTGTCTTTATTTGTAACAAAAAATTTAACTTATCTTTATTTATTCATTAACATCTTAATATTTAAAACTCTAATATTTAACAAAACAATTTAATTCGCTTTATTTACCGCAAGAAAAATATTCAAGCACTATCATTGACACTTAATACGGTATTCGCCATCTACAGGGTGGCTGAGACCAAATGTTATTGACTTCACTCTGCTGTCATTTGTGTAGTTGTCATTTTCGCGCGTCAATTTTTTGACAGATTGAAGTTTGGTTAGTTGTTTACATGTGGTTAACAAATAATTGTTCTAAATTAATATCTTAATAAAAAAATCGTAAAGGAATTCAAACGTAATAGTGTAATTGCACTGTATTTGGGTGGAAATTCACAAACAGCAATAGTTCGTCAGCTCCAGCATTTGAATGTGAATAAAATGTTTGTGTATCGAACCATAACTCGATACAACGAAACTGGTAGCATCGCTATACGCAACAAAGGCGGTCCTAAAAAGACAGCAACATCAAAAGAAATGTTACAAAAGGTAAAGAAACGAATCCAACGAAATCCTCGTCAAAGTGCCAATCAATTAGCCGCACGTCTACATGTTTCACGATACAGCATTCAAACCATATTGAAAAATGAACTACACTTGAAGCCCTACAATATACAAAAAGTTCAAGATCTTACGGAGGCACAAAAAAAAGTTAGGCTTGAAAGAACACGAGCATTGATGGCCTTGGCCGAACGTGATGAGATTCCAAAAATTGTCTTTTCTGATGAGAAAATTTTCACCATTCAACAGTTTGTGAATAAACAAAATGATCGTGTTTGGTTAGAGCACAAGTCCAACGATAATTTGGACACAAGAGTGGCCTTGCGCAAGCAATCACCAGCTTATGTTATGGTTTGGGCTGCAGTAACTGCAGATGGACGCACTCCTCTGGTTTTCATCGAACATGGAGTCAAGGTAAACCAAGAGGTGTACCACCAAAAGATCCTAAACGATGCTTTGCTACCTTGGGCACGTAAGCACTTTAGTACGAACCGTTGGACATTCCAACAGGACTGGGCACCGTCACACAAAGCTCGAGCGATACAGCAATTTTTACAAAATTACGTTCCGCGGCTGATTTCGTCGAAAGAATGGTTACCATATTCACCAGACTTGAATCCCATGGATTTCTCCATATGGTCCATTTTGGAGAGTAAGGTGTCCACTAAAAAATACGAAAGTGTTGATGCATTGAAGTCAGCTCTTGTTCGAGAATGGAATAAAATTCCGCAAGCCCACGTTCGGTCAGCATGCAATGCTTTCTATGGAAGACTGAATCAAATAATCAGAGCCAAAGGAGGTCATATCGAGCAGTAACATGTTTTTCATTAAATGTAATATGTTTTCAACATATTCCACGAAATTTCAATAAAAAATAATCAAAATTAAAAAAATTACAGCGTTTTCATTTGGAAACACTTGGTCTCAGCTACCCTGGGGGTCTATTATGAAATTTTTACGATTTCGTAAAGTACGAAATCGTAAAATACGATCCGCGGCGGATTTCTCTATTATGAAACATTGTTTTTGATCGTAAATTTTAAGACAATGAAGTATGTCATTTTGTACTATTTTTTGAGGAAATAGACGCTCGTAACAAACTTCATTTCTTTAGTTTTGTGTTTACTGTCAAAGTGAAAACAAGCGTCATTTAAGAATTGATTTCCAAATCTGTTTAGTTGTGTGTATATTAATTTTTTTATAAATAAAAATTAATTATAAATTATAACACAATAAAAATGTTAGTTAAATTTTAATTTTTAATAAACTAATTAATCAAATCCATTAAAAAAAATAATATATAACTTACATTTCAAAAAGTAAATAAACACAATCCTTAATCGTATAGATATTTAACTTGTTGCACTTTCAAATCTTATCGTAAATATGATATCCGTCACCTATAAAGCAGTCGGATTTTTTATTTTTTCTTTCGGAAAATACGGTTACGTTTTTTTTTTTTTGTAATAGTGCGAATTTTACGATTTTCGGATTTTACGAGAAAAAAAAAATTCATAATAGGAATATCCGCGGCGGATCGTATTTTACGAAATCGTAAAAATTTCATAATAGACCCCATGTATATCATAATAGACCCCCTATATATTCAGTAGTCGGATTTTGACGTCACAGTTTCGTAAAATTCGATTCATATCGAATTATTCGAAAGCAAAAAAATTTCGTAATACTACAATTCGCCGCTAATCGAATTTTTCGAAAGCGAATATGTTTCATAATAGACCCCCAGAATCGCATAGAGCAAAAAAATCTGTTCTTGTCGTTTTAAAATTTTTCAATTTTCGGCATAAATTACACAGATTTAATGGACTAACCAACGCGTGTTTTCCGGATTTGATGTCGCAATCGATAACAAAGGATTATCTATGTCTCTAAAACAATACAGAGAGCTGACTTGGAATTAAATTCGATGGAGCCAGATTGCTGATACGATTATTATTGCAAGTCAAGTTTTTCTGTTTGATAAAAAGTTGGCTCTTCCCATTTTATAATGTATCTAGAAAAAATAATTTTAATAAAATAAAAACGATTAATTTTAAATTTTTTTGGGAAATTTTTATTTATATTTTTTTTTTAATTTATAATTGGAACGTTTTTTCAAAAATTACGCATTCACAATTAAATTTTTATATTTTTAAATTTTTATTTTATTTTGTAATTTTTCTTTTATATTTTTTTTTTTAGTTTTTGTATTTTTTTTTTTTTTAAATTTATATATTTTCTAAATTAATTGTTTTTATTAAGATAAATAGGACATTTACAATTTTAAAATTATTGAGTATTCAGTTAAATTTAATTTTTATTTTTTTCATTCTTTTCTTAATTTTTTCTTTCGTTTTACATATTTTCAAAATAATAAAAAAAAATTATAATAAAAATGTAAAAAAAATTGTTTATTTTTAATAATATTTTTAGTTTAGTAGTTTCGTTTAAAAATATTTAAATATATGTATATATATATATATATATATATATATATATATATATATATATATATATATATATATATATATATATATATATATAAAAAATTAAAATTAAAAAAATATGTTTGCTTTTAATTATAATGTGATTTGCAAGTATATATAAATATATAATATTATATATAAATATATAATTATATATAAATATATATTACTATATATATTTATTTATACATAAATAAAAAATGTGTAATGCGTATGTATGCTTCTTATTTTATTAAATAGTTTGTTGTTTTATTTTATTTTATTTTTATTTTTTTAAAGTTAATTTAATAAAATTAAAAAAAAACATAAAATAAAATAAAAATATATTTATTATTACATATTATTAAATATTTATAAGTAGTATTATGTAAATTGATTAAATAATTTTGTATTTCCTTTTAATTTAATCTTTTTAATTTATTATATTTAAATTTAATTAATAATACTTTGTATTTGCCTACATTGCACAATTTTTTTTTTTTACTTTTTTTTTTTTTTTTTTTATTTTTAAATTTAAATACTTTTGAAATTTTTATTTAATTAGTTGTTGTTTAATTATCATAATAAGTTTATTTAATTTTTTATTTACACTATTAATTTAATTATAATAATAATATAATAATAAGTAAAATTAAATTTAAAAAAAAAATATAGGTATATATTTTTTTAATGTGTATCAAAAAAAAAATCTTAAATTATATATTAAAAACTAATAAAAAAAATTTAAAATTAATTATAATAATTAAACATAAAAAGAGATAAATGCATAACACAGATATAATTAATAATTTTATGTATAAAATACATTTAGAGATTTATTTATTTAGTTAATTTTCTATTATAATTTTCTTAAAATTGTTTACTCCAAATTTAGTTTTTAATTAAATTTCTAAATAAAAGCATAGTTTTTGTAATTTTTTTTTGTTTGTTGTTTTTTTTTATGATTTAATTTAAAAATGTCTAATCTATGTTTTGTTTTTTTTTTTTTTATTTATTACTTATATTATAATCAATTTTGAACGTTATAATTACTAAATTTTTTCTTCTAATAATACAATAATAAGTGTTAATGTCTAGGATACATTTTGAATTTGAATTTTTTGTATTTTTATTAATGTTTTTTTTTTGTGTTGATTTTTGATAAAATTTGAATAAATAATATAATTTTATAATTAAACAAAATTAATATTTCAGTCTTTTGAAATTATAAAAAAAAAAATATTGCTATATACACCCAATTTAATTTTTACACGAATTTTCATCATTTTTTAGCGAAGAAAAGATAGAAAATGGTTTGCTACTGTACTTGAACCGAACATTATAGCAATACCATAGCGCCACTGCATATACACACAATACATTTAATAGAAAGAGGTCAGATAACAATCAACTGTGCTAAAGTAATTTCCTTTCAATTGCAACTAAATCAAAACAATAAATTCGAATAACTAATGTTTCGTGTCGTAATATTTCGTAGAACAAGACTACGAAAATTTATATGGTGAACTGCAATGAACTGAATATATTTGCTCTCTGAAATAGTCAATAGACTTGGGAACTAAAGTAAGTTCAAATTACGGTTTCACTATATCATTAACTGATGCGATTGGCATGTTGAAAAATACTTTGCAACTACACTACAGCAAAGTATAATGCTCTGTTACATATAAGAAGAAAAAACAACTACAAAAAATTACGAATGTACTGTGTAAATTGACTGCTTAACTTCAATAATTAGATTCGTCTAAAATAACGATGCTAGCCGAAGTCTCTCAAACAACAACCACAAAATAAAAATACAAGTAAATAATAGTGGATATAAGTTTCAGAGTTACATCGCTTTTAGATTGTCACTTAAGGCGACTTCAGTATTGTTTTCGTTCCTTCTCTAATGTTGGATTATACAAGCCGTATTCAATTTTTCGTGCACGCAATTACTACTCATTTAACATACTGCATAAGTAATTGTACCAAAACTTTTTAACTCAATAATAAAAGCCAAACTCGTCGTGTAGTACACGCTGATATATAAAAAAATTCTCGATCTGGTGTGGTGTTAGTAAAATTCAAAACCATATATCAAAAATTTGAGTTTTTTCGTTACTATGACAATTTCAGTCAAAGCCGTCTTTATTAGAAGCCGTATTTATCGCATACTAATGCTATCTAATCATATGAACATAAGAATGTATTGTAAGTAAAAAACGTGTCGAATATAGTGTAAAATAAAATAAACATTACACGCATACTATAAAAATGGAAAATATGAGAAAAAAAAACATTGCTTTTATATGGATTCAAAACTAACATGAATGTATTACAAGCCTGATTATTGCATCGAGTACGCAGATACTTTTTTACATTTGTCCATCTATACTTGATTGTGTTGGTGCGAGAATAGCATAGAAATTGTTTGTTTTTTTTTAACTAAAATTTTATAGTGTACCGATTATCAATACATTCAAGTATAGTTGGACAAGAATATGAAAAAATATTGGGCTTGTATACTATAGGAAGTTTTCATGGATTTCGAACGCACTACTACACGCAATTTTTCATATCGGTTTTGTTTGGCTGTGTCAACGAAAGTTAGAAGACGGCTTGTAATAGAGGGTTTTGGTTTTTTGACAATTTTTACTCTCTTTTGTTTTGTAGTATGCGAATTTTAATTTATTTTACAATATATTTGCTACCACATACCGACATTTACAATCAAAACCCTCTTTATTTACTACAAGCCGTATTCATTGCATACTCCAAAACCGTCTCAATAGAAAGACCAACTATTCAAAAATATAAAGTGACAAAGCGCCTCTTTGATGTAGTATGGGTTGTGTACAGATATAGCGTAAATCAAAAACAAAAAAATATTTTTACTAACACTAATATAGTTAGTTTTTTTATGTTATTTTTGCTTTGTTATTTGTTCTGGTACCAATACTACTTTATTGAGGCGGATATATATTAGTATTAGTGTACGAAAAAATGAGTTGGTCTTTCTATAGAGACGTTTTTGATGGGTAACTTAGAGATAAAAATGTTAAATAGTGGTAGTAGCAATGAGAAAATTATACTTTTTTTAGTATAGATTTTCATAGCACCAATACACTCAATTGTGTATATAGGTTTTGTTTATCTGTGTCAACGAACGTTACAAGACGGCTTGTAATACAGAGGGTTTTGCTTACAATACAAACACAGCGTTAAAATACTATACATTAGTATGCAATGAATAGTATAATAGAGAGGGTTTTGATTAAACCATCTTTATAAAAAAACTACAAAAGAACAAAAACGTCGTACTTAAGGCGCAAGCACGTATGCGGATCAAAAATATAAATATTATCCGCATACTACCCAACCAAATCAACACATCTAAACCATGTGACTAGCTTCACCAAATAAATCATACGTGTTATCTCTTTTTATTGGTATCTGTCTAAAAAATCAGATTTTTGTCTCCAATAAAACATGAAAATACAGATTTATTTGTTTTTGTCGTTGTAGTGGAGATAAATTTCTTTTGACATTTCACAATACATATTTTATGCAGTGTCAATTGATACAAGATAAAATTTTCGAATGACATATAAAAAATGAGAATTTTTTGTTTTGTTGGTGTTGGACAAATCTCGCTAAAAATCGAGATTTCATAAAACTGTTCTAGAATTCATAAGTGATTTTTTTTCACCAATAAAACAACAAAATCAGTCGAAATCTGATTGATTAAAATCAGATCCCCACTAAAAAATGACATCTGTTTTTACATTGTTTTTATTCTGCTACGCAACATTTTATCGGCCAACGTGTGATTTGATTGACGAAGCGAGTCACATGATTTAGATGTGTTGATTTGCTTGGTTAGTATGCGGATATTTTTTTTATCTTTGATCCGCGTGCTTGCACCTTAACGAATACTATTGGTTACAAGCAACACTGAATTCGCCTTTACCAGCTTGATGTGCGACGGAATAGAAATCTCCATTGTAAAAAAAACGAACGGCTAAAATCACTAATTGATAAAACGCCTCACTGAATGGAATAATAGAAAAGAAAATTCGTTATCCAAATGTCTCAACCCGGCTCTATTGTTGTACCGGAACTAAATGAAATCGATTTAATTTAACTTGGTTAGTCAATCAAACCAATTGAAAATCTTGAAAACATGATCATATAGTGAAAAATGCATTAAAGTATAAAAATAGAAAATGATACATGGGTAATATTTTGGTATAGTAGCGATGATTTTAAATGCCATGTTAACACGATCGAAGGTTTACAATTTCATTTAATTTAAATTTAATAAAAAATTTGTAAAATTTATTTAAATTTTATCAAAAACTAAAAATTTTGTTGCATTCGTAAATTATTTAAAATGAAATGAGAAAATTATTTTCGTATAAAAACAAAATTATGTATAAAACTTTTATCACTCAAAAAAATTTTCCGTTTTCTTATAAAAAAAAAAAACTTAAGAAAAATAAAATTATAATTTATAGTTATAGTCGTTTAAATTTATATTCACTGCCACTGACCTGATTGCGGGGCATATGGTGGAAAGCTGCTGTACGACGGTGTATAACCCGGGTATTGTTCTGAATTAGGAACCGATGAAATTCGTTGCGGATCATACGATACGGACATACCACCGGCCGAACCTAGTGGTGGATATGTAGATGGTGGTGGTCCACCATATTGGCTTGCAACACCGTACGGCCCTGGTGAATATCCATAAGGTGGATATGCGGGTGTTGCTGACACCGATGGTGGTGGAAGATTTTGTGGGAATTGTGTTGCATATCCGCCTGGTTGGTATGGTGGTATTGATGGCGGGATTGAACTACTCGATCCATAACCATTACCGCTCGATGAATATGGGCCCGCTGGTGGTGCATACGACGGAACCGATGAGCCCATTGTATCTGGAGCGGCACCGGGTGGTAAATAAGGACTAGCATAGGCCGATACATCAGGCCTATGGAATGCTGAACCCGATACTTGTGGCGATGGTATGCTTTGATCGTAATTAGATGTCGTATTTGTTGGAATTAGATTTGAAATGGTTGACGTTGTCGGAATATTGGTATTCGATGAATAGCCCCCAGATGTAGTATTTGCCGATGATGTTGCTGCGGCTGTCGTTACAGGCGCTGGTGACATTGTAGCTGGTGAAGTAACGTTAGACGATTGTGCGGTTGATGTGTTTGATGGGACAGTGGATGGTGTATACTGTGGCAAATATCCTGAAAATAAAACCAAAAAATGAACAACGAACGAACAAACTTATGGGGTTCCCAATAATTACCTCCATAGGAAGATGAAAAATGTTGAGCACTAGTTGTTGTTGGTAATGACGCTTGATTCATTTGGTCATTGATAATTGGGGGCGGGATAGAACTAGGAACTGTATTGTAACCACCGTATGAAAATGAATTCGAGAACAACGGACCCGAAAGAGTTGTCGGTATATTCTGGAATAGTGATTCGGTTGTATTCATAAATGGTGGGCCAGGAGGTGTAGGACCACTACTACCTCCACCAGGCACAATTCCACCCGATGAATATGGACCGGTTGGTATATTTTGCATATTTGGTGTTTTTGGTTTTTGAGGAGGTTCAATATTTGTCATCATGGCTGCCTTTAGTTTTGCTTTCTCTTTTTTTGTGGTTTTATTTTGTCGCTTCGGTTTCATAGGCGTTGTTGTGGCTGGTGAAGATTTCGTTGATGGCATCATTTCATTGTAGTTTGGATTTGGCGATGGTGAATACGATCGCGTTATGTTGCTCAGCGATGCTTGGAAACCATTTTTATCATCATTTATAGCAGACGCGGTTTTCTCTAAGAAACTTAGACTTGATTCGATTTTTGGTGGTTGTTGACCTCCTCCACCAGTGGGTCCTACTGGAACGCTGCCAACATTAGGACCGCCGACTGGACCACTCATTTGCGACGGAGACGGTACCGACGAATGATACGAGTGGGGTGATGGTGTATGATACGATTTAGCCGGGCCACCATGATGTCGATTTTGAGGCGGCATAGCATCATACATATTCGGATACATATTCGGTTGATAGTTTAAATTTTGCGGTGAAGCCGACGCCGGAATCGACGAAGGGGGTGGTATTTGTTGCGGTGGCATCGAATAATTGGGATTCATTGGACCAGGGGAATTAACATGTGGATTCTGTGGCGATTCCATACCACCGTCGTTTCCAGCATTTGGAGGCATTTGTCGAGTCGACATTTTATTGTGCCGATAATTTTTTAATGAATTTTTCGATGTTTTCTGTGTTGAGTACATCTCATGATACATATTTGGATGTGGTGGCGGTTGGGGCGATTGATGTTGATGTTGTTGCTGCATATATGGATCGATCATGTCATTTTGGTTGTTGCGTGAACCTTTTCGTTCAATCATATTCTGTTGTTTGTACATCATTTTTTCGCGAATTGGTGCCGGTTCCATATCATCATCAATCATAATCGGAGTCGACACACTTGCAGAAACGATTGGTTTCGTTTGAGTTTGAGATGGTGTTGTAACAGAAGAATTATATGCAGATTGTTGTTGATGGTGTTGTTGTTGTTGTTGCTGATTCATTTGAGGTGATGAGCCAGAATGTGGAATTTGATTTGAAATGGTTGGAGTCGTCGACGAAGTCGAAGGTGTCAATTGATTCGTCATTGATGTTACAGAATGAGTAATTTGGGGTGGGGTATTAGACGATTGTGAATGGTATGGATATTGTTGCATATGCCCTGCTTGTTGCATACTACTTTGGCCGTAGTTTGATGGAGGTGTGGACGAAACAGTAGATGGTTGAGAATAACTACCACTACCACCGCTGCCGCCAAATGGATGAGAAAGTCCTGAAAACGAAGAATGTGGCGGGAATTGCAACGACGAAAGATAAGACGAGGAATGAGGAGGGAATGGTGGAAACTGCGATGAAGAATATGATGATGATGTGGGTGTAGTCGATTGACTAGGCATCGTCGTTTGATTTGATGAGTGCGATTGAAAACCGGGAAAATTTGATCCGGGCGTATTAGGTGGTAAATTCGCAAATGACGGTGGCGGTATAAGCGACATATTTGATCCTGAATAGGAATATGGTGGAATAGACGAATTAGATCCAGCTACACTAACTGGTGGAATATTACTTGCAGATGACATACTGGTTGATGTATTAGTAGGATTTCCTGATGAGCTCGTATTCGTATTCATATGATTCGCATTCGCTTTAGAAGTTGAGTAATGTGGAAGCGTATTAGTCGAATTCGATGTGGGATGTGAGTACATTGACGACGATGAATTTGGAGTTGGTGCACTATACTGAGCATTATTAGTATTGGTCGATTGCTGTGAAGTTGCAGTTGGACCAGAAGATGATATATTAGCAGTTGTATAAGATGGAAATATGTTGCCTGAAAGTGATGACGACATATTTGATTGCGATTGAATTGGTGGTTGAGGTGGTTGAATATTTGAAATTACATTGTTAGAGGATGGCATGGGCGGAAACGACGAAATGTCGGAAGATGGCGGCGGAAGCGAGTTATGGTGATTTATTGGGGGAATATTTGATAAAAAAGGAGCAGGAGTACTTTGACTTGCTGTAGTGGTAGTCGTACTAGTCGAGCTCGTCGTATATGACTGAGTTACCGATGGGGGCCGAACTGTAGCGCTAGCCGTAGTGTTTGGCGGGTTGTTTGCAGGATTATGCGAAAAATGGCCATAATTGGAATTACTTTGTTTACTTGGTGTATTATGTCCTGAATTTTGAATACTATTATTGGAACCATTGATACTAGAATTTTGTTGGTTACTACCACTCGAATTATTGTATTGATTGTTAGCCGGGCTATTCATCTGCATGCTATGAGATTGCATTTGGTTAGTTTCCGCATGACTATTCGCCACATTATGATGATAGCTTTTAGCATGCGGATTTGAATGCATATGGTTCGAAATATACGGATTCCCAGGCATATTCGACATTTGGCCGTGATACTGCGCCGCCGGATGCATACCTGATTGCATCGGATAATTATAATACTGTTGTTGTTGTTGCATATGAGGATTCATGTAAGAATATGATTGATGATAATATGGAGGATAGTTACCGTAGGTCATTCCATAACACGATGGAATGGAATAGCTGTCGATTGTTTTTGGAGGAAAATTATTGCTTGACGAAACCATAATGACATCATCGTTTTCCACTTGCATGCCAGCACCTTTCATCTCGTTTGGCCCTGATGGATTATTGGCGCCATTATTTTGGCTCGTGTTTGCTGGATTTTCGTTTGCATTTTCTGTATTCTCGTTATTATTATCACTGCCATTCGAGTTGTTATTATTATTACTGTTATTATTGTTATTATTTGGATTGTTATTATTGTTGTTATTATTATTTCCACCGTTATTATTATTTCCACCATTACCACTATTGTTATTTGGTGTCGGATTATTACCATTACCATTGTTCGAGTAATTATTGTTGTTATTGCTCCCGTTGTTATTGCCGCCAGTGCTGCCGCTGTTGTTTGAATTCGAATTACTATTCGTGTTTTCACCACTATTCGAATTACTATTCGTATTACTGTTGCTGTTATTGCATGTAACACTTTCTTGAACAATTTGAGTCGGAGTTGATGGTGGCTCATCTTTACTAGGCTCTACTACTATGGCGGATGGTTCCGGATCTATAATTGCATCGACTTTAGGTTCAATTTCCACATCCATTTTAGTAATGGTTTCTGGAATTTTAATATTCTTCTCTACATCATGATCATCGTCGTCGTCGGATTTCAATTCTTCAATGTCATCATCGCATAAATTCGATAAATCGACATCATCATCGTCATCTTTGCTTAAATCATTTACTTCGCCGTCGTACAATTTATCACTGGAATTCGTACTGCTATCATCCGCATCTTTCGAGTTACATGTTCGTGCCATAAAACTACTAAACGGTGATTTAATATTTTGTTTCATGTTATAGGGACGAGCAGTGCCAAGCTGAATATTTTTATTCCCCGCTAAATTACGATTTTTCATCATAGTTTGCATGACGCCGGTACGCACACCTTGAGCACTTGATTTTGCAGGTACCACTGTAATGCTTGTATTATTTTTTAAATTTGGTGGTATGTTAGCGGCAGGATTTTTATTCATCGTCACATTAGGTTTAGCTGGCGTGATTTTCTCTTTATTGGTTTGACCCATTTTAAATGCAGTTCGAATTGCAATTATTTTACCAGTTTCAAGTTGCATGTAAATACCTTTTGGCGATTTTAATACCATAACCTTTTGACCGGCTTTCAATACGATATTTGCCTTTTCTGCAGAACTTGTCGGTATAACAACATCAAGGGGTAGTGTCATTTCTTGGGCGGACATGCCCTGTCTCTGCCATACTTCGGCTGGTATCCATCGTGTTGGACGTGCACCACCAGGCCGTGCAGCTGCATTATTTTTATCACTATTCATATCGGCTTGCATAGGTCGCACTGACGCAACTGGACGATGAACAATCGATCCATCTTGTGTTCTTATCGCTCGATAACTGGTACTCATGCTTGGATTATATATATAACTAGGTCGAGTTGCAGCTTGTTTTTCCAACTCATATCCACGTTGTGCTAGTCGTTTTTCGGCCGACGAAAGTTTTTTCTCTTTTCGATCAACCAATAAACTTTCGTGATGGAAGGGTTCTTTGGACAAACCCTTTGAATGCATTTCGATAACCTTTTGCATAACAATATCAATGTATTTATCTTTTGAATCGTTGAAATCTTTAATTTCGGTTTCTTCTTCGTCGTCCCAACACAAATTGGTCACTTCTTTTAATGATAAATGGGCATCGGGATTACATTCATCGACGACACGATCGGACATACCTTGTTTGTTGACTTGACGATCATAAATTCGTTTCTCGAGGCAATTATCCATTACGAGTCGGTATACGAAGCAAGGTTTCTTTTGACCGTATCTGAAAATTAAAATTGAAATAAATAATTTCTTCGGTCTAAGTTAAAATTGGCAAAATTTTATTTTTATCTTGGCAAAATATTGAAGTGCACCAGAACGCTTATTTATTTGATTCGATCGACTTGTATTTTAGATTATTATTAGTAAAGTTAAAAAATTAGAGAGCATAAAACGACGAAGAAACAATTTAAATATCCGTTTCCATGAAGAATGAATTATTCGCGGTCTACAAATCTACCATTACTACAAGTCTAACTAACCCAAACCAATCCAAATAAAACCAAACCATTCAAAATAAAACTTAAACGATGCAAAGACACTTACCTATAAACACGACAAACAGCTTGAGTATCATGACACGGATTCCAACTCGCATCAAATACAATAACGCGATTCGCACCAACCAAATTAATACCCAGCGAACCGGCTCGGGTCGAAACCAAAAATAAATGTATATTTGGATTTGAATTGAATTCGTTGATCAATTTTTCTCGTTCGATTGCCGGTGTTGAACCGTCGAGACCTTAATAAAATAAAAAACATTTCAGTATTAGTATAAGGGAATTTTTCGAATTTTACGTTAGAAACTTACGATAGTAATTAACATTTTTAATCCAATATGCTTCGGTTCCCGGAATTTTTTGGGCTTGCAAAAATTTTTCGATTAAATTTAGTGTTAGTAAACTTTGACTGAACACCAGCATACGATCACCAAGTCGTAAACTTTCATCCAAGATGCATAAAAATATTTCCATTTTAGGGGAATTTTCAATTAAATCTGGGATATATCCTTTCATTAGTTCTACAGCCCAATCGTATGGTATTCCATCATCCTTTGTTGGACTTGTAATCAATTTTGTAAGCAAATCTTTATCTGGTTCATCTGACTTTATTTCATCTAGTTTTAAGCTGCTTATTTCTTCGTTCACCGTAGCATCTTCAGACTTACTAAGTGGAGTTTTAATTGGTGATTCAGTCTCTGATTCTTTTACGGGCAGTTCCAATTCTTCCTTGCGTACCTCCAATTTGATTTCTTTTGTATCTAAATCAACAATTTCTTGTGATTTTGATTCTGGTGGTGTTTGAGATTTTTGTTGTGGAATTTGTGGCTGTTGCTGCTGTTGGTGTGGTTGATGCATTTGTTGTTGATTTTGGTTCCAGTTCTGTTGGTTTTCATTCGGATTCGATTGGTACTGTTGAGGATATCGCTGATCATTATAATTCGGTTGATAATAGCTATTATCGTAGTGCTGATTATAGTTTTGGTTGTAATTTTGATTGTAATAGTTTTGATTTTGCCAATAATCATTTTGATTGTATCCAGCGTAATTTCCATAGTTATAATTATTTTGAGGCGTATTCGGAGTACTGCCATAGCTGCCATATGGATCATTATTGTACATATTATGTTGTGGGGTTGAATACGGATTATAACTGTCGTAGCTACCTTGTGACCCATATCCTGATGAGTAATTCGACGGAGGATATGGCGATGACGACATGCTTGTATCTGATGCATTACTATTGTTCATATTCACATCGGTCTTAGGTTCTTGTTTTATGAACTCGCCCGACGGATTTACATTCTCGACTTTAGGTGGCATCGGTTCTTCCATTTGTTCCGTTTTAATCTCCTGCTTTGGAATAATTTCACTATTTTTATTAACCGCACCCGCTCCAGTGCTTGGTGATATTGTAGCCGCTGGTTTATTATTTTTTTCGTTACTATCAAATATTTTTGATTTGCGACCAGTCGACTTTTTAGGCGAACTTTTATTTTTGCCTTTTCCGGCTGGCGATTTACCAGTGGTTACAGCCCCGGCAACAACTTCACCTTCTTCCAGCTCCAGGTCAAGATCGGCTTCACGTTTTTTCAAAAAGTTATATAAAACATCCGGATGATTCCAAATTTTGCAACAAACTGCAAACGCTTTTAAGGGATTAGGCACGGCTTTTTTACGAACCACCTCGTTCATAAATACATCGTAAAGTTTCCTTTGGAATGTTGTCATTCGAACGAGTAATACATATTCCTCTTTTTGTGGAAGAGATGATTGTAGAACGGCATGGGATCGACGTTGTACGAAACCAAGCAACAAAGAGTGAAGCACATGTGCTCGATATCTCATCAATTTTATATCTTGGGGTGTTGAATCTATGCATTGACCATTTAGAATTGGTCGCTCAAACATATTGGCAAATTCGGATTTGGTACCCAAATAATTAGGTCGCACAAAATCTACCATACACCAATATTCTTGTAAATTATTTTGAAGAGGATACCCTGTCAATACGATTCTTCGCTTAGATCGTATTTGTTTTAGGGCAACCGAAATACTAGCATGAGAGTTTTTGATGCGATGGCCTTCGTCACAAATTACTAAATCGGGACCTGGTTTAACCAGTGCAGTATGTATTTCATCCCAAACTTGTTTCTGTTCATCGGTCTGTTCTGCTTCCTTCTCGGTGTTATCAAACTTTTTACTTTTTTTCTTTTTCTTTGTCATTTTTTTCAGACTTAAAAGCCGATACATTTCGTATCCAATCAACAGTACACCGCCTTCTTTAGCCCATTCCAAAACGACTTTCGAACGTGCATTTAATGTTTTATGTGAATCATTTAACACATATAATTTGAAATTTCGTGGTCTCACTTCGCCATGTGCACGTAGTGGGCTTTTTTCTGGATCCTCAGGCAGCCACATATTAAACTCGGCCAACCAATTTTGCAGTGTATTGATTGGCATAATACATAACACAGTTTTTGAACTAGTATGCCGTAGGAATATATCACAAAAGCATACAAGTTGAAGAGTTTTACCCAGTCCCATCGAATGCGCTAAAATACATCCAAATCCAGTAGATGAATCGAATCGGTCAACTGATTCGATAACGTTGTCGAATAAAAATCGGACACCACCAATTTGATGGGGTTTTATAATTCGTGCAATCTGTGGAGCAACAAATATCGAAGCTTCCGATTCTGGATGGCCAATATTTATCACTACATTGCCTGTTTCGTTCGGAACATTGTACGCATCATTTACATGTAGACCACTATTCTGTGGATCATCTTCTTCCTCTTCGATTTCTTCGTCGTCGGATAGTACAATGCAATCGTCATCCGAACTGTCAACTATAGTAACCACCTCTTTTTTCGCCTGTAGATCATCGTCAATCGGTTCTACATCGTCGTCATCCTCATCCTCTGTGTCCTCATCATCACACGGTGATAATGAACGGGATAGTATATCATCGTCAATTTTAAAAGTGGTATCCTTTTTAACGATTGGCCCTTTAACCGGAGCTATACTAACGGATGGTGTTAAATTAGATTTTAACTGTCGTAAATTATCACTAAATTTAATTCCGCGCGATTTTATGTCGGCAGAAGATATTTTTGTTAATACTGACGTGGAAGATCCGGGTAGCGTAACTTTACTGGTGGTCGTAGACAACGTTGCCGATGGTCCAGCACTTGAACTATTTTTCAACAAAGACGTATGACCTTGAAGCAATGACATGACCCGAGTTTGTGTTTTATTATTTTGACGTTCGAGCGCAATTTGTCGTTGCACTTCACGAATAATTTTTTGTTGCTCTTGTACACGAGCCAAACGTTCCAATTCTTGACGCTGTGCGGCCAAAGTTGATGCATCTAATTGATTATCATCCATAACTTCCCGAATATTTTTTCTTAAATTCGTAATTTTTCGCTTATCATCACTTTCATCGTTACTATTCGAATTTGTTTTAAAGTCATCGATCGATTCATCAGCACCACCAGCACCACCAGTGATCGATTTACTACTTTTAATAGGTTTAACACTTATTTCACCCATTTCCCGTAATTTTTCCGATATGTCAAAATTTTCATCGATATCACCGTTTATTAGTTCATCGTGATCACGTTCATCATCGTCACATTCATCATCTTTACTAAAAGCTGCCAATTGGGAAACCGATTGATCGAGAATCGTAAGTAAATTATCCGATTCCTTATCCAGCTCATTGGGATCAACAATTAGATCCATTGATTTAAGCTTTTTTAGTTCATTTAGGTTATTGTTATTATTTTCACTAGAATCGTCTAAAATTATTTTACGTTTACGTTTTAAACCACCCAATGATTTTTTATCCATATCGTTGGCATACGAATCATTTAGCGATGGATAAGCATCATCGATTTCCTCCGTCTCCGATAATTCCGAATCATTTGGTTCACTATCCACAATATCGTCCGGAATTTCGGACGACGACGGAGGTGGTGGGGGTACAGCTTGTTTAGCCATTATATTTTCATTCTCTAATAAATTTGGTATTGGTTCGATTTCTGTTGTGGTTGGCGTTGTGTCTGAAGGACTTGGTAATTTGTCACATCCAAAAAGTGCTTTATTTGTGTCGGCTTCTAATTTTGCTGCTTCTTCTTCGGATGATGGATTATCCATTTTTTTAAACAAAAACTTTTAGTTTCTTTTTATTTCTTTTTTTATTCCTAATCTAAATCTAAAATAGAATTAAAAAAATAAAAAAAAAGAAAATTACATTATAAAAATACCTAAAAAAGCGATAAAATTGGATAAGTTTTTCGCTTGTTTTTCTTTTTTTTTTTCTGCTTTTTTGCCGAGAGAGTAAATAATGAATGAAATATTTATCATGAATTTTGAATCAGCGCAGTAACAGTTTTCTGTTTTTCGTGTTGTTTTTTTTATTTTTTCATTTCTAAGAAAATTTATATAAATGTAATGAATTTTTCTTATTTCCATTTTACACTAAAAATGTACGACTTTTTTTTTGGGTTTTCGTAAATTATAATATGTAATGAGAAATTTGGGCCCATGTTTATTTACACCGTTTTTCTCGTCTCGTTTACTCGAATATGAGTTCGTAATTTATTTTATTGTGTGTGTGTGTGTGTGTTAGAATTGTAACACTGGCATTGAACAGAGTAGAGATAGATCAATACAATGATAATTTAAAAGTTGTTTGTCTTTTTGGTGTTTGATGATGAGACGTTGGATTTCTCGTAGTCGAGAAAGGGAAAAATTAATTTGGAATTGGGTAACCTTGCCCGGGAGAAATCACAAAGAATATAATTTAAATCTCTATCGAGCGACCAAATAAATTTATTGATGTAATGAAATATAAGGGTTAGTGACTGAAACTTATATGTATTCGTATGTAAACTAAACTACAATAGCTAAACCGTGTTAAATCTTTTAGTTGATAGTCTCTGATAAGATTGATTAAGTTAATTGTTTTTTGTAAATATAAAGAAAAATTTTTAATTTTGACTATGGAATATAATCACATTAAATTGTGTCTTAAAATTTTAGCTTAAAATCTTAGGAATTTTTCAGAAAATAAAGACCAACTAAATACTACCGTAAGAAGTTATATCGAGAATTTTACAAAATTAACTTAAATAACATTTCGTAAATTAAGTTAGATAAATTAAAATCGTTAGAGTTAAAATTAACATAGGACTAAATATAACATTAAATTATAAGATCGATTCATTTAAAAGAAATTGAAATGATTTGGCCAGTTTATGATAGTCGTGTTAAAACTTAATTTAGTCAATAAATATTAAAAAGAGTTATCTATTTACCGAACGAACGATAAGGTGAATTAAAATCGATTACGCAATGCTTAAAATGATAACAAAATCAAGTAAATGATTTTAGCCTGTACTCCAAAAATTGGAAATAGCACAAATTCACTAATTTCGGTTACGGTCCTAGAACAAAATTTGTTCATAAGAGCATTTGAATTATTCTTAACTTTAATTTACTACCTTTAGTCAATATTTACCGAAGAAGACTGACCAATTTGGTTCAAATCTTCTTCGGTAGTCACCTACAATTTCTCTGTAAGACAGGCTTCCCATGTAAAAAAAGTTCTCAAAAATCACAACTACGAATTTTACTTAAATTTAAGTAGAATTACAAATCACTCATTAATTTGGACAAATGCCTGAGAAAAGTTTCCGTCAACCAAAATCAAAGACTTAAATAAAACATGACTTTATAGGAGTTGACTTCCGAAAAAGAAAAGAATGATGTACTTTGCGATCGCGCAAAACATCATTGTGGCTAGCACATTCTTTCCTTATAAAAATAACGACTTGGAATCATGTACATACCCTCGTAAGACGTCCCATAGTCAAATCAACCATGAGTTAATTTCTAAGGGAAGGGCTCGGGTCATCAAAGATGTGGTATCTTATCGGTCGGCTGCCAAATTAATGGATAGCATTGAAAGAACCAATAATAATAAAACGGGATTTATAGGCCCCTACCGATTCAACAGTCTGGCTCCATCGGTTTCGATCCCGAATCATCTTATCGTTCTAGACCACCCGAAGAAAACAAGTCGTTCTCTGCCTCGAGAAGCCATCATCGGCGACAGCAACCCCTGCGCCTGACAAATGGCGGCTCTCCTCACAGAGATCGCTGAACCATCCGTTTAGGATCAGCTCGCAGGATATGACCGAGCCAGCGTACTCGCTGTCTTTTTGTTTCACGAACGAGATCAGAAATGTTCATTAAATTCCTGATCTCGTGGTTGAATAAAACTCGGTAAGTAAACACAAAGCGCATGATTCTTCTCTCGAATGCCATTAACCATCTCTCATATTCATCCGTCAGGGTATAACTCTCCATGAAAACGGGTCTGACCAACACCTTGTACAACTTCAGCTTGTCGGCATTTGCAAGGTATTTTAACTTTAGTTTAGTTTAGCTTGTTCTCAACTTTGACACAACATTGTGACTACAATACTGCCATTTTACATAAACGCACATATTTGGCAGGTATTCCTAGACATTACGAACCAAACCGTAAGCTATTCTGATGAATTAAGTCATAGGCTTGTTGGAAATATAAGAACTCCTGATGTACTGCACGACACAAGAAGTTTCGTAATATTTAAAAAAGAAAAATCCTCAGTAAGAAAAGATCAGTAACTGGCCGATACGGACAAAATCCTCCTTCGTAGTCACCTACAATTTCTAAGAGTGATTATCTTCAATATTATAAGATAGAAATTTGTATACTGAGCAAACGAGAGCTATGCCGCGACAGTTTTCGCATTTTGAGCGCTTTCCTTTTTTAGGGATAGGGCACAACGTAACCATTTCCCATTCTTCAGGCAGAACTTCGCTTGGCCATACTTATCGAATAAGGTCGAAAAGATAGTTCCCACAAAGAGACCCCTCCGAATTTCAAGAGCTCAGAATTAATGCAATTAACCGGAGGGGAACGGTTTCGATTTATTTTCTGCATTGCTGAGTGAATTCCTCGTACGATAGGGTCTCTACGGACATCTCCACAGTCTGTATTTGGTAACTTTCAAATATGTATATCATTTAACACTTGTGGAGCACTGCACCGATGTTAACAAGGAGGTTTCTTTTCTGGTCCCGAATGACGATAGACCTAGGTCTGAATGTATGGTTCAGTCCGGTGACTCCTTTAAAGAAGTTACTAGAACTGCGATCATTGCTGAGTTGTTGTACTCTTTAGACTTTAGCCTTCCACCATTCAGGCTTTTTCCGTCTACGATTGGCGTTTCTCCTAGCAACGACGGCTTTGTTCCTCCGTGCGATTGTAAAACGTATTCACGCTTATTAATAGGCTGTATTCTACGACAGCAAGACGACACTATACTACTATAGGATTATGTGTAGCACCAACGTTGACATACTCTATAACTAAAGTGAATAAATGTTGGACACCAATAATATTACCAAGAAAGAGAATCCACGAATTACTCTAAAACATTTTCAAAACAGGATCGAAATTATTGCGTAACGCGGAAGGAATTATTGGCCACAGTGGGATGCGTCAAACATTAGCATAAATAATATCAATTTTATTTACATCGGGTCATGGAGCATTACGGTGGCTGCTACAACGTAAAAATCAAGGAGATCATGTTTAGTCGAATATCAAAGTGACCAATGTGCGGCATAAAAAGACTTGCAGGGAAAACCGAGGAATCAAACAGTCGGAGCACCATTCGAGGAAATAGCGATAAACTCAGATGTGTTGATGTGCTGCTTCCAGATTTTCATATAGTAACTGTCTGGTAAACCAAATCTAAATTATCAATGGTATTATATAGACCGACCCTTTGTCGCTGGTCGTATTGCGATCGTTAAGATACTTGCATACCACGCGGCAGCCCTGACTTCAACATTTGACCAAAATTAATAAATAGAAATTTAATAATTACATCTTGGCCGAAACGTGTAAAAAAACGATCGTTTGGCTGGCCAAATCGTAACAAGCGGAGCAATAATTTCGGGCCGAAGCTTCAAACCTTTCGCGTATAATTTAATTTGCTCATTTAGACCGTGGTTAGACAAATCGACTTAGGATTCGCTTTAAATATCTATTTGCTCCGGCCATTATGTACTGGCACAGACGATGGTTCGTCAGCTCATGAATTTTGGGCTTCAACAGGGTCATAGTTATGTTCATTGGCATCGATCTCTTACATTTGATAAAACTCTCTTTTACCTCTGAGCTAATAGGTCATTTAAGCAGATTTAATTTTTAAACGGTTTTTACATGGCGTTGCTGGCCCGTACCGAATCAACATTCTGGCTCTATCAGATTCGAATGCGAACTTGTTTTACGTTTTTATTTAGACACGCCCCAGAAGACAAGTCATTCTCTACCCCCGAATGGAGGCTCACATTTCCACTAAACTATCCGCTTAAGATCGGCTTTCATAACTTGATCGAACCAGCGTACTCGCTATCCCTCTTATTTAGTGAACGAAATTTTTTATTAAATTCTTGATCTCGTCGTTGAAAAAAAATCGGTAGGTGGCGACATCGTCGCGTTTAATAACGGGTCTGATCAACACCTTGTACAACTTCAGCTTGTCTGCATTTGCAGGGTATTTTGACTTTAGCAGTGGACGTAAGGCATACAAAGCACGGTTATCAACGATAAGGGAAGCTGTAATATCGGTTCCTACACAGTTATCAGTGACAAGGCACCTGAGGTATCGGAAACTCCTTCAAATGTGTGGTGACCACTACTAAAATCCATTGCGTCTTCTTAGTCTCTAAAACCAGTGGTCATTGAAATGAAAAAATTTTTGGCATTGAAATGTTTTACAATATTACCATATTTTATGAAAATAATATTAGTTTTTGCTAATATTGTAAAATAATAAAATTGGTTATTTGAAATTCATGCTTTGTGCCTCGTAACAAAAATTTGGTCTAAATCGCCGACTTTCCTAAATGGTTGATTATTTCGTATAAATCGTTCATAGATGACACTAGTGTTAATATTACAGTCTGTGTCTGACTTCATGATTCTAAATTGTTGACTTTTCAAACTTCTGTTGATAAAAAAATATTTTATCTACATAAATAAGTCTCTAAGACATATTTTTTTTAATGTTTGTATCCATTTTAATGTTGGTGTAGTTTTTAAAAATTAAGGTTATTCTGACAAAATTATACGTATTTATATGTCAATATACAAAAATTGACAACTAAAATGAAAAGTAACCTCACGAGCAGGCTTATGCTGAGTGCCTCAGAAGACTTTTCAAACTAAACTTTTCAAAAATTGGAAGCTTTCGCTATTGTCTCATAGGCGAAAGTTGAAGAGTCAATTAACAAGGTTATTTTTAGACTATTCATTTTATTGTGTCACGTAAATTGATGTTTTGAATTTGTTTTGATATAAAAAAAATCAAAGAAAAATGTAAATAGCCGGGTCGCACTCATTTCGATGTAATTTTAATTGTTTCTAAGTATAGTTCATAAATTAAGTTCTACATATATATACATAAATCTGTGTAATATATTACAAAGGCCCCCGCTCAAAAGTATCGCTTAAGCAAATATTGAACATTACACAACATGCTGTCGTGTACAATAGTCCAACATGCTTCATTGTCCGCCATGTGCATTTATCATGCCAAATGTATTTCGGACAGCACTTTAGGCTTTGATAATTACTTGGGTTAACTTATTCTCTAATTCAGGTAAATTACCGCTTCTAATAAACGGTATTATAATGGCTGAGTGGGAATGATATTTCCATATATAATTAGATATTCCATAAGAACTCGTCATACATGGAATCCGGGCAGCTACAACAGGCGTTTAGAAATTTTTCAGAGCTATCACATAACGTCATTAAAATAATGTAATCTAATTATAATTTTCAAAAATTACTAATGTTAATGGTCTATGTACTTTGTTTAAGTGGCCTTAAAAGTAAGCAGACTTTTCCTGAACAAGACTTACCCCACTTAGTGGGGCAATATAATTTTTTGGTTATAATAATGTATTTAACTTTTATAGTTTTAAAACTTTATTTTACAAAAGTTTAGTAGAACGTAAGGCACAACAAAGACTTTTGTGTTAGTGACATCTTTTGACATATTGCTTGAAGTAATAGTATAGCGAAAAGTTTAGTTTAAAGTCTTGAGGCACACAGTATAGATGAAAAAACCTAGTGGTTAATAGAATAACTTATGAACAATTGAGGAAAGTAGGCAAATAGCATAAGAAACCGAAATGCAATTTTTTTAATTTTAACTTACCGTCCTAGAAATATGTAGAAGTTATATGTAGAAGTTATATGGGACAATGTCATTGGAAGCCATATTGTAACACTCATATAATGACATCGAAAATAATAAACGGATAATGTATATAAAAATTTAAAATTCGCAATTTGTTTCGAAAATCTAAAGGTATAAACAGAACCAGAGCGTCGACGACTGTTAAAATAAAATACACTAAAAGCATAGTATGCTAACAGAAACATCGACGGTAGCGACGACGATTTGTTCGTTGAAATAAATTTAGAGTCTATTTTTAATTTTATCGCCGGCGAAACAATGTTGCCAACTGTTTTTTATTTTTTTAAGTTGCCTTTTTAATAAAGTGGGTATTAAGCAGCCATGTTTTAAATTTTTTTATTGATATTTTTATATTGCGATACGCTGACGCTTTTGTTTGTTCTGTTTACTACAGCGATATCGCTGGCGAAATAAATATTTATTTCGTTGACGCTCTGGTTCTGTTTATACCATATAGCAAATGGCCACAAATAACACTGGCAAATATTAATAGTTATATTGCTTATGCTTCAATTGCACATTTAACATTTTAATATTATCTTTGAAAAATGAATATAAAGTTGATTGATTCAACGCAACATAACATCTTCATTTGACATTTGTTTACAAAAAATTTCTTAAATTTTTAATCGATTTTTACAAAATACCACAGTAGTAGAGCTTTTGATCTTACGTATTTTGAAGATTCATATATCTATTAAATCAATCCATCTCAAATTAATTAAAAAAATGTATGTGTTTATTGATAAATAATAAATAATTACCAATCATTATTTGGAACTTGTACTAGGCAAATCGCGAATGTCAAGACAAATCGCGAATGTCATATTTCTATACACAATAAACTTCCAATTTCTCCCGCCAGATCTACGTTCAATTCTCTATAGATTCTAATAATTCTTCTCTGGTGTGACCATTTTATACTTTCATTGTATTCTAATATGACAGGCGTTGTCTCTGGTTCTGTTATACCTTTATATCGGTCAATTAACCGGTAAGCCACTATATTTTACCATTTAAGCCGATTTTGACACATTTATTTACCAATGAATTCGGACACTACTAACGTTAATAAATATGTTCTAAAATTCCAATTTACTGTACTAAACGATTTACCCGACCTTCGACCGCAGCCAATGTTTATTTTGTTTGACACGATACGTGTCTCGGAACTGAACTTAATTGCTAGTATAAAATACACCTTTTAGTCAAACACATCATAAAACTTGATAGTCCTTGATATAAAACTTTACAAACATAAATGTCTGATCAAACACGACTATATTACATGTACCAACTGTACAATACATACATATACACTACATATTTACACTGTCAAAAGACGACATTTTGTTTAGCCATATGAAACA